>CM055899.1:63361413-64009531 GCA_029582155.1 Panopea generosa | reverse complement strand
ACCAATTATGCTACCAGTTGTACATACACACCCACTATACCATCTACACTACCAGCCATACCCTTTTACCCACCATACCAACTACATTACCAGCTGTACACTCTACACCCACCATACCAACTACACTACCAGCTGTACCCTCAACACCCACCATATCAGCTATGTTACAGTTGTACCATCCATACCAACTACGCCACCACATGTACCCTCTACATCCACCATACCCAATACACTACCAGATGTACCCTCTGCACCAACACTACCAACTATAGTACCAGATGAACCCTCTAAACCCATTATACCCCCTATACTACCAGCTGTACCTTCTACACACACAATACAGACTACAGTACCAGCTGTACCCTCTAAACCCACCATACCAACTACAGTACCAGCTGTACCATCTACACCCACCATACCAAATACAACACCCCTGATGTACCCTCCTGATCCATCTTACCAACTACACTACCAGCAGCTGTACCCTCTACACCCATCATACCAACTACACTACCAGCAGCTGCTGTACCCTCTAGATCCACTTTACCATCTCAATATTCGCTGTACACTCTGTATCCACCATATCCCATACCCACCCCACTACCCACATTGTGCTTATTTATTCATTTGGTATAATTTAAAGTTAACTCTGAGAAACCAAGGTTTATCGATATCTGAAATATAATGTTTTGGTTCTTTAACAGCCATTTTAAAATAATTAGATAATGTTGACTTCTAGTACTGATAAATACTGAGTGTACCAGATAATTAGAATAAGTATTCAAAAGGGATATATTGGTTAAGTAAAGTTATTATTGGTATAAATTAAAAGTGTTTTGAGTGTTATTGTTAGATTGGACGGCCTTTTTATTAAAAAAAAATCGAACCAAAAAAAATCACTGCAAATTTTGATAATCAGTGTTTTTAACAAAATTTCAACAAATGGTTCTTTTATAGCACAATAACTTTATTAATCATCCATTTTATTTTCACTTATGTCCAAATCAATAAAACATTTAACAAACTCATCTGACTAAAATTACTTGTTTATCGAAGTTAAATGTTTTCAAAGATTTAGTAAAAAAAAAAAAAAGTCTCTATACCTGTATTTCTTCAAAATCTTGAAAGATTTTCCTGAACTATCATTTGAAACTTGTACTGCAATATTCTTGGACTAAATAAGTGTGGTTATAAATGAAAATTGGGTTTAATCAAATTTAAATTCATGTAACAATAGTTTTACACCGATATAAATAAAGGTTGCCAAGATATTATTTGGTGCAAACCTATTGTAACTCAAGTTACAATAGTTTTGCGCTAACGAATTAGTGTATTTGAGATACAATATTTTCACCAAAAATGGATATCTTCAAAATTATTTAAAATATTAGGACCCAATTTTAACACAAGATGCACATTGTAAAACCAGAGTAATTTATGCAAAAAAACGATTTTTGGATAAAACGGAGTTACAATATTTTTGCGCTGAGTCCTCCATTTATTGTATAAATGATTTTGGTGACTTTATTACTTATTTATATATTTGAATTTATATAAAGTACCTTCTGGGTTTTGTCGACTTTCTCCGCTCTTTCGTCTGTTTTTCTGCATCATCTTCAGATTTCATTTCTTTGCTGTAAAATTTATAATCTTAATTAAAATTAATTTTCTACACTTTTTCACCACCAGTCCACAGTCCATAATATGCATTAATGCATTTAGTATTTGTTAGGCTGTTTCTTTTTGTTAGTGGAGGGTTAACGCCATATTCAACACATGGCATCTTTTATATGAAACATCTATCTCGTTTTATTGCAGGAGAAATATCTCAGAATAAAAAGAATGACAATAAATTGACAAACTTTTTCACAAATAGTTGTCTACTTTACTGAGCTGGGCTCAAACCCACGACAAGCTTATTGATAAAGTGAGAAGTGGACATTAGTCCATACTGTCTCCCTGGTAGGCCAATATTGAGATTGTAAAATCTTATTACAATATATGTCATATTATGTTTATGACTATTCAGAATGTATTTATTTGTTGATTAGATGCTTTTTACTATTTAAAAAAAAGTAAAAAAGATAATGATTCATTGTTAAGTTATCTTGTTATTTCAAAATACAGTGAATTGTACAACAGAATAATGTGATATATTAAGTCATCAATGGTTCTTATTTTCAAGTACATAATATTGCAAATTGTTTAAAAGTTTTTGTTATGACCATTTTATACTTGTTACGTTTCATTGTCAAGTCTGCAATATCAACATTGCTCTAATTCGAATGAGTGTATTTTAAACTATATTAAGATTCATGCAAACCCTGTTTTAAATGCTAGATACTTACACCAAATGACGGAAGGGTTTTACTCCCTCATTCTGAAGGCAATCCGAAGCTTTACTTAGGTTTGCATTCTCAAGCCACAGACACGTCCTCAATAACGTTTGTGAAAGAGGCTTCTTCCATGTCCATGTTTGTTCCAGCCTCTCAACTTTCAACATTATTGCATCACTCTTACTGGCGAGCTTGATATGTACCTTCAGTCAATTTCTGGCTTGTCTTTTATTCTGTCAGCAAACAATGAAAATAATACTTCATCTTTAATTGTTTGTTTTCTTATTTTGCCCACAGCTTGAGAATTGTCCCCTAAAGTCACCAGTTTATCTAACAAGAAGTTTGAGGAGAATAAAATCGACATAGATTTATCTTTATCAGATTCATATATTAGAGAATGACAAGCATAATATCTTTTTTACAAAGAACATACCAATCTAATTATTTGTATTAACATGCTTATACTTTTCATTATTTGTGAAATTAAGTACCTAATTAATAAAAATGAAGAAAAAAAGCTGACATAATATTTTAATATTTTGCTTTCCAAAACATGTTAAAATATCAAATGAAATAATATTGTATTTCAAAAAAAGTGTTAAAATTCCTGACCTACATACCATTTATAATGTTTTTTTGCCATGAAATCGGAAATTTTAGAGCCATTGTACACTCTAGGTGCATGAAATCTGACACTTTTTTAAAACTTAATTAAGATGTACATTTATTTTAGATGTACATGGATATATTTATTATAAATTCTGAATGGTAAGCATAGTTTGGTAGCTTTGCTTGTTTTTTTCGTTAAAGAAACAAACTTCAGATTTATGATAGGCAGATTGTCAAATAATATGCTGATCGACAATACAATAACATTATTATTTTTGTATTTCACACGTTTTAGATAACAAATAGAATATGGTTGTGACTACATATTACCTTCATGACAACTTAGAAACGAAAGATTAATATGAATTTTATAAAGTAACATAGGAAAACTACTACCTCATAGCCAAAAATGTTTGCCAAGCATGTGGTGTCCTTTACTCTTCTCACAACGTTCACCGCATCAACAAACGTCATAGGCTTTTGTTTTCCTCTAATGGCATTGTGATGTAATCAGACTTTAAGGGCGTCTTCTGTCGACAGTTCATGGTATATAATTACAAACACTCATTCATGTCTCAGACCACGTCGATAGAGGGAGTCAGTACAGTTCTCGTGGGGTTACCTCCCAACACTTCTATGGTAGCACCACCATTCTTATCTGCCTTATGGACATCATTTGTAAATGAAATTTTAAATAATGTCTATAAATCGTCATTACTGGGACAGAGGGATTGTAAAGATAAACTTAATCATAACTGGGATAAAGAGGGATTGTAGAGATACACTTAATCGAAAATATGAAAAAGAATGTTAACATTAAAAAAATCTGGGTATATTATGCATCAAGTGGCTGATACTCCACAGTTATTCTCCGCTTGTTCACATGATACTTGATATGCATGTCAGGGAATTCTTTTAAGCTAATTTAGTGCTAGTGACGTAGGAAGCTAGTGATATGATTTCATAACAAAAAATCATTGCCAGGTATACAATGTAAGACCCATAGTTATAGTAATATAAGCCTTAAACCATTTATCATATATTAGGCAAAAAAAAATTCTGGTGGCCCAAGCACAAGAACTGTAATGTGGTGTTACAATGGGGCCAACCATAAGAATTTTAAATAGTATAAACAACAAAAACCTACCAACCATGCTTTTGTTTTGGAATGGCGGGTGGCATGCCACCAGAAACAACTTATTATCATGACATTGGCTAGATAATGTAGCATGTGTTAATTATTAACTGAAAATGTAAATACGCAATTGCTAATGATTTTTAGTTGTGTTTATTTTGTAAGCAACATTCTTTACGAGAAGACTGAAGTTGCATAAGGTTGATAACATGTGTGTAGTCAATATATTTGATTATAATGGACTTAGATACATTGTGCGATATATTTTATCATTCCGCTACATACCTCTGATGATATGTCCAGCCATCAAATGGAATTCTCCCCCGGGGTGCTTTCAGGAAGCTCTCTTCCAACTCTCGAGCATGGGCCATGTCTCCTGGCCTGATTCGCATTGCCTCCTCTGGCTCAATCAAATTCGACAAGTGAACCTTACCTGACTTCCCTGTAAAATATAAAACAGAAATTTAAGTTTAAGAGTAACAGGAATCAAGATTTTGGTTCAATCAGAAATTAGTTACATAAATAATGCCTATAATATCAAACTTGGAAGCTTTCCATAGGTGACGGGTGCCCCCCCCCCCCCCCCCCCACCCTCAAGTATATGAATTTTAATCTTGTTCTAAGAGATATTGTAAAAGTGTAAGTTTATGGCATTATGTTAAGTTACCAGAAACAGTTGTTAGGTTAACTGAACGTCTGTTAGCCCTTGATGGCATAAAAATGACGCTGAATATTCAATTAACCAATCAATGATTTATCAGACCCACTTAATTAAGTAAGTGATATAACTCTTGGATTGGTCATCAGTCCCAATCAAAGTTTCTACTTTTGTGATAAATAATTTTAGTAGTTGACTACGCTGTCTTATGAACTGCTCTTTTAATTTTTTTAATTCCAAAAAATATTTACCCATTTTTTATGCGACTATTTGAATAATTGATAATATTTTAATAAATTTCAAAACATGTTATCCATTTTGGAAAGATGTGTACATAAGTCTGGAAGTATTAATAACTGCCTAAGCACCAATGTTCTGGAAAGATTTTTTAAACCAACCTTTATGGTTTAACAATAACATTAAGATATGAAGATCGAGTGTATTTTATAAAAGATGGTATGATAAAGGTGTACAGTTTGTTAGTGACTTGATTGATGAGCATGGTAATCTTCTTACATTTAGGTTATTTGTGGATAAGTTTTCTGTAAATACTAATTTTATTGAATATGAAGGTATGCTTGGTACATAACATGGTTACCTTCAAACTCTTAATTTTGTTCACCTTGCAACGAAATTAGACAATCCAATATGCCCATTATTAGTGTCTTGCATAAACAGCACCAAAAAAGGTTGTCGTGCAATATATGATGTTCTCATTATGTCAAATGTGTCGCCAACTTCTATTACTAAATGGGGACAGTATGGATTAAATATTAAAAGAGAATGGAAAAAATTATTTCAATTACCTTTTAATTGTACGAAAGGTACTAGAATACAATGGCTTCAAGTTAAAATGAACCACATAATTACAACTATAAATTCTCTTTTGACAAAAAATGAAGATAAAAAATGATGATACATGTACCTTTTGCAAAGCACATGTAGAAACATTACACACTTATTCATGGAATGCAAGTATGTAGAAACATTCTGGGATAGTTTTATAACAACATGCAATGACAAAAACATAATACTTCAACATCAATGGAGTGTGAAAGATATTATCTTTGGATCAGTAAAACATGACAATATTTTAAATAAATTAATTTTTCATGCAAAATACTTTATTTATAAGTGCAAGTTAGATGATAGGTTACTATTCTTCATCAATTTTAAGCCACAAATAACGTATGTGTACCAAACTTAAAAAATAAATGCATTTAAAAATTGTACAATTGAAAAGTTTGAAACATCATGGTTGGTGTATAAATCACTACTTTGAATATTACTTTTTTTTCTCATATGAATTGTTAAATTACAATACGTCTAGATAATTTACAATGCATACCTTAAAAATATAAAAAAGTAACTGTCACACTTTGTTTGTTCTATGCTGTTCCTACTTGGAAATGAAAAACACATCTCCAAGGAAATACCCTTTTCTTTTTTGTATTGAACTTTTTCTTTTATTATGCTGTTCAATTTATAACTTTCATTATAGTTATGGTTGAGAAAAACAAATCCAATGGATTAAAAGAAAGAAGTTTTATACAGGTTTTGCAGTTAAACTATTCTAAATATTTATCCAATCCCATACAGTAGACTTTACTCTGTCTTTTTTGTATTGAACTTTTTGAAGATGTTCAATTGATAATTTTCATTATAATTATAGTTTGACATTTGAAAAAAAGAAAGAAGTTTTATACTGGTTTTGTAGTTAAACTGTCCTAAATATTTATATAGTCACATACAGAAGACTTTATTCTTTCATTCTATTATTTTTATAAAATAAGTTTTATTATGAAAAATGCAAATATTTAGTATTTAGAACACCAATTTTCAACCTGATCTTAAAAATCCTATATAATTTGTTTTTTAGATTTATAAAAATGATTATATTAACTGAAATAAAAACCAGTAAACCCAATACATGAACCACGTATAGCGTATCTGTAAATAAATTTGTTGTTATTATTACATGTTTCTTACAGTCTTAGCTAATAATGAATATAATGCCTTTTTATGAATGACAAATTATAACTGTTTAAGATATGTGTGTATGTATGTGTAAATACTGATACGGTGTGTGTGTGTGTGTGTGTGTGTGTGTGTGTGTGTGTGTGTGTGTGATGCTATTGCTTTGTTGTTTTATGTGAAAAAAATTGGAACACAATTGATTATGTAACTCATTGTTAAAAATGTATATTTTTTTCTACAAAAAACCCGGTGTTTGTTACTTAACAAGTTCAAATACTATTGTTTATATGAGAAAATAAATTTAAACATAGAATATCGACTAAAATGATCAACTTACGGTTATAATTGAAACACATAACACCATAGCTATGTGATGAATGGATTAAACTTTCCAAATGATATATATTTAAAACATACCATGGGTAGTTTTTTGTTACAGATATTTCTCTATAAGGGATGGCATCCCTTATGGGGAGATGTCTGTAACAATAAACTACTTATTTACAATTGTCATTTAAAGAATGACACTTGTGTAAATGCTATATAGTCTGTAAATTGAAATTGTATATTGTAATATATTGTAATGTATTGGAATACAAAATAAAAAAAAAATCCAAAAAGAAAAAATAAATTAATAAAAATAAAAAAATTATTTGAATAAACTTAATCGCAGATTTGATTATATTACTTTACATTATATATACAATTAACAGCTGGATAACGGCATATAAACTTTTATAATAAATTATCGATGACATTATGTCATAATTTGCACCTCAAAATATGCATTATTTAATTTTATCAAATAATTAATCAACATGCAAAATGCGTAGTCTTACATATTAAAAGAATTTGCTTGTTTTTGTAGCACTGAATTTGCTTTTAATAATATTCAAAAACCGGGTATTGGTACATGCCTACTGTTAATTTTTTTATATCATGTTGTGATAATAAATATTGAATTATATTTTTAGAATTTTTTTTGTCTTTGCAGAATGAGAAACTCCCACAAATACTCTACCTGCAAGCTGACAATTGATGGTGCGAGAACAAAAACAAATAAGTTCTTGGTTTTTGTGAATTATTTGTGCATGAAAGAATATTCAATGAGGTCAGTATAACGAAATTATTCTCTCTTTGAAGATTACAACGTATATGAATATATCTAATCGCAGTTAGTAAACCCATTTTAGCTCTGCTTCAAAGTCGAGCTTTTTCTGATTTATTGATTAAGTAGAATTTGATGTGATACTGTCTGAAAAAAATTATTTGAACTTCATATGGATGTTGTTGCGGTAAAAGAGTCTATTAAAACATATTTGACAAGACATTCCTAGTAAAAAATAAAACATAACAAATTATTGCGCTACAGAAATAAAGCATTGATGAATTTTTAGCTCACTTGAGCAAAGCTCATGGTTAGCCATTTTAATTGCCAAAACAAATGAAACTCATTCATTAGCCCTGTTTCTGTCCGTCATTAACTTTCGCTTCAAACTACTTCTCTGAGATGCTTGACAGATTTTCACCAAATTTTGTGTATAGGATTCTTACATGAAAGCTCTCTCAAGATTGTTCAAATTATGACCCTGGGGTTAAATGTATACACCAGGTTTATTTTTTTTATGTTCAGAATTTCAAAGAATTCTTTTTCTAATGGAGCAATGATATTTTACATATAGTATCCCCAAAACATTTCCCCCAAGGTTTATTCAAGCCAACTTCTGCCCCGGTGAATTATTAGTTAACCAGTAACATTGGATTTTTATTATTTTGCCCGTCACAAACAAACCAGACACAATTTGTTAGAGGTTTCAAATATGTTGAAATAAAGGGGCTAGGGTCCATTGTACTCAATATTAAAGGTGACTTAGATATTTAAATAGGATAATAATGGAAAACAGGAATTAAGTTTTTTCTTAACTATTTTAGGTATTAATCCTTTTTTGTATTTGGTTTAAATGATCCCAAAAATGGGAACCAATGTTTGTTCAAATAAATAGGCTACATAATTTTTGGACCCACTTGCAGTTATTGAACTTTACATAGGACTACTATATGAGATGTTTCTTTCTGCAGAATTATCGTATAAACTTAAGCTTATTCCCAGCCTGAGTTTTTGTATGCCATATTTGATGTGATTTAACTGTAACATTTTTAACTTCAGTACAAACATGTGTTAAACTGATTTTCTAAACAGATGTATCAATGTTTCCAAAGACATATTGTCATCCTGAAACAGATGTCTAACAGATGTTGATAAAATGATATTTCAAAACTATTTTTTCTTTCAGGTACATTTATCGTTTTTGTTTGTTGGTCACACCTATGACGATGTAGATGCAAGGTTCAATAAAATTGCCGAACGGTTACGGAAAAATGATGCTGAAACACTTGAAGACTTAAGGAGTTTATTGCAAGATGTAACTGATCTGAATAATATGTTGGATGTTAAGACATTTCTAGAACCTTTCTTGAGTCAGCTTGCCAAACACACTAGTCAACATCATTATAAATTCACCCTTGTAGTTGGAAAAGCAACATGTATGTATAAAACACACCACAATTCAGTATGCCAATTATTTACAGTTGAATCTGTTTTTTCGTATTACCCAAGGAGAAAACCAGTAGTATTGTTACAATATTTCACCAGAATTGACAGTGATAATGTGAAAAAGCAAGTAGAACATACCCGCTACCTTTTAAGTTCTGAGCAGAAGTTAAAATGTTGGGAAATTATTTTAATTCTCTAATTAATAATCAGTACCATCAAGATGGATTACCGAATTGCCAAAACAGAGACACACCCAAGAGCCTATACCAGCCCAACTTGATATTCCACCTGCTATAGAGCAACGACTGGTTAAAGAAACAACTGACACTCAGGTAACTGAACCTAGAAAGATAGTTCCAGACACTTATTATATCATAAAATGTAGCATAAACAAATCTTAAGCCAGAGCCAGCATATATCTTAAACAGGCATGATCTTATATTGGCTGTCAATGTTGTGGCCATTTAAATGTTAAAATTAACAACATTGACACAGATCTTTATTTGTTATTTGATATTTATCAATTGATTGTAAGAAGTATGTAGCTGTACATAACATCTGACACAAGTTCTTCAATAGCCTCCGATCACAACTCTATTGGATGCGTTAATTGTCCTCAATTATCACTTTGATTTTTCAATAATTTTTCACAAAAGTTTCGCACAAGATAAATTGACCCTTGAACATTTGCATGATTTTGTTAACTGTAGTCTTCTTTTATTATTTAAACTCCAGCATTTTAAGACAAAGGAGACATGTTCATACCTTTGTCATATTTTTTTTGTGCTGCCGCTCTTACAATGGATCTTTAATGGACACATTTAGTAGTGGAGAGCATCATGAGAACACTGCTTTCTTTTAAACAACCTGATTCGACAATCGTTAGAGTTGTGGCCTTTGAATATTCTAAATCGGTACCACTTGGCAGTGATTTTCGACAAGTATTTTTTATATTTAGCATATTCTTTATTACTGAACAGATAAACGTCCGACCAGTAAGACCAGTTACAAGACGAGAAAAAAGATTGGTGGCAAGAAGAACACTTTAAGTGAGTATAGTACCAGTTCAATATCTCCTGTTGCATTGATATACAATACTGAGAAATTAAAATCGTAACCAGTCATTGTCCTGACTTACATCACTCCGCATTCCCTTTTTCTGTAAATCATATTCTTGAATCCACAAACATATTTCCACCAGTCTTTCTCACAATATTTCTTGATGGGACACCGATGCCACACACAGCAAACCTTTTTGACACCTCAACTCTTATTTCTGAACACTACATGATGAAAATGTTGCAATCACTTTCTTCTATTTCTATTTTGTGAAGTGATATAATTCTTTGATTTAATATGTGAATATTGTTAGTATTCGACATTAATCTTGTCGTTTGGCTCTTTAATACAATTTTAGAATTTTATTCAAATATGATCACATAATTGTTATGGTAGCTATATATAACACCTATATGTTTAATTTCAGGAGGTGCAACAGAAACCACAAGAAAGAGGAGACCCTTCTATCTGCATTTTCAGTGCAAAAGTGTTCTTATATTATACAACACTGACGAGAAATGACACATATGTATTTTTTTATTTTGTGGTGAATTTTAGCGAATGCTGTTTTGTGCATATTCATGGCATTGTTTCACATTTTTATAACATTTTTACTAATATTAGATGGACTAGTGCTACTTCTTCATTTTATTGTGTCAGTTTAGTTGCAAATCATAATAACGCATATTGGTAGAAACAGGGTTTATACTGATATTCAAAGCATACTACCAGTATTATATTCACATCAGGTTTAATTGGATAGTTTTAAATATTTTGTGTATATAAAGTTAGAAGTTAGAACATATTCATAAATCATTGATTTTTTTAAAGAAATGGCTCGGAACATATATGAAAATAATAATTTGACATTAAACTATGTATATGACTTAACTGATTATTGTAATATGGCATTATATATTATTTGACATTGAATGAACTTTTCATATTTACCATTTGTTGCATGTATGTGAAATATTGAGTGAGATGCATAATAATATAGGTCATCAAGACTAAATCCATTTCTTGACTTACAAAGATAATCTTAAATACAGTTGTTTAATTATTTTAAGTTAGAAGAACATATATAATAAAGTTGTCCAAACAAAATTAATGTTCAGACAATCAATGGAGCAATTTGAGTAGCTAACATAAATGTTTGAGATAACGGGAGTTGACTGTATTTATAATTTGTTCTTATTACGACCCTAGGATCAAATTTGATCATAGCAGGAGCTTATCAGTTTGTTTGTTTTTTAAAAAAATTCAAAAATCTTTATCTGAAAGTGCAGGGCTAGACAAATTTGAATGTAATTGTTTTATTGTTGTTTCATTTTCATACTTGCAAGCAGACAATGATTAATCTTGATGATGTTGATTGATATATTGTATCTCATTATTATTACCCTCTCATCACTGATTCAAGTAACAAGTTATCAGTTACATGCGGGGATGGATCTGCTTGATTAACTGATCGCCTATTAGACCTCAATGACATTTTTTCTACTATCAATTTTGAGGTTATCTCAATTTCATTTGTGCAAGGATTATTCCTCCCTTTCTTTCAGTGCAAGCATTTCGTTTTTCAAATTAAACTGCATTTGTTTGAAAGATCTTTTATGGAGACCTTCAAAAAGGACAATGATTTATATTTTGGTCTATTAAAGTAAGGCTCATATTTTGTGTTTTCAATGGAATTTTATAAAAAAAATTGTTTCCTGTATTCACACTGGCAACAATTAATTCTGCCACCCACATCTCCGCAAGATAACTTTCCCACTTTAATCAGTGGCGAAAGATGAATGATAAGCTACTGTGGCAAGGATTTCTCCTTCTCTCACAGAGAAGGATTTCGTATTTTGTGTTTTATCAATTTTATTATTACAAGAATAAATCCTTGTCTACAAAAGTAGAAATTTCATAGTTTGTGTTTTAGCAATTAAGTTACTAATGCAAGGATTCATCCTTCTCTCACAGAGAAGGATTTCGTATTTTGTGTTTTATCAATTTTATTATTACAAGAATAAATCCTTGTCTACAAAAGTAGAAATTTCATAGTTTGTGTTTTAGCAATTAAGCTACTAATGCAAGGATTCATCCTTCTCTCACAGAGAAGGGTTTCACATTTTTTGTTTTATCATTAGTTACTTTCGAATATGATATGGCAAGGATTAAACCTTGTCTACCATAATATAAGTTTTATAATTTAACTTTTAACAATTAAGCTACTGTGGCAAGGATTTATCCTTCTCTCACAGAGTAGGATTTCGTATTTTGTGTTTTATCAATTTAGTTATTATGGCAAGGATTAATCCTTGTCTACAAAAGTAAAAATTTCATATTTTGTGTTTTAACAATTAAGCTACTAATGCAAGGTTTAATCCTTCTCTCACAGAGAAGGGTTTCGCATTTTTTGTTTTACCATTAGTTACTTTCGAATATGGTATGGCAAGGATTAAACCTTGTCTACCAGAGTTGAAGTAAAATTATATTTTGTGTTTAATCAATTTAGTTATTTTCAAATCTGATATGGCAAGGATTAATCCTTGTTTGCCAGAGTTGAAGTAAAACTATATTTTGTGTTTCAATAATTAAGCTTCTTAATTAATTAATTGATTAATCCTTCTCTTTCATATTTTGTAATTCATAAATTTAGATAAATCAAACTTCCAGAGGAGGGGTTTCATATTTTGTTTATCAAATGAACTATTTTTAAATCTGATATGGCAAGGATTAATCCTTGTCTGCCAGAGTAGGAGTTTGTATTTTGTGTTTTAAGAATTAACTACTATAGGGTTGCATATTTTGTATTTCATCAAGTTAGATAATTCAAAGTCGGCAAAGATTATCCTTGTCTACAAGAGAAGGAGTTTCATATTTTCTGTTTGATCAACTGAATTACTTTTAAATCTGATATGGCAAGGATTAATCCTTGTCTGTCAGAGTAGGAGTTTGTATTTTGTTTTTTAACAATTAAGCTATTATGGGGTTGCTTTTTTGTATTTCATCAAGTTGGATAATTCAAAGGATTAATCCTTGTCTCCCAGAAAAAGGGGTTGCATATCTTGTGTTTTATCAAGTTAGTTTCAAATCGACAAGGATTAATCCTTCTCTACCAGAGTAGGGGTTTCATATTTTGTGTTTTATCCAGAGAAGGGGTTGCATATTTTGTATTTCATCAATTTAGATAATTCAAAATCGGCAAGGATTATTCCTTGTCTCCCAGAGAAAGGGTTGCATATTTTGCGTTTTATCAAGTTAGTTTCAAATATACAAGGATTAATCCTTCTCTACCAGAGTAGGGGTTTCATGTTTTGTGTTTATCCAGAGAAGGGGTTGTTTATTTTGTATTTCATCAATTTAGATTAATCCTTGCCTGCCAGAGAAACGGTTGCATACATTTATATTGTGTTTTATCAATTGGTACGACATGGATTAATCCTTCTCTCCCTGATTTGGGTTGCATATTTTGCGTTTGATCAATTAAGAAACTCACATGTCGCTTTTTTCTAATTTAGGGGGGTCAGGACTCGACTTTAAGTTAAAGTTGATATATGAACCCACCAAAACGGCACATCTGAACCACCCCTTTTACACAAAATAGGTCCTTAAAGAGTACTTTATTGGCAAATCCCTATTTAAAATGTCTTCCATTGTTGATGATGCACAGATCTGTACTCTGTCGACAACTATTTTTCCAAACGTTATGGCTAACACAAACAATTCCGGTCTGACATCAAAATAAAATCGGTCCAGGTTTGATAACTTTCCTTGATTAATGTCATTACTATTATAATTAAAGTCATAGTTAAAAAACTCAAGCAAACAAGTAATTCTGCGCGGTTTTATTAAATATTTTAATGACGCAGCCAATTTTCGGTCTGAAAGTCCCAGCTTTGAGCACTTGGGAAAAAACAAGTTAAAACATTGCGGCAAGCGGAATATCAAAGAAATTACCGGAGCAAAACCGGTTTGATGAACCGATACGGGTCGCTGATCACACAACGAAGGTATGTTACGTAGCGATAGACTCTTCCGAAAAACTCACCTACAATCCGTAATGGCTTAGTCAAAATTGACCTCCTATTGCACAGCGGGTGACAATTGCTTAATCGAATGTTGCCGCAAGGCGTATTTATCAGCTTATAGTAAAACATGATAAGGGTAATTTATTCGTCCGATAGATAATATGTGTACCGATTTTTTTATTAAATTTTAAAGCTTTCCAACAAAGTGCATTTTCCGGCTTACTTATTTAATAATTATCTAAAATACATCTGACACCCTTGACAGTAACTTCTAAAATGGTTCAGACAGACAGCAGTAGCTTCGTTATGATTCGATGTATTACTACGCGAATAGCTAAACTCGTTATTCCAAGCAAAGTATTTTATATTCTTAATTATAGAATTATTTAATACACCTTTTTGATTTTAAATAAAGTGTTTTGAGAACAAAATACTTTGATTTTAGCTAAATTAATCACATAAATATCGCACTATATTTCGATGGGTGGTGAAGCGACAGCGTAAGGATTGCATATTTGCGCAGTAATTTTCATGGTTATTTACCATAATTAACTTTTACTTTTATAATGTTTAACATTTACTTTTTTTAATTAAACTTTAACATATTTAAATCAATTAACCAAAAAATTGGGGTTTGCCCGTGTAGGTTTTCATGCGTCGTGTACACGTAATGATATAACTTCATCTCACCCCACTTCACCCCATATCACCTCCTATCAACTTAACTCATTCGCTCATTTGTTCATCAACCCCATCAGTAAAAAATATTTAACCAACAACAAAATCCTGTCTAATGCTGACAAAACTGTAAATAGCACGAAATACATTTTATTAAAAAGAGTTTATTTGATTAAGTTTCGGAACTTTAGGGACAAGATTGATCCTTAATTTATGGTTTTCTTTCCTCTTTGTTCAAAGGATAAATAAATTCAGTATTGATGTTAATCTGGGTAAAATCACCATATTTCCGATTTTGAAATAAAACCGCGTAGTTTTGTAAACTTTTTTTCTATTAATAGCCGAAACATTGTGTTGTCACATAATAACCAAATTATATATCCCTTCATACAACTGCAATTTGAAAAAAAAATCCCACGTAGAATGACCGACCGACCGACCAACCGACCTTAAATCAATTCACTCACCTCATGTCACCTCAGGTCGTCCCATTCCAAAACACAACACCCATACTAACTCATTTCAACTCAATTCAACTCATTTCAACTCAACTAACTTCCTCTCCACATACATGTACGTAGATTCACATTATCTCAACTCACTTCAAATCGCTACAAGAACATTGTTAAGAGATGTATTTTGAATAAGACGTATCTATAATCAGATATAATAGTTTCTGTTATTTTACATTATTATCACATCTTTATGTTTCTGAAATGCGTGATAAATGTAACAAGTAACCGATTGCAACACTATTTCATTTCGAAGACAGTTTAAAGTGACCAAGGTAATGTTGGTTGTCGGATATATATCCCACGCAGATAAGAGTAAGCTGTACACCATAAAAGAAACTGATACTTATCTTCAACTTCATGTGATGTACATAGTTTACCAACTCGCAAGTTCTTATCATATAAGGTATAATTTTAATCAATGGTATATTGTATAGTAATGGAAACTTGACACAACACTATGGTGTATTTTAGAATAACGGGACACATTTGTAGTTTAAGGGCTTATCGAGGCGTTTTTTTCACACTGTAGCTCTAAATAAAACATCCACTATTTCCTTTGTCAATCTCAATGTTATTTAGAAATAAGATAACGTAGATGTATATATGATTAAATCCAATCCTTATTCTAATGGAAATGGTGAGTCAGCCATCAAGATCTAATAAAAAAGCAAGTTATCTTTCCTACTATAAACCATGTCTCTTTCTCTCAGTCATTCTCCAGTTTTAAAAGGGGGTACATTTTTCTAGATATTATTCACGGTTTTTGTTATTGAAAATCAATTATGAATTTAATAGTAAAAAAGTATACTAGGTCTAAAATGTTAAATGATGTTCTCCATAATGGGTCTTGTAGCAGTAATACATTTATTTAATTTAAAAAAGATCAGGGTCCCGACTCTGTGAGTGTCCTATCATTATTGTTATTATAGATTATTTGACATATTATCAATATCAAGATAGGATTACCACTTTATATATCGCATGAATTGATATTATACCACTGCGTTTTAAAATAAAATTTTTTCCAGATTTTTTTTACTATTTATCTATTAAAAGTGTATATCTATTTAAACGCAACTGTGAATAGTTTTCCATTCAGTCGTTTTTAAATAATATGTTATATTTCATTTTAAGGATGATTTGGAATTATGTTTGTGACATATTGTTTTCATATTGGTATTAATTATAAAACGTTTTTCATAAAATAAGCATTCGTACAATATTGTTTGTTTTTTTTTTGAAATTTGAAGACTTTTTATTCAAACCTTTGGTCATTTTGCAAAACTCATTGTATGATAATAAAACACGTATTCTGCGAAAATAAGGTCGCAAAAACGCTTTGGTTCAATTATAATTTTTTTTTAAATCAACTTGTCCAATAGAAGAATAAAAATATAAAATGGCATTAAGTTAATTCGGATTTAATAAAATATAGACAACGATTAGGATGGACCGAAGTTGCTTGTATGGTAAAGATGTAATTACAAAACACTAAGTAAGTTGTAATGGGCATTTTAATTGAAAATGCCGCGAATAACATTATTTAATTCCAGAAGAGAAACATTAAATCCCAATACATATATATACATCAAATCATATCTGGGCATACAAAACCGCCAGATCAAAATTAATGGATAAAAATAAAAACAAGAAAGGACATATGTTCTAAAATAACTTAATTAAGTAAAACTGAAAGCAAAGATAATTAAAATAAATAAAATTGTAAAGAAACAATTAAAAAGTTATGAATAAGTAAATAGGGAGGCGATGGGTAAAATCAAAATGCCACGTCAGCCTTCCTCTAGCTTACGGTTAGAACTGGGGAAGACTGGTACCTCACTCTATTTAAATCAGGGTAAGCTCTCTATGCATGGGTACCAGTAATAAATTAAGAGCCGAATATCATTTAGAAATTCAGCGGCCGGAACAGAACATAACTCCCCATGCATAAAAACGTTTATCTTTCATATAAACTTCATATATACTTATATAATATTGGGCAGCAATCAGTTTGATAATGGTTATAACGATATATTGTTTCCAGCAAAATACTTCATATTGAACAAAGATCAAATGATTCAGAACCTTAGCTAGTAAATGGCAAATGCATATGGATAAATATTATATATTTGCAAAATCACTCCAACTACTTTAAAGATGCTTTTTCTATTTTATATATAATATGCTTTTCGATTAATGACGGAAAATTCCTAATGAATTATATTTGATAATTCAAACTACAACATTAAAAAAAACGTAATGGTGATTTCACTTGAAGATTTATAAAATTAAGACAACAAAATTTCAGCTTTTCTTTTTGTTTCTTTCTCATATGTTTATGTCTCCTTTTCTGTAATAACTAAAGAGAAAACAATACGTAGCCTTTGATTTTCTGCATTAAAGACCGTCTGTGGCAATTCAATCTAATAACTCAAAGGGTATGTATCGAGTTTTTTTTCAAAATTTAGAAATGGCCAAAATCTTAGTTACCGCGCTTAGTTTAAACTAATATATATTTCCCACTTAAAATTGTAACATACTGTTCATGTCATATCATTTTGTTTTCAATTTGATCCATTATACAGGTTTACACGATGTAAATATTGTTTAATCTTAGAAACCATGGCGACACCAGTGAAAAGCAGTTGAAGGCGAAGTTTAAAAAATCATCTAAACAATAAGATAATGCTTATCTAGGCAATGTATAAATAAATAATGAAAGGGGACACAATAAAAGTCAATCTTTGTACATGTAATTCAAATTTATAAAATGGACTTCATGGCAGCCTGTGCGTTCCTTTCCATTTGCATCTCTATGTATTGTACCAAAATTAGAATACATGCGCAGAAAGAATATTCTGAAACCTGCTTCATATATGCCCCGTAGAACTCGAATGTGTTTTCTAATATCGTCTGCGGTCCTCGACTTCGTTTCTGGTACATGTATCGACCACATGTGGAATTCAACAATCAGCTGCTTGACATTCTTTAAGCTTCCAGCGACTAAGATTTGTTCCAGTGATGGCCATTCTGCATACTCGATGTCTATTTTCAGAACGTCCATTAGTTTCTGAATAACAATAAAATCATTTACGTGTTCTGATATAATAAAAATAAGATATATACGAATCAACTTTCATGACCGGTCACCTGGATTTATTGATAAAGTTTATAAATGTCCTATTTTAATCTACAATATATTGATAAAATTAATTAGGTACTTTTTCAAATAGCCAAATATGATATTCCGTATTTAACAACCCTTACCGTTTCGTGCTTGAAATCTCTCCGGAAGGTATCTAGTGTTCGTAGATCCCAGCCTTTATCGGTTTTATAGTTCTTGTTTCCTATACCGAGTTTGTGGAATGTCACAAATTTAGAATGTTTGTGATTGTCTTGTCCATCACTGAAAAATAAATATAGCATATACAGAAATCACTAATCGACCATGAATAAATATATATTAACAATGTATAGATTTGTTACAGTTTCCTTCTCATCTGTGGTCTTACAATTTGACCATTACTAATAAAGTAATGTTATCAATGCATAATGACAAACGAATGTTTACGAAGCAGAAGTAAAATATCCATTTTCCCGACATGTGATATAGAACTTGAAATATATAAAACTTTAAGTTGCAAGACGAAATTAAAAATCGATATATTAGCACTAACTGCGTAAGCACTCACACACATATACAATTCTGCGTGTAATATCAATAATGTTGTGTGTAACAGCAATGAAATATATGTTGAAAAAAAGACACAATTACCAAATAAAACGTTCTCCTTAACTAGAATAGCGTATAATAACTTTACCATACATAATACCAACAAGCATGTTAAAGACATCAGTATGATAGGAAAGGAAATGTGCATCGCGTGGTCAAGTGGTCTAGACTGACCGCAGTTATTCTAATACTACATGTGTTATTAAAGTTCCCATTGACCTACTGTTGATGAACGTTCATCCTAGTTGAGCAAAACATATAAAAATGATGATTGTATGTACATGTACCTTGGATCAAACGTGTGGATTTCGCATTCATACATCGTCGATAAATCGTCTTCGAAAGTAAAGTCCTGATGGCACCTTAAATACAAATGTTATCATTAAAATATTATTTTAATGCGTATAACCCCCATCTGCACCCACCATCCCCCTCCCCTATCACACCCATCTCTACAAAGGGATAAACAGAATCATATTTGGGACGAAATCATACACTAGTAATACATTGCCATTGTTTCATCGAATGTTTACGTCAATGTATGTATGCATATATTGCTATATATACCATTTGTATCGTTTCTATAACGATAACTTAATCTAAAACTAGCTGTTCAGTTGTTATGTAACGTTCTCATTGTATTGAAAGAAGATCCTGTTTACAATGAATAGTTTATTGATATATTTTCTCATGATTAGATATTACTTTCTCAAACTTATTCGAGGATGTCACGACCGTTGAGTGTCGTCTTGTACCCCTCGTACGTTGACTCGGTGTTGTCATTATTTCTAATTCTTTGTAGTTGTGGGTCTCATATAATTTGTTTAAAATATCACATCGCTTTTGAAACAAGTTTTTTCAACTTAAACAAACCACGTTCAAATCACTCTCGAAGTCTTTATTTTTAATGCAGTCTAACGCCATTTCCAACACATTTCAAGTTATATATGGCATATCCACATATTTCAAGTTATAAATGGCATATCCATATATTTTATTGGTGGAGGAAGACCGCACAATGAATCTGAGCAAAATCCCTCCGCAAGTAACTAACAAACTTTCTAACGTATACTTTGGACCGAGTGGGACTCGAACCTAAGCGGTGAGAGGTAAGTAATCATGAGACGGCATTTTAGACCACTAGGCCACGGAGGACCCTCTGAACGAGAAATAATGTGTAAATGTTAAATATAAAACTAGGACATAATATGTAAAACACGGTCTTCAAATGTTATCTGCATAAAATTTTAAAAAGTATTATAAACATACCCAAATGAGTAAACAAGGCACGGATTTCCCGGAGCAACCCCCTCGTCTTCACATAAATGGTACCCTCCGTCCTGTTCGTGTCCTAGGTGGATCTGTCTTAAACAAAGGATCTGAACGGCCTCTATATACCTTCAACATAAACATTAGTCTTTAAATATCTCCTCCATTTTGGTCACGATGATAAATGGTACTACCATGGTCGGAATGTCATTTCATGAACTATAAAATTAAGAAATGCCAAGACGATGCCAAATTCTTGAGTTTACAGTACATATTGATTTTATGTTGGACTTTAATTTCCAAAAGCCAGTTTGTTGAAGTATGTATACTACAATGAAAAACATAGATTTAATATCAAAGCCTCTGTCAACCCAATACATTTGGTGTCAACCATGACTTATATACTATGGAGTTACATGCAACACATCTGTATTAGACTGACAATATGCATACATGAACTGATAGCTTTATATGAGAAGGATCCAGTTAAGGATTCATGACTACTCACATGCTATATAAAGGACAGATTTAGAAACCCGTTGGATCATGAAGATATGGTGAATTTATATGTATTTTAGTTCATAAAGGAAGATAATTAAATTGACAACAACGGAATTACCTTTTTGGGATCTTTTCAGATGCTTATTCACGATGTATGATATATATATGGAGATAACAAGTTGTGAATAACCAGACATAAATGTACAGACTATATATATAGGATTCCGCCATTTGAAAAAGGATGAAGGGTAAAAGTATCCATGTACGTCCGTTTGTCCGTGTTCCGTCCGTCCAATGAAAACAATCGGTTTCTGATCAATAGTTTTGAAACGGGTATATGTATTTAATTAATATGTTGTTTGTAACTTTATAATGCGTTACGACTCTTCTTCGGTAAACAATTGGTTTCCGATAAATCGCAAGGGTATTCGTATCGTTTTCGTTTTTGTGTTTTTTTTCTACAATCTGAGTGCAAGATGCAGAGCACTTAAATATGTTACATTTGATAGACATCTTGACCGTTCTGAATAATATAGAGTTCAGATTTAATACTAATCTCATCTTTGAGTTGAACTGTCATACATCTCATAATGACCTACATCTCGGAATTAAACAACCACAAAATTTGAGAGAAAGCTGTGGTAATGTCATTTACATAGCAGACACATATGCTGTCACAGGCAATACATTCGGTTGTCTGTCTTATTCGAAGAAAGTGTCAATATTGCACAAAACATGTTAATTTTGTACAATGTATGAGAAATACGCGTGACGGTGCAAACTGGTCTTCTTGTCTATTACAAAAAGGACTTACATTTTTACATCTTACATGTTCCGCTCCATTCAGCACTTTAAGTGATTTGAGAGAGGGAGAATCGTATGTTTTGCAATATTCGTGCGTTGCGTGCGTGCACGGACCTACACTCCCAATTACATGGTGGCAACGGGTATCAGCTGATAATTCAGCATAAATTCTCATGCAATGTAACAAATACTTAGGAAGCAAAACTATAACGTTTCCTTTTAAAAATACACTGAACAGCACAGCTAACCCGCCACCTGACATATTTTGTATTTTCTGAAATAGTATAAAAGCACTTGCAAAATAAGCATTTTGTGTCAAACAGACACGCACGAGTTATTGTATATAATTACGCAATTAGTCAATGTCGTATACAAATTTTATTTATTCTGCTCGATATTTTGAAGAAATACAAAAGTGGTGGGTTAGCTGTTCCGTTCAGTATACGTTGTATTGTCAGTGCACCAATCAATACCTATGATAAAGATCCTCTAAGTCATTTAATGTCATGCCATCTGTAACAGTGTCGCTAGGCAGAAATATCCGTCCTGCATCATCTGTGAAGTTACCTATCAGTCCTCGTGGTTTAGACGCTTGCTTCAGCTTTTAAGAAAATATAAAAACAGATAATATTGTATTGTTACGCATAATGTTGAAGTATACATTTGACATGAAAATAGCATAACCATCGTCCGGTGTATTAAGACCGATACCACATCGAATACATATAACGAAGCTTTCTTAATAGTATTATCTTATTTGGTTGTGACGTAACGGAATAAAGAAATCAACTAAGTGATAAACAAGAAATATGAGATAAACCAGAAATTACCATTTGATATTGAAATAAAAGATCACATCGTGATTAACATTAAGTAAAATGAAAATGTTTGATGATTTAATGCTGTTCAGTGTTATCGGAGTATCTTTCCAAAACAGGAAAGTCATCAAAGTGGTTTGATACTTACGCAGTCAAGTCCTAAGTCAATTTTTAATGTTAACTTAACTTCTGATATAGACAGCAATTCTTCTCTATTCATACGAGAGGTATATATACGTTTCTATAGTTTTTAATGGATTTAACGCCGTTTTCAATACGTTTCAGGTTGTATATGTCATATCCAGTTTTATTGATAGAGGAGGACTTCAGAATAAATCTGAGTTGAACAGTACTTTCGCAAATAAGAGCATTTTTTCTTACATCCTTTTGTTTGGAAGCGAGTGGGACTCGAACCTACGACCTTAAAGGTAATTATAAGTGACATTGAGACGGCGCCTCAGACCTCTGAGCCATGGAAGTTCCTGAATTTCTATAGAAGAATGGACATCAAGACTTCCTAGCATAAACACACTTTATTTAATAATAATTACATATAAATACGATATGGCAGCTCTTCAAATGATTTTAAAACAATGGGGTTTAACGCCATTTTCAACACATTCCAGGTTATATATGGCATATCAAGTTTTACTGGTGGAGGAAGACCTCATACTAAGTCAGTCTGAGTAGAACCACCGCTCTTCCGCAAGTAACTGGAAACTTTCTCCCATAAAGTTTTTGGAGCGACCAAGACTCGAACCTACGACCTTATTGGTGAGAGGTAAGTGATCTTTAGACGGCGCCTTAGACCACTCGGCAACGGAGGACCTGGTGAGAGGTAAGTGATTTTGAGACGGCGCCTTAGACCACTCGGCAACGGAGGATACAGCTATGGAAGATAAAAAAAATCCACCAAATCTCATCCGGGGATCATAATTACGTGCAGGAATCCGGAGTTTCAAGTTTATTTAGTTTTATGTTTCCTGCAAGTAAATATAAGATATAATATATATTATGTTTACGGGTACCAGCCGATTTACGCCACGTGTATATTTGGAATCAATAATTAACAAAGTACTGATGGATTTTTTTTAGTAAAACTGCAGTACTCTTTGCATAAAGAGACATCGATCAGACCGATGGATGCTTTATTTAGCTAGCAAATCGATAAACAAAGGTAGTTTATGGGAATATGCTTTTCTCTTTAAAAGCAGTAGTAAAACATGACTTGCTTTTGTGCTTCTTTCTTTTCAAGCGTTTATACAAGTAATTGTAAGTCGTGTTAGTTGAACAAAAACAATATATTAATAAAAAAGTAAAATTTATTTGGGTTATTCTTGCAAGTGGTGTATGTTCTAAAACAAACCGCCGCGTTATAAGAAGAACGGAAGTTCCTAGTGAACAGAGCCTATTTCAAATTGAATTAATATAATATTTATTTCAGACTCTTTTCTTAAAGACGATTTCTATAGTTTTTCCTACGATAGATTTTTACGAAACTTCCCAGTATTTAAGTGTAATGTATGTTTATGCAATATCAGAAATAAAATTACATGTTACCGCACATATGTTTTGTTATTATTACATCTTCGACAGAACTGTACTAGAAATACATAACAATATATTTAAAATTGTTTACATCTACAATTTAATTCAAAGTAGTAAATAGATACATGCAAATAATATGCAGTATCATAATTAACATTTTCATACCAAATGAACATACTAGTATTGGTATAAAGATAAGTTTTCTGTTATTTTTAATATTAAGGTTCAATTGCTATACACAATAATTTGATGCCGGTATGCATGATTTATATATTGAACACGATATAAGAGACCTATTTCAGGCGTATTCATAAATTAGTTTGTACAGCCAGTTCTAGTAAAATAGTACATAGTGGCACTGGCTGGTCTAACTAACGAAAGAGAACACTGTCGTCGTTTGATAATGTTCATAAATTTACCCATTTTAATTTCTGATACATGTCTTTTTATTATAAACATCGCTTTTGCGTCTTTCATTGTCTTTTCTTTGTCCAGACTGAGTTGAGACAACTCGACAAAGTTGCTTCCATTTGTGCGCAAAGATTTTGCACTTGATAGAACAGTAGAACTCGTCTAACCAGTTGAATAAGAAGGACACATTGGTATTTCCTTAGATTTATAATCATACCAATCAAGGCTAATCCACGCAGTTAAAACACTTTTTTTCATTTTTCGTTTTATAATATACAATTTGACCCATTCGGCTGGAATCTACCCGAGTTAATAAATAAATATCACATACGATTATAGGTTAGCTTAATATCCAGTTTTCAAATCTGACCATATGTCATACTATTTTTTTTTTATAGCGTTTTCTTAAATAATATCCAAGATGGTAATCCATGTAAATTGTACGATGTACTTTATATACTTACGCCGCTTAATCAGTCCGAACTATTCAGACTCATTTTATATACCGCTGTTCTCGTCTCACTACACAGTTACGCCCCTTTTTTCCATGCTTAAAAAATGGCCTATGTAATTTGGTTTTGAAATATTTTCAAAATGGTTCATATTGGTTTTGATTTCCTGCTGCAGATGAATAGAGCAAATGTTAGCATAGCATATACTGCAATAAGACATCACCTTTCATAAAAAACTGACTTTCGTAGGATTTCAATATATGCATATATTTATGAGCATTTGAGGACTTGTTTTCTGCAAAAAATCTCGGGTGCCGCTGCAAACTTTTAAAAAAAAACAACAATATAAAATTGTCAACCCTCCAGTTATTGCGCATTTTTACATTGCTGATATAAAACATGATTCTATGTGGAATTCTTTTTTTACCATGGAAATCCTAGACATTAATTTTATATAGAACAAAGAACAAAATTCAATTTAATTATGTAGTGAGACCATATCTTGAATAATAATGAGTTGTTGTACAAAAAAAAACCCCTAAAACTTTAAAGAAGCAGTATGTAACCTCTATCAGTTACAGACTCGTTCTAAAATAAACTGGTACTTCGAGTGGTATTTATAATACACAATTCGTAGATAATAAAACAGGCAGCGGATAAGCCAATTCCTCTTTTTTTATCAGAGGTTTTAACATTTTCATGGTATAAATTCCGCAACCATGGTTATCCAATAGGAAATGGTCAAACAGCAGAGCTTGTAAATGAATAGGCTTTGTGAATATTGCTACAATGGACTTCTGACATATTATATATTTGTGTTAAAATACGTTACACGATATCAAATATAGTTACAGTATATTTCTATGAGAAAAATAGCTAAGAACGCTTTTGTTAAACTAACACTGCCTGTTAAGTATGAAGTTGAACGTAAAAAAATCTAACAACGGCAACTGATGTAGTGATAAACATTTACCCATTAATAACAAACGTACCGTAATATTAACAACTTCTCAATGATAACAACATTTCGATATTAACCACCGTTTGATTACATTCAATCGGTTACTACCACCTCAAAAAACAAACAACACCTTCCAATTACAACCACCTTCCATAATAATAATAACTAATTCCAATAGCAATCATTTTTCAATAATAATCATATTTCGGAATAATAAACCCTCCATCCTTTCAAGCTCCGAAAAAACAAACAAACAAAAAAAATATTAAAAACAAAAAAAAAATACAAACTTGACTCTCATTGACACCCATATCCCAATAAAACCTCACGAATTAACGTTTCAATGATTACCAAAATGAAGCACTTCCAAACAACATCAAACAATAACAAATAACTCAATTACAGCAACATTTTTCTAATAGGAACCAGTCCAAACTAATAACAACATCCCAGTAAAAACAACTCTCAATGATAACACTTTCTCAAATGCAACGACAACAGCACCAAAATAAAACGTACATGTATACTATGTCATTATTTTGCTATCTTTCAAGTGCATGTTTTAAGAAAATAGCCAAAATACTTTTTGAGAAAATACATAAAATGTCAGGTACATAAAATGCCAGGTGGCGTGCTAGCTGTTCCGTTAAGTATACATAAGGTTTCACTTAAAAAATACCTCCCTTACATGACGGTAGCAAGACTTTTACGCCCAGACAATATCGCTGTGTAAAGCGATTGGGCAATTGTTTTGTTAAAAATGCCATATTTCTTTGTGCATATTGGCACATTGGAACAGTTGCATGATTTTTGCCAAGTTTGGATGACATTCGGACCTATTTGATATAGCTATAACAGTTAAAAGATGCGTAGTGATACACTGCAACAAATAGGCAGAATTGTCAAAACGGAAGGGGTGCCATAAAACCTGGTCAACCCCATGTTTTTTTCTGCATGATTGGACCAACAGAGGACTATCTATGGGAACAAGGCACTTTAAGAATGATTGGTAATGTATTCAGTGTTCCAGAAGTGCATGTCTCTATATGTAGAACAGTACAAAATTAATTGTTGTGTGAGACGATAATAACCATTTTAGATCGGTGGAATTATAATAGATATAGTGTTGGCCGCCAACGCCAGAGGTTGCGGTTTCGATATCCCACTCGACACGATGCCTTTCATAAAACATTACCCCGTACACAGGAAGCATATTCAATACCGTTTCATATAAAATCATAAGCTCTGAGCTTTCATCGCTAAATAAATAAGTATAATCTAACATCTATATAGAATATAAATTTATTGTGTACGATTACAGTTACATCAAGTAATCTAGTATGTGTAGCTGTAGGGTTTATTGATTGCATCTGTGCTTCATTGGTATCTTTTCATAATATGCATTCAGGCTTAACATTATTTCATTCAGCATACCGTTTGGCTTGTAGTTAAATGAATGACTGTGAAAATAAAAGGAAATACACGTTTGCACGTGTTCTTTATGTCTGTTTTGTATTTATTATGATTATTCTATGGCTTTATTGTGTCTGTTTTGTTCTGGCAGCTGTGTCCATTGTGTGTTGCTTTCTCCTTTTGGATATTTCCAATGCTACTGATGTGTTGGTCTGCTAATTTTGTTTTAGTATTGATTTTCTTTTGACATTGGTTCGGTTAAATCGCCAACTGAATGATCTTGTTTTATACACATAAGGTAC
Organism: Panopea generosa; assembly: GCA_029582155.1. Lineage (NCBI taxonomy): Eukaryota > Metazoa > Mollusca > Bivalvia > Adapedonta > Hiatellidae > Panopea > Panopea generosa. Next base: position 63,981,773 of record CM055899.1, on the reverse strand, counting down.
TGTTCGTCCCATTTAAAACGTATTTTAAACCTATATAAACTAGTTTACTCACCCGCTTTGGATTGTTCGTGATTATCTTAGCAAATTGTTTTCTATCCTGAAATAATATAACGAATACAATATGAAATATGACAACCAGTTTTAAAATATAATATGTCAATTTAAGAGTAAAGCTAAAGAATTGGAGAGTGGAAGATTGGTAAAAGTATGTTCTAGATATAACCCGACTAAAGGTCACTAAGGAAACAATATAACTCACGTAGACTACTGTCACCGGTAACTAAATGTTTTTTTGTATGTACGTTTGAATGTATATGTGTATATATGCGTGCATGCTTGCGTGCATGAATGCGTGAATGCGTGCATGCGTCCCTGCCTGTCAGTCTGTCTGTCAGTACTTATCCTAATTATGCTATATGTTAATAATGTTTGTGTTGTGGATGTGCAAATAAAACATGTTGGACATATATTATTCTTTTTTCACAAACACAAATATGCAATAAATTATGTAAACCAGGAAAATCGATGATGTATGTCTGCTGGTTTTCTGGTAACGGCAATTAGATGGAAATCATCATCATCATCATCATCATCATCATCATCATCATTATCATCATCATCATCATCATCATTATCATCTTCTTCTTCTTTTTTATTTTCATCTTCTTCTTCTTCTTCTTTCTTCTTCTTCTTCTTCTTCTTCTTCTTCTTCTTCTTCTTCTTCTTCTTCTTAAGCAGAAACGATTGGCTGACTGAATCCTTAGCGTCATTTTTATGTCACCAAGGGCTAACAGACGGTCAGCTAACTTAATGTTAACCAGTACTCAAACACCTCCATTTCCACAAGTAAATGCTAACTTCCACAGTTGAAGCAGCGGTGAGAAATGAATGATAATGAAACACAATTATTATGTCGTTATGGTAGCCTCTCAATATTGACACCGACACATGACGTAGAAGCGTATGAGAGAGTATTAATAGTACGTGTGTATACACGATGGCGGATTCTCAGCAAAAGTTACCTGACCAAATAAGCACAATATCGATCCTCCGTTAACATTGTAGTTCAGACAAGGAATAAATACTATGTGGTGCATACGATTGAGAAAACGATATATTTTATCGCTGACAACAGTATTTATTGTTTTCAGAAACTAAACACTCAATAACGATGCATACTTTTGTCTCAAGTTATGGACAACTGACTCAAAGGTCTAGATATGCATAGTACACGCGTTTCGCTTATTTTCAAACTGGTATGTCACCTGAATACGTACATTGGCGGAGAATGACGAAAATGATAAAAGTAAACATATTCTAGTAGTTTAAAAGCTCAGTCCGCTCGTTTAAGAAATATACATTTCGATCGAAGTTTTTTACTGTGTACGTATTTAAAAATCAATCATTTAGAGTCTAGTCTACAGGAGTGGTTAAGTCTATATTATAAACACATTTGATATTAATCATTTTTGTTATTAACACAATTAAATGTTATGTTTAAAGGAAATTTATCATGATTTTTCAAAACTCCAAAATTGACTAAAAACATCTTTTTTCCAATATATCATACCTATATATACTCACTGACCTCGTCTTGCGAAGAGATATATATTTAAACATGCCAAAATAATATATCAAACAAGGATTTCTTAACTCGGGCTACGCGCTTAGGATAGACTAAAATAGATTTTGTGCACAACACATGGTATCATACCATTGTGTCAGTGGCTCTAGTGTTGCTGAATACTGTCTCAAGTAGACATATGTGGAACGTGTGGTCCAGCGGTAGAGCACCGAATCCAAGATTAGAGGGTTGTGGGTTCAATCTTCCTTTATAGCTATGCGTGGTGTCTCTCAACGGGATACTTTTTCGCATAAGCTTATTACTGACTCTACCCAGGAAGACTTCGAATGTGAGTTGAAGAAGTTGTAATAACGCAATCGAAGTAAAATAAATAGTAACTTAAATAAGCAGACATGTGCACGGAAAATGATACGCAATGTCATATATCATACACCACGGAGATTGTGGCCGGGCGGTGATTCGAACTCACGATCCCTGAATTGATAAACAGACTAACGACTGAGCTAATCAGGACCGGTGATCATTTAGAGATATTAATTTGCTGAGTTGAGGAAAATCTAAACTTGAAACGTTTAGCGAAACAGTCACCAGGTCATTCCCGTACAGTACAGGAAATTGGAAGACAAATAAAATAAAAGCCAATGTAATTACCTTACCTTAATACTATAAAGTTGGTCGTGATAATGTTTCCATAGCACCAGCATGACACCACAGAGGGCAAGTATCAAACACAACTGTAGTCCTCTCCATCTGCGTATGAATACAAGTTTTTCCAAAATTGCCATCACAACGTGCTAAATTGAATTTCGTAGTTAGATTTAATAAATCCTTCTCACAATATTTTAATGCGCTACACAAATAATTGATTACTGCGTTTAACCGGAGACGAAATACAAATTGAATAATGCGAGTCAATACTGTCACATCTGCAGTGTCGGTTTGCAAATGTTATCAAAGAATGCGTAATATAATATAATCATCGTTGTAATACACTTTATAAACTATCTGCATTCAGATTAGTTGTTGGGTAACTTTTTATCGTCGATACACGATATAAATATATATCAGATGTATATGCATACTTTTGGTTGGCGATTCACGTTATAGGGGCCTTTTTGTTTCTGAAATGACTTTTTACTGAAATACCATTAAAATGCGAAAATAGTGTTTAACTAATAGTGTAACAACTGGTTTTATAATGTCTTACTTTAAAAACTGCCATATACAACGTAACAATTTGGCGTGCGTGCTAATTGTATCTATACTTATAGCATTTGTGATCTGGCCGAGCATCAATGCACAATTTGTACAAAGGTTTGTGTATATTCACTAATTAAAACATTCTAAAGATTTAATCAAAGTAGATTTTGAATGCTTTATAACACAGAATCTCATTTAGTATAATTGTTGTTTGGTTTTGCCTAAACGCAAAATGGATGACTATGCCTAAGTTGAAGGCTTATGCGAATCTGCATTTTAAATAAAACAATTCTGATGCAACGGAGCTAAACTATGAGAAAACTTCGAAACATCTGCACAGAAAAGCCGTTTTTATCGTATTGCACATCAAAGCTCTGTTACTGCCGTCGGGGTTTGTTTACAACTGTCACAACTATCTCTACTCCAAAGATATTGAGCCACAATGCCATTCTTTACTGATAAGCTTATTTTATTTATGAGAAATCAAAATAAAATATATATAATTATACTGATATAGGTTCGTCAGTAACACATTTGGATTCATTTGACGTTAACATGTTGCCTTGTGAGGGACATCCATTTACTGACGGGTTGGCATACATGCATATATGTATATAGCAGTTATAGGGCATGTGTATAAGGGCACAGTTCAATTAACTTAATTAATTCATGGAGTATCTTGAACCCCATTTCAGGCAGATTGTTCCTACTCATGGACACCAAGTTCCTATAATGTATGATGGTCATATTAATGTTTCTATACGTTAATCTGTTAAGCATAATAAAACGTATTCCCCTTTAACACACACACCCTTATTAGCCCCCCCCCCCCTCCCCCCTCCACCCCCAAACACACTCACCACCACAAATTTTGGTCTCAATGTTTTTTTAAAATGTTTTCAGTAAATATAAACCTAATGGTAATGTTTATAAACTTTGGAAACAATTATCAACAACAAATAAATTGGTACCCAAATAAACGCCCCCACACCTATTATGAAAAATGCATCGCCCCCGGGCACGTTAATTCTGGCTTGGTATGGTATTCGACTTTTCATTTAATTGTACGCACCTGTAGTGACGTTTATCTCAGCACGACCCGATTTCTCTCATAAACAAAACTCAGTACTGGTTCTGCCCAGGAAGCAGACTGAAGAGCGGTTTATAGTATAGTACAAAACCATATTGATATCCGCAACTGATATGCCCTTGTTTTATTTTTGTCTAAGATTTAGTGACATTTTTCATACATAACAGGTTAAATATTGCATATTCTGAACGACCTCATAATGATTCTGAATAGAGCCCCCGTCCTTCCACAAATAACATGGCAATCTTTCTCAAAAGTTTGATCTGACCTAGACTCGAACTCATGACACAAGCGATAAAAGGTAGGCGATCATTAGACATTAGTTCTCCAGTCCAATCCGTCACAGAGGCCACTTGTTTTTATTTTAAACTATCTTTCAACTTTTAATCAATGCAACTATGATTAGATTACAAAGTTTGTCACTAATTAGAAATAAAAAAATCATGTGCTCCGTGGTACAAGAAATATGACATTATATTTACATTGATATTATATATACTATGACATTATATTTACACTGACATTATATATTAACCTATATTTCTCGTCTTCGAGGGGAATGTGATTAATTATGGGAATTTTCGGTATTTTACATTTAGATGTACAGATGTTCATAATGCATCTACGTACAACACGACGTTGATATCCAATCAAAACCGGTCATTAGGAATGTAAACCTGTGAACCTGCTTTACATACAATATCTAGATTAATATCAAAATTGAGGACATTTTTCAATAAAAATGGTAACAATTTCTTCTTCAAACAATAACCCTTCTGCAAATATTAAAACAATGTAACTTTGGAATATCTTTATTTTATCGTAATACAAGTTTTCAGATCTGTAGTTGTAGTTGTATTAACTATTTGAGAAAATGATATGTATGTGCCTCCTCCTTATAAGTTTTGAACGGAGACCAACGATATGTATTTATGTTTTACCACATACGCATGTGCATGTGTGTTAAGGTGTAACTCTACCATTGATTTTTGTTCTTTATTCTATAGTAAATAATAAAAGTTTGAAGGCTTGTCATTCATAGAGAGTACCAAATTAAAGAAGTGAAACTTACATCTTCCTGTTTGCCAACCTCTGCACTACCAAAATATTATGGGAAAAGTAGGGGTCTTGTGTCACATAAGAGATTTTTTTCTGTCAAGTGTAAACACCGTTGAAAAAACGGAAATAAACTTCCAAAATATTGTATTCATACCTCTTATCTCAGAATCTTATTTTTTCTTCTAAATTCACATTTTAAACATGATAATGCTTCTAAAATGTTTCAAATAGATTAACAATGCCACCCAAACCAAAAAACAACAATGAAAAATGTGAAAATGCATTTTTAGAGAAAACGAAACTAGGATTATTGATGGCAGCCATTATGCAACTACCCCACGTAAGCACTTCCTGTTTTGCAATGGTGGTACTTTGCCTATAAGGAAAATGTTTTTTATTTAATAAATTTGTTTTGACCTTCTATATGGAAAACAATACCAATTTCCATCGAAATTGCCAAGTTACAGGCATTAAACACTGAAAAATTGATCAAAATATCATTTTCTAGACGGTCATAGAGCCAGTCGGCCAAAACCGTATTTTAGGCATTTTCAGTGATTTAACCATTTTAATTCATGGACATCAAAACCTGTCAATTTTACATTATAATAGTCTCATGACATATTGAACATATGTATTGACCAAATGAAAATTTGAAATAGTGTTCAAAATGTTTATGTATTGTTACTCATTTGCAAGATGACAGCCATGAGGGACTAGTTTTATTAATACCGTCTCGTTTTATTATGTGACGTGTGTGGGGGAGGGCTAAGACCGTTTTCCGGTAAATAAGGTTTAAGTTTCGTACTGGCCGTTATTAGGTGTACATATACTTCTGCATTATGCTTTTAATTTAGTTGTGACGGCTGTGTTGTTTTGGTGGCTGTGTTGTTTTGGCGGCTGTGTTGTTTTGGCGGCTGTGTTGTTTTGTTGGCCATGTTGTTTTGGCGGCTGTGTTGTTTTGGTGGCTATGTTGTTTAACGGTATGTAATTTACTTTCGATTTTAGACAAATTTACGTAATTGTTAAGTGTTTGGATTTAAGATTACGGTATGATTGGTTTCTATACAATGTAGAAGGTGGATATAGATTTGTACAAGTACATTTTAATTTTGGTAATACATGTACCATGTTTAGATCTGTGCATATGGAAATTTATTCAACACATACACATTATTTTGTAAGTAAAACCATTATAATACTAGTTTTAAATTACACATATATCTAAAATATTGACTGTAAAGTTATATTTTGTATAGGGCTTCACCTTGCTTTTAAAACATTTTTAGTCAATTATATCGGTGTATATTTGATTTTTTCTCCACGTTTTAAAAATAGACACGACATTTTTTGTTAGCAAGCACTAACCGAAGGACGTCTAAACAATTTAGATACAAATTTGCTTTTACATTTTCCTGGAATGAATGAGTATTGTGTAAATGATAATAAATGTCTGTATCAAATGATTTAACTTATTCACCTCACCTCAGTGCACCTCAACCGACCACACAACCTTGAAACCTAGGGAACCAGTCTTGGGTGAAACAGCCGCCATTTTCTAGCTCCCGGTTTTCGTGCAATACTCGTTGCATCATCGATTCCAGTCGTGTTCCATGAGTTCATCTGATATATAAGCATTTTATAGACCAGATTTTGCGTTAATTCGGTTTGAGAACGTCCTCGTATAGCCATTACAGTAGATTTTATACTCGATCAAGATCGAACGGACGCTTGCAGAATATCCCCAGCTGGATGATCATGATTCATTTTCCACACAGAACCAGTCTAATGTGATTGACACTTCCTGTTATCTACTTCCGTGTAATAGTAAACAATGCTTTCGAGTTTGAGACTGACTTTTATTATTGCTGTAACTATCCTCCAACATAATGAGACACTTGATGAGGAACATACCCACTACAGACCATATCGAGCCATCGTTTATTCAGGCCATGAATCATCTGATGACGTTACTCAGCACCTCGGCACAGACTTTTTGTATTCCCCTCCCACGTCCTTACCTTACCTTCACGAGTCTGTTTGTATATATTACTGGATTAGACACATCCTTGGTCAGCCACTTTCAACTCCTGTACAGTGTTACAGAAGATACCACAAGCTCATCTTTCTACTCATCAGCGGCATAGAACCTAACCCAGGCCCATCAACAACATTCCCATGTGGCGTTTGCTCTGTTGAGGTTAAAGATTTTGGTGCTAGGTCCATAGCATGCAACACCTGTGATAGATGGATCAACAAGTCTTGTGTAGGCATGTTGACAGCTGACTATGATGCATTGGCAAACACATCGCTTCCATGGTATTGTCCTGATTGTGGCACACCTAACCATTCATCGGTCATCTATGATGTTCCGGAAACAGACAGCAGTAGTGTTGGCAGCATTTATTCTAGCTTGAGTGAAGGTGAACCAACTACCCCTGACATTTCAAACTCTGCACCAGATTTGAGTCACAGCTTTACAAACTCAACTTTTAGCTTGGTAGGCAGCCCAGAAGCTTCATCCTCGCCGAAACCTAAGCTCCAATTTGGTACCAAACCAAAGACAAAGCGAGCACTACGAATATTGACCATTAACTTCCAGAGTGTACGCAAGAAGGGAAGGAATATCGATGTTTTAGTTGAAACAACAAGGCCAGACATCATACTAGGAACAGAATCCTGGCTATCAGATGACATCGCATCTCCATATTTCTTCGATCTGTCGCTTGGTTTTAAAGTTTACCGTCGAGATAGGCCGAATGACCCCCATGGCGGAGTGCTCCTAGCAGTAAAAGACGATATTGAAGTGTTAGATGTTGAGACACACAAGCAACTTGAACTTATCTCTGGCACCATCAAAATAGGCAAAAAGAGAATGGTCCTCACATCATACTACCGTCCTCCAGACAAAGTTGATGAAAGTTATCTTGAAATGGTCAGCGCTGAATTCACAAGACTCAAGAATAAATACAAGAAGGCTATATTCACATTGGAGGAGACTTCAACATTCCAGATGTTGATTGGACAAGAAACACCATTTCAAAGGCATTGCATATATACCCACAACGTGTGAGCCAGGCATTCCTTGATATTGCCATGGATATGAGCCTTGAACAACTAGTAGATTTCCCAACTAGACTACAGAACACGCTTGATCTTGTCTTCACAAGCCACCCAAGTTTCAAGATACGTTGCAAACCATTACCACCAATAGGACTAAAGAGTGACCATGACATTGTTCTCCTAGACACAGCTCATCAACCCCAACGTCTCCGACTTCCTCGTAGAAAGATATATTTATGGAAGAAGGCCAAAATAGATGGCATCAAGCATCATATGACGCAGTACAGTCAGACGTTTACCGACACAACCTTCCAGTCTATTGAATGTATGTGGGCATCATTCAAGGCAGCCATCGCATCTTCTTTAGAACAGTATATCCCTACTAAAATGTCCTGCACTCGACAGACACACCCTTGGGTCACCACCAAGCTGCGTAGGATGATGAGAAGGAAGCAGAGAGCACACTGGAGGGCCAGGAAGTCTGGGAACTCTAAGACATGGGAAAGATACAAGATATTACAAACAGCAGTCCAGAAAGAGACCAGAACAGCGGAAAAGTCCTACATTCAAGACGTCGTTAGCGATGATCTGAGGAAGAGCCCCATGCGTTTCTGGTCATATATAAAGAGTAAGAGGCAAGAGACAGAAGGTGTATCTCCCCTCATCAATAAGGACGGATTCCTTCAGAGTGAAAGCTCAAGAAAAGCGGACATCCTCAATGACCAATTCCAGTCAGTCTATACCAAAGAAGACACTACAAGTATTCCAGACAAGGGACCAAGCCCTCACCCAACTATAATGGGACTCAAGATCCGCCCCAACGGAGTCGCAAAGCTTCTTGGTAACCTTAAACCACACAAGGCAGCCGGTCCCGATTGTATACCAACATTTATTTTACGAGTAGCTGCTGAGGAACTGTCACCTGTACTATCCAGACTATTTCAGTTATCGATTGACTCTGGAGATGTACCGTCGGAATGGAGGAGCGCAAACATTGTACCTCTTTACAAGAAAGATGATAGATATCAGGCGTCTAACTACATACCTGTTTCACTCACATCAGTTACTTGCAAGATACTGGAGCATTTTGTCCACAGTAACATAATGCAGCATTTCACCCGGCACACTGGTGACAACCAGCATGGTTTCCGCGCCAAACGCTCTTGTGAGACTCAGCTGATCACCACTCTTCAGGGAATCACTAGTCAACTACGAACAGGAAAATACCAAGTTGATGTTGTACTCCTAAATTTTTCTAAGGCTTTCGACAAGGTCCCCCATCAACGCCTGCTACACAAACTAGAGTTTTACGGAGTACGAGGCAACACCCTTCGCTGGATACAGTCTTTCCTCAGCTACAGAAAGCAACGTGTGACACTAGAAGGAATCAGCTCATCAGAAGCAGATGTTGTTTCAGGTGTACCCCAGGGAACGGTACTAGGACCTCTCCTTTTCCTGGCATTCATAAACGACCTCCCAGAATCTACAACATCAGAGACACGCCTCTTTGCAGATGACGGTCTACTTTACCGTCACATCAAGGACCCTGATGATGCCCTGAAGCTACAGCAGGACTTAGATTCCTTACAGGAATGGGAGGATAGATGGTAAATGAAGTTTCATCCAGAGAAGTGTCAGGTCATTAGGATTTGCACCAACAAGAGATTCAAGCAAGATACAACTTACATGCTGCATGGCCATATTTTAGAAGCAGTCGACAGTGCCAAGTATCTTGGTGTCTCCATCAGCGAAGATCTCTCACCAAAGACCCATGTCGACAACATATCTTCCAAGGCGTCAAACACTTTGGGATTTCTTCGTCGGAACCTGCATAACTGCACTAAAGAGGTACGCGAGACAACCTACAATACACTGGTACGACCAACACTAGAGTATGCTTCATCAGCATGGGATCCCCACCTAACCACTGACATTAACCGGCTGGAACAGGTACAAAGACGGGCAGCTCGCTTTGTAATGTGCAACTACTGGGAGAGGACCCCAGGATGTGTGTCCAACATGATAATCAATCTAGGATGGGATTCACTCGCACAAAGAAGGAGAACCCAGAGACTTACAATGCTCTACAAAATCCAAGGAGGCTTGGTAGATGTCGATCCAGGACCGATACTCAGGCGCAACGACATGCGTACCAGAGGAGGTCACCGATTCTACCAACCTACTGCATCCCAGAGAGTGTACAAGTACTCCTTCTATCCGAGGACCATACAGGAATGGAACAGGCTTCCCACAGCGATCACCGATCACCCCACCATCGAAGACTTCAAGGTTGCCCTAGTCGCAGTCCCAGCAACCTTCTTCGTCGGTCCGTAAGAGTTAGCTGTCGTGTATATGATTTTAATTGTAATATATCGGGCCTTTTTAATTGTAAATAAGCTAGAGGAGGATTGCTGTTTCAACCCCCTAACCAGGTCAACCTTACAGTCTAAGAAGACTCCTGACCTTTAACCGGAAGAAGAAGAAGAAGACAACACTTCGTCCTCCTTACCACCGCTCAACCTCAACTCACTTCACCTCAACTCAAGTCACATTGACTCATTTCACTTCAACTCAAATCATATAACATCATCTCATCCCAAATCACCCCACATCAACTCCCATCAACTTATCTCATTCACTCATTTCAACACCATCAGCAAAAACTATTTAACCAACCACAAAATCCTGTCTAATGCTGACAAAACTGTCAATAAAATTCATTTTATTAAAAAGATGTTATTTGATTAAGTTACTTAAAGGACAAGAATAATCCTTAATTATTTTTTTCCCTCTTTGTTCAAAGAATAAATAAATTCAGTATTTATGTTAATCTGGGTAAAACCACCATATTTCCGATTTTGAAATAAAACCGCGTAGTTGTTTCTATTTATAGTCGAAACATTGTGTTTTCACTTAATAACCCAATTATATATCCTTTCATTTAACTGTAATTTGAAAACAACAACAAATTTCCCGCGTAAAATGACCGACCGACCTTAAATCAACTCACTCCCATCACGTCACATCAGGTCATTCCATTCCAAAATACAACACCCGCAATAACTTAACTCAATTCAACTCAGTTCAACTCATTTCAAACTAACTTCACCTCCACATACATGTACCAAGATTCACATTATCTCAACTCAACTCACTTCAACTCGCTACAAGAACATTGTTAAGAACTGTATTTTGAATAAGACATATTTACAATCAGATATAATATTTTCTGTTATTTTGCATCATTATCACATCCTTATGTTTCTGCAATGCGTGATCAATGCAACACACAACCGATTGCAACACTATTTCATTTCGAAGACAGTTTAAAGTGATGATGGTATTGTTGTCGAATATATACCCCACGCAGATAAGAGTAAGCTGTACAACATAACAGAAACTGATACTCATCTTCAACTTCATGTGATGTACAAAGTTTACCAACTCACAAGTTCTTATCATTTTAGGTATAATATTCATCAACGGTATATTGTACAGTAATGGAAACTTGACACAACACTATGGTGTTTTTTAGAATACCGGGACACATATCTACTTTAAGGGCTTATCGATGCATTTTGTTTCACACTGTAGCTCTAAATAATACATCCACTATTTCCTTTGTCAATCTCAATGTTATTTAGAAATAAGATAACGTAGACGTATATATGATTATATCCAATCCTTACTCTAACTGAAATGGTCAATCAGCCATGAAGTTCTAATAAAAAGCAAGTTATCTTTTTTACTATGAACCATGTCATTTCTCACAGTCATTCTCCAGTTTTAAAAGGGGTACAATTTTGTAGATATTATTCACGGTTTTTGTTATTGAAAATAAATGATTAATTTAATAGTAAATAAGTTTACTAGGTAAAATGTTAAATGATGTTCTCCATGTTGGGTCTTGGAGCAGTAATACACTTATTTAATTTAAAAGAGATAAGTGTCCCGACTCTGTGAGTGTCCTATCATAATTGTTATTATAGATTATTTGACATATTACTAATTTCAAGATAAGGTTATCACTTTATGTATTGTATGAATTGAAATCTACAGAAATTTATGCCACTGTGTTTTAAAAGTTGTTTTTTTTTGTTTGTTTTTTTTTTGCTTTTTATTTGAGTGATAAAAGTGATCCAAGTCTATTTTTAAACGCAACTGTGGATAGTTTTCCATTCAGTCGTTTTGTAGAAAATATGTTATATTTCATTTTAAGGATGATTTTGAATTATGTTTGTGACATAATAATTTCATATTGGTATTAAATATAAAACATTTTTCATAAAATAAGCATTCGTACAATTTTTTTTTTTTTTTTGAAATTTGAAGACTTTTTATTCAAACCTTTGTAATTTTGTAAAACTCATTCTATGACAATAAAACACATATTCTGCGAAAATAAGGTCGCAAAAACGCTTTGGTTCAATTATATATTTTTTTTCAAATCAAATTGTCTAACAAAATATGTAAAATGGCTTTATGTTTCTTCGGATTTAATAAAAGATAGACAACGATTACGATGGACCGAAGTCGCTTATGTGGTAAAGATGTAATTACAAATCACCAAGAAAGTTGTAATGGGCATTTTAATTGAAAATGCCGGGAATAACATTATCTAATTCCAAAAGAGAAACATTAAATACCAATACATATATATATATATATATATATATATATACATCAAAACATATCTGGGCATACAAAACCGCTAGATCAAAATTAATGGATATGAATAATAACAAGAGAGGACATATGTTCTGAAATAACTTAACTCAGTAAAACTGAAAGCAAAGAAAATCAAAAATTAATAAAATTTTAAAGAATCAATTACACAATTATAAATGAGGAATTACGGTTGTGGTACGTAAAATCAAAATGTCACGTCAGCCTTCCCCTAGCTTACAGTTAGAACTGGGGAAGACTGTACCTCACTCTATTTAAAACTGGGTAAGCGTTCTATGCACGGGTACCAGTAATAAATTAAGAGCCGAATATCATTTTGTAATTTTCCGGCCGAAACAGAACATAAATCCTCATACATAAAAACCTTTATCGTTCATATAAACTTCATATATACTAATATAATATTGGGCAGTAATAAATTTGATAATGGTAATAATAATTCATTGTTTTCAACAAAATATTAAATATTTAACAAAGATTAAATGATTAAGAACCTTAGCTAGTAAATGACAAATGCACATGGATAAATATTAGATATCTGCAAAATCACTCCAAATACTTTAGATATGCTTTTTTGCTTTATAAATAAAATGCTTTTTTTATTAATGACAGAAATGTACCAAAGAATTATATTTGATAATTCAAACTATAAAATTGAAAAAAATGTAAAAGTAATTTCACTTGAAGATTTTAAATTTAAGACAACAATATTTCAGACTTTCATTTTGTTTCTTTCTCATCTGTTTGTGTCTCCTTTTCTGTAATAACTAAAGAGAAAAAAATACGTAGTATTTGATTTTCTGCGTTAAAGACCGTCTGGTGCTATTCAATCTAATAAGTCAAAGGACATGTATCAGGGTTTTTCAAAATTTTGAAATGTCCAAAATCATTTTCCCCATTATATAATGTCTATTGAAAAACGGGGAGTATATCTAAACATTGCAAAATAATATAATATTGAAAAGCGATTTCCTAACTTAGTTTCCGTGCTTAGTTAAGACTAATATATAGTTTCCACTGAAAATCGTAACATACTTTTTGGCGTATTACATTAAGTCATGTCATATCATTTTGAATTCAATTTGATCCAGTATACAGTTTTGCACGTAGTAAACATTGTTTCATCTTAGAAACCATGGCGACACCAGTGAAAGTCAGTTGAAGGCGAAGTTTAACAAATCATCTAAACAATAAGATAATGCTTATCTAGGCAATGTATCAATAGATATTGATAGGTAACTCAATGAAATTCAGACTCCGTAGTTCACATTTATAAAATGGACTTCATGGCAGCCTGTGCGTTCCTTTCCATTTGCATCTCTATGTATTGTACCATAATCAGAATACATGTGCAGAAAGAATATTCTGAAACCTTCTTCATATATGCCCCGTAGAACTCGAATGTGTTTTCTAATATCGTCTGCGGTCCTCGACTTCGTTTCTGGTACATGTATCGACCACATATGGAATTCAACAATCAGCTGCTTGACATGCTTTAAGCTTCCAGCGACTAAGATTTGTTCCAGTGATGGTCATTCTGCATACTCGATGTCTATTTTAAGGACGTCCAACAGTTTCTGAATGACAATATTTTATATCCTGATCATTTACGAGTTCTAACATAATATAATTTAATATATACACTACTAAACTTTCATAAACGTTCACCTGGATTTATTGATTTATCGTCAATACGAGTTTATAAATTTTCTATATTAATCTACAATCTAATGATAAAATTAATTAGACACTTTTTCAAATAGCCCAATATAAGATACCGTATTTAACAACAATTACCGTTTCGTGCTTGAAATCTCTCCGGAAGGTATCTAGTGTTCGGAGATCCCAGCCTTTATCGGTTTTATAGTTCTCGTTCCCTATACCGAGTTTGTGGAATGTCACAAATTTAGAATGTATGTGATTGTCTTGTCCATCACTGAAGAATAAATATAGCATATATCGCTGACCGACCATAGTTAAATATATAAAAGTAATGCTCGGATTTGTTACATATGTGGTCTTAAAATTGGACCATTAATAATAAAGTAATGTATACATAATGACACTCGAATGTTTACGTGGCAGAAGTGAAATATCCGTGTTTCCGACAAGTGATATAGAACTTGAAATATATAAAACTTTAAGTTGCACGAGTACTAAATATAATATAGGTATCTAATAGCACTCACTGCGTAAGCACTCACACACATATACAATCCTGCGTGTAATAGCAATAATATTGCGTGTAACAGCAATGAAATATATGTTTAAAAAAAGACACAATTACCCAACAAAACGTTCTCCTTAACTAGAATAGCGTATAATAACTTTGCCATACATAATACCAACAAGCATGTTAAGGACATCAGTATGATGGGAAAGGAAATGTGCATCGCGTGGTCAAGTGGTCTAGACTGACCGCAGTTATTCTAATATTACATGTGTTATTAAAAATCCCATTAACTTACTGTTGATGAACGTTCATCCTAGTTGAGCAAAACATATAAAAATGATGATTGTATGTACATGTACCTTGGATCAAACGTGTGGATTTCGCATTCATACATCTTCGATAAATCGTCTTCGAATGTAAAGTCCTTATGACACCTAAAATACAAATGTTGTCATTGAAAGGATATTGTAATACGTATTACCCACCCCTTACACCCCACCCACCCCTATCACATCCATGTAATACATGCAAAGGAATAAACAGAATACCATTGCCATTATTCCATCGAATGTTTAAGTCACTGCATGTATGTATATATTGTTATGAATGTCATTTGTATCGTTTCTATGATGAAAACGTAATCTTAAACTAGCTGTTCAATTGTAGTTTAACATTCTTATTGTATTGACTGAAGATCCTAGTATGTACAATGAACAATGTATTAATATTCTTTATGATAAGATATTTTTTCTCAAACTTAGACAAGCATGTTGCGGTCGTAGATTGTCGTATGTTGATTCGGTAGTTGTGGGTCTCATTTAATTTGTTTTAAAAAATCACATCGCTTGTTCACGCTCGAAGTCTTCATGGATATATTTTCTAATGGAGTCTATCGGCATTTTCAACACATTTCATGTTATATATGGCATATCCCGTTAAATTGGTAGAAGACCTCAGAATGAATCTGAGTAGAACTATACCGTCCCTCCGCAAGTAACTAGCAAATGTTCTAACGTGAACCTTTGGGCCGAGTGGGACTCGAACCTAAGCGGTGAGAGGTAAGTGATATGTGGCACTTTAGGCCACTAGGCCACCGAGGACCATTCGATTGTGTAACAATATTTAAATATGAAACTAAAACACAACATGTAAAACACGGTCTTAAAAATGTTACCAGCTTATAAAAAGTATTATAAACATACCCAAATGAGTAAACAAGGCACGGATTTCCCGGAGCAACCCCCTCGTCTTCACATAAATGGTACCCTCCGTCCTGTTCGTGTCCCAGGTGGACCTGTCTTAAACAAAGGACCTGTACGACCTCTATATACCTTTAACATAAACATTAGTCTTTAAATTTCTCCTCCATCTGGTCACGATGATAAATGGTACTACCGTGGGTGGAATGTCAATTCATGAAGTATAAAATTAAAGTGACAAGACGATGCCAAATTCAAGAGTCTATAACACATGATGATTTTATGGTGGACTTTAATTCCCAAACGCCAGTTCGTTAAAGTATGAAACTGAGGTGTGAAACAAATGATATATATTTGGATCCAAGACATAGTATGTCAATTTGATGGTTACGTTAAATTCTACAACTAGGTGTGATATAATGATAAAGTACTTATTCTATAAAAAAAATGTAAAGTGCATAAGAAATACAAAATATTTATAATGTAGTTAAAAAGTGCCGCAAAGAATAACATTCAATGATATACATTTTGTACAAGTTGTTTAAAAACTTAATTAATATATCCATATATTATATTATCCCTTTTTCTATGTTTTTTCTCTCTGTCTTCTCAAACGTTTCTATCTAACTATATCTCTGATTTATTTTTATAATTAAATTTCATCAATTTATACTGGTTTAGATGTGGTTTGTGAGAACAATATTTTAACTAAACAAAAATGACAACAGAAATATTGTAGCAATGGCATATCCAGTTTTATTGGTGGATGATGTCCTCAGAATGAATCTTAGTAGAACCCCCGCTCTTCCGTCAGAAGCTAGCAATTTTTTTCACATGTTTTAGAGCGAACGGGACTCGAACCTGCGATCTTAACGGTGAGAAGAAATAAGTGATATTGACACGGCGCATTTAACCATTCGGCGACGGAGGACCTAGTGCATGCAGATTCATTGACATTTACATTAGACTTAAGACAGAATTAATGTGCAAAATAAAGTATTGCGTAAGCAAAAATGAAAGTCAACATATTTTACCAACAACATATAGAGACACGAAAAGGGTCCTCCAAACTTCAATTCCAATAGCTGAGGTCGTAGTTAAAACAATATGTGAGAAAAGAGGACAGTTACTTGAGGAAGGATGATGGTCCTGTTAAGATTCTTTCAGAGGTTCCGCCACCAATCAAACGGAATATTTCAAGTATTACCTGATTTGTTAAAAAATGACATTTAATCTCATTCAGGAAAAAAAACAGCATAGGTGATCATATACAGTATGTGAAGGTGTTATTATTGTTTTTCCTTGTTTTGTTGTTGTTGTTTGTTATGTTGTTATGTGTATTTCGTGCTGTTGTTCTTTCGTGAAGCATTATTTTGATGTTTTAATACACACGATGAGATCAAATATTGTAATTCCAATGGTATATAGAAAAGCATAAACATATACAATATTTAATAACATGTATAATTTGACAAAATATAGTAGTCACTATTATATTATAAAACACTTTGTATGTGAAGAACAAAATTACAATGATGAAGGAGAAAGATGGAGGAAAACACACCAAATATACATATGCAAATTAATCATACAACTAATATACGGAACGCGTAATTAATCTACTTATGGTAGTTACTTTCTAATACATGTACACTCAACTCCAAAAGATACCTTACATTTTTTACTTCACTTGTATATCAGAGATTAATAAAGGCAACTAAATGATATATCACACATAATAAGATTATTTTTAATGAAATGTCAAAATATGGCAAATGATTATTTATAGCGTTTTGAATAATTTGATCTTAAAAGTGACTATCCTATTATTCCATTTCCACAGTCAGTTTCGCGTGTGGCTGCCGTGGAATGTTGTGCATTTCACATATCATTTACTGCTGCTGATCGTTGGTGTCACTCAGCCTACCCATCTGTTAGTAGTTGCAAGTTAACTTGTCTTGTGATTATTGGGGGTTGGTGTGGGGTCAGCATAGCTCAAAGATAACATGATTTACTTATACCATATTTTAAAAATCGCATTTTCGTACTGCAAACCAAATAAGCACACCATAAGCCCAACACCATCGCACCTCAAACAAAAGATAGTTCCGTTGCTTCCACCGATAACATCAATATGTTTCTAGTGTAGTTAAATAGTATTTTAGGATACAAATTAAAATGTATATATAATTTAGTACATGTATAAATATTCGTTTATCCGCGGCATCTACCTTCAACGATAACATAATTAAGCATATATATATATATAGAGAGAGAGAGAGAGAGCGAAGTGATGCATGTACAATATACAGGTTTTCACACGGTGCACAGATAACCGATTGTATATCATTTCAGGGTTATTACACAGTATTAACTAATGATAGTGCCAAAGGGTGCGAATCTGTGTCACGATGTATACTATATCGTATCTTGCTATTGAAAAATTAACGGTCGTTGCAGCTGTGTACATTTTGGCTATTTTCTACATTGTTAAACGTTTACATGAGAAGGATAAGATAAACGTATCTTATCGAAGCAACGTAAAAAATCATTTATGAATTAAGTCACAGCCTTGCTAGCTATTCCCTGATCACTATATGGGTCTGACTACACAGTTAACTTTTGTTCTTTGTTCTATATAAAATAATGTTCTAGGATTTCCATAATGGTAAAAAAAGAATTACACAGAGAAGTATTTTTATTTACATAGCAGGAATGTAAACCCACATAAAAATGCGCAATAACTGATAGATTGACCACCTTGTTTGTTTTTAAAAAAGGGTGCAGTAACACCCAGAGCTTTTTTGAAAAAAAGAAGTCCTCAAATGCTCATAAATACATGCATATGTTGAAGTCTTATAAAAGTCACTTTTGTAACACCGTTGATGTCTTATTGCAGTATATGCTAAACCAACTTTTGCTTTACTCATCTGCAGCAAGAAATCTTAACTGCTATGAATCATTTTGAAAATATTTCAAAACCAAATTACATAGGTCTTGTTTTTAAGCGTAAGAATAGTGTTACCGTGAGAAAAATGGGTGTATTAAGGTTTTTATTAGCAGTGAGTGTATATGTATTGCATTAATTTAAAAATATACTAAACAGCACAACTAACCCGCCAGCTGACATATTTTGTATTTTCTGAAAAAGTATAAAAGCACTTGCAAAAAAACATTTGTGTCAAACAGATGCGCACGAGTAATTGTATATAATTACGCAATTGGTCAATGTCGTATACAAATTTCATTTATACTACTCAATATTTTGAGGAAATACAAAAGTGGTGGGTTAGCTGTTCCGTTCAATATACGAGGGGTTATCCAGAAGTTCGTGGACAACTTTAATAAATTCTATATTTATGCAAGTGCATAGCTATATTTTTCACAACTTAAGTATTAGTGTATTTGTCATCGATGTACGGTGTTTAAGTATATTTCTTATGTCAGTAATAATGTTATGGTATCCATAGCAACATACATACATGATAAGTGCCGCAGTTCAAAATGTTGAACAATGCGACAGACAAATATGTGAATAATAACAATCATTTTCTCGTAACACTCGCGGTACATCATATATTATTGAGGACACGGCATCAATGTCCGCATGACAATGTCATTCCAGCATTGCACGCAGGTGTTAGGATTTTAAATCAAATTCTATTGAAAATATAAATGCATTCATATGCAAATAGTGCATCTGATGAAAAGGTGAAACAACGAGCAGTAATACAGTTTAAGTCAATATTAGCAAAACACTGATTCAGACGATAGATATGTTTACTTAAGCTCCGAGAAAGTTATTTGTAGTGCATTTTGTAGTCTACAGGTGACACAAACGGTACAGTGAGGAACGAGAAACAATAATGGATGATAACATATGTGGTCGCCCTGTGTCAAAATCGCGTCAATGTCACGTTAACATGGTAAAAACTGCCTTAATAAGGATTGCCGTAATACAATTCAAAAACTATGCTGCAAACTAAGTATAGGTTACAATACAGTGCACACGATAGTTAAGATAAAATGGCATGCATTTTGGTGCGCACTAGGTTCCCCAGTTGCTTAACGAGTATAAATGGAGCCACGAGTAAGAGTAGGAAAATTACTTGTAAAATAAATTGACGTCGCAACGACGTAACGTATATCTGGCCTGCGGCAGATAAGCGTACATGACATATTTAAAATACATGTTACTGTTTTATTTGAATATATATTTTCTTCATAATTTGCATACAGTGTGCCATTAGATTAAATATAATACATGTAAAACTCCAAATAAATCAGACATGTCATGTTCATATTATGAGATTTGTCCACGAACTTCTGGAAAACCCCTCGTACGTTGTATTGTCAGTGCACCAATCAATACCTATGATAAAGATCCTCTAAGTCATTAAATGTCATGCCATCTGTTACAGTGTCGCTAGGCAGAAATATCCGTCCTGCATCATCTGTGAAGTTACCTATCAGTCCTCGAGGTTTAGACGCTGCATTTAGCTTTAGAGAAAATATAAAAACAGATATTATTGAAATATATAAAGTTGAAATATACATTTGACATGAAAATAGCATAACTATTGCCCGGTGTATTAAGTTCGATACCACAGCGAATACATAAAACGAAGCTTTCTTAATAGCATTTTCTAATCGGGTTGTGACGTAACTGAATATAGAAGACAAGTAAGTGGTAAACAAGAAATATGAAATAAATCTGAAATGACCATTTGATATTGAAATAAAAAATAGAAACCTCGTGACTAACATTATATGTTCTATCTTCCAAACGGTAATCGTGTAAAACACTTGTTTAAACTAACAAAATGAAAACGTTTGATGTTTAATGCATTTCGGTGTTATCCGAGTATCTTTCCAAAACAGGAAAGTCGGAAGTCATCCGTCAATATAACAGTCAATACTTAATGTAAACTTGACTTCTCCTATAGACAGTAATTCTTCTCTCATCATCCGAAAGGTATATGTACATTTCTAGAGTCTGTAATGGATTTATCGCCATTTTCAACACATTTCAGGTTGTATATGGCATATTAAGTTTCATTGATAGAGGACGACTTCAGAATAAATCTGAGTTGAACCGTCCTTCCGCAAGTCATGGCAATTTTTTTTTACATCCCTTATTTTGAAGCGAGCGGGACTCGAACCTACGACCTAAGAGGTAATTATAAGTGACCTTGAGACGGCGCCTGAAACCAGTTGGCAACGGAGGTTCCTGAATTTCTATAGTAGAATGGACATTAAGAAACTCATTTTGTTTAACAATAATTACATAAAAATACAGAAAAGCAGTTCTTCATAGGATTTTAAAACAATGGCGTTCAACGCCATTTTCAATACATTTCAGGTTATATATGGCATATCCAGTTTTACTGGTGGAGGAAGACCTCATACTGAGTCAGTCTGAGTAGAACCACCGCTCTTCCGCAAGAAACTGGAAACTTTCTCACATAAAGATTTTGGAGCGAACGAGACTCAAACCTACGGGCTAAGCGGTTAGAGGAGTTTCAAGTTTATTTTGTTTTATGTTTCCTACATGTACATGTAAGATATAATACATATGTTTACTTTACGAGTACCAGCCGTTTTACGCCATGTGCATATTTGGAATCAATAATTAACAAAGTATTGATGGACATGTTTTTAGTAAAACTACAGTACTCCTTGCATAACGAGACATCGATCTGACCGATGGATGCTTTATTTAGATAGCAAATTGTAAAACAAAGGTAGTTTATGGGAACAAATTTTTCTCTCTTAAAGCAATAGAGCAATAATAGCAACATCTCGACAATAATCACCGTCTGACAACATTCCATCGGTAACTACCACCTCCAAAAACAAACAACACGTTCCAATAACAACCACCTTCCATAATTATAACAATTAATTCCAATAACAACCACCTTCAAATAACAATCATATTTTGAAAATATCCTTATAAACACGACTTCGGAATAATCAACCCTCCATCCTCCCAAACTCTGAAAAAATAACAACAAAAAACATACACACAAAATAATACAAACTTGATTCTCATTGACACCCACATCCTTATAAAACCTCACGAATTAACGTCTCAATGATTACGAAAATAAAGCACTTCCAAACAACATCAACTGCAACAAATACCTCTTAATTACAGCAACATTTTTCTAATAGGAACCAGTCCAATCTAATAACAACATCCCAGTAAAAAACATTTCTCAGTGATAACACTTTCTCATATACAACGACAATAGCATCAATATAAAACGTATAATATGCCATTGTTTTGCTATCATTCAAGTGCATGTTTCAGGAAAATAGCTTAAATACTTTTTGAGAAAATACATAAAATGTCAGGTACATAAAATGTCAGGTACATAAAGATGCCAGGTGGCGGGCTAGCTGTTCCGTTCGTTATACATAAGGTTTCACTTAAAAATTACCTCCCTTACATAACGGTAGCAAGACTCTTACGCCCAACACATTAGAGCTGTGTAAAGCGGTTGGGCAATTCGTTTGTTAAAAATGCCATATTTCTTTGTGCATATTGGCACATTGAAACATTTGCATGATTTTTGCCAAGTTTGGATGGCATTCGGACCTGTTTGATGAAGCTATAACAGTTTAAAGATACGTAGTGATACACTGCAACAAAAGGGCAGAATTGTCAACATGAAGGGGTGCCATCAAACCTGGTCACCCCCATGTTTTTTTTTGCATGATTGGACCAACAGAGGACTATCTATGGAAACAAGGCAATTTTTAGAACCATTGGTAATGTATCCAGTGTTCCAGAAGGTACTGTTCGTCCCATTTATAAGGTATTTTTAACCTACATAAACTAGTTTACTCACCCGCTTTGGATTGTTCGTGATTATCTTAGCAATTTTTTTTCTATCCTGAAATAATATAACGAATACAATATGAAATATGAACTTAGTGCCTTTTTACATTGTATTAGTATATTTCAATGATTGCAATAAATTTCCCCAGAAATATTTTGGCGAAAAACATACATCAAAAATCCTAAAAAAAATGACAACCAGCTTTGAAAATATAATATGTCAATTTTAGATTAAAGCTAAGGAATTGGAGAGTGGAAGATTGGTAAAAGTATGTTCTAGATGTCAACCGACAAAGGTCACTAATGAAACAATATAACTCCGGTAACTATATGTATATTTGTATGTATGTTTGTATGTATATGTGTATATATGGGTGCATGCGTGCGTGCGTGTGTGCGTGCGTGCGTGCGTGCGTGTATGCGTCCCTGCCTGCCTGCCTGTCTATCTGTCTGTATTTATCCTAATTATGCTATATGTTAATTATGTTTGTGATGTGGATGTGTGAATAATACATATTCTATATACATTATTCTTTTTTCAGAAACACAAATATGCATTAAACCAATTAAAATATGTAAACCAGGAAAATCGATTTTGTATTTTTGCTGGTTTTCTAGTAACGGCAATAAGATGGAAATCATCATCATCATCATCATCATCATCATCATCATCATCATCTTTTTCTACTACTTCTTCTTCTTAACCAGTACTCGAGCATACCCCATCTCCACAAGTAAATGCTAAATTCCACAGTTGAATCAGCGGTGAGAGACGAATGATAATGAAACACAATCAATATGTCGTAAACCAATCATCATGGAGACTGTTGCTGGGCGGGAATTCGAATTCACAACCCATGTATTGATATCAGACGGGCTCGGAAAAAAGAAATGAAGCGTTTTTAACTCTGCCGCCACGGCCACCAATGATCTGTTTGAATATTAGTTACCACTCACCACTGTGGTCGTTTGAAATGAGTTCGATCCAAATTCATTTTTTCTAAGAAGATTTATCAGTTACTCGGAAGGACGGTGGTTCTACAGATACGTTCTAAGGTATCTGTATATCCGTTTAACTGTATATACCATATGTTCTGTTTGAAAATGCCGTTAAACCCAGTATAATATGTATGTGCATTTGTTAATTTCAATTGATTTATTTTACTTCGATTGACAAACACGTTCTTACAACTCTCGAAGTCTTCCTGGGTATAACCAGTGATAAGCATATGCGGAGTGTTTTTATCAAGGACACCACACATAGCTAAAGCCTGTTCGGAATCTCGCCGGTTGGTAATTTTTTCACAATACATTTCAAGAGAGCACGGCATGGGGAATTGTAGATGATGTGTTTAGAAATTATCAAGCCGCTTACCTACTAGCTAGTTATTGCAAGGAAGTTACAAAGCATTTATAAAACATATAAAAATAGCATTTTTAATAACGGTACCAAGAACGATCTCATATGATTCGTTGATTGTACTAAGCAAAATCCTTGGTAGCCTCTCAATATTGACACCGAAACATTACGTAGAAGCGCGTGAGAGAGTATTATTGTACGTGTGTATACACGATGGCGGATTCTCAGCAAAAGTTACCTGACCAAATTAGCACAATATCGAGCCTCCGTTAACATTGTAGTTTAGACATGGAATAAATATTATTTTCTGCATACGCTTGCGAAAACGATATATTTTATCGCTGACAATAATATTTATTGTTTTCAGAAACTAAACACTCAATAACGATGCATACTTTTGTCTCAAGCGACTTCTCTTGTTTATGGACCACTGATCCAAAGGTCTAGATCTGCATAGTTCACGCGTTTCGCTTATTTTCAAACTGGTATGTCACCTAAATACGAATATTGGCGGAGACTGACGAAAATGATAAAAGTAAACATATTCTAGTAGTTTAAAAGCTCGGTCCGCTCGTTTAAGAAACATACATTTCAGTATACAGTTATTTACTGTGTACGTATTTAAAAATCAATCATTTAGAGGTCCACAGGAGTTGTTAAGTCTGTATTATAAACACATTTGATATTAATCATTTTTGTTATTATCAAAAATTATTTGTTTTGTTTAAACGAAATTTATCAGGATTTTTCAAAATTCCAAAATTGACTAGAAACATATTTTTTCCAATATATCATACCTATATATACTCACTGACCTCGTCTTGCCAAAGAGATATCTATTTAAATATGCCAAAACTATATATCAAACAGGGATTTCTTAACTTGGGCTACGCGCCTAGGTTAGGATAAAATGGATTTTGTGCACAACACATGGTATCATACCATTGTGTCAGTGGCTCTAGTGTGGCGAAATACTGTCTCAAGTAGACATATGTGGAACGCGTGGTCCAGCGGTAGAGCACCGAACCCAGGATTAGAGGGCTGTGGGTTCAATCCTCACTTATAGCAATGCGTGGTGTCTTTCAACGGGATACTTTTTCGCATAAGCTTATTACTGACTCTACCCAGGAAGACTTCGAACGTGAGTTGAAGAAGTTGTAATAACGCGATCGAAGTAAAATAAATAGTAATTTAAATAAGTAGACATGTGTACGGAAAATGAGACACAATGTCGTATATCAAACATCACGCAGATTGTGACCGGGCGGGGATTCGAACTCACGATCCCTGAATTGATAAACATACTTGCTAACGACTGAGCTTATCAGGCCCGGTGATCATTTAGAGATACTAAGTTTGCTAGTTTGAGGAAAATCTAAACTTGAAACGTTTAACGAAACAGCCACCAGGTCATTCCCGTATAGTACAGGAAATTGGAAGACAAATAAAAGAAAAGCCAATGTAATTACCTAACCTTAACACTATAAAGTTGATCGTGATAATGTTTCCATAACACGATGACACCACAGAGGGCAAGTATCAAACACAATTGTAGTCCATTCCATCTGCGTAAGAATATAAGTTTTTCCGAAATTGCCATCATCACGCGCTAAATTGAATTTCGTAGTTAGGTTTTATCAATCCTTTTCACAATGTTTTTATACGCTACACAAATAATTGATAAATGCGTTTAACTGGAGACGAAATGCAAATTGAATAATGCGAGCCAATACTGTCACATCTGCAGTGTCGGTTTGCAAATGCTATCAAAGTATGCGTAATATAATATAATCATCATTGTAATACACTTCATCAACTATCTGCATTCTGATTGGTTGTTGGGTAATATTTTACCGTCGATACACGTTGTAAATATATGTCAGACGTATATGTATACTTTTGGTTGTCGATTCACGATATAGGGGCCTTTTTCTGAAATGACTTTTGACTGTAATACTATTAAAATGCGCAAATAGTGTGTACCTATTAGTGTAACAACTAGTTTTATAATGCCTTAGTTTAAAAACTGCCATATACAACGTAACAGTTTGGCGTGCGTGCCTATTGTATCTATACTAAAAAAACATTCAAATGATTTAATCAAAGTAGATTTTGATTGCTTTATAACACATAATCTCATTTAGTATTATTGTTGTTTGGTTTTGC
Organism: Panopea generosa; assembly: GCA_029582155.1. NCBI lineage: Eukaryota > Metazoa > Mollusca > Bivalvia > Adapedonta > Hiatellidae > Panopea > Panopea generosa. The sequence goes on along the minus strand of CM055899.1, from coordinate 63,955,345 downwards.
CTAAACTCAAAATGGATGACTATGCCTGAGTTAAAGGCTTATGCGAATCTACATTCTAAATAAAACAATTCTGATGCAACCAAAGCTAAAATATGAGAAAACTTCGAAACATCTGCACAGAAAAGCGGTGGTTATTATCGTAATGCGCATCAAAGCTCTGTTACTGCCGTCGGGCTTTGTTTACAACTGTCACGGCTATCTCTCATCCAAAGACATTGAGCCACAATGCCATTCTTTACGGAATAGTACATTTTATTTATGAGAAATCAAAATAAAATATAATTATACTGATATACGTACGTCAGTAACACATTTGGATTCATTTTAGGCTCACATGTTGCCTTGTGAGGGACATCCATAAAAAAACGTATCCCCCCTTATACACACACCCTAATTTACGCCACCAAACACACTCATCACCACTGATTTTGGTCTCAATGTTTTTTTTAAATGTTTTCAGTAAATATAAACCTAATTGTAATGTTTATAAACTTGGAAAACAATTATCAACAACAAATAAATTGGGACCCAAATAAACGCCCCCACACCTATTATGAAAAATGCATCGGCCCCCGGGACGTTAATTCTGGTTGGGTATGGTATTCGACTTTTCAATTATTTGTACGCACCTGTAGTGACGTTTACCTCAGCACGACCCGATTTCTCTCAAAAACAAAACTCAGTACTGGTTCTGCCCAGGAAGCAGACTGAAGAGCGGTTTATATGATAGTATAAAACCATATTTATGTGCGCAACTGATATGCCCTTGTTTTATTTTTGTCTGGGATTAAGTGACATTTTTCATACATAGCAGATTGAATATGGCATATTCAGAACGACCTCAGAATGATTATGAATAGAACCACTGTCCTTCCACAAATAACATGGAAATCTTTCTCACAAGTTTGATCCGACCTTGACCCGAACTCATGACACAAACGACGAAAGGTAGGCGATCATTAAGCATTAGTGCGACTATGATTAGATTACAAAATTTGTCACTAATTAGGAATAAAAAAATCATGTGCTCCGTGGTACAAGAGATATGACATCATATTTACATTGACATTATATTTACTTTGACATTATATTTACACTGCCATTATATATTACCCTCCTATATTTCTCGTCTTTGAGGGGAATGTGAATAATTATGGGAATTTTCGGTATTTTACTTTAAGATGTACTGATGTTCATACTGCATCCGCGTACAAGACGACGTTGATATCCAATCAAAACCGGTCATTAGGAATGTAAACATGGTGAACCTGCCTTACATACAATATTTTAGATTAAAATCAAAATTGAGGACATTTTTTAATAAAAAATGTAACATTTTCTTCTTCAAACAATAACTCTTCCGCAAATATTAAAACAATGTAACTTTAGAATATCTTTATTTTTATCTAGATACAAGTTTTCAGATCTGTAGTTGTATTAACTATTTGAGAAAATGATATGTTTGTTCCTCCTCCTGATTAGTTTTGAACGGAGACCAACGATATGTATTTAAGTTTTACCTCATACGCATGTGCATGTGTATTTAGGTGTAACCCCACTATTGATTTTTGTTCTTTATTCTACATTTAATAATAAAAGTTTGAAGGCTTGTCATTCATAGAGAGTACCAAATTAAAGAATTGAAACATATTCCTGTTTGCCAACCTCTGCACTACCAAAATATGATAAAAAAAGTAGGGGTCATGTGTCACACAAGAGATTTTTTTTCTGTCAAGCGTAAACACCGTTGAAAAAACGGAAATAAACTTCCAAAATATTGTATTCATACCTCCCATCTCAGAATCTTTTTTTTCTTCTAAATTCACATTTCAAACATGATAATGCTTCTGAAATGTTCCAAATACGATTAACAATGTCACCCAAACCAAAAAATGACAATAAAAAATGTGAAAATGCATTTTTAGAGAAAAAGAAACTAGGATTATTTATGGCAGCCATTATGCGACTACCCCACGGAAGCACTTCCTGTTTTGCAATGATGGTACTATGCCTATAAGGAAATTTTTTTTTAATAAATTGGTTTGGCCTCCTGTATGGAAAACAATACCGATTTCCAGCAAAATTGCCAAGTTACAGGCATTAAACACTGAAACTTTGATCAAAATATCATTTTCTAGACTGTCATAGTGCCAGTCGGCCAAAACCGTATTTTAGGCATTTTCAGTGATTTAACCATTTTAATTCATGGACATCAAAACCTATCAATTTTTTACATTATAATAGTCTCATGACATATTGAACATATGTATTGACCAAATGAAAATTTGAAATAGTGTTCAAAATGTGAAATTTGTGTTTTTTAGGACTTCAAAAAAAAAAATCACAAAACCCCCCAATGATTTTTCATATAAATCCATGATAAATATGCAACTGTGACTTCAATTTATGTAATTAAATATCAATTAATGCTTTTTAATTAAGGGGTGTATGTTATTGTTTGTATGCTCTCCTGTATGATTTGGAGGAAATAAAGATATATATATTCTTATTTAACATTTCAGACCATAACAGTGTAAAAAAGATGTTATTTTACCAATTATTACCAATTATCGGGTCAATGGTGCATCACTGAAAATGGTGTGAAAAACAGTCTCCAGAAGGCAGACCAAACTTTAGCAAACTTGAACCAAAATTTCATATCATAAGGTGTTAAACTAGAGTTTGAATAGGTATTTAAACACATTGAAGTAGGTTATTACCATCAAACATAAATTTTGCAACTTTTTTTTTACTTTTCTTATGCATTTTATGGGTGACAAAATGCGAGAAAAGAAATTCGCTCGACAAAAACACTGTAGAAATATAGAATTTAAAAAAGGTGTTCAAAGTGGTCAAAAAGTTAAAATTTATTCTTTATGTAATGAAAGTAATGATAAGAAATATGTTGAAGAGTCATATTATGAAAGAGTTGTGGTAAATAAGGGAAAGCTTACCTTTAGAGATATTGATGGTTCCGAAACCAATGTCGTTCCGCTACGTCAGGTGGTTAAACGTAACAAACTGCTCGATGTATACGCCAGTGCTGACAAAACTGAGGTTCAGCCCGACTCGTTAACTAGCAAACTATATAGTCAGGCATGTGTACAGGCAATGTTCAACACTGAAATAAAAAAAAAAACATTGTTTTTATGGAAATGCATGTGATGGTGAATTAAATATTGATGCCACGGCATCAAACAAATGGGGTCTAGCTTGGAGAGAGCGACTGAAATGTTCCAAATGCCCCTACATAAGTAATTATTATGAACTGTTTGATGAGGTAAAAACAAATAAAAGAGACAGGAAAGCTGCACAGGTAAATGTGGGTTTCCAAATGATTCTAATGACAACTACCATCAATAATACTGGGGCCTCCAGAATACTTGTAAATTCAAATATCATACCACCTTCAAGAAATGCTATGCAAAAACTTGCAAACAAGGTTTGTAAGGAAGTACAAACTCTAAACTAAATGAACATGACTGAAATAAGGAAAAAAATAAAAATTGACAATAGACTTTGTGGTAATAAAAATGAAAATGATGTAATTTGTAAAGGTGACAGTTGTTACAATAACACAATTCTGAGAGTACGCCTTTTCAGGCAGGCACAATAGTCACTGCTACCATGTGTGAAAATAACACAAGAAACAAACAAATAATAGGTGCATATGTTGGTTGTAAAATATGTCCAGTTTCCACAAGATTAAAAAACAATGGTAGCAAATTTCAGTGTCCTAATCATCCGGGTCACTGTACAGCAAATTTGAATGAAACCGAATCAATCGGAAATGAAGCAAAATCGAATGCATTGGTCACCAAGGATGTGAATAAACAACTTAAAATTACACATTACACTGGGGATGGTGACTTAAAAGCTCACAGTGGTGTTGATTAAGAACAGGGTACTCATGTAACACACTTAAACGATATCAGACACCTAAGTAACTCCCTTAAAAGGGAAATAAACAAAGCACCGTTTATTAAAAATATGTTTAGCGGTGCATAAATAATAAATTTAAAGAAAATATTTGCTTTGTCAGTGAAAGGTTGATGTTTGGCAGAGCTTAAGAAAGCGCATGTGGAGTTTGACAGCAATATAGAGCTAATTAAAAGTAAAATGCCAGCTGCAATAGGAGCTATAGTGCTATGTTTTAAAGGTTATTGTGGCGACTCTTGCGCCAAACACAGTTTTGTTTGTCCTGGTGATTTCAGACGCACTAAAAATTAGTTACCATCAAACATCAAACTAAAAATGACTGAAACTGATCAATAAATACTTAGTAAGTGTATAATGATGTTTCTGGGGCCTAACAGTATAATGAAAACCCAGCTTTTAACTTCTACTAAAAAATCTGAGGCAGTAAATAACGCATATCAAGCATGCTTGCCAAAAGCTGTTACATTTCAACGAAATTGTCATGGTAGAATTAATGGCCAAATTCTACGCATAAATCATGGCTATACAGAGTCGGTATTAATTAAGTGCCAAGCACTTGGCGTAAAATTTCAGCATGGTTCTTCTGTAATTAAACACTTGCTTCAAACCAACCTACGAGAAATACGGAGTAAAAGTCAGGTATATGGTTCGAGCGAAGACATCGCGATATTCAAAGGGTATGACTGATCTAAAACCAAACTTCTCAAACTTACAACAACTTAATGATCACCACTATGCATAAAATGGTATATCTCTATAAAATATAAACAAAAATATGCTTACCATGATATATACAGTGGCTGAATCATTCTGTTGTTGTCTGGGCTGTCTGAAACACTGAACTGCGAAAAGTTGCACAAACACTGAAAATAAAAAAAACAAAAGCTAACAGTTAACTGAAGGCATTAAACTGTAAATATGTACATAATGAATTGAGTATCTATTTTTTTGTGTTATTTTAATTATTTTTTAAGAACTAACAACATAAAATGGTACATAAAAGCTATAAAATGCAATCGGGAAACTGAAAATTTGATAAAATGTGTGACGAGCACTGGTCGCCACACCGCTGGCGTTCATTATTTATACATTGTGGCTCTAAGCTTAAATGTAATGGATTAACACACAAACTGAAATGCCATAAATGTGACACATGTAGACCCTCTGGTAGCTCTTGAAAACCATTATTTAACATATATATAACTCTATGTAAATAAAAGTGCTTTGAATGTGATTGATTTGGAAATTTAACACGAATTTTCCCATATTTTGCCACCCCCTCCCACATGTACTCCCTAACCACTTAATACACCCTTTGCCCCCATGATTTATGCTATTTTCATGTATTCTTTGTTTAGTTGTATTACTAAAATGATCCTGATCCATTGTTGTTGCTGAAAATCTTGCAGACGACAGTTTTAAAAATGTCAACAATTACCGGTAGTCTCCCTTATAGGTGTAACCCCACCATTGATTTTTATTCCTTATTCTATAGTAAATAATAAAAGTTTGAAGGCTTGTCTTTCATAGAGAGTACCAAATTAAAGAAGTGAAACTTACATATTGCTGTTTGCCAACCTCTGCACTACCAAAACATGATGAAAAAAGTAGTGGTCATGTGTCACATAGGAGATGTTTTTCTGTCAAGTGTAAACACCGTTGAAAAAACAGAAGTAAACTTCCAAAATATTGTATTCATACCCCCCATCTCAAAATCTTTTTTCTTTCTTCTAAATTCACAATTCAAACATGACAATGCTTCTGAAATGTTCCAAATAGATTAACAATGTCACCCAAACAAAAAAATGACAATAAGAAATGTGAAAATGCATTTTTAGAGAAGAAAAAAACTAGGATTATTTATGGCAGCCATTATGCGACTACCCCACGGAAGCACTTCCTGTTTTGCAATGGTGGTACTATGTTTTTAACACCATACGTTTATGTATTGTTACGCATTTGCAAGATGACAGCCAGGAGGGACTATTTTTATTCATACCGTCTCATTTTATTATTGTGCGAATGATAATATATGTCTGTATCAAATTATTTAACTTATTCACCTCACTTCAGTGCACTTCAACCGACCCCACAACACATCATCCTCCTTACCACTGCTCAACCTAAACTGTCATGTGACCACTTTCATGAAACTCGGTACTACTTTTTTCGGCAGTACTACTTTCACGGTACACTCCCCACTACCACCCGCTGGGGCTTTCCCGTCGGTAGGCACGCGTCTGCTTATAAGGATTATCGTATACTGATTAGGATTCGGTAACGTGTGTTTTATGGGTATCAGTTATGTATTACATAATTACACACACTTACATGATCCGGTGTAAAAGCCGTTTTATTTACAATGTAAGATACCATAATAAGGAATTTATATATTTTTGTCTGACCAAAAAGTCGTTTGTGCACATCATTTGAAGACGATACATACCCATATTCCGTTATGATTATGAATGACCTTAACGTTTGCGCTTGTTGAGGGTTTCGTATGTAATTAGTTCGTTATAATATGCACAATATTTTATGTAATACGGTAAATGTTTCGCGACAATAAAATTATTTAAAGCAGTTGATTTTTTCAGATTCGAAACTGCAGTCTGATGAATAAAGAAAATACAGATAAGCATCTGTAATATTTAATAAATATATATGGCTCAGGTCTGTAATTGCACCGTACATAACAGTACTCACACACGTCTATCTATCTATTTATGTGTCAACTATTTTACAGCTCTACGATATGTTAAGCTGATTAATTTAAAGGACACTCAAATCTGGTAAATTACATAATATCTACATGATGCAAATTATATGGAGAAAGGAACGGCAGTATATGTACATGAAGGTTTTTTAATTCCGTTTGTATTATGGAAAAATGGCAAAATTCTCGAAATTGGTTCATAGTTTGGATAATCGAAGACATACATGACAACAAATGTAACAACTATTCCATTTTCAACAATTTATGACTGAAAAAATAACATATGCTTAAGACTTTTTTTTACTGATATCAGTGACATAATAGTTTAAATGTCTGCTGATATTTTGAAAACTCGTTTGTATTATAAAAAAAGTTAAAGCATCAGTTAGAAATAATAATACATGACCAATATGAAAGACACAACATTGCCACGTGTGTTCCTATAAATTAAAATGTTTGTTCTTTAGACATTTCGATATTGATATTTTCGAAGTTAAATATTGTCCTCTTTGGTTTAGGCAGAGATATAAAAACAATTAATTAAGTCACTGGTTTTGTTAAGTAATTATAAGTCTGGATGACTTCTTCCGCTTTAACAGTAGCTATTTATAACCCCCCTCCCCCCCCCCCCCCCCCACTTCCATCCTATCACTAACTTATTTAAATTATACCGTCGTCGTCGGCAATCATTTTGAAACAAAACTCTACACCGATACTTATTTAAAAAAATAAATCATTGTATGCATATTAAACATTTTTTTACATATTTTTTGCTATATTTCTCAGGATACAAGATTGATTACGAGTATTTTTGTATACTGATTCTTAAAAATATTTATAAATGATGAAATCAACCCTTTCCCCATTCATTACTCGTCAGGAGCAAAATTATATGAATAAAAAAAATCGTTTTGTAAATATTCAAATAAAATTGGTTTTATATTCAATGCGCAATGCATGGATTCGTACAGTTATATTTATCATCTGTGCGATGGAACTTGGAAGTTGACTTCTGAAATTATTTTTTTCCTGTTATTATTAAGTAATACTTGTTTTACACAAATGCAAAATCATATTTTGAAAAAAGCACTAGAAGTGTACAATTTTAATCTGATTTTTTTCTCAAATGGGGTTCGAATGTGGCTTCATAAATCTTTCTGATGCGATATTATTATGCAATACGCGTATCGCATGGTTACAAAAAAATACTAAGTGCCCTGGAAGAACTTTTGGAAAATTTCAATCTCAAATGGAGTCAAATTAAATTTACAAAAGAAATCTGAAATTATGATTATGTTTATATTATATATAATGACAAAGATTTACAACTAGTTTGACAAAATCTCACTGAGCTATACCGCTACTTGTATGACACTCAATAATATGGACCCCCTGCGGTGTTATGTCATATTATCGCCACATGTGTCAGTTAAATTGCAAGTCAGCTGGTGCCTTATCGGTAAACCGATCACGAAAGAACCCTGCTATTATGTAAATTTGATTATAACACATGCCACATGAATGAACCCGCGGCATGTGATTAAATAGGAAAGAAATAATGAAAACTGACAAACATTTAAGAGAATAATTTTAACATATTGTAAATACTTTCAATTAATTAAATAGTTAGTTATCAAAATCCGTGATTCTAATATTATCCAAATGATCCGAAAACTCAGCGTAAAATAATTAAGTTTCCGGTAGTATGCATGTTTGCATTTATATTCTTTTTCTGTACATACATAAAATATACGGACTTAATGCATATGCAGTATTCGTGTGGTTTAGGAAATCATTGAATGTATTCAAAATAATATAAAAAGTATATTCCTCCCTAAATGTTAAACAATGACTTATAAAAAATTATTTCTCTGGACATGATCAATCAAATGTTGGAAACTTCAGGGTCACTTGACTAGAAAAACAATTAAAGAGAAGTATTTGGACATGTCAGTAAATTGGACCTCCATTTCCCATGTACCAAAGCATACTATAACATTGTCACCATAAAAACATGACTGCACACATGTACGATTCCATTTACTTAAATTCCCAAATTAGGTGATGGCGTATCCAATAACAGTTTATTGAGGAGTCACCTGTCATAAGCAATCATATTTTCAATGTCCAAAACTAATGACTTTGTATGTTGATTACTCAACCTTTGTAACACTAGCCTTTTAAAGAGAACATTGTAAACTGCAGGCCACGGAAAATGTTTATAAATATATGTTTTGAATGTATAGCAGTCAGAAAGAGCAACCACAAAAGACCCTGATGACACATAAAACTTAAAATATTAAAAGCAAAATTGAAAATGTGAGCAGCTCAACAAAACTTTCTGTAATACTGAAAACTACAAGCAACATGCAGCAACAAACATCATTAAAAAACATACATATAAAATTATGTATAAATTATTAATTTTTTACAGAGAACAATGTCATTAAAAACATTTTTTTCACCAAATTGAAGCCATCTCTTTTCCATGTTATTTGCAAATGCTGGGATTTGAACCCAGAATTTCAACAAAAGTGGTGTAGATGTGTTTGCCAGTTACACCACAAGAGCTGATGGTTTAAATGTTTAATTTGAAACCAATGTGTATGTTTCGATTAAAGACTAGCTTCCAGTTTGATAAGGTTTTTTTTCATGGTGATTGAGCTGTGGCTATGGCATTTGAAAAGTTTGCAGTTTTGATGGAGAAATTTGTGTGAAACAGAAATCAAATATGTTGTAGTTAAATATGTATTTTTAACTCCATTTATTCAAGTTGGTTAAGTTTTAAACTAGTCAATTGATGAACCCCATATTGTTAGACAGTTGGTCATCAATGAACCTCCAAAAAGGCCCTACTGGGTCTTAGCATAGTCTTTTAAAACAAAAATGGACAGAAATGATGAAACAAATTAATGCTTTGGAACTCAATCAAAAAGTTAGCTGTAAGTTTGAGTGAGTTGGTAGGATCTTGGCAAACAATATATTTTAAGGACACCACAATAACAACAAATTTACAAAGTTCAGTCTGCTTTTACGCATTATTGTGCAAGAAAGTTAAATAAATATAATCTTACATTTTCTGCAACGAAATGTAAATTTTTGTGTATAGTTGTTATTTAATCAAGTCTGCGTTGAACTCAGCCATGCTGTTATGCGCAACGGTAACACTTCGGTAACACAAAATCTGTAAAATATTATGAAACAGAAACAATCAATCTCATTAAAATGAGATCAACTTTATATATTGTACAATGTGAGATCCTAAGCATTGCGAGTAACAGTAAATTTGACTTTATTCAATAACGATGATTTAATGTCCATAAAGGGCCGAGGATGGGGCAATTTGGTTAAAATTTGGAATTTTTATAAATGATTTTTTCGTTTTATGTTCATAATTTATATAATTATTTCCTATGGGGTTTGAAACTTTTGCGAGTCCAGGGGTAAGGGTATACAGGGACCTTGTAAGGGAACATTGAGTATTATATACGAATACACAGGGAAAATGAAAAATTCCCATTTTATTAGCCATTTGACACTCTTGAATTGTGCATTTTTAAGTATGTGTTTCTATTTAGAATATTGCTGCAATACAGTGAATACAAAGAAATTTTAAGTTTTTTTAATAGATGACATGCAAGGAATTATATAGAGAAGGAAAGGCAACTGATTAAGATTTTGTTAACGCTTGTGTATTTACACAAAATCTCGCAATATCTCGTTTTAAATTATCCATATAAACTTCCATTAAAAAATCTAGCATTGCAGAGAGAGATATTCTCATCAAAACAATACCATTCCCAGATATTTGTGTTTAAAATTGCTGAAACACTTTTGATTACAAAATTTCTATACTGCTGCTAAAATAACGACAAGTTATTTATGATACAATTTCCATCAAGCTTCAATATCTAGCCAGATAATTAGTCCTGTGCTATTTCATCAACATTTAATCTGGAGATGCAAGTTTCCTATCAAATACAAGTTTCCTATCCTTTTCTATACAAGTCCTTGATGACTAGTCATATTTGAAAGTTACAATTTATGTTTTTATCTTTGATTCAGTATAGAAGCAAATTATATTTTTCATATAGTATCTGTGTATTTCCAAATGAATACCAATTTTATAAAAATAAACACAAATAGATTATTCTTAAAAAATATTTTTTTATCCCTATCCCTTAAACATCCTGCATAAACGTGGAGTTGCCTTACCTAAACTCACCCGCGGAGTTTCATTATTTTATGGGTATTGGTCATTGAGATATGAGCGTGCCTTGAAACTATTTTTGTAGAGTATTCGTGTTTAATTATAGGTATCATCTGTGCCCGAGTGGTCTAAGACGTCACTTAGCTCTTCCCGCTAACGTCGTAGGTTAGAGTAAGGCTAGGTCCAAAACCGTGTGAGAAACTTTGCCAGTTTTTACGGAAGGACGGATGTTCTACTCAAATTCATTCTGAAAATACCATATTCAACTTGAAATGTATTGAAAATGAAAGGCGTTAAACTCAATTTCAAAATAAATTTCAAAAAATAGAACCGCATTTTTTCTAATGCATATATGTACACATTAAATCTCAAATTGAGAGATAAAATCCACAATATGGCTTGGTTAAATTTTAAATAATTGTATGCATGACACGAATCTAATAAGTCTAAATTTCTTTCATTTAAAACCTATACTGAGCTGGAATTCACACAAAGCCGCATGTAGAACAAATCAAATTGATAGTTATATATACAGACAGTTGTTGTTGTCTGTTGTTTAGCGTCGTTTTCAACAATTTTTGTTATGACACGGCCGGGGATCGAACCCACAACACGACCCCATAGATGCTCTACCACTAGATCACCGCTGCAATCTATATACAGACAGACTAAGATAACATGTTTACCTTGGGATCTACCAATTATAAAATATGTTGCGGTATTTGCGTGCCAGTCGGTATTGTGCCAGATCCTTTGAATAGAAAGTCTAGTTTCTCAACTATTTCAAGAAACTTGCTGTCTGTATGACTAAACCTTAAACAATATACAAACAAAATTTTGGTTTCTGTAAAATGAATTAAATAAAGATGTAAACAAGTTAGTGCGTGTAACTGACGATTGGATGTGAGTATTTGATAGAGTCAATAAAGTATATTACGATTACTCTTCCTATATTATGAGAATCCCAAATAGATTGTTTGTCTGAAGTATCTATGTCAGGGATTTATACAGTTATAAAAGTCCTTGTCTAAATACGTTGGGAACGAGAATATATATTTACTTTAGCATAACTAGATGCAAAATACAGAGCAAAACTCACTGAATAAAATGTAAATAATAATATGTAATAAACCAAGTTTGAATGGAGTTTCAAGTAAAGTGTAGGAGGAGTTGAGGTCACGATGCACAGATGTAAGTGATGAACTGATTGGTGAACTTACGGACGGATAAGTCCATCTGATATGCTTCCGGGGGCATGAAATACTTCAGATAGTGTTCATTAGTTTACGTGATAAACACTACAACTTATATACAAAATAAACAAGCTTAGTAAAACTAATGAAAAACACTAAATTATATACATGTACATGTATATAAAGGTTTACTTTGTTTGTATGTGTTTTACACCTCTTTTAATAGCATTTCGGTTATTTAACGTGCCTAGTTTTTAATCCAGGAATCCATTTGCTGGTTCTAGTAGCCCAGTATTAATACTTTATCTCTGCAAGTCACTGATGCCTTCCCAACATATTTAGAGGAGGGACATTCATAACCTTGAGACAAATTTCATGACCAATCATCACAGTGATCATAGCCGGCCATGTTTCTGGATAAGCGTTTGTTGGATTTGGTCAGATACATTACCGACTGACCCAGCTTAAAAACGAAACATGTAAATACGATATATACATGTATGTAGACTTAGTTTCGTAACTTAATACAGAGCCTTAAGAAACCACAGCGTACTCTCGTATAAGCGTCATAACACGATGTAAATTATAAACAGTCACAGCCAGTGTGAATGACTTTGTTAAATATATCGCCAATAAGGCTAATTGTACATAACATACCTTCAGTTGAACACAGTACCGTAGATGACATTTGCTATCATCAGGCCGGTAAGGTCCCTCATGCTTGTCGGTTTACCTGCCGTTTCTGTCAGGAAGTCAGTGACTGCTTCGATTTCTAAGAATATTTTTTCCTCAATAGATTGTTTCCAGATGCCAAAATCTCGTAAAGTATGTAGAGTTTTCCAAGCATGTCCACTCTGCCAAATGACACATAAGGTGACTATAAAGTAGCACTTGTGTGGAAGAAAATATGTTTTAATTATTCTCTAAAATCGTAAAAAGTATTTTCGTTTTGTTTTATACATAAAAAGCACACTCGTGTTTATTATGTATACGTATAATATCTTTTTTTATAAATAACGAAATGTTCACAATTTGATATGATAATAGAACATAGATATACAAAGAAAACATGTATCGCTTTAAACGACATCGTTGAAAATATAATATAAATTCAGGTATCACAACACGGTTGAATTTCATTGTAAAAATATCCCCAAAGAACATTTAGTAATTATCTTGAATAGAAGGAATATATCCACTAGTAAAATAATCACAGCAATGGTAAGAAAAGGCAGCGACACACCTTAGTTTTGTTTTTTAACTGCTTTAAAGTACAATCGTCTTGTGAAATCCAATAAAAGCCATACTTAAACTCCAGTGACGTCTTATTGCTATCAAAATAGCTTACGGTCTTCTGTGTATTCTATTAAAATTGGTAAGACATCATATAATTATGATGCGCCTGGTTCCAGTAAGTTAGTTATAAAACAGTTTTTAACCTCTTTACAAACTTCAATGTGTATAGATAGTCATGTTTCATGTATTAAATCAGTTATGATATTTGTGTTATTGATCGAAAATAAGTCATTTTGGTTTTCAGTCAATCAAAAACTATTCCAGATTGAGAAAATTGTTTATTTTACTTTTTAGTTAAAGGGTAGTTTTACCTATAAGTGCTTCTTTCATGATCAAGTCACAATTACAAATTGTCACGTAGGCATATATATTTGTAATAACAGTATCCGGAATACATTTGACAAATGTATATATATGTAAAGGTATATATCAGACATGGTACAAATTCCTCAGAACTAAGAAGGGGTATCTGGATGACATCACACTGCCTTGATTGGTCTAGAACGGAGAATCTATGAGTAAGTGTTCATACTTATGGGCAGGTTTATTTTTATTTTATTGTTTCATGTCAAGTTGTTAGACGATTTATATTTTTGTTAAAAATTAAATTATTGCGTTATCTGGTTGAGAGTGGAATGTAGAAGTGGTTACATGATGTTATTTGTTTCTGTGACATTCTATGTCAGTTTTTGAATGATGTGTGGTATTAATCTTAAGCTTTAAAGTCTAAAATCGATATTAAAACTTTACACTTTTTCATCATTATACATACAATTGACAATATTTTTGCACGTGACAGATTAAGCAATATAAACATTAAATTTTGCAAAAGTATAAAATGTTAAGTATATAGACGTGTCTGTTAAACAAAATAAGTAACAAAAAAACATATGATTTACCCATATAATCTTAGTATTTTACCCACCCAATTATGATAAAGAAATTCAGCTTATTTATTTACAACACATACATAACATTTGACATAGCTTTCGTGAAAATGTTCTATTAATTCATTAATTTAAAATAAAACTCGTAATAGAGCGTCTTATTTTTATAGCTTCCGATATGTATTTGCTAAGTTTAGCAAGTTCAATTTTGTTTGAAAATTGTAGCAATGTTACAAATTTGACCATATTTGGTCTTGTAATATAATATTTTTTTATGAACTTATTTCTAATATCATTATACATTATATATATTAATATTATTATATATATTAGAACACAATAAAGCAAAATGAAACTCGTCTTCAATATCGTTACTATTACAAATTTGGCATTTACGTTCGTTTCTATCTAATCTGTCCCTGGGAAATCTACCAGTTTCGATTCTAAGTGAATGAGAAGAAAGTTGTAATTTAGTTAAAAAGCTGCGTAAGGTTTTAGTGGACAAAAAATCAAGATAGTTTTCATAACTAAAAGTTAATTTTACATTTCTGTATAAAACGTTGAGAACTCTATTTGAAATGAGATCTGCATTCCAGTTTTGAATAAAACAATCTACTACTCTTTGGCGAAATATTGAAATAAATGTTTTGTTAATACCATTTGTTGGTTCATCCCAAACATACATAAACCCATAGTTATGTTACATATATAATTTACATTTGACAACCAATTTATTTTCCCATTTTCACAGTCTTCATATGTTCTCTTATATAAACAATTTAAAATCACATTATCCGACTTTAATAGCCTTATCCAGTATTTGATTATCCTTATAAATCTTGGTATAAAAAGCAGATAGCGGCCAAGTTCTCCATAGACACCTGCATTGCTCGTTGTGAACTTAACCCCTAAAATATTCTTACAGAACTTTAAATGTATTCTCTTGATATCCTTGGACTTGTTGAATCCCCATACCTCACTCCCATAGCTAAGAATAGATGTAACAAAAGCATCAAATAATTGCAAAGATATTTTTGGACGAATTTCATATTTTCTTATATTTGAAGTTAAAAGATTCATTGCTATTAAAGCTTTACTGCAAAAATATTGTTGCTGCAATGTAAATGTAGCCGTATAATTAAAAACAACACCTAGATAATTAAAATCATCTACAATATCCAATAACTTTTCATTATAGTGGAATGATACATTGATCGAATAATTCTTAGCATTTTCCCCTTAACGCCTAATTTAAATAACTTAAACCACATTGTGTGTCTATAAATTGAATCAAAGGCTTTTTTAAGATCAACAAAAGTGCAATTTAGACGATTTGTATTGTTAAGAACTTTATCAATAATACATCGGAGTATAAATATAGCTTCTGTAGTGGATTTCCCTTTCTAAAACCAAATTGAACATCTGATATAATATTATTTTCATCACACCATTTATTTACTCGCTCATTTAAAACACTAGTGAAAAGTTTGCCCATACAACTAACAAGTGTTATTTCCCCGTAATTATTAACTTCATCTTTGTCAACCTTTTTGTGTAGTGGAATAATACAACCCTTAGTTCATTATTCTGGTAAACACCCAGTATCAAAAATAATATTAAAATGTCTGTAAGATGAGACGATAATATATCGCAAGTTGATATAACATATTCATTAAGCATATTATCTCCAGCGAACTTCATTTTCTTTAACGCTCGGATCGCGACCTCAACTTCTCGGACACTTATACGTCTATCCAGTTCTTCAAAAACTTGGTCGTCCTGATTGAAATCATTGGTTTGGTTAAAAGTTTCTGCATCATCGGAAATAGTAACAGGTGTATCTTTGAAAAAATATCACAATATGTATTAAGATCATATAAAGAAATGTCTGGCAGAGTTTTTTTCTTTTGATAAATCGTCTCCAGAAATCACGTGGTCTTGAAAAACGCATACTTTCCAACTCTATCATTTGTTTGTATCTATAAGCACGTTTTTTTTCAATAAGTTTTTTATAAACAATCTTGTAATCAGCAAGGAACGTTCTGTTCACATCTGACTTATTTAGATTAAAAGTATATAATGCTTCTTTATACCGCTTTTTAGCTTGAATACACTCCTTATCAAATCACCGCTTTGTATCACCGTTCTTAATGTTAAACTTAGACCCCGAAACATTGTATTTCTTTTTAAAACGCGGATCGGCCACTTTGCGGATTGTATTCGTAAGTTTACAATAAGATTGTTAATACTTAACGTACTATGTTTATCGACAGTATCTAAAAAAAATATTGAACTGTGGTAATTTGCCTATTATTCCTCTGCGAAAGGCTTCTATATGTTCATTTTCCCATTTAGTACTTTCCGCATACTTTGCGCAGTGTTCACTGTCAATACTAGCCGGACATTTAATTGTAAATGATAACGGCGCGTGGTCGCTGAACTCATTTTAATTTTCAATTTTGAAATTGCTCACTGCTCCAAAATCGCGTTCCCTTACTAAAAGATAATCTATCACACTACACCCGTGCCTGTTAACATATGTATGAGAGCCATTACCAAAGTCACAATCTATTCTACCATTGCCTACTCGTAATGAGGTAGCTTTACACAAATCTAATAAGTTATTTCCCTGTGAGTTAATAACGATATCTTGTGATGATCGCTGCAATGGATTATCTGGTATGTAATCTAACAAGTCTAAATCTTCTACAATACTATCGCATACAATGTAATCGTTTCTGTTCGACCCTTGTGCATTACATTCACCTGCTATAAATAGACTACCTAGTGACTCGAAATCGTGAACATCGTTTTGCAGTAATTCAAATAAATCGACATCAAATATATTTGCCGCCGGCGATTCATCTCCCCACATATACACACCTAATAAATAAATATCGTAATCGCTACGAAAGAAATCTTTATCTAACTTTAACAAAATAATTGTATCGTTATGAATTATAAAATTAACAAAACCACCACTATTACACTTTGCCCTCTTGTGTCTGAATTTCCTGTAAAAAAACAGGAAGGTCAATGTCACTGTCCTCTGAGGTCCACGATTCTGATAATATTATGATATCGTTTTTATACAAAATATTGACAAAATCAGCATTCTCCTTCTTAAGATCATTCAGTCCATTACAATTCCAAACTAGTATCTTGAGTTCATTCTCTGCGTTTCCCTATTCAGCCTTGATCGGTTTCCCGCCAATGTATAAGGTGTCGTTACTTATCCATGCGCGTCGCCCTTCCTGTTTAGCGTCCTTCAGCATCGGTGACAGCTAACGTCGCTTCGCGACCACCTCGGGTGTGTGTGTGTGTGTGTGTGTGAAGGGGGGGGGGGGGGGGAATGGTTCATGCATATAAAAATCGCAGCCTTCCAATTTGATTATATATATATATCTGTGTTGGTATATATATATATATATATATATATATATATATATATATATATATGATGAATGTACTTACAAAGAATGGCAACAACATGATGCATTTACGATATTACAACAATGGTACAGAAATTATAACATACACATATACACCAATGCTACTAGACGATGAACTGTACTCCAATACCAAAATAACATAAAAAGAGATAATGCTTTTCTCTTATCCCCATGGTGGTGCTTGATATTGATGGCATGCTTTCAATGTCATGTAATTGTTAAGTAACTATGTTATATATAGACCACAGTAATAAGTTAAACATTGTCTCACAATTGATTAGGTATACTAATTAAATATTACAGACGATTTCATTTTTATTTCATATTGCATACTATAGCTCTGCTATCTCATTAATATGACGTATAATGAAAATAATATTTAAGCACTGCATTAAGTAATATGATATGAGATAACTTTAAAGTAACTTTACTTAATAATACTATTTTACCACAGTGTTATATTATATGCTGCATATTCAACCGCATATTCTACTTATAGATAAATTACATAAGATAAGAAAATAAATGTTACTGGTAAGGGTCACATGCCCAAAAAATGATCTGAACAAAAATAATGAATTGAACTGTTATGTACTGGTATTAAACTGAACTTGCTGTATTGGTATTGAATTGAACTGTGCTGTACTGGTATTGAAATAAACTGTGCTGTTCTGAACTGTTATTGAACTGAACGTTTATGAACTGGTATTAAACTGAACTGTACTGTACAAGTTTTGAACTGAACTGTACTGCACATGTATGTGTATTGAACTGCATTGTAATTTACTGAATTGCATCACACTGAACTGGTACTGAACTGCGTTAATCTGTAACTAACTGAACTATACTGAACTACGTTGTTCTGTAACTAACTGAACAGTACTGATATGAACTTCTTTGTAATTTATTAAACTACATAACACGTACTGAACTGGTACTAAACTGCGTTGTTCGGTAACAAACTGAACTGTACTGATATTGAACTGCATTGTAATTTACTGAACTACATCACACTGAACTGGTACTGAACTGCGTTAATCGGTAACTATACTGAACTACGTTGTTCTGTAACTAACTGAACAGTACTGATATGAACTACATTGTAATTTACCAAACTACATAACATGTACCGAACTGGTACTAAACTACGTTGTTCGGTAACAAACTGAACTGTACTGGTATTGAACTGCATTGTAATTTACTGTACTACATCAGACTGAACTGGTACTGAACTATATTGTTCTATTACTAACTGAGCTGTACTGGTTTTGAACTACATTGTAATTTGCTGTACTTCATCAGACTGAACTGGTTCTGAACTACATTGTTCTGTTACTAACTGAACTATACTGATATTAAACTACATTGTAATTTACTGTACTGAACTGCACTTTGCTGTTCTCACATTGATCTTCACTGTGATATATTACTGAACTGCACTGTACTTCACTGGTATTGAACTGCACTGTGCTGTATTGGTATTGAACTAGACGGCTGTAATGTACTAAGCTGTACTTCAATCGTATAGTAACTCTTTGTATATAATCTTATAAGCAATATATGTTTTATATCTTCTTAATTAGTAAGTTAACTATTTTATTTTATTAATCAGCATAGCATAGCAAAATCATAGGCGTAATATAATACACATAGAACATTGAGTTGATATATTTATAAATAACTAAATATATATATATATATATATATATATATATTTATATATAATAAGTTTATGTGATCGACGTTTTACATAATAATTTTGATTTTTTTAACATAAAATTGTTCTGTGAAAATTTTATAATAATATGAAACATCGACACTTAAAATACCAAGACATTTCGCTATAAAATAATGTTTAATGAAAATGGTTATAGGAAGTATATAAAAGCAATATTTAAAAAACAAGGCAGTTTTATGCAAGGAAGTGTTCTCCTTATTATTTTATTCACATCTCAAGTTGAACATAGTCTTTATTATCCCAATGGCAAAACCTCAGCACACACGTCTTACCTCTTTGTCAGTATTGTTATCTCTTATTGGTGTTGCAACGTCTCCAGGCTGTATAGATGTTGTCTTGATGCCGGAACCCGTAAGTTCCGACCTCATACTATGTGACAAGCCCACAATGTAAAACTTGGTACTTGATAAACAGCACATCCGGAAAAACCCTCGTAAAATATCAAAACACACAATAAACTGTAGACCTGGGAAAACCCTGGTATAATATTAAAACACACATTAAGCTGTACATCCTGAAAAAAAACTAGTAAAATTTCAAAACACATAATAAGCTGTACACCTGAAACAGCCCTGGTAAAATATTTAAACATACAATAAGCTGTACACCCTCGAAAAGTCTGGTAAAATATTAAAACTCACAATAAGCTGTACACCCTGGAAACCATAGTAAAATATCAAAACACACAATAAATAGCACACCCGGGAAAACCCTGGATAAATATTAAAACACACAATTAGCTGTACACCCGGGAAAACCCTGGAGAATATTGAAACACGCAATTAACAGCACACCAGGCACAACCCTGACAAAATATCAAAACACATCAAGCAATTATTAATTCATTATGGTCTGAAAAGCGCGATTTTGCAAACTATTTTTCATATGAAAAGAAATTGTAACATGAGCTTACCTTCCTTCCAGAATCAGATGACAATGTGACCTTGTCCCCTCTTCACCATTACCCCTTACACAACCCCTATACAGTTGGTCGTGTCTTAGTTTAAACAATTAGTTTAGATTCAGCGAATATGCGGGTGTGGGTACATGAGGCTGATTATAAAGAACGTGTACATGGATTTTTTTAAAATAAATTACAACTTAATCTTAAAATGTCAATAAATAGTATTGCGCTGCTCTAAAGTAAGGTAGACACCCATTGTATATAGTAAGAACATAAGAACAATAAGATACTTATCGTGTTGTACTCTGCAATGAATATCAATGGTATATGGTTAAATGTAATTAATACGCTTTTATAAGATTGTGACAAAGAAGTAACGAATATAAATAACGTCAAAACACTCTTACAAAAAATTGTTTTTAAACAAGTTTGCTGGTTCCCATCAATGGAGTATATTTGTGTGTGCCGTGAAGGCGTCCCATCCTCGACGGTTCGACCCAAACGCGAGAGTAACAGGCTAGCCTTGCAAAACACACAAATGTTAAACAACTGGTACGGGTGTTCTAATTGACACACACTCAAAAGCTTGCTCTCTAAATGTAGACCAGAACGACTACTTTGGCCTTGTAGTGCGCCATAGAACCCAAGAGTTTGGCAAGGGGGTGTCATTTTGGGTGCCGTGAAGATCGCAAAGACCAGCTCAAGCGTCAACTGTTTCCGATCGATCGCCTCACCGATTCGACCAAATTGCGCTAGAAACAGGCTAGCCTTGCAAAACACAACATTCAAAAAACTCGTGCAGGCGTCCTTCTAGACACACAGTTAAAAGCTTGCCCTCTAAATGTAGCCCAGACACCCTACTAGCGCCTGGCAGTGCGCCAAAGAACCCAGGTGTTTGGCAAGGGAGTGTATTTGTGTTTGCCGCGTCCCAGCCTCGACGGTTCGCCCCAAACGCGCGATTAACAGGCTAGCCTTGCAAAACACACAAATGTTAAACAACTGGTACGGGCGTTCTATCTGACAAAATCTCAAAAGCTAGCTCTCTAAATGTAGACCAGAACGACTACTTTGGCCTGGGAGTGCGCCATTGAACCTAAGAGTTTGACAAGGTGGTGTCATTTTGGGTGCCGGGAAGACCGCGCAGGCTGGCTCAAGCGGCACCTGTTTTTGATCGATCGCCCTGCCTAATACCAAAGAGTCAAACAAGTCGTGCAGGCGTCCTACTAGACACACAGTTAAAAGCTTGCCTTCTAAATGTATCCAAGACACCCTACTGGCGCCTGAGAATGCCCCAAAGAATCCAAGACTTTGCCAAGGAGGTGTATTTATGTGTGCCGTGAAGGCGCTCAAGCCTCGCCGCTTCGACCAAAATGCGCTAGAAACAGGCTAGCCTTGCAAAACACACAACATTCAAACAACTCGTGCAGGAGTCCTACTAGACACACAGTTAAAAGCTTGCCCTCTAAGTGTAGCCCAGACACACTTCTAGCGCCTGGGAGTGCGCTAAAGAATCCAGGTGTTTGGCAAGTGAGTGTTTTTGTGTGTGCCGTGAAGGCGTCCCAGCCTCGCTGGTTCGATCAAAATGCGCTAGAAACAGGCTAGCCTTACAAAACACACAACATTCAAACAACTCGTGCAGGCGTCCTACTAGACACACAGTTAAAAACTTGCCTTCTTAATGTAGCCCAGACACCCAGCTAGCGCCGCCTGGGAGTGCGCCAAAGAACGCAGGAGTTTGGCAAGTGAGTGTATTTGTGTGTGCCGTGAAGGCGTCCCAGCCTCGCTGGTTCGATCAAAATGCGCTAGAAACAAGCTAGCCTTCCAAAACACACAGCATTCAAACAACTCATGCAGGCGTCCTACTAGACACACAGTTAAAAACTTGCCTTCTTAATGTAGCTCAGACACCCAGCTAGCGCCGCCTGGGAGTGCGCCAAAGAACGCAGGAGTTTGGCAAGTGAGTGTATTTGTGTGTGCCGTGAAGGCGTCCCAGCCTCGCTGGTTCGCCCCAAACGCGCGGGTAACAGGCTAGCCTTGCAAAACACACAAATGTTAAACAACTCGTACGTGCGTTCTATTTGACACACAGTTAAAACATTGCTCTCTAAATTTAGACCAGAACGACTACTTTGGCCTGGGAGTGCGCCATAGAACCCAAGAGTTTGGCAAGAGTGTGTCATTTTTGGTGCCGGGAAGACCGTGCAGGCTGGCTCAAGCGTCACCTGTTTCCGATCGGTCGCCCTACCTAATACCAAAAAGTCAAACAAGTCGTGCAGGCGTCCTACCAGACACACAGTTAAAAGCCTGACCTATAAATGTTGCCCAGACAGCCTACTGGCGCCTGGGAGTGCGCCAAAGAACGTCACATTTTTTCGTTGTTTTTTTTATTTAAATTTAGCAATATTCAAATAGTTTATGTCTTAAAATGCTGAAATAATATTACCTTAACGGAATCACAACGTTTCGGGCTTAATAGGGTGCTCGGTGTAACACAAGTCGACGTCAACCGCTGAGTTTCGAACATTGAATTTTAATGGAAAAAATAATTTTCGTTTTTTTTTTATTTGAATTCAGCATAATTGAAATAGTTTATGTCTTAAACTGTTTTAATGATATTAAATGAACGGAATCACAACGTTACGGGCTTTATACGGAGATCGCTGTATAACAAAGCGACGTAAACCGCTAAAGTTCAAACATGGGATTTTAATGGAAAACAAATATTTTTTTCTTTTTTTTTTTAAATTTAAATTTAGCAATATTGAACAAATTTATGTCTGAAACTGTTGAAATGATATTATCTGAAAGGAATCACAAGGTTTCGGGCTTTATAGGGAGCTCGGTAAGACACAAACCGATGTCAACCGCTGAAGTTCGAACACGGGCTTTTAATGGGGAAAAAAATCTATTTCGTTCTTTTTATTTGAATTAAGCAATATTGAAATAGTTTTAGTCTTAAAATGTTGAAATGATATGACCTGAACGGAATCACAACGTAACGCGCTTTAAAGAGGGCTCAGTAAGACACAAGCCGATGTTAACCGCAAAAGTTCGGACACGGGATTTTAATAAAAAAAAACAATCTTTTTCATTTTTTTGGTATAAATTTTGTTTTAAATTGAAATGGATTATGTCTTAAAATGTTGAAATGGTATTATCTGAACGGAAATAACGTTTCGGGCTTTACAGGGGCTCAGTGTAACATAAGTCGTATGACACTAGTCTATGTCAACCGCTGAAGTTCGAGCACAGGATTTCAATGATTTTTGTTTTCCTTTGTTTTCTCTTTAATTTAGCAATATTGAAATAGTTTTTGTCTTAAAATGTTGAAATTATATTACCTGAACAGAATCAAACCGTTTTGAGCTTTATAGGGGGCTCTGTGAAACACAAACCGATGTCAACCGCTAAAGTTCGAACACGGGATTTCAATGATTTTTTTATTTGAATTAAGCAATTATATTGAAATAGTTTATGTCTTAAAATGTTGAAATGGCATAACCTGTACGGAATCACACCGTTTCGGGCTTTATAGGGGGCTCGGTGAAACACAAGTCGATGTAAACCGCTAAAGTTCGAACACGGGATTTCAATGAAAATAATATTTTTTTTATTTGAATTAAGCAATATTGAAATAGTTTATGTCTTTAATTATTGAAATGATATCATCTGATCAAAATCAAAACATTTCGTGCTTTAACGGGGGCTCGGTGTGACACAAGTCGATGTCAACCGCTAAGGTCGAACACGGGAATTTGATGGGAAAAGTAATCTTAGTCGGTGTTTTCTTTATTTGAATTTAGCAAGAAGAACATAACGAGGGAGATGACGACATTATAGTATTACGCTCCTGGTGTCGACATTATGAAGTGGCTATCTGACTATCAGGCTGGTAGAACTATGCCACCATAGCAACGACATTATCTAAACGGAATATTAAAGTTTCTTACTTTATATGGTTGGGGGGGGGGGGGGTTACAGCTTTCACATTCAGAAGTATCAATATGTTTTATATTTTACAATCATGAAAAGACATTTAAATATTGACGTGAAATTACCTTAACAGAATAATACGTTTCAGGGTTCATATGGTAACACAAGTTGACTACAACCACTAAGTTCGAATATCAGAGATTAGGACGAATTATCTATTACGAAAATTTATTAAAAAATATCCATTTCGTTTTTTAAACTTTGGAAATATTCAAAGGTGTTAAGCCATAAAAACACCCAACTTATTCGTTTAATTACATGATAAAACAGTATTCGACGTCAAAGGACCATAAATCAGTAATCTATAATTTTCTTATACTGACACTCTTGTTTTCTGTAAGTGTTAGAGAGTACTTTTAAATATGGAATGATTAAAGAAATAGTGCATTATTCTAGTGAAGTATTCTAGAAATTCTAGTGTTTTTGTTAAAGAAGAAGGGATGCTGGCAGTGGTTAGTATTGGCTGTTAACGCTAGATATTGCAAGTTCAATTCCTAGCTCAACTCAATGACCTCTCAAAATAAGCGGACAAAATAAGCTCTGAACTTTCTTTGAAATCAAAGTAAAATCAATGAGTATAAAGTAAATTACGGATGCTTATCTGAATAACGAGTCACTTAAATATGGAAATGAATTATATCGCTATCTGGAACACAATTCGAGAAAAGTCCGACTTTCTGCCAGATGTTTCATAACATAACATACAAAAAGTGAGTTGTGACTTTATTGGGGTTGGAGATAACTTATTGAGGTGAGTTGCGAAGATTCATCTAGTTAACAACTTAAACCAATTGACCACAATAACCCTGTATGTTATTCAATCGTCATGAAAATGGGATTAACATTAAATATTGAAACAGTATGTTCAAATATTGTCTTTTAGTTTTTTATGGAACACAAACGTCAATGGAATAACAGATGAATTATATACAAGTACTGACTTTTGCCTAGTACAGTGCAACCTATATAAGCAACCACCTCTATTGAGCAGCCACTTTTCTTAAGCAGCAACATTTGTTATTTACCATTCCTATGCTTTTGAGTAAAGCATCATCCTCTTTAAAAAAGGCCTCTTTGGCTCCATCCCTTGGCGAACAGGTGTTATGCCTCACGTTACCACCGAATACCTGATCCATGTATGTACAAGTTTTTATTTATCCTCGCGCTTTGAACTAAGTAATTTTGGCGCGCTGGATAAGATGATTATTAAAAAATAAAAGATAATTAATGCATATATATATATATATATATGTAGTTTATGATGATGATTCTGATTATGAATGATGATTATTAACTTTGAAGTTTAAGTATTTCTAACTTTAAACTAGTATATCGGGTGATTATTATTTTAATTACTATTATTTATGCAGATACTATATATGATATATATAGATGATTAAAAATTAACGACTAATTATTATAGATTTAAATCAAATTTCTCTACCTTGTTCAGCCAAGTGATAAATGGAACAAAGGTTATGTGTAAATTAATGTGAATATGGTTATTTACTATATGTAATACCTATATGTTAAGCCAGACACTTTTGCTTATAGCGCAAATAAATTTGCAGGTGGTATCAAAAATATCTGGCTCAACCTAGACCTTTAACAGAAATGATTTCTATTGATTGTATATCTGTGCATAGTAATTGTGCTAGGTTCCTATGGTAAAAATTTATTTGTAAGACAATATTGTTAGCAACCATTTATACCACATACCAACAGTAATTGTCAATATAAGAATATCAACAAACTAGAGTATGTCGTAAAACCCTCAACAATATTATTATTGTTGCTGGAATTGTAGTTGTGACTTGAATCTGCACAGTTATCCTATATTTAAATGAACTGTGTTAAGTATAATCATCTATTTTAGTTAATAGTCTTGCAAAGCTCTGTATTCACTGTCAGGGAACTCTGTCACAACGTAGAGTGATTCGCGTCGACAGTATGTCACAGATTCACGTCGACAGTATTATTGTTTTGTAAATTTTGTCACAGTTGCTAGTCGATAGCGGGGACATAATCGCTGATATGTTAATATATTAAAACGTATGAAGTATATATTTGACATTCGGGGGAATGTAGTACATTATAAGTAAAATGCGATCAAACAGAACATCTGATTTTGAATATTTCTTTCAAGATTATTTTTTCTTAAAATGACACATGTTTGTGACGACAGGGTAACGGAGGCGTGTTGATCCTTATTTAAATGTCACGGATTCAGTGTCGATAGTTTTAACATTGTAGAATAGTGCAACCCTACGCAAATACTGCCATTTACACTTCGGGTCTCGTACTGAGGCTGTCCGGCATATAGTTTAAGAGCATTGTAGTTATGTTACGGATTAAGTCGGTGAAAGTTAGTACCGGCATACCGAAGCAAAACAATACCTCGGTACTTACAACCCAAAAGCAATATTCATGTTTCGTGAGACTTCCGCTGGTAGTTTAAAACTCTTCATATAACGAATCATTTTAGGGGAAAAAAGTATTTCCGTATTTACGTTTTGAGTGATGTATTAATCCATCCCATTGATTGGTGTATGGCTTGTTCTCAATAAACTGCCTAAGTTTGAGACTAGGATTAAAATCTTCCGCTATTTTCCAATATTAGTTTTCTTTTATCTAACAAATAAGAAATTTAATTAATATTTAAACTTGGAACTTTATAACGGCCATTGGTAACGGCCATTGTGGTCGCATTCCAGTTCTGGTGCTGTCGCAAATAGATCGAGCGACTTGAGGTACGTTTTCGATGTACCTGAACTGTTTACAGTCTGCAGCGACCTGGTATACGGTAAACATGGAGAGAAAGACCGGAACCTAACGTTACATCACGTTGACGTACTTACGTCAGCGCCTGTTGCCAGCTACCTCCGCTGCTGGACAATGGCGTCTCAGTACAGACTATTCGTTACCGTTTGCGTCGTAACTCCTAACTAATTAGAGTAGCGTGACGCACATACACTAGTGCCGGTCAAATACTGATCCGACGTCACCTCGCTGCCTACTTTTATGTGTCATCTGAACTGGATCTAAATGGCATCCCAGGTTCACCAGGCAATACTTGACCCAGGTCAATGTTTTCACAAGGTCGGAAGTTTCCCTTGATCCTTGCGAAAATTGAGAATATCTGGGTCATAAAACCACCAAAATGATAATATCTGTGATTTGGCTCAGCCGTTGCTACGGGGATCAAGAAATTTGCCAAATGCATTGGTTTTGCGTTACGTAACGTCGAGACGCCGTAAAATTATATAATTCATACCTGCAAATGGTACATTGCCAAATTCTTACTCAAACTCGATGATCTAAACGTTAGTTTGTTTGTTGTTGTTGTTTTTACACCCCCCCTTATCATGGTATCAGTATGAAAATGATATCAATCCGCTATAAATGAACAGTTTTGGTACAAGCCTCATTTCCATTTTCGTCCAGGTAAGACATTATTTGACTAGTTGAAAATTCCATGTAACTTCCAATCGTCTTATTTGATCAACTGTCTCGTTAGTTCCTGGAATGATGTTATCGGCAGAGGACAGAAGTCAACATCTACTGACAGTCATGACATTCAATGTAAAATTAAATGTTTTATTTTTTAAAAAAATGAGCAGTTTCATTGGTGGCTAAGAAAGGACACCTAATCAATAACAGGCCTTCATCCAGATCACAATACAGTGAGGAATCATCGACAAAGGGTATGTCTAGTCCTGCGAATACTGTCGACTGGAATCTGTGACCTGTAGAGAAGAATCCATGACATTTAAATCAACATCGACACAAACTTGTGACATATGAAGCTTTTTCAAACGGAATTTCTCATATGGAATAAGCAAAAAGTCAATAAGCTATAACTCTTTTTTAAAACAAAAACTCTTGCGTTTTAAACATTTACTAATTCACACATGATTGATCGGAACATTGAAATTACTAATTAATATTAGGTGAAACTCAATCATGTAAAATATTTAAAATATATAGCTGTATCCAGTAAATAATTGACTTTATACATCAAAGTATGCCGCGTTTTTCTGCATCAGATCGACGTGAATCTGTGACAAACTGCCGACGCGAATCACACCACGTTGTGACGGAGTTCCCTGACCGTGATATTGAATGCCTGTGATACTTATATCATCATTTGACATTTTCTATAACCATTATACAGTCGTATTTACTGTTAATGGTGAATCATAACCCTGTACATGAGTACATTGTTATTTATATAAAATGTGTATAAAAACACATATATAACTAGGTACAGAGCGTTCATGTTTATATTACCTGTTCCAGTGCAACTCAATAGATAAGGCCAAATATCTGTTGATAGAACTGCCAATCATAGGTTAATACCCCCACCTAGCTGGATAGTAAAGGTCAGATCGCTGTAGCGTTATGATAATTCCTCCTGCATCTCCGAGACGAGATATAAAGGTACAAATTATACATTCGTATTGTGCATGTAAAATGTAATAATAAAAATCTTCTTAAAGTGTAGATATATTTGTATTTATAATATATAGGCAGGTTCCATCATATTATAGATTGAGCTACGCAAGTAGATGGTTTATTAAATCATCTATAGATCATCTATAGTGTTTATTAAGAAGTGTTCGTCAGCCTTGAAATTTTTTATTAGTACACCACATTACTAAAATGTAACCAACCCCCGCTAATCTTCCATGGATGTATCATATAGTGATACATAATGGATTAAAATTGTGTTAAAAAGTTGATTTTATTAAATTGTGATATTTAAATAAAAAAAACGCCCAGCAGATTGCTCGTACCTAAAAAGCGCCGTATTAAAAAAATAACCTGTTGTGTTGCAAGTGGGGTGTCCGACCACAGTATCTGGTACAATATATAAGCTGTTGTGTTGTAAGTGGTGTCTTCATCAACAGCAACTGGTACCATATATAACCTGTTGTGCTGCAAGTGGGGTCTCCACCCATATAATCTGGTACCAAAAATAACCTGTTGTGTTGTAAGTGGTGCCTCCATCCACAGCACCTGGTACCATATATAAATAACATGTTGTATTGTAACTGGCGTCTCCATCCGCTGTACCTGGTACCATATATAACCTGTTGTGTTGTAGAATGTGTCTCCATCCACAGCACCTGGTACCATTTATAACCTGTTGTGTTGCAGGTGGTGTCCACATCCGCTGCACCTGGTGCCATATATAACCTGTTGTGTTGTAAGTGGTGTCTCAATCCACAGCATCTGGTACCATATATAACCTGTTGTGTTGTAAGTGGCGACCCCATCCACAACACCTGGTACCATATATAACATGTTGTCTCCATCCACAGCACCTGGTATCATATATAACCTGTTGTGTTGTAAGTGGCGTCTCCATACACAACACCTGGTACGATATATAACCTGTTGTGTTGTAAGTGGCGTTTCCATCCACAGCACCTGGTACCATATATAACTTGTTGTGTTGTAAGTGGGATCTCCACCCACAGCATCTGGTACCATATAGAACCTGTTGTGTTGTAAGTGGCGACCCCATCCACAACACCTGGTACCATATATAACATGTTGTCTCCATCCACAGCACCTGGTATCATATATAACCTGTTGTGTTGTAAGTGGCGTCTCCATACACAACACCTGGTACGATATATAACCTGTTGTGTTGTAAGTAGCGTCTCCATCCGCTGAACTTGGTACCATACATAACCTGTTGTGTTGTAAGTGGCGTCTCCATCCAAAGCACCTGGTACCATATATAACCTGTTGTGTTGCAGGTGGTGTCTCCATCCACAACACCTGGTACCATATATAACCTGTTGTGTTGTAAGTGGCGTCTCCATCCACTGTACCTGGTACCATACATAACCTGTTGTGTTGTAAGTAGCGTCTCCATCCACAGCACCTGGTACCATATATAACTTGTTGTGTTGTAAGTAGCGTCTCCTTCCGCTGTACCTGGTACCAAACATAACCTGTTGTGTTGTAAGTGGCGTCTCCATCCACAGCATCTGGTACCATACATAACCTGTTGCGTTGTAAGTAGCGTCTCCATCCACAGCACCTGGTACCATACATTACCTGTTGTGTTGTAAGTGGCGTCTCCATCCACAGCACCTGGTACCATAGATAACCTGTTGTGTTGTAAGTGGTGTCTCCATCCACAGCACCTGGTACCATGCATAACCTGTTGTGTTGTATGTGGCGTCCCCATCCGCTGCACCTGTTACCATATATAACCTGTATAACCATATATAACTAGTTTCACTAAACATGTGGTCATTCAAAATATCATGAGTTCAAGTATTCATTTAGAGAAATTGAATTTTTTAAGTTGAGGACAATCTCAGCCCGAGATGTTTAGTAAAATTGACTCCAGGTACTTAAAGACACATTAGCCTGTTGATTAACTCATGCTTTTGTTAATTTTTTGTTATCGTTTTGTTACTCAAATGAATGCCGTGAAAGTTTCAAAATATCAGGTTTAACTAAAATGTTTTAAATATTTTTAGTATATAAATTATAACCAAGACGTTTAGTTCTATATACGATTTTTATTCATTCATTAAAATGACATATCAACGTTAATTTCAAGTCTACAGTTGTCGCTAATATCTTAGACTCATCACACTTATGGTATCTTATAGGCTAACAGCCCCTGGTCACTTCATGTGGTTTCAAAATTTCTGTTCTTTTAGGTTTTCTTGCCCGCCTTCCCAAAAGATAGGGCGCATCAAATGCATGATCCTTGAAGTGATAGTAAAATGTACAATTTCAGCGTACAGCTTGACAAAGCGTTAAACAAACAGCATATTTTATGACGAATGTGGTCATTTTTACACTGCTGATGTAGCAAAAATTTACGTTTTAACCTCCTTTGAACCTGAATGTACAATACTTAATAGCAATATAGAAACTTCAAGGATTCGGTGCCATCAATGCATTTTGTGTTCTGTGGTAAAAACGGCTATAAAATAGCAGGATCTTTCATTAATACACGAGACACCTTCTATCTTTACATGCGACACTTTCTGTCTATCTTTACATGCGACACATTCTGTCTATCTTTCATGCCATATTTTCTGTCTATCTTTATATGCGACACATTCTGTCTATCTGTACCGATATCAAGGCAAATAAAAGCTTTTTAATGTAAGGAATAGTGGTCAACACACAATATAAAATACAAACATTAATACATGCGACACCTCTTGTCTATCTTTACCGATATCAAGGCAAATAAAAGCTTTTTAACGTAAGGAAGAGTGGTCAGTACAAACATTAATACATACGACACCTTCAATCTATCTTTACTGATATCAAAGCAAATAAAAGCGTTTTAACGAAAGGAAAAATGGTCTGTACACAATATAATATACAAACATTATTTACATGTGACACCTTCTGTCTATCTTTACCGATATCAAGGCAAATAAAAGCTTTTTAACGTAAGAATAGTGATCTGCAAACAATATAATATACAAATATTAATACATGCGACACCTTCTGTCTATCTTTACCGATATCAAGGTAAATAAAAGCTTTTTAATGTAAGGAATAGTGGTCAGCACACAATATAATATACAAATATTAATACATGCGACAGCTTCTGTCATTCTTTACCAATATCAAGGCAAATAAAAGCTTTTTAACGTAAGGAAGAGTGGTCAGTACAAACACTAATACATACGAAACATTCTGTCTATCTTTACTGATATCAAGGCAAATAAAAGCTTTTTAACGTAAGGAATAGTGGTCTGTACATCATATAATATACAAACATTAATACATGTGACACCTTCTGTCTATCTTTACTGATATCAAGGCAAATAAAAGCTTTTTAACGTAAGGAATAGTTGTCAGTACACAATATAATATACAAATATTAATACATGCGACACCTTCTGTCTATCTTTACCGATATCAAGGGAAAAAAGCTTTTTAACGTAAGGAATAGTGGTCAGCACACAATATAATATACAAATGATAATACATGCGACACCTTCTGTCTTATTTTTACCGATATCAAAGTAAAAAAAAGCTTTTTAAGGTAAGGAATAGTGGTCAGCAAACATTATAATATAGAAACATTTATACATGCGACACCTTCTGTCTATCTTTACCGATATCAAGGCAAATAAAAGCTTTTTAACGTAAGGAATAGTGGTCAGCAAACAATATAATATAGAAACATTCTTACATCAGACACCTTCTGTCTATCTTTACCGATATCAAGGCAAATAAAAGCTATTTAACGTAAGGAATAGAGGTCTGTACACAATATAATATACAAACATTAATACATGTATCACTTTCTGTCCATCTTTACCGATATCAAGGCAAATAAAAGCTTTTTAACGTAAGGAATAGTGGTCAGCACACAATATAATATACAAACATTGTTACATCAGACACCTTCAGTCTATCTTTACCGATATCAAGGTAAATAAAAGCTTTTTAACGTAAGGAATAGAGGTCTGTACACAATATAATATACAAACATTAATACATGTGTCAATTTCTGTCCATCTTTACCGATATCAAGGCAAATAAAAGCTTTTTAACGTAAGGAACAGTGGTCAGCACACAATATAATATACAAACATAATACATGCGACACCTTCTGTCAGTCTTTACCGATATCAAGGTAAATAAAAGCTTTTTAACGTAAGAAATAGTTGTCAGCACACAATATTATATGCAAACATTAATACATACGACACCTTCTGTCTATCTTTACTGTTATCAAGGCAAATAAAAGCTTTTTAACGTAAGGAATAGTGGTCAGCACACAATATTATATGCAAACATTAATACATACGACACCTTCTGTCTATCTTTACCGATATCAAGGCAAATAAAAGCGTTTTAACATAAGGAATAGTGGTCAGCACACAATATAATATACAAACATTAATACATGCGACAACTTCTGTCTATCTTTATCGATATCAAGGCAAATAAAAGATTTTTAACGAAATGAATAGTGGTCAGCACACAATATAATATACAAACATTAATACATGCGTCACCTTCTGTCTATCTTTACCGTTATCAAGGCAAATAAAAGCTTTTTAACGTAAGGAATAGTGGTCAGCACACAATATAATATACAAACATTGATACATGCGACACATTCTGTCTTATCTTTACCGTAATTAAGGAAAATAAAATCTTTTTAACGTAAGGAATAGTAGTCAGCACACAATATAATATAGAAACAGTAATACATGCGACACCTTCTGTCTATCTTTACCGATATCAAGGCAAATAAAAGCTTTATAACCTAAGAAATAGTGGTCAGCACACAATATCATATACAAACATTAATACATGCGACACCTTCTGTCTATCTTTACCGATAGCAAGGTAAATAAAAGCTTTTTAACGTAAGGAATAGTTGTCAGCACACAATATTATATGCAAACATTAATACCTACGACACCTTCTGTCTATCTTTACCGTTATCAAAGCAAATAAAAGCCTTTTAACGTAAGGAATAGTGGTCATCACACAATATTATATGCAAACATTAATACATACGACACCTTCTGTCTATCTTTACCGATATCAAGGCAAATAAATGATTTTTAACGTAAGGAATAGTGGTCATCACACAATATAATATACAAACATTAATACATGCGACACTTTCTGTCTATCTTAATCGATATTAAGGCAAACAAAGCTTTTTAACGAAAAGAATAGTGGTCAGCACACAATATAATATACAAACATTAATACATGCGACATCTTCTGTCTATCTTTACCGTTATCAAGGCAAATAAAAGCTTTTTAACGTAAGGAATAGTGGTCAGCACACAATATAATATACAAATATTAATACATGTCACACCTTCTGTCTGTCTTTACCGATATCAAGGAAAGCAAAAGCTTTCTAACGTAAGGAATAGTGATCAGCACACAATATAGTATACAAACATTAATACATGCGACACCTTCTGTCTGTCTTTATCGATATCAAGGAAAACAAAAGCTTTTAAACGGAAGGAATAGTGGTCAGCACACAATATAATATACAAACATTAATACATGTGACACCTTCTGTCTATCTTTACCGATATCAAGGCAAATAAAAGCTTTGTAACATAAGGAATAGTTGTCAGCACACAATATAATAAACAAACATTAATACATGAGACACCTTCTGTCTATCTTTACCGATATCAAGGTAAATAAAAGTTTGAACGTAAGGAATAGTGGTCATCACACAATATAATATACAAATATTAATACATGCGACACCTTCTGTCATTATTTACCAATATCAAGGCAAATAAAAGCTTTTTAACGTAAGAAAGAGTGGTCAGTACAAGCACTAATACATACGACACCTTCTGTCTATCTTTACTGATATCAAGGCAAATAAAAGCTTTGTAACGTAAGGAATAGTGGTCTGTACATAATATAATTTACAAACATTAATACATGTAACACATTCTGTCTATCTTTACCGATATCAAGGCAAATAAAAGCTTTTTAACGTAAGAATAGTGGTCAGCACACAATATTATATAGAAACATTAATACATGCGATACGTTCTGTCTGTCTTGACCGATATCAAGGCAAATAAAAGCTTTTTAACGTAAGGAATAGTGGTCAGCACACAATATAATATACAAACATTTATACATGCGACACATTCTATCTTATCTTTATCGTAATCAAGGAAAACAAATTTAAAGCTTTTTAACATACGAAATAGTGCTCACCACACAATATAATATACAAACATTAATACATGCGACACCTTCTGTCTATCTTTACCGATATCAAGGCAAATACAAGCTTTTTAACGTAAGGAATAGTGGTCAGCATACAATATAATATACAAACATTTATACATGCGACACATTCTGTCTTATCTTTACCGTAATCAAGGAAAACAAAAGGTTTTTAACGTACAAAATAGTGGTCAGCACACAATATATTATACAAACATTAATACATGAGACACATTCTGTCTTATCTTTACCGTAATCAAGGAAAACAAAAGCTTTTTAACGTAAGGAATAGTGGTCAGCACACAATATAATATACAAACATTAATACATGTGACACCTTCTGTCTATCTTAATCGATATCAACGCAAATAAAAGCTTTTTAACGTAATGAATAGTGGTCAGCACACAATATAATATACAAACATAAATACATGCGACACCTTCTGTCAATTTTTACCTTAATCAAGGAAAACAAAACCTTTTTAACGTAGGGAATAGTGGTCAGCACACAATATAATATACAAACATTAATACATGCGACACCTTCTGTCTATCTTTACCGATATCAAAGTAAATAAAAGCTTTTTAACGTAAGGAATAGTGGTCAGCACACAATATAATATACAAATATTAATACAAGCGACATCTTCTGTCTATCTTTACCGATATCAAGGCAAATAAAAGCTTTTTAACGTAATGAATAGTGGTCAGCACACAATATAATATACAAACATTTATACATGCGACACATTCTGTCTTATTTTTACCGTAATCAAGGAAAACAAAAGCTTTTTCACGTACGAAATAGTGGTTAGCACACAATATAATATACAAACATTAATACATGCGACACCTTCTGTCTATCTTTACCGATATCAAGGCAAATAAAAGCTTTTTAACGAAAGGAATAGTGGTCTGTACATCATATAATATACAAACATTAATACATGAGACACCTTCTGTCTATGTTTACCGTTATCAAGTCAAATAAAAGCTTTTCAATGTAAGGAATAGTGGTTAGCACACAATATAATATACAAACATTTATACATGCGACACATTCTGTTTTATCTTTACCTTAATCAAGGAAAACAAAACCTTTTTAACGTAAGGAATAGTGGTCAGCACACAATATAATATACAAACATTAATACATGCGACACCTTCTGTCTATCTTTACCGATATCAAAGTAAATAAAAGCTTTTTAACGTAAGGAATAGTGGTCAGCACACAATATAATATACAAACAATAATACATACGACAAATTCTGTCTTATCTTTACCGTAATTAAGGAATACAAAAGTTTTTAACGTAAGGAATAGTGGTCAGCACACAATATAATATACAAACATTAATACATGCGACACCTTCTGTCTATCTTTACCGATATCAAAGTAAATAAAAGCTTTTTAACGTAAGGAATAGTGGTCAGCACGCAATATAATGTACAAATATTAATACATGCGACACCTTCTGTCATTCTTTACCGATATCAAGGCAAATAAAAGCTTTTTAACGTAAGAAATAGAGGTCAGTACAAATATACATACGACACCTTCTGTCTATCTGTACTGATATCGAGGCAAATAAAAGCTTTGTAACGTAAGGAATAGTGGTCTGTACACCATATATTATACAAATATTAATACGTGTGACACATTCTGTCTATCTTTACCGATAACAAGGCAAATAAAAGCTTTTAATGTAAGGAATAGTGGTCAGCACACAATATTATATAGAAACATTAATACATGCGACACTTTCTGTCTATCTTAACCGATATCAAGGCAAATAAAAGCTTTTTAACGTAAGGAATAGTGGTCAGTACACAATATAATATACAAACATTTATACATGCGACACCTTCTGTTTATCTTTACCAATATCAAGGCAAATAAAAGCATTTGAACGGAAAGAATAGTGGTCAGCATACTATATAATATATAAACATTTATACATGCGACTCATTCTGTCTTATCTTTACCGTAATCAAGGAAAACAAAAGCTTTTTAACGTACGAAATAGTGGTCATCACACAATATAATATACAAACATTAATACATGCAACACTTTCTGTCTATCTTTACCGATATCAAGGCAAATAAAACTTTTTAACGTAAGGAATAGTGGTCTGTACATCATATAATATACAAACATTAATACATGCGACACCTTCTGTCTATCTTTACTGAAATCAAAGTAAATAAAAGCTTTTTAATGTAATGAATGGTGATCAATACACAATATAATAAACAAACATTAATACATGCGACACCTTCTGTCTATCTTTACCAATATCAAGGTAAATAAAAGATTTTTAATGTAAGGAATAGTGGTCAGAACACAATATATTATACAAACATTAATACATTCGGCACATTCTGTCTTATCTTTACCGTAATCAAGGAAAACAAAAGCTTTTTAACGTAAGGAATAATGGTCAGCACACAATATAATATACAAACATTAATACATGCGACACCTTCTGTCTATCTTTTCCGATATCAAGGCAAATAACAGCTTTTTAAAGTAAGGAATAGTTGTCAGTACACAAAATATTATATGCAAACATTGATACATACGACACCTTCTATCTGTCTTTACCGATATCAAGGTAAATAAAAGCTTTTTAACGTAAGGAATAGTGGTCAGCACACAATATATTATACAAACATTTATACATGCGACACATTCTGTCTTATCTTTACCGTAATCAAAGAAAAACAAAAGCTTTTTAACGTACGAAACAGTGGTCAGCACACAATATTGTATACAAATATTAATACATGCGACACCTTCTGTCTGTCTTTACCGTTATCAAGGCAAATAAAAGCTTTTTAACGAAAAGAATAGTGGTCAGCACACAATATAATATACAAACATTAATACATGCGACACCTTCTGTCTATCTTTACCAATATCAAGGCAAATGAAAGCTTTTTAACGTAAGGAACAGTTGTCAGCACGCAATATAATATACAAACATTAATACATGCGACACCTTCTGTCTATCTTTACCGTTATCAAGGCAAATAAAAGCTTTATAACGTAAGGAACACTTGTCAGCATACAATATAATATACAAACATTAATACATGCGACACCTTCTGTCTGTCTTTACCGATATCAAGGCAAATAAAAGCTTTGTAACGTAAGGAACAGTGGTCAGCACACAATATAATATACAAACATTAATACATGCGACAACTTCTGTCTATCTTTACCGATATCAAGGTAAATAAAAGCTTTTTAATGTAAGGAATAGTGGTCAGCACACAATATAATATACAAACATTAATACATGCGACACATTCTGTCTGATCTTTACCATAATCAAAGAAAACAAAAGCTTTTTAACGTACGAAATAGTGGTCAGCACACAATATAATATACACACATTAATACATGCGACACCTTCTGTCTATCTTTATCGTTATCAAGGCAAATAAAAGATTTGTAACGTAAGCAACAGTTGTCAGCACACAATATAATATACAAACATTAATACATGCGACACCTTCTGTCTATCTTTACCTATATCAAGGCAAATAAAAGGTTTCTAATGTAAGGAACAGTGGTCAGCACACAATATAATATACAAACATTAATACATGCGACACCTTCTGTCTATCTTTACCGTTATCAAGGCAAACAAAAGCTTTGTAACGCAAGGAACAGTGGTCAGCACACAATATAAAATACAAACATTAATACATGCGACACCTTCTGTCTATCTTTAACGTTATCAAGGCAAATAAAAGCTTTGTAACGTAAGGAACAGTTGTCAGCACACAACATAATATACAAACATTAATACATGCGACACCTTCTGTCTATCTTTACCGATATCAAGGCAAATAAAAGCTTTGTAGCGTAAGCAACAGTTGTCAGCACACAATATAATATACAAACATTAATACATGCGACACTTTCTGTCTGTCTTTACCGATATGAAGGTAAATTAAAGCTTTTTAACGGAAGGAATAGTGGTAAGCACACAATATAATATACAAAAATTAATACATGCGACACCTTCTGTCTATCTTTACCGATATCAAGGCAAATAAAAGCTTTTTAACGCAAGTTATAGTGGTCTGTACACAATATAATATAACAAACATTAATACATGCGACACCTTCTGTCTGTCTTTACCGATATCAAGGCAAATAAAAGCTATTTAACGTAAGGAATTGTGGTCAGCACACAATATTATATAGAAACATTAATACATGCGACACCTTCTGTCTATCTTTACCGATATCAATGCAAATGAAAGCTTTTATAACGTAAGGAATAGTGGTCAACACAAAATATAATATACAAATATTAATTCATGCGACACCTTCTGTCTTATCATTACCGATATCAAGGTAAATAAAAGCTTTTTAACGTACGAAATAGTGGCCATCACACAATATAATATACAAACATTAATACATGAGACACCTTCTGTCTATCTTTATCGATACCAAGGCAAATAAAAGCTTTTATAACGTACTAAGTAATAGTGGTAAGCACACAACGTAGTATACAAACATTAATACATACGACACCTTCTGTCTATCTTTACCGATATCAATGCAAGTAAAAGCTTTTTAACGAAAAGAAAAGTGGTCAGCACACAATATAATAATTATACAAACATTAATACATGCGACACTTTCTGTTTATCTTTACCGATATCAAGGCAAATCTTTTTAACGGAAGGAAAAAGTGGTTTGCACATAATATAATATACAAACATTAATACATGCAACACCTTCTGTCTATCTTTACCGATATCAAGGCTAATACAACCTTTTTAACGAAAAGAATAGTAGTCAGCATGCGACACCTTCTGTCTGTCGTTACCGATATCAAGGTAAATGAAATCTTTTTAACGGAAGGAATAGTGGTCAGCACACAATATAATATACAAATATTAATACATGTGACACTTTCTGTCTATCTTTACCGATATCAAGGCAAATAAAAGCTTTTTAACGTAAGGAATAGTGATCAGCACACAATATAATATACAAACATTAATACATGCGACACTTTCTGTCTATCTTTACCGATATCAAGGCAAATAAAAGCTTTTGAACGGAAGGAATAGTGTTCAGTACACGAAATAATATACCAATATTAATACATGCGACACCTTCTGTCTTATCTTTATCGATATCAAGGCATATTAAAGCTTTTTAACATAAGGAACAGTGGTCAGGACACAATATAATATACAAACATTAATACATGCGACACCTTCTGTCCATCTTTACCGATATCAAGGTAAATAAAAGCTTTTTAACGGACGGAATAATGGTCAGCACGCAATATAATATACAAACATTAATACATGCGACACCTTCTGTCTATCTTTACCGATATTAAGGTAAACATAAGCTTTTTAACGGACGAAAAATTGGTCATCACACAATATAATATACAAACATTAATACATGCGACACTTTCTGTATATCGTTACCGATACCAAGGTAAATAAAAGCTTTTCAACGTAAGGAATAGTTGTCAGCACACGATATTATATGCAAACATTAATACATGCGACACCTTCTGTCTATCTTTACCGATATCAAGGCAAATGAAAGCTTTTTAATGTAAGGGATAGTGGTCAGCACACAATATAATATACAAACATTAATACATGCGACACTTTCTGTCTATCTTTACCGATATCAAGGGAAATAAAAACTTTTTAACGGAAGGAATAGTGATCAACACACAATATAATATTCAAACATTAATACATGCGACACCTTCTGTCTTATCTTACCGATATCAAGGCAAATAAAAGCTTTTTAACGTAAGGAATAGTTGTCAGCACACAATATTATATGCAAACATAAATACATGCGACAACTTCTGTCTATCTTTACCGATATCAAGGCAAACAAAAGCTTTTTAACGTACGAAATAGTGGTCAGCACACAATATAATATACAAACATTTATACATGCGACACCTTCTGTCTGTTTTTACCGTTATCAAGGAAAATAAAAGCTTTTTAACGTACGAAATAGTGGTCAGCACACAATATATTATTCAAACATTAATACATGCGATACCTTCTGTCTATCTTACCGATATCAAGGCAAATAAAAGCTTTTTAACGGAAGGAATAGTGGTCAGAACTCAATATAATATACAAACATTAATACATGCGACACCTTCCGTCTATCTTTACCGATATCAAGGCAAATAAAAGCTTTATAACCTAAGAAATAGTGGTCAGCACACAATATAATATACAAACATTAATACATGCCACACCTTCTGTCTATCTTTAACGATATCAAGGCAAATAAAAGCTTTTTAACGGAAGGAAAAGTGATCTGCACATAATATAATATACAAAAATTAATACATGCGACACCTTCTGTCTATTTTTACCGATATCAAGGTAAATAAAAGCTTTTTAACGTAAGGAAAAGTGGTCAGCACACAATATTATATGCAAACATTAATACATGCGACACTTTCTGTCTATCTTTATCGTTATCAAGGAAAATAAAAGCTTTTTAACGTACGAAATAGTAGTCAGCACACAATATTATATACAAACATTATTACATACGACACCTTCTGTCTATCTTTACCGATATCAAGGCAAATAAAAGCTTTTTAACGTAAGGAAAAGTGGTCAGCACACAATATTATATGCAAACATTGATACATGCGACACTTTCTGTCTATCTTTATCGTTATCAAGGAAAATAAAAGCTTTTTAACGTACGAAATAGTAGTCAGCACACAATATTATATACAAACATTATTACATACGACACCTTCTGTCTATCTTTACCGATATCAAGGCAAATAAAAGCTTTTTAACGTAAGAAATAGTGGTCAGCACACAATATATTATTCAAACATTAATACATGCGATACGTTCTGTCTATCTTACCGATATCAAGGCAAATAAAAGCTTTTTAACGGAAGGAATAGTGGTCAGAACTCAATATAATATACAAACATTAATACATGCGACACCTTCCGTCTATCTTAACCGATATCAAGGAAAATAAAAGCTTAATAACCTAAGAAATAGTGGTCAGCACACAATATAATATACAAACATTAATACATGCGACTCATTCTGTCTATCTTTACCGATATCAAGGCAAATAAAAGCTTTTTAATGTAAGAAATAGTCGTCAGCACACAATAATAAATCTGAGATTGTGTTTTCAATTAAAATCCATTTGATAATATACATATTGAAGTTTCTGACCAACACATATTATAATTAAAAAGTCACGTCACTTCTTCTGAACTATTGAAAATGTTTATGATTAATCTTAAGAAAACAAAGTATGTATATGCCACGTAAAAGTGTTTTTAAGTTCAGTAATATTTTATATTTTAATACTCACCTAATATGTCCACTATATTTATACTTTCTGTTGATTTCTGCAGGGTTATGTGGTAGATATCCAACAAGTAGCCGTTTCTTGAACAGCCAGGATCTACAAACCATGTTTTCTAGCAGCAAGGCTCCGTTATTGCTATTAACGGTGATACATAACCCGATGTTGTAAAAGGTGCCCCCACTCTCCATTCACAGCACAAGGGGCTATATAAAACCTGTAATGAGTTGTACATACTGCGCCCAATCTCCATCCACAGTATCTTGGTCATATATAACTTGTAATGTGTTGTAAAAGGTGCTCCAACCCACCACTCACAAAACCTGGTGCCATATAGAACCTGTAAAGTGTTAAAGATGGCGTTTCCACTCACAGCACCTG
Organism: Panopea generosa; assembly: GCA_029582155.1. Lineage (NCBI taxonomy): Eukaryota > Metazoa > Mollusca > Bivalvia > Adapedonta > Hiatellidae > Panopea > Panopea generosa. The sequence goes on along the minus strand of CM055899.1, from coordinate 63,912,523 downwards.
GTACCTGTAATGTGTTGTAAAAGGTGTCTCCATCCTCCACCCACAAAAACCGGTGTCATATATAACCTGTAATATGTTGTAGAAAGGTGTCTTTATCCTTTACCCACAACACCTGGTGCCATATATAACCTGTAATGTGTTGTGAATGGTGCCTCCACCCTCCAACCACATCACCTGGGGCATTATATAACTTGTAATGTGTTAAAAAAAGTGCCTTCGTCCACAGCACCTCGTGACATATATAACATGTAATGTGTTGTAAATGGAGCTACGGCTCTCCACAAACAGCACCTGGTATAACCTTTTATGTGTTGTAAAAGGTGTCTTAATCCTCCACTCACAACACCTGGTGCCATATATAACCTGTAATTTGTTGTGAATGGTGCCTCCACCCTCCAACCACATCACCTGGGGCATTATATAACTTGTAATGTGTTAAAAAAGTGCTTCCACCCACAGAACCTCGTGACATATATAACATGTAATGTGTTGTAAATGGAGCTACGACTCTCCACAAACAGCACCTGGTATAACCTTTTATGTGTTGTAAAAGGTGTCTTAATCCTCCACTCACAACACCTGGTGCCATATATAACCTGTAATTTGTTGTGAATGGTGCCTCCACCCTCCAACCACATCACCTGGGGCATTATATAACTTGTAATGTGTTGTAAAAAGTGCCTCAACCCACAGCACCTCGTGACATATATAACATGTAATGTGTTGTAAATGGATCTACGACTCTCCACAAACAGCACCTGGTATAATCTGTAATTTGTTGTAAAAGGTGTCTTAAGCCTCCACCCACAACACTTCGTGCCATATATAACCTGTAAATAGTTTGAATGGTGCCTCCAACCTCCAACCACAGCACCTGGTGCCATATATAACCTGTAATTTGTTTGAATGGTGCCTCCAACCTCCAACCACAGCACCTGGTGCCATATATAACCTGTAAATAGTTTGAATGGTGCCTCCAACCTCCAACCACAGCACCTGGGGCATTATATAACTTGTAATGTGTTGTAAAAAGTGCCTCAACCCACAGCACCTCGTGACATATATAACATGTAATGTGTTGTAAATGGATCTACGACTCTCCACAAACAGCACCTGGTATAATCTGTAATTTGTTGTAAAAGGTGTCTTAAGCCTCCACCCACAACACTTCGTGCCATATATAACATGTAAATAGTTTGAATGGTGCCTCCAACCTCCAACCACAGCACCTGGGGCCATATATAACATGTAATGTGTTGTAAAAAGTGCCTCCACTCTCCACCCACAATACCACGTGACAAATATAGTCTGTATTGTGTTGTAAAATGTGCCTCCACCTTCATCCCACATCACCTAGGGCCATGTATAACCTGTACTGTATTGTGAATGGTGCCACCACCCATCACCCACAGTATCTGGGGCCGTATATCACCTGTAATGCGTTGTAAAAGTCGCCTCCACCCTCCAACCAAAGCACCTGGTGCCAAATATAACCTGTAATATTTTTTTAATGGCGCCTCCACCATCCGCCCACAGCAACCGGGGCCATATATAACCTGTAATGTGTTATAAATGGTGCCTCCGGCCTCCAACCAGAGCACCTGGTGCCATATATAACTAGTAATATGTTGTAAAAGTTGCTACCACTCCCCACCCACAGCACCTGGAGCCATATATAATCTGTACTGTCTTGTGAATGGTGCCTCCACCATCCACCCACAGAAACTGGTGCCATATATAACCTGTATTGTGTTGTCAATAGAGCCTTCATCCTCCACCCACAGCACCTGGTGCCATATATAATCTGTAATGTGTTGTGAATGCTGGCTCCACCCTCCACCCATAGCACCTGGTTCCATATATGACCTGTATTGTGTTGTGAATGGTGCTTCCACACTCCAACCACATCATCTGGTGCCATATATAACCTGTAATGTGTTGTGAATGGTGGCTCCACCCTCCACCCATAGCATCTGGTGCCATATATAACCTGTAATGTGTTGTCAATGGGGGCTCCACCCTCCACCCATAGCACCTGGGCCATATATAACTTGTAATGTGTTGTGAATGGTTGTATCATTACCTCTACCCTCCACCCACAGCACCTGGTGCCATATGTAACCTGTAAGTGTTGTGCATGATGCCTCCACCTTCCATCCACAGCACTTTGTGACATATATAACCTGTAATGGTGCTTCCACTTTCCACCCACAGCACCTGGTGCAATATGTAACCTGTTATGTGTTGTGAATGGTGCCTCCACCCTCCACCAACAGCACTTTGTGCCAAATATAACCTGTAATGTGTTGTGATTGTTGATTCTACCCTTCACCCACAGCACCTGGTGCCATATATAACCTGTTATGTGTTGTGAATAGTGCCTCCACCCTCCACCAACAGCACCTGGTGCAATATATAACCTGCAATGTGTTGTGAATGGTGGCTCCACCCTCCATCCATAGCACCTGGTGCCATATATAACCTGTAATGTGTTGTGAATGGGGCTTCCACCCTCCACCAATATCACCTGATGACATATATAACCTATAATGTGTTGTGAATGGTGGCTCCACCCTCCACCCATAGCATCTGGAGCCATATATAACCTGTAATGTGTTGTGAATGGGGCTTCCACCCTCCACCCATATCACCTGGTGACATATATAAACTATAATGTGTTGTGAATGGTGGCACCACCCTCCACCCAAAGCACCTGGTGCCATATATAACCTGTAATGTGTTGTCAATGGGGGCTCCACCCTCCACCCATAGCACCTGGGCCATATATAACTTGTAATGTGTTGTGAATGGTTGTATCATTACCTCTACCTTCCACCCACAGCACCTGGTGCCATATATAACCTGTAATGTGTTGTGAATGCTGGCTCCACCCTCCACCCATAGCACCTGGTTCCATATATAACCTGTATTGTGTTGTTAATGGTGCTTCCACACTCCAACCACATCATCTGGTGCCATATATAACCTGTAATGTGTTGTGAATGGTGGCTCCACCCTCCACCCATAGCATCTGGTGCCATATATAACCTATAATGTGTTGTCAATGGGGGCTCCACCCTCCACCCATAGCACCTGGGCCATATATAACTTGTAATGTGTTGTGAATGGTTGTATCATTACCTCTACCATCCACCCACAGCACCTGGTGCCATATGTAATCTGTAATGTGTTGTGCATGGTGCCTCCACCTTCCATCCACAGCACTTTGTGCCATATATAACCTGTAATGGTGCTTCCACCTTCCACCCACAGCACATGGTGCCATATATAACCTGTAATGTGTTGTGAATGCTGGCTCCACCCTCCACCCATAGCACCTGGTTCCATATATAACCTGTATTGTGTTGTGAATGGTGGCTCCACCCTCCACCCATAGCATCTGGAGCCATATATAACCTGTAATGTGTTGCCAATGGGGGCTCCACCCTCCACCCATAGCACCTGGGCCATATATAACTTGTAATGTGTTGTGAATGGTTGTATCATTACCTCTACCCTCCACCCACAGCACCTGGTGCCATATATAACCTGTAATGTGTTGTGAATGCTGGCTCCACCCTCCACCCATAGCACCTGGTTCCATATATAACCTGTATTGTGTTGTGAATGGTGCTTCCACACTCCAACCACATCATCTAGTGCCATATATAACCTGTAATGTGTTGTGAATGGTGGCTCCACCCTCCACCCATAGCATCTGGTGCCATATATAACCTATGATGTGTTGTCAATGGGGGCTCCACCCTCCACCCATAGCACCTGAGCCATATATAACTTGTAATGTGTTGTGAATGGTTGTATCATTACCTCTACCCTCCACCCACAGTACCTGGTGCCATATGTAACCTGTAATGTGTTGTGCATGGTGCCTCCACCTTCCATCCACAGCACTTTGTGCCATATATAACCTGTAATGGTGCTTCCACCTTCCACCCACAGCACCTGGTGCCATATATAACCTGTAATGTGTTGTGAATGCTGGCTCCACCCTCCACCCATAGCACCTGGTTCCATATATAACCTGTATTGTGTTGTGAATGGTGGCTTCACCCTCCACCCATAGCCTATGGAGCCATATATAACCTGTAATGTGTTGTCAATGGTGGCTCCACCCTCCACCCATAGCATCTTGTGCCATATATAACCTGTTATGTATTGCCAATGGGGGCTCCACCCTCCACCCATAGCACCTTGGCCATATATAACCTGTAATGTGTTGTGAATGGTTGTATCATTACCTCTACCCTCCACCCACAGCACCTGGTGCCATATATAACCTGTAATGTGTTGTGAATGCTGGCTCCACCCTCCACCCATAGCCTCTGGAGCCATATATAACCTGTAATGTGTTGTCAATGGTGGCTCCACCCTCCACCCATAGCATCTGGAGCCATATATAACCTGTAATGTGTTGTCAATGGGTGCTCCACCCTCCACCCATAGCACCTGGGCCATATATAACTTGTAATGTGTTGTGAATGGTTGTATCATTACCTCTACCCTCCACCCACAGCACCTGGTGCCATATATAACCTGTAATGTGTTGTGAATGCTGGCTCCACCCTCCACCCATAGCACCTGGTTCCATATATAACCTGTATTGTGTTGTGAATGGTGCTTTCACACTCAAACCACATCATCTGGTGCCATATATAACCTGTAATGTGTTGTGAATGGTGCCTTCAACAGCACCGTGTGCCATATGTAACCTGTAATGTGTTGTGAATGGTGCCTCCGTCCTCCACCCACAGCACCTAGTCCCATATTTAACCTGTAATATGTTGTTAATGGTGCTTCCATACTCCACCCACAGCACCTAGTGCCATATATAACCTGTAATGTGTTGTTGATAGTACCTAGGTCCTCCACCCACAGCACCTGGTGCCATATATAGCCTGTAATGTGTTGTGAATGGTGCTTCTGCCCTCTACCCACAGCACGTGTGCCATATATAACCTGTTATGTGTTGTGAATGGTGCTTTAACCTCCACCCACAGCACCGTGTGCCATATATAACCTGTAATGTGTTGTTGATGGTGCCTCCACTCTCCACCCACTGCACCTGGTGCCATATATAGCCTGTTAAGTGTTACGAATGGTGCTTACACCCTCCACCCAGTTGTGAATTGTGCCTCTACCCACAACACCTAGTGCCATATATAATCTGTAATGTGTTGTGAATGGTGCCTCCACCTCCACCCACAGCATCGTGTGCCATATATTACCCGTTATGTGTTGTTGATGGTACCTCCACCCCCTACCACAGCACCTGGTGCCATATATAACCTGTAATGTGTTGTGAATGGTGCTTCCACCCTCCACCCACAGCACCTGGTGACATATATAACCTATAATGTGTTGTGAATGGTAGCTCCACACTCCACCCATAGCATCTGGAGCCATATATAACCTGTAATGTGTTGTCAATGAGGGCTCCACCCTCCACCCATAGCACCTGGGCCATATATAACTTGTAATGTGTTGTGAATGGTTGTATTATTACCTCTACCCTCCACCCACAGCACCTGGTGCCATATATAACCTGTAATGTGTTGTGAATGCTGGCTACACCCTCCACCCATAGTACCTGGTTCCATATATAACCTGTATTGTGTTGTGAATGGTGCCTCCAACAACAGCACCGGTACCATATATAACCTGTAATGTGTTGTGAATGGTGCCTCCGTCCTCCACCCACAGCACCTGGTGCAATATATAACCTGTAATGTGTTGTTAATGGTGCCTCCATACTCCACCCACAGCACCTAGTGCCATATATAACCTGTAATGTGTTGTTGATAGTGCCTCCGTCCTCCACCCACAGCACCTGGTGCCATATATAGCCTGTAATGTGTTGTGGATGGTGCTTCTGCCCTCTAACCCACAGCACCTGGTGCCATATATAACCTGATATGTGTTATGAATGGTGCTTTAACCCTCCACCCACAGCACCGTGTGCCATATATAACCTGTAATGTGTTGTTGATGGTGCCTCCACTCTCCACCACAGCACCTGGTGCCATATATAGCCTGTTAAGTGTTGCGAATGGTGCTAACACCCTCCACCCACAGAATCTGGTGCCATATATAACCTTTTATGTGTTGTGAATTGAGCCTGCACCCACAACACCTAGTGCCATATATAACCTGTAATGTGTTGTGAATGGTGCCTCCACCTCCACCCACAGCATCGTGTGCCATATATAACCTGTAATGTGTTGTGAATGGTGCCTCCACCCACCACCCACAGCACCTGTGCCATATATAACCTGTAATGTGTTGTGAATGGTGTCTCCTAACTCCATTCACAGCAACTGGTGCCATATATAAGCTGTTATGTGTTGTGAATGGTGCCTCCACCCTCCACCCACAGCACCATGTGCCATATTATAACCTGTAATGTGTTGTTGACGGTATCTCCACCCTCCACCACAGCACCTGGTGCCATATATAACTTGAATCTGTAATGTGTGGTGAATAGTGCCTCCACCGTCCACCCACAGCACCTAGTGTCATATATAACCCGTCATGTGTTGTGAATGGTGCCTCCACCCTCCACCCACAGCACCTAGTGCCATATTATAACCTGTAATGTGTTGTTGACGGTATCTCCACCCTCCACCCACAGCACCATGTGCCATATTATAACCTGTAATGTGTTGTTGACGGTATCTCCACCCTCTACCAAAGCACCTGGTGCCATATATAACTTGAATCTGTAATGTGAGGTGAATAGTGCCTCCACCGTCCACCCACAGCACCTGGTGTCATATATAACCCGTCATGTGTTGTGAATGGTGCTTCCACCTTCCACCTACAGCACCTGGTGCAATATATAACCTGTAATGTGTTGTGAATGGTGCCTCCATGCTCCATCCAGAGCACCTGGTGCCATATATAACCAGTAATGTGTTGTGAATGGTGCCTCCATCCTCCACCCACAGCACCTGGTGCCATATATAACCTGTATTGTGCTGTGAATGGTGCCTCCACCCAAAGCACCTGATGCCATAAATAACCTGTAGTGTGTTGTAAATTGTACCTCCAACCTCCCCAACAGCACTTGGTGCCATATATAACCTGTAATGTGTCGTCAATGGCGACTCCACCCTCCACCCACAGCACCTGAGCCACATATATCCTGTAATGTGTTGTGAATGGTGCCTCCAAACTCCACCCACAGAACCTTTTATCATAAATGACCTGTAATGTGTTGTGAATTGTGCGTCCACCCTCCACACACACATAGCCTGGTATCATAAATGACCGGTATTGTGTTGTGAATGGTGCCTTCACCCTCCACCTACAGCACCTAGTGCCATATATAACCTGTAATGTGTTGTGAATGGTGCGTCTACCCTCCACCTACAGCACCTGGTGCCATATATAACCTGTAATGTGTTGTGAATGGTAGCTCCATCCTTTACCAACAGCACCTGGTGCCATATATAACCTATAATGTGTTGTGAATGGTGCCTCCACCCTCCACCCATATCACCTGGTGCCATATATAACCTGTAATGTGTTGTGAATGGTGCTTGTACCTTCCACCCACAGCACCTGGTGCCATATATAACCTATAATATGTTGTGAATAGTGCCTCCATCCTAAACCCACAGCACCTGGTGTCATATATAACCTGTAATGTGTTGTGAATGGTTCCTTTACGCTCCACCTACAGCATCTGGTGCCATATATAACCTGTAATGTGTTGTGAATGGTAGCTCCATCCTTTACCAATAGCACTTGGTGCCATATTTAACCTATAATGTGCTGTGAATGGTGCTTCCACCCACAGCACCTGGTGCCATAAATTACCTGTAATGTGTTTTAAATTGTACCTCTGACCTCCCCAACAGCACTTTGGTGCCATATATAACCTGTAATGTGTCGTTTATGGTGACTCCACCCTCCAACCACAGCACCTGGGCCACATATAACATGTAATGTGTTGTGAATGGTGACTCAATCCACCCACAACACCTGGTGCCATAAATAACTTGTAATGTGTTGTGAATGGTGCCTCCACCCACAGCACCTGGTGCCATATATAACCTGTAATGTGTTGTGAATGGTGCCTCTACCCTCCACTTACAGCACCTGGTGCCATATATAACCTGTAATATGTTGTGAATGGTGGTTCCACCCTCTATCCACAGCACCTGGTGCCATATATAACCTGTAATAGGTTGTGAATGGTGCCTCCACCCACCACCCACATCACCTGGTGCCATATATAACCTGTAATGTGTTGTGAATGGTGCTTCTACCTTCCATCCACAGCACCTAGTGCCATATATAACCTGTAATGTGTTTCGGATGGTGCCTCCACCCTCCACCCACAGCACCTGGTGCCATATATAACCTGTAATGTGTTGTGAATGATGCCTCCACCGATAGCACCTGGTACCATATATAACCTGAAATGTGTTGTGAATGGTGCTTCCACCGACAGCACCTGGTGCCATATATAACCTGTAATGTGTTGTGAATGGTGCCTCCACCCTCCACCCACAGCACCTGATGCCATATATAACCTGTAATGTGATGTGAATGGTGCCTTCACCTTCCACCCACAGCACCTTTTGCCATATATAACCTGTAATGTGTTGTGAATGATGCCTCCACCCACAGCACCTGGTGCCATATATAACCTGTAATGTGTTGTGAATGGTGCTTCCACCTTCCACCCATAGAACCTTTTGCCACATATAACCTGTAATGTGTTGTGAATGATGCCTCCACCCACAGCACCTGGTGCCATATATAACCTGTAATGTGTTGTGAATGGTGCCTCCACTCACAGCACCTGGTGCCATATATAACCTTTTATGTGTTGTGAATTGTGCCTCCACCCACAGCACCTGGTGCCATATATAACCTATAATGTGTTGTGAATGATGCCTCCACCGACAGCACCTGGTGCCATATATAACCTGTAATGTGTTGTGAATGGTGACTCCACCCTCCACCCACAGCACCTGGTGCCATATATAACCTGTAATGTGTTGTGAATGATGCTTCCACCGACAGCACCTGGTGCCATATATAACCTGTAATGTGTTGTGAATGGTGCCTCCACCCACAGCACCTTTTGTCATATATAACCTGTAATGTGTTGTGAATGATGCCTCCACCGACAGCACCTGGTGCCATATATAACCTTTAATGTGTTGTGAATGGTGACTCCACCCTCCACCCACAGCACCTGGTGCCATATATAACCTGTAATGTGTTGTGAATGGTGACTCCACCCTCCACCCACAGCACCTGGTGCCATATATAACCTGTAATGTGTTGTGAATAGTGACTCCACCCTCCACCCACAGCACCTGGTGCCATATATAACCTGTAATGTGTTGTGAATGATGTCTCCACCGACAGCACCTGGTGCCATATATAACCTGTAATGTGTTGTGAATGGTGTCTCCACCCTCCACCCACAGCACCTGGTGCCACATATAACCTGTTATGTGTTATGAATGGTGACTCCAACCACAGCATCCGGTGCCATATATAACCTGTTAAGTGTTGTGAATGGTACTTCCACCTTCCACCCACAGCACCTTTTGCCATACATAACCTGTAGTGTTGTAAATGATGCCTCCACCCACAGCACCTGGTGCCATATATAACCTGTAATGTGTTGTGAATGGTGCCTCCACCTTTCACCCACAGCATCTGGTGCCATATATAACCTGTAAAGTGTTGTGAATGGTGCCTCCACCCTCCACCCACAGCATCTGGTGCCATATATAACCTGTTAGGTGTTGTGAATGGTGCTTCCACCTTCCACACACAACACCTGGTGCCATATATAACCTGTAATGTGGTGCCATATATAACCTGTAATGTGTTGTTGATGGTGCCTCCACACTCCACCCACATCAACTGGTGCCATATATAACCTGTTATGTGGTGCCATATATAACCTGTAATGTTTTGTTGATGGTGCCTCCACACTCCACCCACATCAACTGGTGCCATAAATAACCTGTAATGTGTTGTTGATGGTGCCTCCACACTCCACGCACATCAACTGGTGCCATATATAACCTGTTATGTGGTGCCATATATAACCTGTTATGTGTTGTGAATGGTGCTTCCACCTTCCACACACAACACCTGGTGCCATATATAACCTGTAATGTGGTGCCATATATAACCTGTAATGTGTTGTTGATGGTGCCTCCACACTCCACCCACATCAACTGGTGCCATATATAACCTGTAATGTGGTGCCATATATAACCTGTATTGTTTTGTTGATGGTGCCTCCACACTCCACCCACATCAACTGGTGCCATATATAACCTGTAATGTGGTGCCATATATAACCTGTAATGTTTTGTTGATGGTGCCTCCACACTCCACCCACATCAACTGGTGCCATATATAACCTGTTATATGGTGCCATATATAACCTGTAATGTTTTGTTGATGGTGCCTCCACACTCCACCCACATCAACTGGTGCCATATATAACCTGTTATGTGGTGCCATATATAACGTGTAATGTTTTGTTGATGGTGCCTCCACACTCCACCCACATCAACTGGTGCCATATATAACCTGTAATGTTTTGTTGATGGTGCCTCCACACTCCACCCACATCAACTGGTGCCATATATAACCTGTTATGTGGTGCCATATATAACCTGTAATGTTTTGTTGATGGTGCCTCCACACTCCACCCACATCAACTGGTGCCATATATAACCTGTTATGTGGTGCCATATATAACCTGTAATGTTTTGTTGATGGTGCCTCCACACTCCACCCACATCAACTGGAGCCATATATAACCTGTAATTTGGTGCCATATATAACCTGTTATGTGGTGCCATATATAACCTGTAATGTTTTGTTGATGGTGCCTCCACACTCCACCCACACCACCTGGTGCCATATATAACCTGTTATGTGGTGCCATATATAACCTGTAATGTTTTGTTGATGGTGACTCCACCCTCCACCCACATCAACTGGTGCCATATATAACCTGTTATGTGGTGCCATATATAACCTGTAATGTTTTGTTGATGGTGCCTCCACACTCCACCCACATCAACTGGTACCATATATAACCTGTAATGTGGTGCCATATATAACCTGTAATGTGGTGCCATATATAACCTGTTATGTGGTGCCATATATAACCTGTAATGTTTTGTTGATGGTGCCTCCACCCTCCACCCACATCAACTGGTGCCATATATAACCTGTAATGTGGTGCCATATATAACCTGTAATGTTTTGTTGATAGTGCCTCCACCCACACCACCTGGTGCCATATATAACCTGTTATGTGGTGCCATATATAACCTGTAATGTTTTGTTGATGGTGCCTCCACACTCCACCCACATCAACTGGTGCCATATATAACCTGTAATGTGGTGCCATATATAACCTGTAATGTTTTGTTGATGGTGCCTCCACACTCCAAACACATCAACTGGTGCCATATATAACCTGTAATGTGTTGTGAATGGTGCCTCCACCCTCCACCCGCACCACCTGGTGCCATATATAACCTGTTATGTGGTGCCATATATAACCTGTAATGTTTTGTTGATGGTGCCTCTACACTCCACCCACATCAACTGGTGCCATATATAACCTGTAATGTGTTGTGAATGGTGCCTCCACCCTCCACCCACACCACCTGGTGCCATATATAACCTGTTATGTGGTGCCATATATAACCTGTAATGTTTTGTTGATGGTGCCTCCACACTCCACCCACATCAACTGGTGCCATATATAACCTGTAATGTGGTGCCATATATAACCTGTAATGTGTTGTTGATGGTGCCTCCACTCTCCACCCACATCAACTGGTGCCATATATAACCTGCTATGTGGTGCCATATATAACCTGTTATGTGGTGCCATATATAACCTGTAATGTGGTGCCATATATAACCTGTAATGTGTTGTTGATGGTGCCTCCACATTCCACCCACATCAACTGGTGCCATATATAACCTGTTATGTGGTGCCATATATAACCTGTTATGTGGTGCCATATATAACCTGTAATGTTTTATTGATGGTGCCTCTACTCTCCACCCACACAACCTGGTGCCATATATAACCTGTCATCATCATCATAATCATCATCATCACCACCGCCACCATTATCAATTAATCTTCATCAATATCACAACCATCAATATCATCATCATCATCATCATCATCATCATCACCACCATAAATCATACATATCCATCTACCATCTTATTTCCCTCTCAAGTCTCATAGTTTGTGTCTCATCTTTGTGTACGAATTGATTTTCTCTAAAACATCAAAGTAAACAAAGTACTTCAAACATTTCATATATAAATCATAACTATCATTTACAGACATATATGCAAGTGTATTGAATGATAGTGGTGGCAAGTGTAGGAAATATTATAGTTTATATAAAATAAAATGAAATGCAGTATGAGAGAGTAGCACTATAATACTTACAATCATTTGCTTTATCCAGGTTGTTCCATCTACAATCTAATTTCCATCACCAAACTCATCTGTCCTGTCCATATCAATCTCCAATATAATGGATCCAGTCTCATCTCCATCTCCAGTACCACCAATGCCATCGTTAACATTACCCGATATTTCATCAACATTATCATCATCAATATTATTACAGTCATCATCAATATCATTATCATCATAAGCCTTTAGTTATCATTAAGTATCTCTCACTGGTAAAGTTGTAGGTTCGAGCCAGTTGTGGTCCAAAGGCTTTACTTCAGATTGTTGGCTTGTTACTTGCAGAATGACAGTGGTCCTGTGCTGATTTATGTGCTTGTGGACTGCCCCCATACATAAAAGTGGGATACCATATATAACCAGTAATGTCTTGTAAATGGTGTTGAACTCACCTCAATAAATTACTGTGTATTAATTTACTTTCTCTATCACATTAAAATAAACAAAAAACTTCAAACATTTTATATATAAATCATAACTATCATTTACAAATAAATGTACAATTGTATTCAATGATTGTGGAGGCAATTGTAGAAAATACTACAGTTTTTATGAAATGAAATAAAATAAAGTATGAGATAGTAACACAATTATACCTACAATCATTTGCTTTATCCAGGGTGTTCCATCTCCATCTGATCTCCATCTCAAATCTCATCCATCCTGTCCATATCAATCTCCAATATATTAGATCCAGTTTCATCTCCATCTCCAGTACCACCAATGCCATCGTTAACATTACCCGATATTTCATCAACATTATCATCATCAATATAATCACAATCATCATCAATATCAATATCATTATCATCATAAATTATCATCAAGTATCTCTCACTGATAAAGTCGTAGGTTCGAGCCAATTGTGGTCCAAAGGCTTTACTTCAGATTGTTGGCTGGTTACTTGCAGAAATACAGTGGTCCTGTGCTGATTTATGTGCTTGTGGACTGCCCCCTTACATAAAAGTGGGATACCATATATAACCAGTAATGTGAACAATAAATTTTTGTGTATTAATTTACTTTCTCTATCACATTAAAGTAAACAAAATACTTCAAATGTTTTATATATAAATCATAACTATCATTTACAGATAAATGTACAACTGTATTGAATGATTGTGGAGGCAATTGTAGAAAGTACTATAGTTGTTATGAAATAAAATAAAATAAAGTATGAGATAGTAACACAATTATACCTACAATCATTTGTTTTATCCAGGTTGTTCCATCTCCATCTGATCTCCATCTCCAATCTCATCCATCCTGTCCATATCAATCTCCAATATATTAGATCCTGTCTCATCTCCATCTCCAGTACCACCAATGCCATCGTTAACATTACCCAATATTTCATCAACATTATCACAAACATCATCAATATCAATATCATCAAAAATTATCATTAAGTATCTCTCACTGGTAAAGTCGTAGGTTCGAGCCAATTGTGGTCCAAAGGCTTTACTTCAGATTGTTGGCTTGTTACTTGCAGAATGACAGTGGTCCTGTACTGATTTATGTGCTTGTGGACTGACCCCATACATAAAAGTGGGATACCATATATAACCAATAATGTGTTGTAAATGGTGTTGAGCTCATCTCAATAAATTAATGTGTACTAATTTATTTTCTCTATCACATTAAAGTAAACAAAATAATTCAAACGTTTTATATACAAATCATAACTATCAGATACAGATAAATGTACAATTGTATTGAATGATTGTGGAGGCAATTGTAGAAAATACTATAGTTTTTATGAAATAAAATAAAGTATGAGATAGTAACACAATTATACCTACAATCATTTGCGTTATCCAGGTTGTTCCATCTCCATCTGATCTCCATCTCCAATCTCATCCATGCTGTCCATATCCATCTCCAATATATTAGATCCTGTCTCATCTCCATCTCCAGTACCACCAATGCCATCGTTAACATTACCCAATAGTTCATCAACATTATCATCATCAATATTATCACAACCATCATCAATATCAATATCATCATCAATTATCATTAAGTATCTCTCACTGGTTAAGTCGTAGGTTCGAGACAATTGTGGTCCAAAAGCTTTACTTCAGATTGTTGGCTGGTTACTTGCAGAATTACAGTGGTCCTGTGCTGATTTATGTGCTTGTGGACTTTCCCCATACATAAAAGTGGGATACCATATTTAACCAGTAATGTGTTGTAAATGGTGTTGAACTCATCTCAATAAATTACTGTGTATTAATTTACTTTCTCTATCACATTAAACTCAAATACTTCAAACGTTTTATATATAAATCATAACTATCATTTACAGATAAATGTACAATTGTATTGAATGCTTGTGGAGTCAATTGTAGAAAATACTATAGTTTTTATGAAATAAAATAAAGTATGAGATAGTAACACAATTATACCTACAATCATTTGCGTTATCCAGGTTGTTCCATCTCCATCTGATCTCCATCTCCAATCTCATCCATGCTGTCCATATCCATCTCCAATATATTAGATCCTGTCTCATCTCCATCTCCAGTACCAACAATGCCATCGTTAACATTACCCAATATTTCATCAACATTATCATCATCAACATTATCACAATCATCATCAATATCGTTATCATCACAAATTATCATTAAGTATCTCTCATTGGTAAAGTCGAAGGTTCGAGCCAATTGTGGTCCAAAGGCTTTACTTCAGATTGTTGGCTTGTTACTTGCAGAATGACAGTGGCCCTGTGCTGATTTATGTGCTTGTGGACTGCCCCCATACATAAAAGTGGGATACCATATATAACCAGTAATGTGTTGTAAATGGTGTTGAATTCATCTCAATAAAACACTGTGTATTAATTTACTTTCTCTATCACATTAAAGTTTAACAAAATACTTTAAACGTTTTATATATAAATCATAACTTACATATACAGATCAATGTACAATTGTATTGAATGATTGTGGAGGCAATTGTAGAAAAATACTATAGTTTTTATGAAATAAAATAAAATAAAGTATGAGATAGTAACACAATTATTCCTACAATCATTTGCTTTATCCAGGTTGTTCCATCTCCATCTGATCTCCATCTCCAATCTCATCCATCCTGTCCATATCCATCTCCAATATATTAGATCCTGTCTCATCTCCATCTCCAGTACCACCAATGCCATCATTAACATTACCCGATATTTCATCAACATTATCATCATCAATATTATCACAACCATCATCAATATCAATATCATTATCAATTATCATTAAGTATCTCTCACTGGTAATGTCATAAGTGTGAGCCAATTGTGGTCCAAAAGCTTTACTTCAGATTGTTGGCTTGTTACTTGCAGAATGACAGTGGTCCTGTGCCGATTTATGTGCCTGTGGACTGCCCCCATACATAAAAGTGGGATACCATATATAACCAGTAATGTGTTGTAAATGGTGTTGAACTCATCTCAATAAATTACTGTGTATTAATTTACTTTCTCTATCACATTAAAGTAAACAAAATACTTCAAACGTTTTATATATAAATCATAACTATCACTTACAGATAAATGTACAATTGTATTGAATGATTGTGGAGGCAATTGCAGAAAATACTATAGTTTTTATGAAATAAAATAAAGTATGAGATAGTACATGTAACACAATTATACCTACAATCATTTGCTTTATCCAGTTTGTGCCATCTCCATCTGACCTCCATCTCCAATCTCATCCATCCTGTCCAAATCCATCTCTAATATATTAGATCCTGTCTCATCTCCAACTGCAGTACCACCAATGCCATCATTAACATTACCCAATATTTCATCAACATTATCACAATCACCATAAATATCAATATCATTATCATCATGAATTATCATTCAATATCTCTCACTGGTAAAGTCGTAGGTTCGAGCCAATTGTGGTCCAAACGCTTTACTTCAGATTGTTGGCTTGTTACTTGCAGAATGACAGTGGTCCTGTGCCGATTTATGTGCTTGTGGACTGCCCCCATATATAAAAATGGGATACCATATATAACCAGTAATGTGTTGTAAATGGTGTTGAACTCATTTCAATAAGTTACTGTGTATTAATTTACTTTCTCTATCACATTAAAGTAAACAAAATACTTCAAACGTTTTATATATCAATCATAACTATCATTTACAGATAAATGTACAATTGTATTGATTGATTGTGGAGGCAATTGTAGAAAATACTATAGTTTTTATGAAATAAAATAAAATAAAGTATGAGATAGTACATGAAACACAATTATACCTACAATCATTTCCTTTATCCTGGTTGTTCCATCTCAATCTGATCTCCATCTCTATTCTCATCCATCCTGTCCATATCCATCTCCAATGTATTAAATCCTGTCTCATCTCCATCTCCAGTACCACCAATGCCATTGTTAACATTACCCGATATTTCATCAACATTATCATCATCAACATTATCACAATCATCATCAATATCAATATCATTATCATCATAAATTATCATTAAGTATCTCTCACTGGTAAAGTCCTAGGTTCGAGCCAATTGTGGTCCAAAGGCTTTACTTCAGATTGTTGGCTTGTTACTTCCAGAATGACAGTGGTCTTGTGCTGAGTTATGTGCTTGTGGACTGCCCCCATACATAAAAGTGGGATACCATATATAACCAGTAATGTGTTGTAAATGGTGTCGAACTCAGCTCAATAAATTACTGTGTATTAATTTACTTTCTCTATCACATTAAAGTAAACAAAATACTTCAAACGTTTTATATATAAATCATAATTATCATTTACAGATAAATGAACAATGGCATTGAATGATTGTGGAGGCAATTGTAGAAAATACTATAGTTTTTATGTAATAAAATAAAATAAAGTATGAGATAGTAACACAATTAAACCTACAATCATTTGCTTTATCCAGGTTGTTCCATCTCCATCTGATCTCCATCTCCAATCTCATCCATCCTGTCCATATCCATCTCCAATATATAAGATCCTGTCTCATCTCCATCTCCAGTACCACCAATGCCATCGTTAACATTACCCGATATTTCATCAACATTATCATCATCAATATTATCACAATCATCATCAATATTAATATCATTATCATCATAAATTATCATTTAGTATCTCTTACTGGTAAAGTCGTAGGTTCCAGCCAATTGTGGTCCAAACGCTTTACTTCAGATTGTTGGCTTGTTACTTGCAGAATGACAGTGGTCCTGTGCTGATTTATGTGCTTGTGGTCTGCCCCCATAATAAAAGTGGGATACCATATATAACCAGTAATGTCTTGTAAATGGTGTTGAACTCATCTCAATAAATTACTGTGTATTAATTTACTTTCTCTATCACAATAAAGTAAACAAAATACTTCAAACGTTTTATATATAAATCATAACTATCATGTATAGATAAATGTACAATTGTATTGAATGATTGTAGAGGCATTTGTAGAAAATACTTTAGTTTTTATGAAATAAAATAAAGTATGAGATAGTAACAGAATTATACCTACAATCATTTGCTTGATCCAGGTTGTTCCATCTCCATCTGATCTCCATCTCCAATCTCATCCATCCTGTCCATATGTATCTCCAATATATTAGATCCTGTCTCATCTCCATCTCCAGTACCACCAATGCCATCGTTAACATTACCCGATATTTCATCAACATTATCATCATCAATATCAATATCGTTATCATCAAAAATTATCATTAAGTATCTCTCACTGGTAATGTCATAGGTTCGAGCCAATTGTAGTCCAAAGGCTTTACTTCAGATTGTTGGCTTGTTACTTGCAGAATGACAGTGGTCCTGTGCTGATTTATGTGCTTGTGGACTGCCCCCATACATAAAAGTAGGATACCATATATAACCAGTAATGTGTTGTAAATGGTGTTGAACTCATCTCAATAATTTACTGTGTATTAATTTACTTTCTCTATCACATTAAAGTAAACAAAATACTTCAAACGTTTTATATATAAATCATAACTATCATTTACAGATAAATGTACAATTGTATCGAATGATTGTGGAGGCAATTGTAAAAAATACTATAGTTTTTATGAAGTAAAATCAAATAAAGTATGAGAAAGTACATGTAACACAATTATACCTACAATCATTTGTTTTATCCAGGTTGTTCCACCTCAATCCGATCTTCATCTCCAATCTCATCCATCCTGTCCAAATACATCTCCAATATATTAGATCCTGTATTATCTCCATCTCCAGTACCACCAATGCCATCGTTAACATTACCCGATATTTCATCAACATTATCACAATCATCATCAATATCAATATCATTATCATCATAAATTATCATTAAGTATCTCTCACTGGTAAAGTCGTAGGTTCGAGCCAATTGTGGTCCAAAGGCTTTACTTCAGATTGTTGGCTTGTTACTTGCAGAATGACAGTGGTCCTGTGCTGATTTATGTGCTTGTGGACTGCCCCCATACATAAAAGTGGGATACCATATATAATCAGTTATGTGTTGTAAATGGTGTTGAACTCAGCTCAATAAATTACTGTGTATTAATTTACTTTCTCTATCACATTAAAGTTAACAAAATACTTCAAACGTTTTATATATAAATCATAACTACATGCATCATATACAGATAAATGTACAATTATATTGAATGATTGTGGAGAAAATTGTAGAAAATAGTATAGTTTTTATGAAATTAAATAAAATAAAGTATGAGATAGTAACACAATTATACCTACAATCATTTGCTTTATCCAGGTTGTTCCATCTCCATCTGATCTCCATCTACAATCTCATCCATCCTGTCCATATCAGTCTCCAATATATTAGATCCTGTCTCATATCCATCTCCAGTACCACCAATGCCATCGTTAACATTACCCCATATTTCATCAACATTATCATCATCAATATAATCACAATCATCATCCATATCAATATCATTATCATCATAAATTATCATTAAGTATCTCTCACTGGTAAAGTCGTAGGTTCGAGCCAATTGTGGTCCAAAGGCTTTACTTCAGATTGTTGGCTTGTTACTTGCAGAATGACAGTGGTCCTGTGCTGATTGATGTGCTTGTGGACTGCCCCCATACATAAAAGTGGGATACCATATATAACCAGTAATGTGTTGTAAATGGTGTTGAACTCATCTCAATGAATTACTGTGTATTAATTTACTTTCTCTATCACATTAAAGTAAACAAAATACTTCAAACGTTTTATATATAAATTATAACTATCATTTACAGATAAATGTACAATTGTATTGAATGCTTGTGAAGGCAATTGTAGAAAATACTAGAGTTTTTATGAAATAAAATAAAGTATGAGATAGTAACACAATTATACCTACAATCATTTGCGTTATCCAGGTTGTTGCATCTCCATCTGAACTCCATCTTCAATCTCATCCATCCAGTCCATATCTATCTCCAATATATTAGATCCTGTCTCATCTCCATCTCCAGTACCACCAATGCCATCATTAACATTACCCGATATTTCATCAACATTATCATCATCAATATTATTACAGTCATTATCATATCAATATCATTATCATCATGAATTATTATTAAGTATCTCTCATTGATAAAGTCGTAGGTTCGAGCCAATTGTGGTCCAAAGGCTTTACTTCAGATTGTTGGCTTGTTACTTGCAGAATGACAGTGGTCCTGTGCTGATTGATGTGCTTGTGGACTGCCCCCATACATAAAAGTGGGATACCATATATAACCAGTAATATGTTGTAAATGGTGTTGAACTCATCTCAATGAATTACTGTGTATTAATTTACTTTCTCTATCACATTAAAGTAAACTAAATACTTCAAACGTTTTATATATAAATCATAACTATCATTTACAGATAAATGTACAATTGTATCGAATGATTGTGAGGCAATTGTAGAAAATACTATAGTTTTTATGAAGTAAAATAAAATAAAGTATGAGAAAGTACATGTAACACAATTATACCTACAATCATTTGTTTTATCCAGGTTGTTCCATCTCAATCTGATCTCCATCTCCAATCTCATCCATCCTGTCCAAATCCATCTCCAATATATTAGATCCTGTCTCATCTCCAGTACCAACAATGCCATCATTAACATTACCCTATATTTCATCAACATTATCACAATCATCATCAATATCAATATCATTATCATCATGAATTATCATTAAGTATCTCTCACTGGTAAAGTCGTAGGTTCGAGCCAATTGTGGTCCAAAGGCTTTACTTCAGATTGTTGGCTTGTTACTTGCAAAATGACAGTGGTCCTGTGCTGATTTATGTGCTTGTGGACTGCCCCAATACATACAAGTGGGATACCATATAAAACCAGTAATGTGTTGTAAATGGTGTTGAACTAATCGAAATAAATTACTGTGTATTAATTTACTTATTCTATCACATTAAAGTAAATAAAATACTTCAAACATTTTATATATAAATCATAACTTTCATTTACAGATAAATATACAATTGTTTTGAATGATTGTGGAGGCAATTGTAGAAAAATACTATAGTTTTTATCAAATAAAATAAAATAAAGTATGAGATAGTAACACAATTATACCTACAATCATTTGTTTTATCCAGGTTGTTCCATCTCAATCTGATCTCCATCTCCAATCTCATCCATCCTGTCCAAATCCATCTCCAATATATTAGATCCTGTCTCATCTCCATCTCCAGTACCACCAATGCCATCATTAACATTACCCAATATTTCATCAACATTATCACATTCATCATTAATATCAATATCATTATCATCATCAATTATCATTAAGTATCTCTCACTGGTAAAGTCCTAGGTTCGAGCCAATTGTGGTCCAAAGGCTTTACTTCAGATTGTTGGCTTGTTACTTCAAGAATGAAAGTGGTCCTATGCTGATGTATGTGCTTGTGGACTGCCCCCATACATAAAAGTGGGATACCATATATAACCAGTAATGTGTTGTAAATGGTGTCGAACTCAGCTCAATAAATTACTGTGTATTAATTTACTTTCTCTATCACATTAAAGTAAACAAAATACTTCAAACGTTTTATATATAAAGCATAATTATTATTTACAGATAAATGAACAATTGTATTGAATGATTGCGGAGGCAATTGTAGAAAATACTATAGTTTTTATGAAATAAAATAAAATAAAATATGAGATAGTTACACAATTATTTCTACAATCATTTGCTTTATCCAGGTTGTTCCATCTCCATCTAATCTCCACCTCCAATCTCATCCATCCTGTCCATTTCAATCTCCAATACATTAGATCCTGTCTCATCTCCATCTCCAGTACCACCAATGCCATCGTTAACATTACCCAATATTTCATCAACATTATCATCATCAATATTATCACAGTCATCATCAATATCAATATCATCATAAATTATCATTAAGTATCTCTCACTGGTAAAGTCGTAGGTTCGAGCCAATTATGGTCCAAAGGCTTTACTTCAGATTGTTGGCTTGTTACTTGCAGAATGACAGTGGTCCTGTGCTGATTTATGTGATTGTGGACTGACGCATACATAAAAGTGGGATACCTTATATAACCAGTAATATGTTGTAAATGGTGTTGAACTCATCTCAATAAATTACTGTGTATTAATTTACTTTCTCTATCTCATTAAAGTAAACAAAATACTTCAAACGTTTTATATATAAATCATAACTATCATTTACAGATAAATGTACAATTTTTTTGAATGACTGTGGAGGCAATTGTAGAAAATACTATAGTTTTTATGAAATAAAATAAAATAAAGTATGAGATAGTAACACAATTATACCTACAATCATTTGCTTTATCCAGGTTGTTCCATCTCAATCTGATCTCCATCTCCAATCTCATC
Source organism: Panopea generosa (assembly GCA_029582155.1). Taxonomy (NCBI): domain Eukaryota; kingdom Metazoa; phylum Mollusca; class Bivalvia; order Adapedonta; family Hiatellidae; genus Panopea; species Panopea generosa. The sequence continues at coordinate 63,890,120 of CM055899.1, read as the reverse complement.
CATCCTGTCCATATCCATCTCCAATATATTAGATCCTGTCTCATCTCCATCTCCAGTACCACCAATGCCATCATTAACATTACCCAATATTTCATCAACATTATCATCATCAATATTATCACAATCATCGTCAATATCAATATCATTATCATCATGAATTATCATTAAGTATCTCTCACTGGTAAAGTCGTAGGTTCGAGCCAATTGCGGTCCAAAGGCTTTACAACAGATTGTTGGCTTGTTACTTGCAGAATGACAGTGGTCCTGTGCTGATTTATGTGCTTGTGGACTGCCCCCATACATAAAAGTGGGATACCATATATAACCAGTAATGTGTTGTAAATGGTGTTGAACTCATCTCAATAAATTACTGTGTATTAATTTACTTTCTCTATCACATTAAAGTAAACAAAATACTTCAAACGTTTTATATATAAATCATAACTATCATTTACAGATAAATGTACAATTGTATTGATTGATTGTGGAGGCAATTTTAGAAAATACTAGAGTTTTTATGAAATAAAATAAAATAAAGTATGAGATAGTAACACAATTATACCTACAATCATTTGCTTTATCCAGGTTGTTCCATCTCCATCTGATCTCCATCTCTAATCTCATCCATCCTGTCCATATCAATCTCCAATATATTAGATCCTGTCTCATCTCCATCTCCAGTACCACCAATGCCATCGTTAACATTACCCGATATTTCATCAACATTATCATCATCAATATTATCACAATCATCATCAATATCAATATCGTTATCATCATAAATTATCATTAAGTATCTCTTACTGGTAAAGTCGTAGGTTCCAGGCAATTGTGGTCCAAAGGCTTTACTTCAGATTGTTGGCTGGTTACTTGCAGAATGACAGTGGTCCTGTGCTGATTTATGTGCTTGTGGACTGCCCCCAAACATAAAAGTGGGATACCATATATAACCAGTAATGTGTTGTAAATAGTGTTGAACTCATGTCAATAAGTTACTGTGTATTAATTTACTTTCTCTATCACATTAAAGTAAACAAAATACTTCAAACGTTTTCTATATAAATCATAACTATCATTTACAGATAAATGTACAATTGTATTGAATGATTGTGGAGGCATTTGTAGAAAATACTTTAGTTTTCATGAAATAAAATAAAGTATGAGATAGTAACACAATTATACCTACAATCATTTGCTTTATTCAGGTTGTTTCATCTCCATCTGATCTCCATCTCCAATCTCATCCATCCTGTCCATATCCATCTCCAATATATTAGATCCTGTCTCATCTCCATCTCCAGTACCACCAATGCCATCGTTAACTTTACCCGATATTTCATCAACATTATCATCATCAATGTTATCACAATCATCATCAATATCAATATCATTACCATCATAAATTATCATTAAGTATCTTTCACTGGTAAAGTGGTAGGTTCGAGCCAATTGTGGTCCAAAGGCTATACTTCAGATTGTTGGCTTATTACTTGCAGAATGACAGTGGTCCTGTGCTGATTTATGTGCTTGTGGACTGTTCCCATACATAAAAGTGGGATACCATATATAACCAGTAATGTGTTGTAAATGGTGTCGAACTCATCTAAATAAATTACTGTGTATAAATTTACTTTCTCTATCACATTAAAGTAAACAAAATACTTCAAACTTTTTATATATAAATCATAACTATCATTTACAGATAAATGTACAATTGTATTGATTGATTGTGGAGGCAATTGTAGAAAATACTTTATTTTTTATGAAATAAAATAAAGTATGAGATAATAACACAATTATACCTACAATCATTTGCTTGATCCAGGTTGTTCCATCTCAATCTGATCTCCATCTCTATTCTCATCCATCCTGTCCATATCCATCTCCAATGTATTAGATCCTGTCTCATCTCCATCTCCAGTACACCCAATGCCATCGTTAACATTACCCGATATTTCATCAACATTATCATCATCAATATTATCACAATCATCATCAATATCAATATCATTATCACCATAAATTATCATTAAGTATCTCTCACTGGTAAAGTCGTAGGTTCGAGCCAATTGTGGTCCAAAGGCTTTACTTCAGATTGTTGGCTTGTTACTTGCAGAAAGACAGTGGTCCTGTGTGATTTATGTGCTTGTGGACTGTCCCCATACATAAAAGTATGATACCATATATAACCAGTAATGTGTGTCAATGGTGTTGAACTCATCTCAATAAATTACTGTGTATTAATTTACTTTCTCTATCACATTAAAGTAAACAAAATACATCAAACGTTTTATATATCAATCATAACTATCATTTACAGATAAATGTACAATTGTATTGATTGATTGTGGAGGCAATTGTAGAAAATACTATAGATTTTATGAAATAAAATAAAATAAAGTATGAGATAGTAACACAATTATACCTACAATCATTTGCTTTATCCAGGTTGTTCCATCTCCATCTGATCTCCATCTTCAATCTCATCCATCCTGTCCATATCAATCTCCAATATATTAGATCCTGTCTCATATCCATCTCCAGTACCACCAATGCCATCGTTAACATTACCCAATATTTCATCAACATTATCATCATCAATATTATCACAATCATCATCCATATCAATATCATTATCACCATAAATTATCATTAAGTATCTCTCACTGGTAAAGTCGTAGGTTCGAGCCAATTGTGGTCCAAAGGCTTTACTTCAGATTGTTGGCTTGTTACTTGCAGAAAGACAGTGGTCCTGTGCTGATTTATGTGCTTGTGGACTGTCCCCATACATAAAAGTAGGATACCATATATAACCAGTAATGTGTGTCAATGGTGTTGAACTCGTCTCAATAAATGACTGTGTATTAATTTACTTTCTCTATCACATTAAAGTAAACAAAATACTTCAAACGTTTTATATATCAATCATAACTATCATTTACAGATAAATGTACAATTGTATTGATTGATTGTTGAGGCAATTGTATAAAATACTTTAGTTTTTATGAAATAAAATAAAATAAAGTATGAGATAGTAACACAATTATACCTACAATCATTTGCTTTATCCAGGTTGTTCCATCTCCATCTGATCTCCATCTCCAATCTCATCCATCCTGTCCATATCAATCTCCAATATATTAGATCCTGTCTCATCTCCATCTCCAGTACCACCAATGCCATCGTTAACATTACCCGATATTTCATCAACATTATCACAATCATCATCAATATCAATATCATTATCATCATAAATTATCATAAAGTATCTCTCACTGGTAAAGTCGTAGGTTCGAGCCAATTGGGGTCCAAAGGCTTTACTTCAGATTGTTGGCTTGTTACTTGCAGAATGACAGTGGTCCTGTGCTGATTTATGTGCTTGTGAACTGCCCTCATACATAAAAGTGGGATACCATATATAACCAGTAATGTGTTGTAAATGGTGTTGAACTCAGCTCAATGAATTACTGTGTATTAATTTACTTTCTCTATCACATTAAAGTAAACAAAATATTTCAAACGTTTTATATATAAATCATCACTTTCATTTACAGATAAATGTACAATTGTATTGAATGATTGTGGAGGCAATTGTAGAAAATACTTTAGTTTTTATGTAATAAAATAAAATAAAGTATGAGATAGTAACACAATTATACCTACAATCATTTGTTTTATCCAGGTTGTTCCATCTCAATCTGATCTCCATCTCCTATCTCATCCATCCTGTCCATATCCATCTCCAATATATTACATCCTGTCTCATCTCCATCTCCAGTACCACCAATGGCATCGTTAACATTACCCAATATTTCATCAACATTATCATCATCAATATTATCACAATCATCATCAATATCAATATCATTATCATCATAAATTATCATAAGTATCTCTCACTGGTAAAGTCATAGGTTCGAGCCAATTGTGGTCCAAAGGCTTTACTTCAGATTGTTGGCTTGTTACTTGCAGAATGACAGTGGTCCTGTGCTGATTTATGTGCTTGTGAACTGCCCCCATACATAAAAGTGGGATACCATATATAACCAGTAATCTGTTGTAAATGGTGTTGAACTAAGCTCAATAAATTTCTGTGAATTAATTTACTTTCTCTATCACATTAAAGTAAACAAAATATTTCAAACGTTTTATATATAAATCATAACTATCATTTACAGATAAATGTAAAATTGTATTGAATGATTGTGGAGACAGTTGTAGAAAATACTATAGTTTTTATGAAATAAAATAAAATAAAGTATGAGATAGTAACACAATTATACCTACAATCATTTGCTTTATCCTGGTTGTCCCATCTCGATCTGATCTCCATCTCCAATCTCATCCATCCTGTCCATATCAATCTCCAATATATCAGATCCTGTCTCATCTCCATCTCCAGTACCACCAATGCCATCGTTAACATTACCCGATATTTTATCAACATTATCATCATCAATATTATCACAATCACTATCAATATCAATATCATTATCAACATGAATTATCATTAAGTATCTCTCACTGGTAAAGTCATAGGTTCGAGCCAATTGTGGTCCAAAGGCTTTACTTCAGATTGTTGGCTTGTTACTCAACGAATGACAGTGGTCCTGTGCTGATTGATGTGCTTGTGGACTGCCCCCATACATAAAAGTTGAATACCATATATAACCAGTAATATGTGGTAAATGGTGTTGAACTCATCTCAATAAATGACTGTGTATTAATTTACTTTCTCTATCACATTAAAGTAAACAAAATACTTCAAACGTTTTATATATAAATCATAACTATCATTTACAGATAAATGTACAATTGTATTGATTGATTGTGGAGGCAATTGTAGAAAATACTAGAGTTTTTATGAAATAAAATAAAATAAAGTATGGATAATAACACAATTATACCTACAATCATTTGCTTTATCCAGGTTGTTCCATCTCCATCAGATCTCCATCTCCAATCTCATCCATCCTATCCATATCCATCTCCAATGTATTAGATCCTGTCTCATCTCCATCTCCAGTACCACCAATGCCATCGTTAACATTACCCGATATTTCATCAACATTATCATCATCAACATTATCACAATCATCATCAATATCAATATCATTATCATCATAAATTATCATTAAGTATCTCTCACTGGTAAAGTCCTAGGTTCGAGCCAATTGTGGTCCAAAGGCTTTACTTCAGATTGTTGGCTTATTACTTCCGGAATGACAGTGGTCTTGTGCTGATTTATGTGCTTGTGGACTGCCCCCATACATAAAAGTGGGATACCATATATAACCAGTAATGTGTTGTAAATGGTGTCGAACTCAGCTCAATAAATTACTATGTATTAATTTACTTTCTCTATCACATTAAAGTAAACAAAATACTTCAAACGTTTTATATATAAATCATAACTATCATTTACAGATCAATGAACAATGGCATTGAATGAATGTGGAGGCAATTGTAGAAAATACTATAGTTTTTATGTAATAAAATAAAATAAAGTATGAGATAGTAACACAATTATACCTACAATCATTTGCTTTATCCAGGTTGTTCCATCTCCATCTGATCTCCATCTCCAATCTCATCCATCCTGTCCATATCCATCTCCAATATATTAGATCCTGTCTCATCTCCATCTCCAGTACCACCAATGCCATCGTTAACATTACCCGATATTTCATCAACATTATCATCATCAATATTATCACAATCATCATCAATATCAATATCATTATCACCATAAATTATCATTAAGTATCTCTCACTGGTAAAGTCGTAGGTTCGAGCCAATTGTGGTCCAAAGGCTTTACTTCAGATTGTTGGCTTGTTACTTGCAGAAAGACAGTGGTCCTGTGCCGATTTATGTGCTGATGGACTGCCCCCATACATAAAAGTAGGATACCATATATAACCAGTAATGTGTGTCAATGGTGTTGAACTCATCTCAATAAATGACTGTGTATTAATTTACTTTCTCTATCACATTAAAGTAAACAAAATACTTCAAACGTTTTATATATCAATCATAACTATCATTTACAGATAAATGTACAATTGTATTGATTGATTGTGGAGGCAATTGTAGAAAATACTATAGTTTTTATGAAATAAAATAAAATAAAGTATGGGATAATAACACAATTATACCTACAATCATTTGCTTTATCCTGGTTGTCCCATCTCCATCTGATCTCCATCTCCAATCTCATCCATCCTGTCCATATCAATCTCCAATATATTAAATCCTGTCTCATATGCATCTCCAGTACCACCAATGCCATCGTTAACATTACCCAATATTTCATCAACATTATCATCATCAATATAATCACAATCATCATCAATATCAATATCATTATCATCATAAATTATCATTAAGTATCTCTCACTGGTAAAGTCGTAGGTTCGAGCCAATTGTGGTCCAAAGTCTTTACTTCAGATTGTTGGCTTGTTACTTGCAGAATGACAGTGGTCCTGTGCTGATTTATGTGCTTGTGGACTGCCCCCATACATAAAAGTGGGATACCATATATAACCAGTAATGTGTTGTAAATGGTGTTGAACTCAGCTCAATAAATTACTGTGTATTAATTTACTTTCTCTATCACATTAAAGTAAACAAAATACTTCAAACGTTTTATATATAAATCATAACTATCATTTACAGATAAATGAACAATGGCATTGAATGATTGTGGAGGCAATTGTAGAAAATACTATAGTTTTTATGTAATAAAATAAAATAAAGTATGAGATAGTAACACAATTATACCTACAATCATTTGCTTTATCCAGGTTGTTCCATCTCCATCTGATCTCCATCTCCAATCTCATCCATCCTATCCATATCCATCTCCAATATATTAGATCCTGTCTCATCTCCATCTCCAGTACCACCAATGCCATCGTTAACATTACCCGATATTTCATCAACATTATCATCATCAATATTATCACAATCATCATCAATATCAATATCATTACCATCATAAATGATCATTTAGTATCTCTTACTGGTAAAGTCGTAGGTTCGAGCCAATTGTGGTCCAAACGCTTTACTTCAGATTGTTGGCTTGTTACTTGCAGAATGACAGTGGTCCTGTGCTGATTTATGTGCTTGTGGTCTGCCCCCATAATAAAAGTGGGATACCATATATAACCAGTAATGTCTTGTAAATGGTGTTGAACTCATCTCAATAAATTACTGTGTATTAATTTACTTTATCACATTAAACTCAAAATACTTCAAACGTTTTATATATAAATTATAACTATCATTTACAGATAAATGTACAATTGTATTGAATGATTGTGGAGGCAATTGTAGAAAATACTAGAGTTTTTATGAAATAAAATAAAATAAAGTATGAGATAGTAACACAATTATACCTACAATCATTTGCTTTATCCAGGTTGTTCCATCTCCATCTGATCTCCATCTCCAATCTCATCCATCCTGTCCATATCAATCTCCAATATATTAGATCCTGTCTCATCTCCAGTACCACCAATGCCATCGTTAACATTACCCGATATTTCATCAACATTATCATCATCAATATTATCACAATCATCATCAATATCAATATCATTATCATCATAAATTATCATTCAGTATCTCTCACTGGTAAGTCGTAGGTTCGAACCAATTGTGGTCCAAACGCTTTACTTCAGATTGTTGGCACATTTCTTGCAGAATGACAGTGGTCTTGTGCTCATTTATGTGCTTGTGGACTGCCCCCATACATAAAAGTGGGATACCATATATAACCAGTAATCTGTTGTAAATGGTGTTGAACTCATCTCAAAAAATTACTGTGTATTAGTTCACTTTCTCTATCAAATTAAAGTAAACAAAATACTTAAAACATTTTATATATAAATCATAACTATCATTTACAGATAAATGTACAATTTTATTGAATGATTGTGGAGGCAATTGTAGAAAATACTATAGTTTTTATGGAAAAAAATAAAATAAAGTATGAGATAGTAACACAATTATACCTACAATCATTTGTTTTATCCAGGTTGTTCCATCTCAATCTGATCTCCATTTCCAATATCATCCATCCTGTCCAAATACATCTCCAATATTTTAGATCCTGTATCATCTCCATCTCCAGTACCAGCAAAGCCATCATTAACATTACCCGATATTTCATCAACATTATCACAATCATCATCAATATCGATATCATTATCATCATAAATTATCATTAAGTATCTCTCACTGGTAAAGTCGTAGGTTCGAGCCAATTGTGGTCCAAAGTCTTTACTTCAGATTGTTGGCTTGTTACTTGCAGAATGACAGTGGTCCTGTGCTGATTTATGTGCTTGTGGACTGCCCCCATACATAAAAGTGGGATACCATATATAACCAGTAATGTGTTGTAAATGGTGTTGAACTCATCTCAATAAATTACTGTGTATTAATTTACTTTCAATATCCATTAATGTAAACAAAATACTTCAAACGTTTTATATATAAATCATAACTATCATTTACAGATAAATGTACAATTGTATTGAATGATTGTGGAGGCAATTGTAGAAAATACTATAGTTTTTATGAAATAAAATAAAATAAAGTATGAGATACTAACACAATTATACCTACAATCATTTGCTTTATCCAGGATGTTCCATCGCCATCTGATCTCCACCTCCAATCTCATCCATCATGTCCATATCAATCTCCAATATATTAGATCCTGTCTCATCTCCATCTCCAGTACCACCAATGCCATCGTTAACATTACCCGATATTTCATCAACATTATCATCATCAATATTATCACAATCATCATCAATATCATTATCATCATAAATTATCATTAAGTATCTCTCACTGGTAAAGTAGGTTCGAGCCAATTGTGGTCCAAAGGCTTTACTTCAGATTGTTGGCTTGTTACTTGCAGAATGACAGTGGTCATCTGCCGATTTATGTGCTCGTGGACTGCCCCCATACATAAAAGTGGGATATCATATATAACCAGTAATGTGTTGTAAATGGTGTTGAATTCATCTCAATAAATTCTGTGTATTAATTTACTTTCTCTATCACATTAAAGTAAACAAAATACTTCAAACGTTTTATATATAAATCATAACTATCATTTACAGTGTATTGCATGATTGTGGAGGCAATTGTAGAAAATATTATAGTTTTTATGAAATAAAATAAAATAAAGTATGAGAAAGTAACACAATTATTCCTACAATCATTTGCTTTATCCAGGTTGTTCCATCTCCATCTGATCTCCATCTCCAATCTCATCCATCCTGTCCATATCAATCTCCAATATATTAGATCCTGTCTCATCTCCATCTCCAGTACCACCAATGGCATCGTTAACATTACCCGATATTTTATCAACATTATCACAATCATCATCAATATCAATATCATCATAAATTATCATTAAGTATCTCTCACTGGTAAAGTCGTAGGTTCGAGCCAATTGTGGTCCAAAGGCTTTACTTCAGATTGTTGGCTTGTTACTTGCAGAATGACAGTGGTCCTGTGCTGATTTATGTGCTTGTGGACTGCCCCCATACATAAAAGTGGGATACCATATATAACCAGTAATGTGTTGTAAATGGTGTTGAACTCATCTCAATAAATGACTGTGCATTAATTTACTTTCTCTATCACATTAAAGTAAACAAAATACTTCAAACGTTTTATATATCAATCATAACTATCATTTACAGATAAATGTACAATTGTATTGAATGATTGCGGAGGCAATTGTAGAAAAAACTATAGAATTTATGAAATAAAATAAAATAGAGTATGAGATAGTAACACAATTATATCTACAATCATTTGCTTTATCCAGGTTGTTCCATCTCCATCTGATCTCCATCTCCAATCTCATCCATCAAGTCCATATGTATCTCCAATATATTAGATCCTGTCTCATCTCCATCTCCAGTACCACCAATGCCATCGTTAACATTACCCAATATTTGATCAACATTATCATCATCAATATTATCACAATCAGCATCAATATCAATATCATTATCATCATAAATTATCATTAAGTATCTCTCACTGGTAAAGTCGTAGGTTCGAGCCAATTGTGGTCCAAAGGCTTTACTTCAGATTGTTGGCTTGTTACTTGCAGAAAGACAGTGGTCCTGTGCTGATTTAATTTGCTTGTGGACTTTCCCCATACATAAAAGTGGGATACCATATATAACCAGTAATGTCTTGTAAATGGTGTTGAACTCATCTCAATAAATTACTGTGTATTAATTTACTTTCTCTATCACATTAAAGTAAACAAAATACTTCAAACGTTTTATATATAAATTATAACTATCATTTACAGATAAATGTACAATTGTATTGAATGCTTGTGGAGGCAATTGTAGAAAATACTAGAGTTTTTATGAAATAAAATAAAGTATGAGATAGTAACACAATTATACCTACAATCATTTGCTTTATCCAGGTTGTTCCATCTCCATCTGAACTCCATCTCCAATCTCATCCATCCTGTCCATATCTATCTCCAATATATTAGATCCTGTCTCATCTCCATCTCCAGTACGACCAATGCCATCGTTAACATTACCCAATATTTCATCAACATTATCATCATCAATATTATTACAGTCATCATCATATCAATATCATTATCATCATGAATTATTATTAAGTATCTCTCACTGGTAAAGTCGTAGGTTCGAGCCAATTGTGGTCCAAAGGCTTTACTTCAGATTGTTGGCTTGTTACTTGCAGAATGACAGTGGTCCTGTGCCGATTTATGTTCTTGTGGACTGCCCCCATACATAAAAGTAGGATACCATATATAACCAGTAATGTATTGTAAATGGTGTTGAACTCATCTCAATAAATTACTGTGTATTAATTTACTTTCTCTATCACATTAAAGTAAACTAAATACTTCAAACGTTTTATATATAAATCATAACTATCATGTATAGATAAATGTACAACTGTATTGAATGAATGTGGAGGCAATTGTAGAAAATACTATAGTTTTTATGAAATAAAATAAAATAAAGTATGAGATAGTAACAGAATTATACCTACAATTATTTGCTTTATCCAGGTTGTTCCATCTCCATCTGTTCTCCATCTCCAATCTCATCCATCCTGTCCATATGTATCTCCACTATATTAGATCCTGTCTTACCTCCATCTCCAGTACCACCAATGCCATCGTTAACATTACGCGATATTTCATCAACATTATCATCATCAATATCAATATCATTATCATCAAAAATTATCATTAAGTATCTCTCACTGGTAATGTCATAGGTTCGAGCCAATTGTAGTCCAAAGGCTTTACTTCAGATTGTTGGCTTGTTACTTGCAGAATGACAGTGGTCCTGTGCTGATTTATGTGCTTGTGGACTGCCCCCATACATAAAAGTAGGATACCATATATAACCAGTAATGTGTTGTAAATGGTGTTGAACTCATCTCAATAATTTACTGTGTATTAATTTACTTTCTCTATCACATTAAAGTAAACAAAATACTTCAAACATTTTATATATAAATCATAACTATCATTTACAGATAAATGTACAATTGTATCGAATGATTGTGAAGGCAATTGTAGAAAATACTATAGTTTTTATGAAGTAAAATAAAATAAAGTATGAGAAAGTACATGTAACACAATTATACCTACAATCATTTGTTTTATCCAGGTTGTTCCATCTCAATCTGATCTCCATCTCCAATCTCATCCATCCTGTCCAAATCCATCTCCAATATATTAGATCCTGTATTATCTCCATCTCCAGTACCACCAATGCCATCTTTAACATTACCCGATATTTCATCAACATTATCACAATCATCATCAATATCAATATCATTATCATCATAAATTATCATTAAGTATCTCTCACTGGTAAAGTCCTAGGTTCGAGCCAATTGTGGTCCAAAGGCTTTACTTCAGATTGTTGGCTTGTTACTTGCAGAATGACAGTGGTCCTGTGCTGATTTATGTGCTTGTGGCCTGCCCCCATACATAAAAGTTGGATACAATATATAACCAGTAATGTGTTGTAAATGGTGTCGAACTCAGCTCAATAAATTACTGTGTATTAATTTACTTTCTCTATCACATTAAAGTAAACAAAATACTTCAAACGTTTTATATATAAATCATAACTATCATTTACAGATAAATGTACAATTATATTGAATGATTGTGGAGGCAATTGTATAAAATACTTTAGTTTTTATGAAATAAAATAAAATAAAGTATGAGATAGTAACACAATTATACCTACAATCATTTGCTTTATCCAGGTTGTTCCATCTCCATCTCCAATCTCATCCATTCTGTCCATATCAATCTCCAATATATTAGATCCCATCTCATCTCCAGTACCACCAATGCCATCATTAACATTACCCGATATTTCATCAACATTATCATCATCAATATTATTACAGTCATCATCAATATCAATATCATCATAAATTATCATTAAGTATCTCTCACTGGTAAAGTCTATGTTCGAGCCAATTGTGGTCCAAAGGCTTTACTTCAGATTGTTGGCTTGTTACATGCAGAATGACAGTGGTCCTGTGCTGATTTATGTGCTTGTGGACTGCCCCCATACATAAAAGTGGGATACCATATATAACCAGTAATGTGTTGTAAATGGTGTTGAACTCAACCCAATAAATTACTGTGCATTAATTTACTTTCTCTACCACATCAAAGTAAACAAAATACTTCAAACGTTTTATATATAAATCATAACTATCATTTACAGATAAATGTACAATTGTATTGAATGATTGTTGAGGCAATTGTAGAAAATACTATAGTTTTTATAAAATAAAATAAAATAAAGTATGAGATACTAACACAATTATACCTACAATCATTTGCTTTATCCAGGTTGTTCCATCTCCATCTGATCTCCATCTCCAATCTCATCCATTCTGTCCATATCAATCTCCAATATATTAGATCCCATCTCATCTCCAGTACCACCAATGCCATCATTAACATTACCCGATATTTCATCAACATTATCATCATCTATATTATTACAGTCATCATCAATATCAATATCATCATAAATTATCATTAAGTATCTCTCACTGGTAAAGTCTATGTTCGAACCAATTGTGGTCGAAAGGCTTTACTTCAGATTGTTGGCTTGTTACATGCAGAATGACAGTGGTCCTGTGCTGATTGATGTGCTTGTGGACTGCCACCATACATAAAAGTGGGATACCATATATAACCAGTAATGTGTTGTAAATGGTGTTGAACTCAACCCAATAAATTACTGTGCATTAATTTACTTCCTCTACCACATCAAAGTAAACAAAATACTTCAAACGTTTTATATATAAATCATAACTATCATTTACAGATAAATGTACAATTGTATTGAATGATTGTTGAGGCAATTGTAGAAAATACTATAGTTTTTATAAAATAAAATAAAATAAAGTATGATATACTAACACAGTTATACCTACAATCATTTGCTTTATCCAGGTTGTTCCATCTCCATCTGATCTCCATCTCCAATCTCATCCATTCTGTCCATATCAATCTCCAATATATTAGATCCCATCTCATCTCCAGTACTACCAATGCCATCATTAACATTACCCGATATTTCATCAACATTATCATCATCAATATTATTACAGTCATCATCAATATCAATATCATCATAAATTATCATTAAGTATCTCTCACTGGTAAAGTCTATGTTCGAACCAATTGTGGTCGAAAGGCTTTACTTCAGATTGTTGGCTTGTTACATGCAGAATGACAGTGGTCCTGTGCTGATTGATGTGCTTGTGGACTGCCCCCATACATAAAAGTGGGATACCATATATAACCAGTAATGTGTTGTAAATGGTGTTGAACTCAACCCAATAAATTACTGTGCATTAATTTACTTCCTCTACCACATCAAAGTAAACAAAATACTTCAAACGTTTTATATATAAATCATAACTATCATTTACAGATAAATGTACAATTGTATTGAATGATTGTTGAGGCAATTGTAGAAAATACTATAGTTTTTATAAAATAAAATAAAATAAAGTATGAGATACTAACACAGTTATACCTACAATCATTTGCTTTATCCAGGTTGTTCCATCTCCATCTGATCTCCATCTCCAATCTCATCCATTCTGTCCATATCAATCTCCAATATATTAGATCCCATCTCATCTCCAGTACTACCAATGCCATCATTAACATTACCCGATATTTCATCAACATTATCATCATCAATATTATTACAGTCATCATCAATATCAATATCATTATCATCATAAATTATCATTAAGTATCTCTCACTGGTAAAGTCTATGTTCGAGCCAATTGTGGTCCAAAGGCTTTACTTCAGATTGTTGGCTTGTTACATGCAGAATGACAGTGGTCCTGTGCTGATTGATGTGCTTGTGGACTGCCCCCATACATAAAAGTGGGATACCATATATAACAAGTAATGTGTTGTAAATGATGTTGAACTCACCTCAATAAATTACTGTGTATTAATTTACTTTCTATATCACATTAAAGTAAACAAAATACTTCAAACGTTTTATATATAAATCATAACTATCATTTACAGATAAATGTACAATTGTATTGAATGATTGTGGAGGCAATTGTAGAAAATACTATAGTTTTAATGAAATAAAATAAAATAAAGTATGAGAAAGTGAAACAATTATACCTACAATCATTTGCTTTATCCAGTATGTTCCATCTCCATCTGATCTCCATCTCCAATCTCATCCATCCTGTCCGTGTCAATCTCCAATATATTAGATCCTGTCTCATCTCCATCTCCAGTAACACCAATGCCATTGTTAACATTACCTTATACTTTTTTAACATTATCATCATCAATATCATCACAATCATCATCAATATCATTATCATTGTAAACTATCACTAAATATCTCACTAAATATTATTTGCTTGGGGACTGCCCCCATACACAAAAGTTGGATACTATATATAACCTGTAATGTGTTGTAAATGGTGTTCAAATCAACTCAATAAAATACTCTGTATGGATTAAGTTAGTCTAGCTCATCTAAGAAAAGAAAATACTTAAGAAGTTTTATATATAAATCATAACTATCATTTACAGATAAATATGCAAGTGTATTGAATGATTGTGCAGGCAAGTATAAGAAATACTATAGTTTACATGAAATACAATCAAATGAAATACGAGATATTAACACAATTATACCTACAATCATTTGCTTTATCCAGGTTATTCCATCTCCAATCTCACCCATACTGTCCATCTCCGTCTCCAATATCATCCATCCTGTCTCATCTGCATCTCCAGAACCGCCAATGCCATTGTTAACATTACCCGAGACTTCCTCAACATTATCATCATCAATATCATCACAATTATCATCAATATCAAAATCATCATTATCATCATCAGAATGGTTTAAGGCGTTGGCTCACCACTCTTAAATCTCACACTGCAGTGTTCACAAGTTTAAAGTCATGCTCATTTCAAAATATTGTGTGAGAATACTTGCCAGTTACCGGCAGAATTACAGTCATTTAAGGCCGATAATTCTTTAAGCTTAACCCGTCAATTAGATACTCAAATTGTATTATATTTTCACTCTCAACAAAATGCAAATAGGCTTACCGTAAATCAAAGTCTTTGTTTACCATCTTCAGCAACACGTGGTTATCGTCAATCTCAAGAAATGCTTCCACCGTCCATCATACGTCTTCATCTCATCTCTAATTTCCATCTTCATGCCTTATTGATCATTCACAATCAATCATTCATCACAAACAGCATCAATCATCATTCATATACTCTACCTCTATCAATAAACCTTGATGCCATACATAATCTGTAACGTGTTGTAAACATGTCAAATCTCTACTTAAGTGATATTAAATGAACTTACATAAGCTTAATGAACGTTTCCTTTTACATTATTGGTGGTTCAGTTAGCTCAGTCGGTAGCGTGTTTGACTATCAATCCAGGGGTCATGAGACCCCATCCAGTCATGTTCTCTGTAATGATTGATATACGACATTGTGTTACATTAGCATTCGTCTCTCACCACTGATTCAAGTGGGCACATTACCAGTTACATGCGGAGATCGTGTGTATTCAAGTTTTGGTTAACCTTCCAGGATCCCAGGAAACAGTGTCTGTAAGCCCTTGATGGCGTAAACATGACACCAAACATTCAATCAATCAATATTTACATTCTTAACAAAATGAAAGAGCTCAACCCTGATCCAAGCTTGGTTTACCAACTTCCCCAACATGTGTTTGTCAAACTCAAGGATTGGTTCTTCATCATCGCCATAAGTCATCTTCATCTCCTGTCGTATCTCCAGTACCATTGATGTCATCCTTACCATGGTCATCTTAAATATCAATTATCATCACTGTAATTGTCATCTTTAATCATCATCAGCATCAATCATCATCATTAATTATGATCTTTAATCATCATAAGCATCAATCATCATCCCTGTAATTATCATCTTTAATCATCACCCGCATCAATCATCATCACTGTAATTATCATATTTAATCATCAAAAGCATCAATCATCATCCCTGTAATTGTCATCTTTAATCATCATTAGCATCAATCACCATCACTGTAATTATCATGTTTAATCATCATAAGCATCATCACTGTAAGTGTCATCTTTAATCATCATCAGCATCGATCATCATCATCACTGTAATTGTCATCTTTAATCATCATCAGCATCAATCATCATCTATGTAATTTTCATCTTTAATCATCATCAATATAATTGTCATCTTTAATCGTCATAAGCATCAATTATCATCACTATAATCATCATATTTAATCATCATCAGCATCAATCATCACTGTAATTATCATCTTTAATTATCATAAGTATCAATCATCGTCACTGTTATTGTCATCTTTAATCATCACTGTTATTGTCATTTTTTATCATCATCATAATCAATCATCATCACTGTAATCATCATCTTTAATCATCATAAGCATCAATCATCATCACTGTTATTGTCATCTTTAATCATCATCAGAATCAATCATCATCACTGTAATTATCATCTTTAATCATCATAATCATCAATCATCATCACTGTAATTATCATCTTTAATTATAATTAGCATCAATCATCATCTATGTAATTGTCATCTTTAATCATCAGCATCAATCATCAATATAATTGTCATCTTTAGTTGTCATAAGCATCAATAAGCATCACTGTAATTATCATCTTTAATCATCATCAGCATCAATCATCACTGTAATTATCATCTTTAATCATCATAAGTATCAATCATCATCACTGTTATTGTCATCTTTAATCATCAGCATCAATCATTATCACTGTAATTATCATCTTTAATCATCATAAGCATCATCACTGTAATTATCATCATTTATCATCATCAGCATCAACCATCATCAATGTTATTGTAATCTTTAATCGTCATAAGCATCAATCATCATCACTGTAATTATCATCTTTAATCATCATCAGCATCAATCATCATCACTGTAATTATCATCATTAATCATCATAAGCATCAATCATCATCACTGTTATTGTCATAATTAATCATCATCACTCCAATCATCATCTTCAATCATCATAAGCATCAATCATCATCACTGTTATTGTCATCTTTAATCATCATCAGAATCAATCATCACTGTAGTCATCATCTTTAATCATCATAAGCATCAATCATTACTGTAACTGTCAAGCATCATCACTTAGTTACATGTACCATGGGCGTTTCACACACCAATTAAATTGATACTGTTCTACATAATTATAGTGACATGCTCTTCTGTAATGCTGAACACATTGCCAGTGTCTTGTTTCTATAGATAGTCCTCTATTAGTTTGAATGTGCTGGAAAAAATCCTGAGGTTGACCGAAGGTTGTTCGGAGTTTTGATGGTTTAATGACACTCCTTTTTTTTTAATTTTGCCTGTTTATTACAGTACTAGTTTGTCTTTATTCATCAGAACCAAACGTCATCCAAACTTGGCGGAACTCATGAAAATATTCCAATCTTCTCATATGTAAAGAAATATAACAATTTTAAGAGTTTTCATCTAAAATAATGCTCAACTATATTTCGCTACAGTGTATATGACTGTAAGTGGTCAAGACTACAATGAAAAGTATTTTCTAGAACTCGCACGATTTGTTTGCTGGTAGCATCAGATGCAAAACAAATAAATCTACCCGACTGTGAAATTTCACGATTTACATGTTCCCGGTTCATAATTTATGTGACGAATAACATTACTTATTTAACACTCCTCACACTTATAGAACACTTACATAAACCTTACCTGAATGTGTACAATATTTGTTGATAGTCAGTGGATTTGGGATATCATTCTTGTCTTGGTGGGGAATCTCATCTGGGACATAGTTGATTTCTTGGACATGGTTGACTACTTGGTTGACTTCTGGATTGACTTCTGAGACATTCTTAATTTCTCGGATATGGAAGACTTCTGGTTGACTCACTTGTCTAAATATAATAACAAATGTATTATGTGTAGAGGCTAAATTTAAATATGTTACATGCACTTGGAATAAAAATAAGTTACACATTGTTCATTGTAAACTAGCTAGGAAACTTCTAGGCCGATTAAATAAGGCAAGAATGGACAGCTTTTTTATTATTTGGATATCGGATCTGCTGTACAAGGCTCGGGAGACGCAAAATATAAATCTTTAAAATGTTCCTTAGAGACATGCAGTATGCTGCACTAGGAAACATCATGATATATACAGTTAAACTATTTACTATTTATATATTTTTTATTTTTACACCTTATCCAGGAAGAAGCATCGTACATTTTATCCAAACTGAAAACAATAAAATAAACCAGACAAGGAAAATATATCAAAGGGCAATAACTCTGTAATAAGCAAGAATAGAGTTATGTTTCTTGTACACTGCACTTCCTCTCATTATATTCTACCATTGTATGAAGCTTGATGAAATTCCATCCGGTACTTTTCAAGTTATGCTCTGGACAAGGGAAATATATCAAAGGGCAATAACTCTGTAATTAGCAAGAATAGAGTTATGTTTCCTGTACACTGCACTTCCTGTCATTATATTCTACCATTGTATGAAGTTTGATGAAATTCCATCCAGTACTTTAAAAATAATGCTCTGGACAAGGGAAATATATCAAAGGGCAATAACTCTGTAATAAGCAAGAATAGAGTTATGTTTTTTGTACACTGCACTTCCTCTCATTATATTCTACCATTGTATGAAGCTTGATGAAATTCCATCCAGTACTTTTCAAGTTATGCTCCGGACAAGAAAAATTATCAAAGGGCAATAACTCTGTAATTAGCAAGAAAAGAGTTATGTAATTGTACACTGCACTTCCTCTCATTATATTCTACCATTGTATGACGTTTGATGAAATTCCATCCAGTACTTTTCAAGTGATGCTCCGGACAAGGAAAATTGCAACGGACAGACCGACAGACAGACTGACAGACCGACCACAGGGTGACTCCAATATACATGTACCCCCTCAAACTTCGTTTGTCGGGGGTATAAACATATTATTTAGAAAGGCAATAGAATATGCTAACAATTGATAGTATTCAATCATTGGATTTTCAGAAAATCAAAAATATAAATGTGCACACTTTCTTTTGCGTTTGAGTAAGTTGTAAAACACTTACATTACCTGGATATGTATCTTTTTTGACAGTCAGCTGGGATTTCATGATTGTCTTGGTAAAAAATGTCATCATGGCTGGCTTTTGGGACATGGTTGACTTCATGGATATGGTTGACTCCTGGAACATAATTGACTTCTGGGTTATGGTTGACTTCTGGGACATGGTTGACTTCTGGGTTATGGTTGACTTCTGGGTTATGGTTGACTTCTGGGACATGGTTGACTTCTGGGACATGGTTGACTTCTGGGTTATGGTTGACTTCTGGGTTATGGTTGACTTTTGAGACATGGTTGACTTCTGGGTTATGGTTGACTTCTGGGACATGGTTGACTTCTGGGTTATGGTTGACTTCCGGGACATGGTTGACTGTTGGGACATGGTTGTGTTCTGGGGCTGAATTCTGGTACATTGTTGATTTCTTGATTAACTTCTGGGCAGATTTCTGGGACATGGTTGTCTCCTGGGGCTGACTTCTAGAATATGGCTGACTTAGAGGCGGACTTCTGGCACACTGATGATTTTTACATTAACTTCTGGGCAGACTTCTGGGACATGGTTGTCTTCTGGGGCTGACTTCTGGTACATTGTTGTTTTTACATTAACTTCTGGGCAGACTTCTGGGACATGGTTGTCTTCTGGGGCTGAATTCTGGTACATTGTTGATTTCTAGATCATGTTCTGGGCTTGCATTTGGGACATGGTTGACTTCTGGGACATGGTTGTCTTCTGAGGCTGAATTCTGGTACATTGTTGATTTCTGGATAAACTTTAGGCTGACATGGTAGACTTTTGGTACGACTTATGTGATGATTTCTACGACATGAGTGACTAATGGACAGATTTTATGGTATACTGCTGTGACTTCTGAGTTGACTTCCGGGTCGATTTTTGGTACATGGTTGACTTCTGGGATATGGTGGCCATCTGGGCTGACTTCTGGTACCTTGTTGATTTCTGGTTAACTTCTGGGCTGACATTTGGTACATTGTTGATATCTGGATTTATTCCTGGGTCAACCTCTGGGATATGGTCGACTTTAAGGCTTACATCTGGTACCTTATTGATTTCTGGATTAACTTTTGGGATATGGTTGACTTTTGAGCGGACATCTGGTACATTGTTGATTTCTGGATTAATTCCTGGGTTGACTTCTGGGATTTGGTTGACTTCTGGGGATGATTTCTGGTACATTGTTGATTTCTGGATTAACTGCTTGGCTGACATCTGGGATATGGCTGGCTTCATGGCTGACTTCTGGTACATTGTTGATATCTGGGTTAGCTGCTGGGCTGACATCTGGGTTATGGTTGGCTTATGGTACATTGTTGATTTCTTGATTAACTACTAGGCTGATATCTTGGATATGGTTGACATCAGGGCTGGCATCTGATACATTGTTGGTTTATGGTTTAACTCCCGGGCTGACTACTAGGATATGACTGACTTAGAGGCTGACTTCTGGTACATTATTGATTTCTGAAACAACTTTTGGGATATGGTTGACTTCTGGGCTGATATCTGGTACATTGCTGATTTCTGGATTAATTCTTGGGTTGACTTCTGGGATTTGGTTGACTTCTGGGCTGACATCTTGGACATTGTTGATTTCTGGATTAATTCCTGGGCTGATTTCAAGTACATTTCTGATTTTTAGATTAACTTCTGGGTTGACTTCTTGGACATGGTTGACGTCTTGGCTTACTTCTGGTACATTGTTGATTTCTGAATCAATTCCTTGGTCGACTTCTAGGATATGGTGGACTTCTGGGCTGACTCCAGGTGCATTGTTGATTTCTGGGTTAACTACTTGGCTGACATCTGGGATATGGTTGGCTTATGGTACATTGTTGATTTCTTGATTAACTACTAGGCTGATATCTTAGATATGGTTGACTTCTGGGCTAGCATCTGATACATTGTTGGTTTATGGTTTAACTCCCGGGCTGACTACTAGGATATGACTGACTAAGAGGCTGACTTCTGGTACATTATTGATTTCTGAAACAACTTCTGGGATATGGTTGACTTCTGGGCTGATATATGGTTCATTGCTGATTTCTGGATTAATTCATGGGTTGACTTCTAGGATTTGGTTGACTTCTGGGCTGACGTCTTGGACATTTTTGATTTCTAGATTAATTCCTGGGCTGATTTCAGGTTCATTTCTGATTTTTGGATTAACATCTGGGTTGACTTCATGGATATAGTTGACGTCTTGGCTTACTTCTGGTACATTGTTGATTTCTGAATCAATTCAGAATATGGTGGACTTCTGGGCTGACTACTGGTACCTTGTTGATTTCTGGTTAACTTATTGGCTGACATCTGGTACATTGTTGATTTCTGGATTAATTCCTGGGTCGACCTCTGGGATATGGTTGACATTTGGGCTGACATCTGGTACATTGTTGATTTCTGGATTAACATTTGGGATATGGTTGACTTTTTTACTGACATCTGGTACATTGTTGATTTCTGGATTAATTCCTTGGTTGACTTCTGAAATTTGGTTGACTTCTGGGCTGACTTCTGGTATATTGTTGATTTCAGGATTACTTCTGGGACATTGTTGACTTCTGGGTTTCTGGTACTTTGTTGATTTCTGGTAAACTTCTGGGCCGACATCTGGTACATTGTTGATTTCTGGATTAATTCCTGGGTCGGCCTCTGGGATATGGTTGACTCCTGGGCTGACTCTGGTACATTGTTGATTTCTGGATTAACTTTTGGGATATGGTTGAGTTTTGGGCTGACATCTGGTACACTGCTGGTTTCTGGATTATTTCCTGGGTTGACTTCTGGAATATGATTGGACTTCTGGTATATTGTTGATTCCGGATTAACTGCTAGGCTGACTTCTGGGATGTGGTCAACTTTTAAACTGATTTCTGGTACATTGTTGGTTTTTTGGATTAATTTCTGGGCTGACTTCTGGGATATGATCGACTTCTAGGCTGTCTTCTGGGAAATTATATATTTCTTGGACTTGGGTGACTTCTTGTCTTGATTGACTTCTTGGATGACTTCTGGACATTGTTTACCTCTTGAATGATTTCATGGACATGATTGGTTTCTTATAAATGACTGATTTCTTGGAGCTAGTTGACTTTTTAGTTGACTTCAGCTGACTTCTGGAATATTGAATTTAGTTGACTTCAGGGTGGTGTTTTAGGACATGATTGACTTCTTTGTTGACCTCTGTGATATGGTTGATTTCCAGGATATGATTTACTTCTTGGTTTGCTTATGGAATTTCTTCAACGACATCGGTTTTTTTTGTGTTTTGTCCTAGAACATAATGTATAACGATAAGCTTTAATTTGAATGCGTAATATACATTAATGTGTCTATGCATTATTTCTTATAATATGTAGCATTATGTTGATAGTAAACCTGCCATGAACCTCAAATGGTATGTTGGTTTACTTTTCTCACTTCATTAATGGCAACCTCACCGAATATCAAAACTGATAAATCACGCTATTTAAATGTTCAGCTTTAACAATAGTTTGGTAATTGGACTGAGCAATGAATAAACAATGTGATAGCTACAGAAATCACAGCACTGTTTTACGGTAGTAATGAAACATAATATGATCAATCATCTCAGATATCTCATGATATAGTTACGGACCATTAAACATTTCGCCCCTGAATGTGCATATGTTGTGTTTGGACGATGGGCTTCTACTGGTGAGAAATGTTATCTGCGTTGTGAACGATGGTTTATCGGATGAAGACACCTTGTTACATTGTGCTGTAACATAATTATCAAATACATTTTACTCAATTGCATATCAATATAGGTTGTGGTTAATTTCATATCAATTAATTGAATTGCATATCAGAAACAGTTATGGACTTACTTCACAAATATGTGTAGTTATACAATGAATTCTGCATGACACCTTGTATGGACAGTTTGGTTCTTCCAACAGCTGTTCAAAGTGCTTCCACTTCCTTCAAAAGTCCTATAAGGCATTCTGGAACAAAAAAAACGTACCTTGTAGAAATGTCAAATGTTAATTTTACATGGACGTATCTATACATATCTATATTTGCATATTAAAGTAAAGGGTGCTAATCTTTAATAAAAAAAGTATACTCTATTTGCATAAACAAGAAAACCGCAATCAAAATTAAATATTAATAAAATTTACATATTTGAAGCTGGTAAGTATTCATCTTCCCCTATGACAACCGCTTAATCTTTAAAACTAGTGATGAACGCGATAAACACAAGCAGTGAACGTTTCACATGAAAAGTTGATGTTGGTTCTCGTCTTCTTTCTTCTGAATCACCTGTGGTCACATCTAGAATTGAAAACAGCATAGAAAAAAACACAAGCAGTGAATATGGTAAACAGGAGCGGTCAACGCGCTTAACACGAGATGCAAAAGCGGTAAACATATGTGATAAGGAAAATGATAAGAAACATGACAATAAACTATAATGGGTGTATGAAAAAAATGTTTTACATGCATACTTGATGCTGGTTCTCATTGTCTTTCTTCATAATGTGATCGCAGCTTGAACTGAAAACAGCAGAAAAAAAATTGACAAACATGAAGCACTAAGAAGTAAGGAAAACAAGAAAAAGACATATATTTGCTTACATTTCTATTGAAAGGCTTATTCGTCTTCATTCTCAACTTGCAGCACTAAAAAAAAGCTTGCATCGAAAACGATAAACACCAGTGAAGGAAATGGTGAGAAACCAACCAAGACGTTACTGACATTATTTTACTTACAACACCGTGAAACTGATTCTCCTTTTCATTTTTGCTGTGGCAGCATCTAGAAATGCAAATGGAAACAAAGTAGTTAAGTTGAAATGAGACAATATATACATTAGAGAAGCATAAAAAGTAAATGGTTTTGCTTACACCTTTGTTGATGGAATTGTTCTCAACAGTCTAAATCTGTAACTCCATGCAAAATCAAAACTAGCGATGAATGCGGTGTGAAAAACAAGCAGCGAACGCGATGTGTAAAATAAAAATGAATCCCTATTAACGTATGTAAAACCTATGTTTACATTCTATCACCATACTCACATTCTGTATTCATCTGTTATCCCACCTAGAATTGAAAACGGATGAAACTGAAAGTTTCAGACATGAAACACTAGGACAAACAAAACGCAAGAGAAGAGACAAAACTAATAAGCTTATATGTATGCTGATTGACAGAATCATTCGTCTTTAACTTAACACGTTGCAGCATCTAGAAAAATACATAAGAGAAGCAATTAAAGAAAATATGTTAGTTTACAGCTTTGTTTTCATTTTTAATCCTCTGTGGACCTCATTTAAAATTAAAATTAGCAATAAACACGATGAACATAAGCGGCGAACGCGACAAACAAAAGCGACAAACGCGATGAACACAAGTGGCGAATGCGATGAGTAAAATAAAAATGGATTCTTATTAATGTATGTAAAACATCATATTTACATTCTATTACCATACTCACATTCTGTATTCATCTGTAATCGCACCTAGAATTGAAAACAGCTTAAACTGAAAGAAATAGACATGAAACACTGGGACAAACAAAACACAAGAGAAGAGACAAAACTAATAAGCTTATATGTATGCTGATTGGCAGAATCATTTGTCTTTAACTTAACACATTGCAGTATCTAGAAATATACATAAGAGAAGCAATAAAAGAAAATATGTTAGTTTACAGCTTTGTTTTCATTTTTAATCCTCTGTGGACCGCATTTAAAATTAAAACTAGCGACAAACACAATGAACATAAGTGGCGAACGCGACAAACAAAAGCGACGAACGCGATGAACAAAATAAAAATGGATTCTTATTAATGTATGTAAAACATTGTATATACATTCTATCACCATACTCACATTCTGTATTCATCTGTAATCGCACCTAGAATTGAAAACAGCTTAAACTGAAAGTAATAGACATGAAACACTGGGACAAACAAAACAAGACAAAACTAATCAGCTTATATGTTTGCTGATTGATAGAATTGTCTTTAACTTAACACGTTGCAGCATCTAGAAATATACATAAAAGAAGCAATAAAAGAAAACTTGTTAGTTTACAGCTTTGTTTTCATTTTTAATCCTCTGTGGACCGCATTTAAAATTAAAACTAGCGACAAACACAATGAACATAAGTGGCGAACGCGATGAACAAAAGCGACGAACGCGATGAACAAAATAAAAATGGATTCTTATTAATGTATGTAAAACATTGTATATACATTCTATCACCATACTCACATTCTGTATTCATCTGTAATCGCACCTAGAATTGAAAACAGCTTAAACTGAAAGAAATAGACATGAAACACTGGGACAAACAAAACACAAGGGAAGAGACAAAACTAATAAGCTTATATGTATGCTGATTGTCAGAATGGTCTTTAACTTAACACGTTGCAGTATCTAGAAATATACATAAGAGAAGCAATTAAAGAAAATATGTTAGTTTACAGCTTTGTTTTCATTTTTAATCCTCTGTGGACCACATTTAAAATTAAAACTTGCGACAAACATGATGAACATAAGTGGCGAACGCGACGAACAAAAGCGACAAACGCGATGAACACAAGTGGCGAATGCGATGAGTAAAATAAAAATGAATTCTTATAATGTATGTAAAACATCATATTTACATTCTATTACCATACTCACATTCTGTATTCATCTGTAATCGCACCTAGAATTGAAAACAGCTTAAACTGAAAGTAATAGACATGAAACACTGGGACAAACAAAACACAAGAGAAGAGACAAAACTAATAAGCTTATATGTATGCTGATTGACAGAAATGTCTTTAACTTAACACGTTGCAGCATCTAGAAATATACATAAGAGAAGCAATAAAAGAAAATATGTTAGTTTACAGCTTTGTTTTCATTTTTAATCCTCTGTGGACCGCATTTAAAATTAAAACTAGCGACAAACACAATGAACATAAGTGGCGAACGCGACGAACAAAAGCGACGAACGCGATGAACAAAATAAAAATGGATTCTTATTAATGTATGTAAAACATTGTATAAACATTCTATCACCATACTCACATTCTGTATTCATCTGTTATCGCACCTAGAATTGAAAACAGCTTAAACTGAAAGAAATAGACATGAAACACTGGGACAAACAAAACACAAGAGAAGAAACAAAACTAATTATCTTAAATGTGTGCTGATTTTCAGAATCGTCTTCAACTTAACACCATGCATTATGCAGAAATATACGTAAGAGAAGCAATAAAAGAAAAGAGGTTAGTTTATACCTTTGTTTTCATTTTTAATCATCTGTGGCCCGCACTTAATACTAAAACTAAGGAAAAACACAATGAACACAAGCAGTGAATGCGATGAACATAAGCGGCAAACGCGATGAACACAAGTGGCAAACACAATGGGTAAAATAAAAATGAACCGGAATTAACGTATGAAAAATGCTATACTTACATTCATTCCTTGTGCATTTCGAATTAAATTTAGTGGCAAACACCAGTAACAACTGTCAGTAAACATTAGAAATAAAACCATAATTAATGTGAGAAAAAATATACCTACATCTGTGATGTTGGTTTTTGTCGTGTTCTTTCTTTTTCTGTGACAGATTCTTCAACTGAAACTAAAATCAGTAAAGAAATTAATAAGCTAAAAAATGAGAAGATGCTGATATAGAAGAGAAGAAACAACAATAGAAGAAGCAGCAACAGAAGAAGAAGAAGCAGATACAGATGATAAAGAAGAAGGGAAAGAAACAGAAGAAACAGAAGAAGAAGATGAAGAAGATGAAGAAGAAGCAAACAAAGACAAAAAAGAAGAAGCAGCAGCAGCAGAAGAATAAGAAAAAGGAGAAGCAGAAGAACTATACTCAGCAAAAAGTTAAATTTTACTCTCTTTAAAGTTCAATTACTTTTTATTTCTACAATTTTAACTTATATGTATGTATAAAAATGTTGGTATTGTGTCAGTCTGTTTGTCTAATTTTAACTTGTTTATTTAAACACATGTGATAATCATCCAGCTGTAAAAAATCTGTTTTGCATGATTTACATATGTCAGAATCCACAAGGTAGATACACAAATTTCCATTACATAAACAGACACATTATTAACCAAACAATTAAAATTACATCAGAATTTTGTTTCACAATGATGCATCACTAAGTAAAGTCTTAAACAATGGGAACACGGTATCTCTTGTATCGCTCACCTTTAGTTATGTCCTTTGGTGGGCATGTATTTAAACGTATCAAGTTCATTTTAGCTTTTTTGGCAGAAAGTCGTACACTGATCATTTGTACAAAATTATTTTAATATCTGACTACCAATTTTAAAAGATAAGATTTTGAAGGTTTTGTCCTTTACGTTGCCATGGCAAAGAGAGTTTCGTATGGATCAAGTTTGTTTTAGCTTACTTTAGTAGAGGACAATCCAAGGATCATTAGTCTGGTGTTTGATTTAAATCGGATAAGAGGATTCAGAGATGATGCTGTTTGAAGCAATTGTTTACAGATGGACGCACATACGTATGGATAGACGACCAACAAAGAATTATCATAATATATCATACTGATCCTTTAAAAGTAATAGAAAATGAATTAAAAATGGAATAAACCCAATAATGGCATTTTGTACAGAAATGGTGTTGTAGTGTTAATGTTCTAGCCCCACAAGACAGTCCTAACCCCACAATGCCAGTCGCTCATCCCTTAAAGTAATGTGGGCATGTACAGACAGCCGTACAATGAATGGTGATCCCAAAAAGCTCACATTGAGTCTTCAGCTTTTTAGCAGCAACAAAAACTAATTTCATTTAAGTTAAAAAAACATTATATTCGATTTTGCCCCTTGTCCACTTTATCGTTAATTTACGGGTACAAATTGTAGGTTAAATTAGTTTGACCGTGTTTTGAAGGGTCCAACATTTGCGGAACACTTGCAGAACCTCTTATTGGCGGTGTACCTCACAATATCAGGGGCTACTGCTTTTAGGATGTGGCCTATCAGCTAACAGCTTTTCAAGCCTCGTTCTGAATTTGCGCATCAGTTCTACAGCAGCAGCAAAGGAATCGCTACCATTTCAACTGGCTTCTTTGTTTTTACGCTAATATTACCGGTTATTACTTAAAAAAACACTCTTCATTTCACATTACGACAACGTTGTTATATATTTAAACATGTCGGGACGTCGTGGAAGAAATAGATCGACACCCGAGGATTCAGAAAGGAGAACAAGAACATATCGAGACGAGACAGCAAGCGATAGGAGCCGCTCTCCAATCACCCGTATTCGTTCATCTAATTTGGATCTATCTTTGCCGGAGAACTGGACAAACGCGAAATTGAGAGAGGAACTTAAAAAGAAAGGTATATCTTTGCCACATAATACGTCAAACAAGATTTTGCGAAAACTCTATGAACAATTATCTGTTGTCATTACGAAAGAGAATGGTGCGGAATCATATATTGGAAACAGCGCACCACGCGGCAAAAATTGTTTATCACATGACGACGCCACAGAAATCGATGATGTAGTCCTCACTCATGGCGGCACCCATGAAACAAGAATCGAAACTTCCAGACCGCCAGCATTAACTAGTTTCCAGCATGAAATAAGGGCGATGCAAGCCAACATAGCAGAAATTGGAAGGAAGATGCACACACCCGGAAATCCTGTCAATGTTTCCGATGACGATTACACGAGCAATAGAGAATCTTGTGCTCAAAGTGCAAGATATCAGTGACGAGCGGTCGACGAACTACCGCCAGTTAATATTATTCCCCCTAAGGTGAGGGCGGATATCTTGGCACACAAGCATGTTAACATGGCGTTGCTCCTAATTCCCAGGATGGATACAGCCAACTAGACGCAAGTAATGGGTAAAAATGGACAGGTTGTCATACGTTCAATTGATGCAAGGTTGCATAGAAGTCTGACTATCAACGAGTTTAGGTATGCGTTTTCAAAGTATAAAAACGTCTTATGCGAGGTAAATCCATATCGACGAAAAGAGCTCAACACATACACTGACATGATCGATAGCATGTACAGACAATACGGGGGAACCCACTTCTACGAGTATCACAATTGCTTTTCCAGGAAAGCCGAACAGTATGAAACTCAGAATATCCCGGTTGATTGGGCATCCTGCGACACCAGACTGTATCTCACTACTTTCTCGGGATTAAGGACAGTGACATGTGATACATGTAACAGCTCTGACCATTCAACTCCATTCTGTTCTTTAAATGCAGAATTTACTACAAATGATGTAAGCAACCAGATGCCTAGAGTAAAGACTGGAAAACCAATATCTCATACAACCAGTTCTACAGTTCCTTACAACAGATCAAGGACGGACAGACAGGGAAGACCCAGAGTGTTCCATAATGGGAAAGAATTGTGTAACAATTTCAATGCACATGGATGCAAAATGACGCACTCAAATTCCAACATTATACACGCATGCGAAATCTGTAAGAGCTATACTCATGCTGCCGTGGATTGCTCTGCCGGGAAAGTCTCCCTGAAACAAAATAGTCAGAAACAATGACCATCAGGTGAGTGGAAGCTGGAGGCGACTACACCAATAAACGTGGACTGATTGGAATCAGAACTAAAAGATCATACAGACAAATCATTCGTAAAAAATTTGACAAGCGGGTTGCAGAACAGTTTTGACACAGAGATTCATACTCTACCGACAAAAAGCTGCCAGTGCAAAAACCTACAATCCGCCATTAAGCAACCTTTAATTACAACAGAACTTTTAGAAAAAGAATTGTCCAAGGGCTTCTTGTTAGGTCCTTTTAACTCGCCACCATTTGATGTTTTCAGAATCAGTCCAATTGGCCTAGCGGAGCATAAATATACAAAGAAACACAGACTTATAGTAGATTTAAGTGCACCTCATAACGATGATCAACATGAAAATATTAATAGCATGATTGATAAAACTGAGTATTCACTGTCGTATGTTAGGGTGGACGATGCAGTATCGGTCATTAAAACGTTTGGCCACAGTGCCAACTTATGCAAAACACATATTGTGGATGCGTTCAAACTTATACCTATTCGGCCTGATCTTTGGAAGTTTCACAGAATTTTTTAGAACAACAAGTATTATTTCTTCAAGAGACTTTGTTTCGGATCCCGTAGCAGTCCGAAGATTTTTTCACTATTGTCAGAAGCCATTCACTGGATAGCTACACACAACTATAATATAAGTCATATGCTCTACTTACTCGATGATTTTTTGTCAGTGGTGCCATCTTCAAATGATGGACATAGAAAACATGGCATTATTAACTCATGTATTTGGGATTTTGAACATTCCCATTCATCCTGAAAAAACAATGGGTCCATCTACGACAATGGTATTCCTAGGCACCACACTTGACTCGATAGAAATGCAAGTTTCTCT
Source organism: Panopea generosa (assembly GCA_029582155.1). Lineage (NCBI taxonomy): Eukaryota > Metazoa > Mollusca > Bivalvia > Adapedonta > Hiatellidae > Panopea > Panopea generosa. The sequence goes on along the minus strand of CM055899.1, from coordinate 63,858,927 downwards.
GCCAGCAGAGAAGATAGACAGAATTAAAAATATCTTGAGTGAACTACTTTTAAAGAAGTCAATCACTAAACGCGAGCTACTTAGCGTATTGGGTCATCTTAACTTCGCTTCAAGAGTTATTGCACCTGGAAGAAGTTTTGTATCGTATTTATTAAGCCTTGCTTGGTCAGTGAAAAAGCTCCATCATCATGTTAAACTTGGAAAAGAATGTCTGGCAGATGTGAACATGTGGTTGAAATTCTTGAACAATTGGAACGGAATATCCTTTTTCTATGACAATGACATTATTGAATCGGCAGATATGCAACTTTACACTGATGCTAGTGGGAATTATGGGCACAGTGGTTATTACCAGGGTAAATGGTTCTCGGAACCATGGCCTGAGGATCTACCAAAGTTAGGGGACACGGATATGTCAATAGCCTTCATGGAACTGGTCCCGATTGTAGCAAGTGTTGTACTATGGCAAGACACATGGTGCAAAAAACGGATAGTTTTCCTTTTTGACAATCAGGCTACAGTTGCGATTATATCAAAGGGTCGCAGTAAATCTCCAGCAATAATTTAACTGATGCGAAGGTTAACCTGGTGTGCCGCAAAGGGTAATTTCATTGTTCATGCCAAACACATACCAGAAAAAAGCAACATATTAAGCAACTGTCTTTCTCGTTTTCAGATCGACCGTTTCAGGAAGCTGGCTCCTCATGCCGACCTACAACCGACAAAGGTACCTCCGATGGTAGATCTTTATCTTATCTAGATGAAACGGTGTCCAATCTTTGGAATGCAGCTCATGCAAAAGGCACCCAAGAGTTGTACGCTACAGCATATAAGCTGTTTAAAACATTTATGGAACAGAATTCACTTTGGCCAGATGACAATCCAAAACCCCCCATTATTAATGAAGAAACATTGGTTTATTTTGTGGCTTTCTGTTCTGAAAGAGGTCTACAATATGGAACAACCAAACAATATTTATCCAGGATTCGGTATCACTACTTGAAGCATAACTCAGATTCACCTCTGTCGACCCCTGCAAAGTTACTACAATTACAAATTGTCCTCAGAGGAGTCAAGAAGTCCCAGTGCAATATAACTAGAAAACGCTTACCTATAGCATATACTATATTAAAAAATATGATAGATCTTTTAAATAAAGTTTTTTTTTTCGACAGTATGACAGCCTGATGCTTGCCGCAGCTTGCAATATGGCCTTTTTCGGATTTTTGCGCTGTGGGGAATTTACAACCCTTGGCGACAAAGCAGATTCAACTTGCCAATTATTATTGCGCGACATCGAATTTAGTACTGACAAAGCTAGCTATACAGTGACTCTTAAAAACTTCAAAATGGACATTTTTCAAACAGGTGTTCAAGTACCAGTCCATGCAACAAAAACCCCTGAATGCCCCGTACAACACATGGGCGAGTATGTTCTACTGCGTGTTACAGCTGTTGCCAACTCGTCTGACCCTCTCTTCATAAACAGCAAAGGAGCCGTGTTACAGCGAGAATTCTTCATTACTTGCATTAAGCAACTGGTAGAAAAACTGGGTCTCAAATCCAATCTGTACTCTGGTCATAGTTTCTGGATAGGTGCAGCTACTACTGCAGCAATGGCCACTTTGTAAAAACACTAGGGAGGTGGTCATCCAGTTGTTATTCAACATACATTTGGACAGATGCAAAATCGATAGCGACAGCACAGAATAAAATGTGTCAAATCTAGTTCGCAGGAGTCGTTACCAGCCGACAAGACCCCTGAGTCATCACCATAATTTCCAACTAAGCAAGAAGTAGAAGTTTTATAATACGTCTTCTTACCATTATCGCATGTCCAATAGGTCATGAGTGCCTAAGCTCTTTTGATTTGGCTGGCATGGGCAGTTTTATTAATCTATTGTTCATAGCGTTCTCTTAGAGTGCACAGTTTATTTAATAAAGCGAGTGTTTGTAGCTTTCTCTTAGAGTGCACAGTTTATTTAATAAAGCGAGTGTTTGTAGCTTTCTCTTAGAGTGCACAGTTTATTTAATAAAGCGAGTGTTTGTAGCTTTCTCTTAGAGTGCACAGTTTATTAAATAAAGCGAGTGTTTGAAGCTTTCTCTTCGAGTCCATTTTGTATTAAATAAAGCGATTGTTGTAGCTTTCCCTTTCACGTAATTTTAATATATAAACGAGTGACCCAACATCTCCCCCTACAAGAAGCAGCATATATTAAAGCAAGTTCTTGCAGCTTTTAACAGACATACATCACAAAAGAATTTCAACTACTCCATTAGGTGATGTCATAATGAAGGTGCTATCTCCAATCTGTGATGTCAAACTCGTCATAGTAAATGCAAGCTAACAAACAGTAGAAACTTGGTACACCGTGTCAGGCAGAAGTATAACTTGCCTATAGATCAATTTCATTAATGCTCAAGTTATGTTCACCATTTATAATGGTATGCTACCACGCTTATCAACCCATTTAGGGACCTAGTTTCAACCAGAAGTTTTATCACAACTACGTGAAGGACACTATATATAAACAAGTTACTTTTGGTTTTGCCTATCTGAATGTATTCTGGTGTTAATTGCTTTGTTTACATACACAATGTGTACATCTTGATTTTCTATAGCAGCCGATTTTGTTGTATATAAAGCTCATGTAACATGGTGGTGGCGGTGACAGAATTTATTGGGGGCACTTCGCTCGGTCCATCGTATTCAAACAATAAACTTCTTTGTTTTGGCCGCTATATAACACAGACTATATATATGCGCCCCCAAGAAATTGTAGATGAGAACCAATGAAATGGTCCGTCTAGTGTGTAATGCCTCTATCCAAAGGTCATTGAGTAGCTCAAATTTTAACAAGCACACTACCCCTTTTGGTTCTTATCTATGATTCTCTTACTAGGATCATGCTGTTCTCCCAGTTAACGTATCACAAGTACTGGCACAGGTATAACCAACAAGCCATGTACGCCATCGACCATGACTGCCAACGCACCTTCGCGACTTAAATCTAAACTCAGTTTATGAACCTTTCAGTTCTCTGTAACTGACTCGGTACATACCGTAACTGCCACAGTTCACTGCAACTGTCGGTGAGAGCAAGCCTCACTGCCATCAGTCAAGGTCGCCGCAGCATTTGGTCGCCGGCTTGTTGCGATGAACCGTGCGAATGCTGCCCCCATTCGCCAAATAATTAGTATTACACTTTATAATTGTATTTTATGTTTGTTAGCCATACAGAACTAAGCTAATAAACAGTTAAACATAACTATGTATCCTTATCATTCTCCGCAGCATTGGTCCCTTTAAAACAACACTTAAAATGTTCAATGGAAACACAGATTTGTTGAAAAATGATCAGCTGACACAACAATATCAATAACATTGCAATGTTTGGAAAAGAATGTTTAAAATCACAAATTTATGGAGAGTAAAGTTTCTTTATATATATGTAGTTTCTCATTAAAATACAGTGTTGTCATATTGTGTAAATAGTTAAATACATAAACACATGGCGATAGTAGATACATTAACATGAACATGGTTCATACAGGCACACACATATATACATAAACAAATGGCGATAGTTGATTAACTAACATGAAAATGGTTCACACACACACACACACACACACACACACACACACACACACATGGCAATAGTTGATTAACTAACATGAACATAGTTCATACATACACACACATACATACATAAACACATGGCGATAGTTGATTAACAAACATGAAAATGGTTCATACATGCACACACATACATACATAAACACATGGCGATATTTGATTAACTAACATTGTACATACATACATACATATATACATACATAAACACATGGTGATAGTTGATTAACGAACATGAACATGGTTCATACATGCACACACATACATACATAAACACATGGCGATAGTTGATTAACTAACATGAACATAGTTCATACATACACACACATACATACATACATAAACACATGGCGATAGTTGATTAACTAACATGAACATAGTTCATACATACACACACATACATACATAAACACATGGCGATAGTTGATTAACTAACATGAACATGGTTCATACGTGCACACACATACATACGTACATAAACACATGGCGATATTTTATTAACTAACATAGTTCATACATACATACATACATGCATGAACACATGGCAATAGTTGATTAACTAACATGAACATGGTTCATACATGCACAAACATACATACATAAACACATGGCGATAGTTGATTAACTAACATGACCATAGTTCATACATACACACACATACATACATAAACACATGGTGATAGTTGATTAACTAACATGAACATGGTTTATACACACACACACACACATACATAAACACATGGCGATATTTGATTAACTAACATGAACGTAGTTCATACATGCACACACATACATACATAAGCATATGGCGATAGATGATTAACTTACATGAACATGGTTCATACATGCACACACATACATACATAGTTGATTAACTAACATGAACATAGTTCATACATGCACACACATATATACATAAACAAATGGCGATAGCTGATTAACTAACATGAAAATGGTGCACACACACACACACACAAACACACACACGGCGATAGTTGATTAACTAACATGAACATAGTTCATACATACACACACATACATACATAAACACATGGCGATAGTTGATTAACTAACATGAACATGGTTCATACATACACACACATACATACATAAACACATGGCGATAGTTGATTAACTAACATGAACATGGTTCATACATACACACATACATACATAAATAAACACATGGCTATAGTTGATTTACTAACATGAACACGGTTCATACATGCACACACATACATACATACATACATACATACATACATATACACATGGCGATAGTTGATTAACTAACATGAACATAGTTTATACATACACACACATACATACATAAACACATGGCGATAGTTGAATAACTAACATGAACACACACACACACACACACACACACACACATACATAAACACATGATGATAGCTGATTAACTAACATGAACATGGTTCACACACACACACACACACACATACATAGCACATGGCGATAGTTGATTAACTAACATGAACATGGTTCATGCACACACACACACACACACATACAAACATACATACATACATAAACACATGGTGATATTTGATTAACTAACATGAGTACAGTGAGTTTAATGTTTTAAGGTCTCTAATTTAAATGTCACAAAAATAATGTTTTTGAGATGGCCGGGAATCAGTCATGAAAAAAAGCAAATGGGAAGTCGGTTTGAAGACATATTGGAATCAAAGTATGTTTTACAGAATTTTGTGTCCAGTGTTCCAAATTGAGATTTCGTTAACATATTCACTCAATATTGTAAATGGTGGTAAAAACATACAAACCATAAATGAGAGTATTTTGAGAAGGAGTGACTCAGTAAATTTGATACAAAAGCATCTATTTAAAATATTAACGTCTGTTTTTGTTGAATACGTCATCCTTTTGACCTGACATAACTATCTGCTATGCTTTGACTAGCGCCTTATTTTTTTAATAGTTGGCATATCATGCTAAAAATTTCAAAATATGTCCCATATACATTTAATATTTTAAATAAAATAACACTATTGTGCATTGTACAATTGATATAAATAAGTCTACAAACTTTCTGATTCCCCCCTCGTACATGGATGGATTTTTAATTCTGCATAATATGATTTTAAAGTGGACCTAGACAGGATCGTTTATACGTAACCTACAGAGCTCAAGGAAACAGCAGTGTATAAAGGGGCAGCGAACATGATACCAACCAACGGAGAACTTAACCACCAGTTTCAAGATATTCACCTGCAAGACTATTCATCTGCATCAACTTCTAGACAGCGACTTTTCAACCAAAACCAACGACTCAACATAACCTACGGTACCAGCCAGTGGCACAGCACCAGGAGAAGAAGCAACCTGCCGATGCTATCCACTGACAATATAATCATCTTTGTATAGCTCGCCAAAATGCTACAGGGAAAAAGTGAGGGTAAAGAAAAACTCAACAACAAAAGGAGTTACATAGACTATGTGTTGTTTATGCCATGCAGGGCAAATAACAGTCTCTCTGGTGCATTGATATTAAATTAAGAATAAGTATATAAATAAGACAAGTAACTAAAAGACCTTGTATTAAATCCTGTTTCCTATATACACCAAACGGCCCAGTTTAGGGTTGTTAAAAGAACAAAGTTTTCACAAGGATATAAAAAGAGAAATTGTACATTATGTACAATATTTTTACAATAAAATACTTTGTATCCTTGCACCAGAAAGCATTTGACCGCTTACGTCTAATGTGGCGTAAGCCTAAATAATATTGCTGATCACGTCCTCTGTCTCAGAGCACTAAAAATCTAATTCAACATCACTCATGTTGTAGGTACAGAGACATGTCCCTTAGGTCAGCCAAATTATTTAAGGTGTAACATATAAGATTGAATTATATGTACATATGATTGGGGATGATAAAATTTTGTTTTCTTCATAACGTTTAGAATGGAGTTATATATGTCTCTGAGACTGGAAATGATATGACATTATTTAAATTATAACATATAGAGTGCAATTATGTGTCTATGAGAATGGAAGTGATCTGATATAATTATTTATTTATTTTTTAAACATATAGTGTGGAATTATATGTACAGACCCTAAACCGCTCAAGTACCCCATAATTGCACTCTGTTTGCGCTCAGTTTGCACTCCGTTCGCCCTTAGTTCGCGCTCCGTGCTCCATTTGTGTGCACTCAATTAAATGCGGGTAATTTAATGCACTCACAAACCCAAGTATTTGCTCACGAGCGCTGTATATTTGAGTGCTCTATTTAATACTCCTCTTAGCGTTCGCTCAACGTTCAGTTTAGTTTCTGGCCCATAACCAATAGCAACATCTCAACTCTTAAAATGATTCTATATTGACTTTTTAATTTAATCTGTTCCAATGGAGCAATAAATAAAATATATCCATGGGATTTAGTCAAGGTAAATTAATTCATAATCCAATTGTTTGTCTACATATTGTGTCACCCGCTGGGTGAAAGGTTATAAATTTCCTAAACTAATGTCAATAGTTGGCATGTTTAACGGAAGTGTCTATATTTTGATATGTGATCAGTGGTCTGGGTGATCAAAGAATATCGCACGTTATACCGGCTTCTGTTATCCAGACCGACATGTGTTTGTGTCAGTAACTTCTTTGATATACCGTAAGGCGTTTGTTACAGGAAAGCAAAATTGTGTGTCCACAAAAATTACAGATACATCATCAACATAAATTAAATATATTGTTATTAATAATTAAATTTAATTAACAGTTCCATACTGTTGATACCTCATTGGCCTAAAAGTAATCCATAGATTTGCTCAGTGTAAGCAGTGACTTAACAACATGCCGATATGTCACTGGTTTTGTTAATGTTCAAACTAAAATAAGCTTTATATATTATAAGCTTCAATAATATGCACTTCATGGGTGATGAAAAATTTATTATAATCCGTGGGATGCAATTCAACTGATAATAAATGATTTTTGAAAAATAATAATCTTGTAGTGATTTTCTTGATTTGGGTCTAAATGTGGCTTCATTAAACTTAAAAAAGATATTCTGATGTTATAAGTGTTTATAAATATATTCGTTATCATTATTTATATACCTGCAATTAACTTTTTTCAGTGGGTTTCTCAAATTTTTCTTTTACTGATAGTATGCTTTATGTTAATATATTATTTGAAATGACAAACTATATTAAAGTTGTTTAAAACTACACCCACTGTGATATACTACTACTTATATGACACGCAGCAACACAGACACCCATGGTGTTAATTACGTTATGTCACATGCCAGTGAGAGCAGTGTCAATTAAGTTATACACTAAAGCGGTGACTTATTGGTCTATTGACCACAGAAGATATGTATGATTTGATTTTGATTGTGCCAGATGGATGAATCTTAATTGAGCCAACATTATGTGATTGAAAAGAAAAGATAAAAGAAAAACTGCCAGCCAATTAACAACAAATAAAAAATCATTTAAGTTAGTGGTTATCCAAAGTCCCAGAACACTTTAGTATGTAAATATCAAGATGTTAATATCATTAAATTAACGAACCGAAAACCCCAAGTCAGTACTGAGTGATTGGTAGAAAGTGTGACAATGATGAAGATGTTAATCTACTAAAACAGTACATATGGAATAATTCTTTCATAAAACATAATGGCAATTTATTATTTTACAAAGCATGGCTACAGCTAGGAATTAAAACAATAAATGATATATATGATTGTAGACACAAGACATTTTATAATTTTGAAAGATTAAAACAATTGTACAATATAAGTAATTCAGAATTTATAAACTATTTCACTATTATCCGAAGCATACCAAAAAAATGGAAACAGATTATTAAAACAGAGAATATACCAGAAATTGAAAAAAACACCTTTATTACATCAAGTGAGAAAATGCAACTCTCCAACTAAAATGTTATATAACATGCAAATTAAATTAATTAATACTGATAATGAAATAAAACCTCATCTTCAATGGGAAGAAATATTCAACAACCTCAACTGGAAAACTATTCATTGTCTACCTTTCAAAATTACAATAGACACAAAACTAAGATCATTTCAATACAAATACATTATGAGAATTTTACCTACTAACCAGTTTTTATCTAAATGTAAATTAGTTAATTCAAGTCTATGTGATTTTTGTGATAGACATCCTGAAACTATGAAACATTTGTTTTGGGAGTGTCATTTTGTAAGAACTTTTTGGACAGAAGTCCATAATTTTTGTATTGCAAACAATCAATCTTTTAACATCTGTTATCAAAAGATATCGTTTGGGTTATGTAACTCATCAAAACTTAACTTACTAAACTGTATAATTTTACTTGCTAAATATTTTATTTTTAAAAACAAATACACGAAAACAATTCCCAGTATTGCAGCATTCAAACATTACTTACAAAAAACAAAGCAAATAGAAAGACTTATTGCAATAAACAAAAACAAACTCGGGTCACATGAAATTAAATGGGGAAATATGTAAGTGAAAATATGAAAAATATAATGCATACAGTTTCTCATAAATTCTATTTCTTACTTTTTCTCCACTCTTGATACTTTTTCTAAACCCTCTTTGCCGCTATAACTCTTTACACGTATACATAAAAATGTTACTTGTAAGACATTGTATTAATGTTCTCTTATATACAGTTACCATGTAATATGTTTAGTTTCAAGATTATAGTGTTTGTATTGATACCTGAATATTTTTGTATAACATTGTATTATGTCTTACATGGAATAAAATATATTTATCACAAAAAAAGAAAGTGTGACAAACACATATTAAGGGATGTGTAATCAGGGCAGTCATTTTACCACAGCTGGCATTCTGGATTTGACTTTTGATGTATGAAAAATAAATTTAAAACACAAATAAATAAACGTGCATGCATGGGCATTATACTTACAATTTAGTGGTTTTATTTTATGTAACAAATGCATAATTTTTATTATAAATTACAACCTATTTGCAGTTTGAAATGTCAGAAATGATAGCATGGGAGGTATGCTTATTTAAGTGATAATAAACACAGTTTTGACAGTTTGCAGTTTTTGTCCGTTAACTGTCATTAGTCCCGTGGGTTAAATAAACAAGTCAATTACAGTCCCAACCCGCAGGTGATGAATGTCAGCATATATTTTGTACCAATATTTTATTACACATTAGAAAAAACATATTGCATATTTTTATTTAAAGAACTGCGGTAAATGAATTCGTGACGTGATAGTGGTTTCGTGTATAAAAACAGATAAAACTAAAAATCAGAATTGTTAATTTCACAAAATAAAAACCATACTACAATTTTAAAACTAATAAAAATCAAAGACTTGTCTCTAAATAATTCCTTGTAAAAATGTAATATTTTATTTGTATTATTTTTACTGTCTATTATTTTTTTAAATATTATTACCATTGGATCTATTATTAAATATATATATATTGACTATATTGTCACAGCATTTATATTGGATACGTGCGTACGTGCATGTGATATGTCGTTTACAATTAATAAAACAATTTAATTACTATTATGTAGGCAGAGTTGCATGGCAATCATCAGATACCAATAGTGAGAATTATCGGTCCATTGACCACGAAGAACCCTGTCAGTGTGTAATTTTCATTTTTATTATAATTTGTGCCAGATAAATGAATCTTAATTTAACCCGCGACATGTGATTGGATAAGAAATATATAGTCAAAATCAATACTAAAAAATACAGATTTTTTTATAATATTATTATTATCATCATTATTATTACTATTTAAAATTAATGTTATTATTATCGTAGCATTTTATTTATTATGATTTATTACTATTATTAGTATTACTAGTATTATCATTTTTATTATTTTTTGTTATTATTATTATTATACTTGTTATTATTGCTATTATTACTTTATTATTATTATATTAATATATTATTATATTATCATATTATTATATTATTATTATCTGAGTATTTTTTCTTCTTTATTATTATTATTATTATTATTGTTGTTGTTGTTGTTTCTCACAGCTTTTATAATGGCTAAATTGTTACGTGCTTACGTGCACGTGATCAAGCGTATCGATTTTGTAGGAAAATGGGAAAACAATATATTTACTATTTTATAGGCAGTGAATACATGTTCATTTTTGTTTATTTTAACCTTCCCCATGATCAAAAGCTGTTCCTATTCTAAGTTCTTTAGTCAATATAAAATCACCACCTCAAAAAGGTCTCCTAGAAATTTACGTTAACTTGTTTGTATTTCCTGTGTCTATTGTGTTATTTCGGTCTGTCGTGTTGTTTTGGCATACGTACATTTAATTTACATTAATCTAATTTAGTTTGATTGTGAAGTAAGCTTGGAGCTTATGCATTCTTCAGTGCATTCCCTTATTAGATCTGGTACTCAATTGTATTTCCAGAGGTCATAGGGTAGAGCTTGGGTCAAACCCGCGACCTCTGTCTCTGCATGAAGCCAGCACCAAATCCACTGTACTACTGATCCACTTTATATTTTAGAATACAATTAATTTATTACTATTATTTGCATATTATAATGAGATGTGCACGAGTATACTGTTTTCACTTTAATTGCAATATAACAGTTTTACGTACATTTGTTCACAACTAAGCACAAACTCGGTGTAACTATGTTTGGGGAAAATATAAAAGTAAAATCCAAATCATATTGAAAATTGGCAATTTTTATTTTGCCAAAATACTCAAACAAATAGAATCATAATCATATAATTTTCCGCATATCTATGTTTTGGTTGATTCACGCATGCTTTGATATTTTTGTATTTGGAGCTGTATACGCTTAAATCTAAAAAAAGCACATGTTTTTGTTTTTTTTTTATATTATATCTTTATTTAAAAAAATGCACATGTTTTGTATGTTTTATAACTAATTTCTATCAAAATAGCACGGCATATAGTGAATTCATATTACATCCTTTCGAATTGTTATTTACATACTACATGTATATATAATTATTTATATTTTGTGTTGCGCAAACCAAATCATATTTAAACATGCAACTAAATTGGCGTTTAAACCGTAGATAACCACTGATGTACCTTCTATTGTATAATAGGTATTTTTTAACATATTATATTTATCACCTAAATATTGATATTTATGGTATAATTGACAAATTGTTGAACAAAAATTAATTTTATCATGCGTTATACCATAAAACATTTATATACACTGCATGGTTTATATTTATGTAAAAAGAGTAATTTCCTTTTTATCACGATTTTGATTGTCGACTTCACGATCAAATAATGAAAAAAAGAGTGTATCCGAATGAACAAGTGCACTCAATAGCGCACGAATAGTTTTGTTATCAGTTATTTTACTGTGTCTAACTATAGTGCATATACTGCGCATCTGAGTGCACTCAGCGTATTTGAGTGCATTCAGCGTGTTTAAGTGCACTTGATCTATTTCATGCGTTTATTATTCAAAATCCAGTGTTCGCTAACGGTCCAGGTCTGCTCTGTTAGCGCTCAATCTGCGCTCCGTTTGCGCTGCGCTCGCGCTTCTCTTACGCTCTGAGTGCACTCCGTTTGCGTGCAATTGGGGTACTTGAGCGGTTTAGGGTCTGTATGTGTGATTTGGAGTGATATTAAGACAACCCTAAGTGTCTCCTACTATTCCAGATGTTTTAATCTAATTATATTTTACATAATAACAATAACAATAATTTATGTAAAGAGTCAAAATGTTACTTTTTACATCTCAACATTGCGAGGTAGGATAAACCCACAGCCTTGGCTGTATATAGTCTTATACCACACAAGAAATGTCACTGTTAAGTGTCCCATGCCCCCCAAATGGTCTGTGAAAAATAACAATATATGATATAATAGGCAGCGATGTATATATGAATATCGAGAGTAATGGACTAATGTTTCTGACTAGACATGCAATTCCATGTTTTTTTTACATTAAAGCATGACCTTGATCTTTGTGTAACCTTGACTTTGACATCTGATGTAATGGTCTGGGTAATGGTTCTGGGTATTTCAACAGTTAAATGCAGGTGAAACATTATCATGACATGCTTATCACTTGTGTCAAGCTATTTTAAAATCCCTAAATGTAAGTTACAGATCAATTGTTGATCAATTGATAAATTGAACCAAGTGTTTTTGAAATCAATCCAAAGTTAAAGGACAGACCTGAAATTTCAAACAGATTCAAAGTGTTGTCATACATACTCAAAATGTGACAGTGTCTAGGTTTTTCTTATGACACGTCGTCATGTCATCTTGATAAATTGAGCCAAGTTAAAGACAAAGTCACAGACCAGACACGCAATATCAAACAAATTGAAAGTGTGACCTTGACCTTTGAGGAAAGGTTCTGGGTCTTACATGTGACACTTAATTATGTCATGTTGATCAACTGAGCCTAGTGTTTTCAAAATATAGATCGGACAAAAAATCTCACATAGACTGAAAGTGTTGTCAAACAAACTCAAAGTGTGACCTTGACCTTTGAGGTATGCATGTGGGTCTTACATGTGACACTTTGTAATGTCATGCTGATGAATTGAGCGAAGTGTTTTTGAAATTTATCCATAGGTGACAAAGTTTCAGACCGGACACGAAATCTCAATCAGACTGAAATTGTCATCAACCAAAGTTAAATTGTGACCTTGACCTTTGAAGTGGGATTCTGGGTGTAACGCACGACACATCGTCATATTATGATGTTCATTTGTAGCTAATATTAACAAAATCCATCTATGCATGACAAAGTTACAGGCCAAACACGAAATCTCAAACAGACTGAAAGTGTTGTCAAACAAACTAAAAGTGTGACCTTGACCTTTGAAGTATGGGTATGGGTCTTACTGGCGACACATCGTCATGTTATGTTGATCATTTGTTGCAAGTATTTATAAAACCAATCTATGCGTGACAAAGTTACAGATCGGCCACAAAATCTCACACAAACTCAAAAGTGTTGTCAAACAAAGACAAATTATAACCTTGACCTTTGAGGTAAGGGTGTGGGTCATACTCGTGACACGTCATCATGTTATGTTGATCTTTTGTAGCAAGTATCAACAAAATCAATCTATGCATGACAAAGTTACAGGCCAGAAACGAAATCTCACACAAACTCAAAGTGTTGTCAAACAAAGTCAAATTGTGACCTTGACCTTTGAGGTATGGGTGTGGGTCTTACTCGCGACATGCCATCATGTTATGTTGATCATTTGTAGCAAGTATCAACAAAATTCATCAATGCATGACAAAGTTACAGGCCGGAAACAAAATCTCACACAAACTCAAGTGTTGTCAAACAAAGTCAAATTGTGACCATGACCTTTGAGGTACGGGTGTGGGTCTTACTTGCGACAGGTCATCATGTTATGTTGATCATTTGTAGCAAGTATTAATAAAATCCATCTATGCATGACAAAGTTACTGGCTGGAAAAGAAATCTCACACAAACTCAAAAGTGTTGTCAAACAAAGTCAAATTGTGACCTTGACCTTTGACTACAACAACAATAACTAGCAAATATAACATCATAGCCATTGGAGGCTACAACAACAATAACTTACAAATATAACAACATAGCCACTGGAGACTACAACAACAATAACTTACAAATATAGCAACATAGCCACTGGAGATTACAACAACAATAACTAACAAATATAGCAACATAGCCACTGGAGACTACAATAACAAATAATATAACAACAAAGCTACTAGAGACTGCAAATAACAATAATTTATAATCATAAGAAATATGCTTAAAACAAATTTCCTGCACCCCCATGCCCGAGGCAGATTATTTATACCTGCCCTAGGTCCCTGTGGGTCAGGGAATCAAATTCAAACATGGATTTTGACCGCAATGTCAGCAACAACAAATCACACCAAAAAAACATTTTGTCATTTTCTCTAGAATAAGTAAAGTATGCTCCACTCCCAGGGATTAATGCCAGTAGACCCCGGGGCATATATTTTACAAATTTTACAAATGAACCATAGATCTTAATATTCATGCTTAACATTTGCTTCCCAGTAAAGAAGTTTACCTTGAATTTGACTGTTTTGGGCCCATCCCCAAGACCACAGAAAGGTGGGGACACTAAATTAAATTTGGATATAAAGCGCCATGTCAGCAACAACCAATCACACCAAAATCCATTTAATAAGCTATTTCAGTAATGAAATATTTTGTTATTTTCTCTATAAAGATTTAGTAAAGTATGCGCCATCCCCAGGGCCAAACGGTGATACTCAGGGTTATATAATTCACAATTTCCATTAAGGATCCATAGGACTCTGTAATTATGCTAATATTAAGAAGATTTTTTAAGTTTGCCATGAATATGGATAATTTAATCCGACCCAAAGGGTCCCATGGAGATGAGCAGCATGTCGGCAGCAACAAAAGTAAAACAAAATAAACATTCAAACAAGCTTTTGGGTCAGGATCATGTTATTCACAATTTTGATTCATATTTAAGTACCGACGCTACATTTCACTACAATCGTGTTAACGTTTTTAAGAAGTCATAAGCACACAAGAACGATGCATGTAAGAAGGAAAAAAGGCAATCAGAAATATTATCTCAGGTGACCTAAAAACATAAAAAAATTTTCCTCCAAATATCCAAGTGTTGCATACACCAAATATTAATTAACATATATAGATCTAGCCATTCAGAAACCACACAACATTTATCAGGGGTGTGGGACCGGTGCAGTAGGGCATGGGACTGTTACTTTTTTATGCATGTCAGACATGGGACATGTTGTTTTTTTAAGCAATTTAAGCTATGAGAAGTATATTTTTTTAACCAATATCTACCATGGGACAAACAGTATTTTTTTTACCAATATCAACAATTGGACCTACGCTTTTTTCGCACATTTCACCTATGGGACGATCACTTTTTTTCAATTATAACCAATGGGACATGTCTTTTTTCGCACATTTCACCTATGGGACGATCACTTTTTTTCAATTATAACCAATGGGACATGTCTTTTTTCGCACATTTCACCTATGGGACGATCACTTTTTTTCAATTATAACCAATGGGACATGTCTTTTTTCACACATTTCACCTATGGGACGATCATTTTTTTTTCAATTATAACCAATGGGACATGTCTTTTTTCACATATTTTTCTTGTATGAACTAGGTTGCCCTTTATAGCTGTATTGTTCGATGACAATGAAATTGATCCACAATATATTTCACATTTCCAAAAAATCAATTTGTGATGAAATAACACATCAGTATTTATTTCCATGTCAGCTGAAAATTCTATTCTGCTGAAATTTCCATTAAAAGAACAACATGTCCATATTACACTGATATTGGATGAAGAATAAAACCCCTTATTTATGAAGTCTAGAAGCTGCTACTCATGATGCTGAATTCCATCAGTATATGATTTTAGAAACATTCCATTGATCAATTTCTTAGCCACTGAAATGTTGATGTGTTAACTGATTTAAGAGATGTTACCTTGTCTGCTTGAATGATTTGCAATTCGTTAATTGAACTTCAAAACTGTTTGTAATAAGATTTATTTCTGCTGATTATTAGGCCTATGTATATATAAAAAGTTACTTTTACAAAGTAAGTCATAACACATTACCATAGTAATATTCTTAACTGCAAAAGCATATGGGTAAAAATCACAAGGTTTTTTTTAAAGAGTGTAGCAGTTTATAAATAAAGCATAACACTGTGCATTCTATTGGACACCTGGAACAATCAAAATGGCCAATATAGCCATCCAGTTTTGTTTTGCAGGTATTAGTGTTCTGAGTATCAGTTTTCTATTTTGGCCACACAACCTGTTCAGTCAGCTATACTATTCATACATATGGGAATCTTTTTTTATTGAGGACAATTCCCAGGCCAGGCAGTATTAAAAACTGAACAGTTTTGTTTTAATCTCAATCTGTCTGAACATGTCAGCACATTAGTTTAGCTCTTATTGCTTTTAATAGTTTTGTTTAGCATTTTACATAGGGAGGGGTTTTCACCTATTTGTTTCTACCATTCAGCTTCAACCTCATGCAGTTAGTGTCTATAAGTACTAGAAATAAAGACAACAGCTGTCAGAAGACAACAAAGCTCACCGATGGAATAAAACTCACCACCAATGCAAAGATTGAATTGGAGGCAAACACCAAAACTTAAATGCATCTAAACGCAAAGTTTTACCTTGGTGTCAAGTCCAAAAAGGGCCATAACTGTGCCAAAATGCAATCCAGAGTTATGGTTCTTGTCTTTGTGTGTTCCATTGATGATGGTGAACACACATGTGAAGTTTCATTCACATTCAATGAGTGGTTGCATAGATATCTGAAACTTAAACGCAACTAAATGCAAAGTTTAACCTCGGTGTCTAAGTCCAAAAAGGGACATAACTGTGCCAAAATGCAATCCAGAGTTATGGTTCTTGTCTTTGTGTGTTCCATTGATGATGGTGAACACACATGTGAAGTTTCATTCACATTCAATGAGTGGTTACATAGATATCTGAAACTTTAACGCAACTAAATGCAAAGTTTAACCTCGGTGTCTAAGTCCAAAAAGGGACATAACTGTGCCAAAATGCAATCAAGAGTTATGGTTCTTATCTCTGTGTGTTTCATTGATGATGGTGAACACACATGCAAAGTTTCATTGACATCCAATGAGTGGTTACATAGATAACTTAACTTAAATGCAAAAGTTTAACCTGGGTGTCTACAGACATGACGACGCCGGGGTCATGACAATAGTTCTCCCTGGACTTCGTCCCGGCAAGCTAAAAAGGTAAAAATTTTATTATCCCGTTTTGCTTGGAATGGGATCCATGAGTCAGCACTTGATGGTTGTGGTCCCTGACAGAAGTTTTGGATCTGAAACAATTATTTTACCGAAAATTACCTTGCATGCACGCACGCACGCATAGATGAACGGACAGTGGCAACAAGTAATACACCTTCACCATTCTTCGAAAAGTGGGAACATAAAAATACACCAAATTATAGAATAAGATAAACATTTACAAAATTAAAAATTCAAATTACCTGTGTTATGTCCTTGTCTCAATCCCCAAAACACCGATTCGCCAGGTGTATACAATGAGTGAACACTTACCGCTGGCAAATTAACGGATTATTTGTCGACGTGCACGTGCTTTTTCACCACAACAATACATCGATATAGCATACATGTATATGCCTAATATTACATAATATATGAATGGTGGTGGATTATATATACAGCTCTCTATTTAATATTTCATGATGGTCGGTTTAATAGTATACGAACGAAAATGACATGTACCACGTGTCCTTGAGCAGGCCACATTTTCCGCATATGCTTAGCAATAATTCGAACGTGACTTGTCAATTGTTCCATAATCGAAGTAAAATAAATAAGTTTACACTAATTTGATTAAAATGAAAAGAAATATTTAAACATTAGTTCAGAAAATGCACAAACCTTGCACGTTCAAAACGTTCCAAATTCGGATTCGCCATCAATTCATGAGCGACAGTTATGACCTGTGTAAATGTTTACACATTTAAATTCGTGTAGACGCAACTTAAAAATTACGTCAGCTTCCGCACTGTGTAGGTACTTCCTTGTCGAAATTAGAAGGTAAAAGGCGGGTATTAAATTTTTTTCACCTCGAAATGGTTAGTAATTTTACAATAAATAGGCCCTCCAAGGGAGATGGAGATCTGGGGAACATGTCCAATTAATTTTAGGGATCTTGGGAACATTGGCCATTACTTTCAGAGATCAAGGGAACAAAGACCTAATTTTAAAGATCTATGGAACAGTGTCCTAAAAGAAAACAAATCCTTATTTTATAAATTTTATGTACAACCAAGCAATTATCTTAAAGGTATTCATAGTTGCTTGGTAAAACTGATACTGAATTACTTATAAATTGAGATGTTGATTACTTTGGACGACTTTTGACGGCTTTTAGTAGCAACTTGCACTGTTGATCAACAAGACGCTCAAACTTCAGAGACGATCAGATTTCCTGTTGAATTGAATACAGCACAAGGAATATTGAATACAGCACAATGATTTTATTTATTATGATCAGGGCCGTAACCACATTGAGGTAAACGGAGGCACTTGCCTCCTGTAACATTTGTGGAGGTTCACATGTTTATCAGTGTTTTTTGTAAAAAGAATCCCAAATATGAGTTACTCGTAAAATATGGCATATCCTTTATATATAATATTTTCAGTATGAATACATCATAATACCCAGCAAATACCAGGGGCGGATTAGAGTGGGCGCGCAGGTGCGGACCCAGGAATTGATGTTATTTACAAAAAAAAATGTCGCTAGGTAGACCCGAACTTTAGACCTCTAGATTGACAGGTGCACGCCTTACCTAAAGCACCACTTAGACTTTCATCATTTGTTCACACAATCATAGCACATCACTAAATCTTTTTTAATATAACATTGAATGACAATAGATGAAACATAGATTACAGTGTTGTATTGATTATTTGTTTGCCTCAGTTTGTCCACCAGTTTGGTTCTTTCTGTCTCGGTGCTTTTGAAGGTTTGGCCTACGCAGTGTATACGCCTACAAATCGCACAGCCCGCGTTGTAATTACAACATCGACGTTTTAAGGCGCGGGGATTTCCGGCTACTGTTTATTTCCCATTGAAAACGGGCGCTGCTGCAGAGAAAACTGCATAGCTTGAATAAAACAGTTTTTACGCTTATTAACAAAATACGGAAAATCTCAATCAAAACAGATACCAGAAACAGCCTGAAGTTATAAATATGTTACATTGTCATTTATTTTAATTAACAATGTCATGTTTACCTTTTGTGAAAGGAACTTAATGGCATCCACCAGTGGATGATACCGCAACCGTGCCGAATGTTCCAATAAAAGTATGCGGCACCCGCCTATATTTTGGTGCGTATTATTATTTGTTTCGAGCTAATATTGCAAGGGGCTGTGCATATATGCACACATTGCGGTACCATGTTCAATTGACAATAAAAACAAAATAAATGTATACGTATGTTTATTTACAGTGACATGTAAATACACGTAACAGACATAAATATACAAATATTTAAAGCCATTGGACATTTTCTGCGTTACTTAGCAGTTTACATTCAATGTTTCGTCACAACTATGCATGTTCTGGTGTTGCCCAGGTTGTATAGCCTACATTAACAGGTGCATATTTGATAAAAGAAAATACGTGTACATGTTTGTTTACAGCTGAATTCACAGAGCAGATATAATATGCATCAATATCAAAGCTACAGGACCGTGCATTTTTTCTACGTTACCTGCCTGTTTACATACAATGACATTATATGTTATCCCCACTATGCATGTTCTTGTTCTGTTCAGATCTTTACCGTCAACAGGTTCGGCATATTTGATGAAATACTGAATTGATCGAATATTAACCGTCGTTTTTATGCCATCGACGGCTAACAGACGATCTGTTAACCTAACCACTGGGATCCTGGAAGGTTAACCAGTACTCGAACACCCATCTCTGCAAGTTATTGATAACTTTCCCACTTGAATCAGCAGTTTAAGACGAATGCTTATTAGGTACAATGATGTATATCTCTAATCACGGAGAGTGTGGCCGGGCAGGGATTCAAACACACGACTTATGGATTGATAGTCGGACGCGCTTACGACTGAGCTAATCTGGCCCGGCTTAATGAAAAAAAATATTGCAATTATACAGGAATTATGTCATTCCTGCCTACTTCTTACCATATTCATGTGTCGTCAAAAGCTATTTCGGTTTGGTTAATTTAAGAATATTATATCGATCATTTCGCGGAATCTCTTTTCTGGAAATCCTAATTTTGCAGTTTAGGTTATATGAATTTCAAAATATCTCACAGTCCTTCCCAGCATCATATCACACAGTCCTTCCAAGCACCAAATTAAAATCAAAGTCCCCAGACACACAGTACTGTTTAATGAATTAAAAACGCTAGTGTCACTATTTCGGTTCATAATGCCGGAGGAAAGGCTATGAGTCTGTTTTTTTCCTGGTCCGATTGTATTTATTACTTTTAAAGGTCAATCATAAATTTTGTGTAAATGAGAAGCAAATTGCAAATTGTACTATTTGCACATAATGCTTTTCCCACACATCTTTCTTAGACCTAAAATAACGTTTCAGTAACGGCATCAGTATATTTGTCCACGCTCAATTTAGCGGTCAAAGCCGTTAATGGTTACAGTTTTGCCGATGGTACCATATATTAACGGTAAAAATCAACCAAAACACGAGACAGAATAGCCTGTTTTCGCTCTGTTCGAATCTTACAATCGCAATAAGATTTTCAGTACCATAGGCTCGCCAAAAACGCACTTCCATTATGACCATAATCATATTCCTATTTCCAAAGCATCATGGAGCAATATCATCTAGAGCACGTTAATTAAAATTATTGGCATATTATGAAAGACACTCACATTGAACAAAAAGCAAATTTTGATATATCTGTAAGCGTTACAAAATTATTCCTCTTTTACTGAGAGATGTCGGCAAGCAGAGAGCTGTGAGTAATGGCTATTTTATTTTACATTAAATTCTCTACACAGTAAAACTATTAATAATAGAAAGCAGATAGTTGTGAGCAATGGTCAATTTATTATGGACATTGTCCAAAACGAAAGTACGCCACATAGTGAAGCTGGCAATAAAAGATAGTCCTGCTTGTGTCACAGACACAACTCAACTAGCGCAGAGTAGGCTAGTATGATACTTATAGCATTTGTACATAAACTATGTTAATGTGTCAACAAATGATACAACAGGTGAGGATGTAGAATATCTCAAAGATGGTTTACCATCTGAAATTGTTGAGCTTCGCTCCAAATGTCAATCTAAAAATTATTGTGATCTCATTCAATATAAACGAATGCCCTTAGATAATGTTCCCTTCATTTCCTCTTTCTGGATACCATAGAATAGTTTCTCACCCAGGAAACACTTAAATAAAATACAACAATGGTCGAGACAATTCATAAACTCTGGCGAGTTGAATTACGAAAGTTTAATGGCAAATTAAGGTTCATGGCAGTACCACTAGACCACGGTTGCAGTTTAATTTGTTTGAATATTTCTCGGCATGTTTTATGCCGCCGAGGGCTAGCAGTCGATCAGTTAACCTAGCCACCCTTTCCTGGGTTTCTGGAAGGTAAACCAGTGCTCCAGTGCAGTCAACCCCGCAAATAACTGATAACTTTCCCACTTGATTGATTGATTGAATATTTAGCGTCATTTTTATGTCATCGAGTGTTAACAGACGATCGTGGGATCCTGAAAGGTTAACCAGCCATTACTCAAGAACACCACATCTCCGCAAGTAACTGATATTTCCCACTTTAATCAGCGGTGAGAGATGAATGACGATGAGACACAATGTCGTATATCAATAATCATGGAGACAGTTGTCCGACGGGGATTCGAACTCGTGATCCCTGGATTGATATAGTGATAGCGTTACCAACTTAGCTAACCGGGCCCCGCTAAATTGTATCAAACAGTCATATATATATATATATATATACTTACCGTCATAAAAAAGTACCTACTTAGTAATAATGTAATAATGGTGTTAAATACTCTTAAGATCAATGAAGCAACTTTGAATTCATTATTTTAAGAGATACAACTTTAAGCATCGAAAACGTGATTAATTTAAGAATCAAATACTCACTGTATTGTAACGAGCAGAAGAAGAAACACAAAAGTCACAGACCTAATACAGTGTGTGTCTGGCATCGTGCTTACGTTGAACGTCAGTCAAAAGTCCCATTGTAATGAGATAATGAACACAACCTATGGCGTTTTTCTATAATATCATTCTGCTGTTGGATACCACGCAAGAAACATTACAATTTACTCTATAACTGAGGGTATTCCACATAAGGCCCATTTTGCACGTGCACTCCGAGTAAGTCAACAGAGCATTACATTCGGTGTATCTAACCTTACACGTATACAGTATTGACCATAAAATAGATATTTAATATCTAAACTTCTTGCTAGATTGTTATGCACAAACGGTAAGGGTATAGTAGGTAACACGAGGAAACCATTGCGTTATCAATTTGTAAAATAACTTAAATTGACACGTATACAGTGTCTGTTTTCTTACAATTGGCTGGTTTTTTAATAATGTTTTTTTTCTAAACTATTGAATAAAAACGAAAGAAAAACAAAATGTTCATAATCACCCGTGAATTTCTCCAGAGTGTCCGTTGTTCATAACAGTTTACAAATTCTGTTTCGTGCGGTAAGGGGAATTCGGTCTTCTTCACGTTTTTTACTTTCTTCGTCAGTAACAGCGTGAACTTTCTTATATCTATCATTCTCCAGCACAGTTTTGTGAACGACAGAAGTTTAAAAGGTGGCCCAACAGTTGAGGACATAGTGGCCAGACATAACATAATAACATGGTTCGTTCTCTTTTAACGAAAGCCATGAAAATCATGAATGCCAGTATACGCATGAGGAATTTTGTCGGTGTAGTCTAAGCCAGATAAAAAAATCTCGTGCCCGTTTTTATGAAATACAGACATGGCACTCGTTGTCTATTCTATACATGTATATATTTACCTCAGTCACCTGGATTAATAATATCACGACATGGCATGGCACGTGTTTTTCATGTATGCACGGGATTCGGGCACAATTTAAAAAATATATATTAAAAATGCGAAAGACAATGATAACATTTTATTTAATGAAAAAAATATCTTTGAACACATTGGCATATATACATAGTATTGATATTTTATTTATTTCCAACACCTCTTGTTCAAACACTTATGATTTTAACTTATTTATTTTTACTTGTGAAAAAAGTTTTTACAACTTAGGCAGATCACGCTCGAAGAATCCCTGGGTAGAACCACTACTAAGTATATGCGGAAAGGTGTCTTGTTCAAGGACAATACATATGGCTTATGAGGGAGGATCGAACACACGACCCTCCAATCATGGATTCAAGCACTTATGAAGATATAATTAAAACATTGTGATGGTACGTTTGTTTGTATATATTTTTTCTTTTATAAAATAAGAGTGATTTGTCTATACAACTTTTATAGCCATGCCGATACAAGTGATGGAATGAAACGAAACAGCATTGTACCATTTTTGTCACTGATCAAACCCAAATATAATGCACTTAGACCATTTACCGGAGTTCCCAAACCGAATTTCCCAACACCAATTCCCCAACCCCTATTGACCGAAACAGACTGAAAAACATCCATACATTAGAATTTCACATTTGCACCGTGTTGATACGAGTGTTCAGTAAGTAGGTAGTTGGCAGTTAGTAGTTGGGGATTCGAATAACCAACTACCGACCAGTTGCAAGTTGGGGATTCCCTCTGACAGCTTTTGTTAAGTCAAGTTTTGTTTCCTTTATGACTGTACAAACATACTAAAATACTTAGTTAAACATTGTTAAACATAATAGTTCAACGCTTAAAAGCATTTACCGTGTGTGTCCATACCGTAGAAACGGCATTGGCTCATCCCTCCAGGGATCCTTACATGGCAGTGACACACAGACACGCTTTCAATATTTCAAAGTACAATGTTATGGACAGTGTAGTACTTCAAGAATCCATGGTGTACAAACAGGGTCAAAAGCACCTGTTCCGGTGCACCGCTGTTATGTCGGTGGACCAGTATTTTTGTTTTAACGGTGCACCGTTAAAATCTGCTATGTATCTTACGACTCGTTGCCACATATATTGTTAATAACATTATTAAAAAATAAATTCTAAGTTTAAGTGTCTGTATAGACAAAACCATTGGTTAAATATGAACTCTGGGGAAATGTCGTGTAATTCTTTAATACAATATCATTTGGATTATGGATCCTCATCTTGGTACAGAAACATCTCAAAGCAATTGAGAAAAAGATTACAAATTACTCAAAACAAAGTTGTCAATTATGGTTATGATTTGTAGAACTTCTTGGAAGTCTCGAACTTTAGTAATCTTTATTGACTGAATGATGAAAACAGAATAAAACAACTGAAACTTTACCATGTTCATAACATTTTTAATGATAAATATCCGTCTTAACTACATGCACATGCTAATTTCATTCTAGTCGCCGGACCCGATTAGCTCAGTCAGTAGAGCATCTGACTATCAATCCACGGGTCGCGAGTTCGAATCCCCGCCCGGCAGTAGTCTCCGTGATGATTGATATACAAATTGTGTCTCATTGTCATTCGTCTCTCACCACTGATTCAAGTGGGAAAGTAATCAGTTACTTGCGGATACGGGATGTGCAAGACTACTGGTTAACCTTTCAGAATCCCAGGAGACAGTGGTTAACTGATCGTCTGATAGCCCTCGATGGCATAAAATGACGTTAAATATTCAAGTATTCTAGTCTGTATGACACACTTGTATGGTAGTAGCTATAAATGTGACACTTTTCATTTAACTCCGGTAGAAAATGTTATGCTAAATACTTCAAGTTCTTTTATCAAGCTATTCTGGACTGGAACAGAACAAGTAAAGGAATGAAAGCAAGTATGCTTATGATAAGAAGTGAAATTGCAACACGTTGAAAATATGAAATGGTAGAAAAATGAGGTTTTATTTTTTATTAATGATGTTAATAATTTAACAGTTCTGCAAAATATTACAGATTATACCTGATATAAATGCCATCATTTAAAAGTATATATGTGATAAATAACTCAATGCAAATTTGATATATTTTGTGATCAAAAGAACATATGTACACTAATTATAGGATATTTAAACTCTGAAATGAACTACAACAGAGACTGGACAGAGTTGTCTTTCTTTGAGTTAGTTTCAAGTAACTTAAAGAGCGGGGATTGAATAAAGCATATTTGGTAGGTTATGAGGAGTTAACTGCCCACAAATCACTGTAACCCGATACCATATAAACACAACACTGTTTGTTTTCGAACAATGTTTGACTCATGCAGCTAACTCTCAGCCAAGGGTAATACCTGCCAATCATACAGGAAGGTACGTGCCAATCATACAGGAGGGTAATACCTGCCAATCATACAGGAGGGTCATACCTGCCAATCATACAGGAGGATAATGTCTGTCAATCATATAAAAGGGTAATGCCTGCCAATTATACAGGAGGGTTATACATGTCAATCCTACAGGAGGGTTATACCTGTCAATCATAAAAGAGGGTAATGTCTGCCAATCATACAGGAGGGTAATACCATTCAATCATACGGGAGGGTAATGCCTGCAAATCATACAGAAGAGTAATACCTGTCAATCATACAGAAGGGTAATACCTGTCAATCATATAGGAGGATAATGCCTGCCAATCATACAGGAGGGTTATACCTGACAATCGTACAGGAGGGTGATACCTGTCAATCATACAGGAAGGTAATGCCTGCCAATCATACAGAAGGGTAACACCTGTCATTCATATAGGAGGATAATGCCTGCCAATCATACAGGATGGTTATACCTGCCAATCGTACAAAAGGGTTATACATGCCAATCGTACAGGAGGATTATACCTGTCATTCATACAGGAGGGTAATGCCTGCCAATCATATAGGAGGGTTATATCTGTCAATCATACAGGAGGGTAATGCCTGCCAATCATACAGGAGGGTAATACCTGCCAATCATACAGGAGGGTAACGCCCCTGTCAAACATACAGGAGGGTAATGCCTGCCAGTCATACAGAAGGGTAATGCCAGTCAATCATATAGGAGGGTAATAACTGCCAATCATACAGGAGAGTAACGCCTGCCAATCATACAGGAGGGTAATGCCTGTAAATCATACAGGAGGGTATAGCCTGTCAATCATACATGAGGGTAATACCTGCCAATCAAACAGGAGGGTAATGCCTACCAATCATACTGGAGGGTAATGCCTGTCAATGATACAGGAGGTTAATGCCTACCAATCATACAGAGTGGTAATACTTGCCAATCATACAGGAGGGTAATGCAGGTCAATTATATAGGAGGGTAATACCTGCCAATCATAGAGGAGGGTAATATCTGCCGACCATACAGGAGGGTTATATTTGCTAATCATAAATAAGGGTAATGCCTGCCAATCATACAGGAGAGTTATGCCTGCCAATCATACAGGAGGGTTAAACATGCCAATCATACAGAAGGGTAATTCCTGCCAATCATACAGGAAGGTAATACCTGTCAATCATACAGGAGTGTAATGCCTATCAATTATACAGGAGTGTTATACCTGCCGGTCATACAAGAGGGTAATTCCTGCCAATCATACAGGAGGGTAATGCCTGCCAATCATACAGGAGGGTTATACCTGCCAATCATACAGGAGGGTAATACCTGCCAATCATACAGAAGAGTAATACCTGCCAATCGTACAGGAGGAAAATGCCTGTCAATCATATAGGAGAGTAATGCCTGTCAATTATACAGGAGGGATATACCTGCCAATCCTAGAGGAAGATTATACCTGTCAATCATACAAGAGGGTAATGCCTTCCAATCATACAAGAGTGTAATACCAGTCAATCATACAGGAAGGTAATACCTGCCAATCATACAGAAGGGTATTACCTGTCAATCATATGGAGGATAATCCCTGCCAATCATACAGGAGAGTAATATCTGCCGACCATACAGGAGGGTTATATCTGTCAATCATATAGGAGGGTTATGCCTGCCAATCATACAGGAGGGTAATATCTGCCGACCATACAGGAGGATTATATCTGTCAATCATATAGGAGGGTAATGCCTGCCAATCATACAGGAGGGTAATACCTGCCAATCATACAAGAGGGTAATGCCTGCCAATCATACAGGTGGGTAATACCTGCCAATCATACAGGAGGGTTATACCTGCCAACCATACAGGAGAGTGATACCTGCCAATCATACAGGAGGGTAATGCCTACCAATCATACAGCAGGGTTATGCCAGACAATCATACAGAAGGGTAATGCCTGCCAATCATACAAGAGGGTAATACCTGTCAATCGTACAGGAGGGTAATGCCTGTCAATCGTACAGGAGGGTAATGCCTGCCAATCGTACAGGAGGGTAATGCCTGTCAATCGTACAGGAGGGTAATACCTGCCAATCATACAGGGGTGTAGTGCCTGCCAATCATGCAGGAAGGTAATGCCTGTCAATCATACAGGAGGGTTATGCCTGTCAATCGTAAAGGAGGGTTATGCCTGCCAAGCGTACAGGAGGGTAATACCTGTAAAGCATACAGGAGGGTTATACCTGTCAATCATACAGGAGGGTAATGCCTGCCAATTATACAGGAGGGTAATACCAGCCAATCATACAGGAGGGTAATACCTGTCAATCATACAGCAGGGTTATGCCTGTAAATCATACAGGAGGGTATGCCTGTCAATCATACAACAGGGTTATGCTTGTCAATCGTACAGGAGGATAATGCCTGTCAATCGTACAGGAGGGTAATGCCTGTCAGTCGTACAGGAGGGTTATGCCTGTCAATCATACAGGAGGGTAATGCCTGTCAATCACACAGCAGGATTATGCCTGTCAATCGTACAGGAGGGTAATGCCTGTCATTCGTACAGGAGAGTAATGCCTGTCAATCGTACAGGAGGGTAATGCCTGTCAATCGTACAGGAGGGTAATGCCTGCCAATCATACAGGAGGGTAATACCAGCCAATCATACAGGAGGGTAATACCTGTCAATCATACAGCAGGGTTATGCCTGTCAATCATACAGGAGGGTAATGCCTGTTAATCATACAGCAGGGTTATGCCTGTCAATCGTACAGGAGGGTAATGCCTGTCAATCGTACAGGAGGGTAATGCCTGTCAATCGTACAGGAGGTTAATGCCTGTCAATCGTACAGGAGGGTAATGCCTGTCAATCATACAGCAGGGTTATGCCTGTCAATCGTACAGGAGGGTAATGCCTGTCAATCGTACAGGAGGGTAATGCCTGTCAATCGTACAAGAGGGTAATGCCTGTCAATCGTACAGGAGGGTAATGCCTGCCAGTTATACAGGAGGGTAATACCAGCAAATAATACAGGAGGGTAATGCCTGTCAATCGTACAGGAGGGTTATGCCTGCCAAGCGTACAGGAGGGTAATACCTGTCAAGCATACAGGAGGGTAATACCTGTCAATCATACAGGAGGGTAATGCCTGCCAATTATACAGGAGGGTAATACCAGCCAATCATACAGGAGGGTAATACCTGTCAATCATACAGCAGGGTTATGCCTGTCAATCATACAGGAGGGTTATACCTGTCAATCATACAGGAGGGTAATGCCTGCAAATTATACAGGAGGGTAATACCAGTCAATCATACAGGACGGTAATATATGTCAATCATACAGGACGGTAATGCCTGCCAAGCATACAGGAGGGTAATGCCTGTAAATCATACAGCAGGGTAATACCTGCCAATCATACAGGAGGGTAATACCTGCCACCCATACAGGAGGGTAATACCTGCCAATCATACAGGAGGGTAATGCCTGCCAATCATACAGGAGGGTAATACCTGTCAAGCGTACAGGATGGTAATACCTGTCAATCGTACAGGAGGGTTATGCCTGCCAAGCGTACAGGAGGGTAATACCTTTCAAGCATACAGGAGGGTAATACCTGTCAATCATACAGGAGGGTAATGCCTGCCAATTATACAGGAGGGTAATACCAGCCAATCATACAGGAGGGTAATACCTGCCAACCATACAGGAGGGTAATACCTGCCAATCATACAGGAGGGTAATACCTGCCAACCATACAGGAGGGTAATACCTGTCAATCATACAGGAGGGTAATACCTGCCAATCATACAGGAGGGTAATACCTGCCAACCATACAGGAGGGTAATGCCTGCCAAGCATACAGGAGGGTAATACCTGTCAATCGTACAGGAGGATAATACCTGCCAATCGTACAGGAGGGTAATACCTGTCAACCATACAGGAGGGTAATACCTGCCAATCATACAGGAGGGTAATACCTGTCAATCATACAGGAGGGTAATGCCTGCCAAGCATACAGGAGGGTAATGCCTGCCAAGCGTACAGGAGGATAATACCTGCCAATCATACAGGAGGGTAATACCTGTCAATCATACAGGAGGGTAATGCCTGCCAAGCATACAGGAGGGTAATGCCTGTCAATCATACAGGAGGGTAATACCTGCCAATCATACAGGAGGGTAATACCTGCCAACCATACAGGAGGGTAATACCTGCCAATCATACAGGAAGGTAATACCTGCCAATTATACAGGAGGGTAATGCCTGCCAAGCATACAGGAGGGTTATACCTGCCAATTATACAGGAGGGTAATACCTGTCAATCATACAGGAGGGTAATGCCTGCCAATTATACAGGAGGGTAATACCAGCCAATCATACAGGAGGGTAATACCTGTCAATCATACAGCAGGGTTATGCCTGTCAATCATACAGGAGGGTTATACCTGTCAATCATACAGGAGGGTAATGCCTGCAAATTATACAGGAGGGTAATACCAGTCAATCATACAGGACGGTAATATATGTCAATCATACAGGACGGTAATGCCTGCCAAGCATACAGGAGGGTAATGCCTGTAAATCATACAGCAGGGTAATACCTGCCAATCATACAGGAGGGTAATACCTGCCACCCATACAGGAGGGTAATACCTGCCAATCATACAGGAGGGTAATGCCTGCCAATCATACAGGAGGGTAATACCTGTCAAGCGTACAGGATGGTAATACCTGTCAATCGTACAGGAGGGTTATGCCTGCCAAGCGTACAGGAGGGTAATACCTTTCAAGCATACAGGAGGGTAATACCTGTCAATCATACAGGAGGGTAATGCCTGCCAATTATACAGGAGGGTAATACCAGCCAATCATACAGGAGGGTAATACCTGCCAACCATACAGGAGGGTAATACCTGCCAATCATACAGGAGGGTAATACATGCCAACCATACAGGAGGGTAATACCTGTCAATCATACAGGAGGGTAATACCTGCCAATCATACAGGAGGGTAATACCTGCCAACCATGCAGGAGGGTAATGCCTGCCAAGCATACAGGAGGGTAATACCTGTCAATCGTACAGGAGGATAATACCTGCCAATCATACAGGAGGGTAATACCTGTCAACCATACAGGAGGGTAATACCTGCCAATCATACAGGAGGGTAATACCTGTCAATCATACAGGAGGGTAATGCCTGCCAAGCATACAGGAGGGTAATACCTGCCAAGCGTACAGGAGGATAATACCTGCCAATCATACAGGAGGGTAATACCTGTCAATCATACAGGAGGGTAATGCCTGCCAAGCATACAGGAGGGTAATGCCTGTCAATCATACAGGAGGGTAATACCTGCCAATCATACAGGAGGGTAATACCTGCCAACCATACAGGAGGGTAATACCTGCCAATCATACAGGAAGGTAATACCTGCCAATTATACAGGAGGGTAATGCCTGCCAATCATACAGGAGGGTTATACCTGCCAATTATACAGGAGGGTAATACCTTTCAAGCATACAGGAGGGTAATACCTGTCAATCATACAGGAGGGTAATGCCTGCCAATTATACAGGAGGGTAATACCAGCCAATCATACAGGAGGGTAATACCTGCCAACCATACAGGAAGGTAATGCCTGCCAAGCATACAGGAGGGTAATGCCTGCCAAGCGTACAGGAGGATAATACCTGCCAATCATACAGGAGGGTAATACCTGTCAATCATACAGGAGGGTAATACCTGCCAAGCATACAGGAGGGTAATACCTGCCAATCATACAGGAGGGTAATACCTGCCAACCATACAGGAGGGTAATGCCTGTCAATCGTACAGGAGGATAATACCTGCCAATCATACAGGAGGGTAATACCTGTCAATCATACAGGAGGGTAATGCCTGCCAAGCATACAGGAGGGTAATGCCTGCCAAGCGTACAGGAGGATAATACCTGCCAATCATACAGGAGGGTAATACCTGTCAATCATACAGGAGGGTAATGCCTGCCAAGCATACAGGAGGGTAATGCCTGTCAATCATACAGGAGGGTAATACCTGCCAATCATACAGGAGGGTAATACCTGCCAACCATACAGGAGGGTAATACCTGTCAATCATACAGGAAGGTAATACCTGCCAATTATACAGGAGGGTAATGCCTGCCAAGCATACAGGAGGGTTATACCTGCCAATCATACAGGTGGGTAATGCCTGTCAATCATATAGGAGGGTAATGCCTGTCAATCATACAGGACGGTAATACCTGCCAATCATACAGGAGGGTAATACCTGCCAACCATACAGGAGGGTAATACCTGCCAATCATACAGGGGTTTGATACCTGCCAATCATACAGGAGGGTTATGCCTGCCAAGCATACAGGAGGGTAATACCTGCCAATCATACAGGAGGGTAATACCTGCCAATCATACAGGAGGGTAATGCCTGCCAAGTATATAGGAGGGTAATACCTGCCAATCATACAGGATGTAAATTCAAATGTTCTTGAAGACAAGACATACTTTTTCCTGAAATACACGTTTTTTTTAAATAAAATAAAAGTTTATATTTTCAGGAGAAAAGTTACATTAACTTGAAAGACATTCAAATGTTAGGTATATATGTTCAGTGATTTTTCTTGAAATTGTGTTAAAGCTCCGATATTATCAATTTACTGTATAGAACACAAATGGCCGTTTCTCAGCCTGAGTCTCGTTTAAACTTCTTAACAGTCTTTTAAATTACAGCTTTACTATGTTGTATTAAGACTACAGCCAACATTTTGAGACATTGCCATTCATGTTTTTCATATTGATATTCATTGCAATTAACAGCATTATATCTCAAGTCGAGAATTTTAAATTATAAATTCTCAGTCAACGTATTACTTCGTCTTATGATATCTGGTGACGTGGAATTAAATCCCCCTACTGAGTACTCGCATGGATGATATTTATTTCATCTAAATATTCATAGTTTACGAAACAAATTGGAATTTATTAAATATGACTTTCAAGACTTTGCTCTATTGTGTTTTACCCAAACACACCTTACTGGACGACATCTGAAGACACTTTGCTCTATTGTGTTTTACCCGTACTCACCTTACTGGACGACATCTGAAGACACTTTGCTCTATTGTGTTTTACCCGAACTCACCTTACTGGACGACATCTGAAGACGCATTGTTCACTGGTATACACACTGGTATGTACAGAAAGGATGGCACTGTGCATTCAGGAGGGCTCCTTGTTTATGTTTCTGGAAATTTAATAACGAAGCGGGTTGAAAAATAAGAGAATCCTCTTTCAGACGCCGTTTGGATAGAAATCAAAGACCGACATAAAACTATAATTATTCATTTTTGTACGGTATGCCGGTAACCGAATGGCCATGTACCGTTTTTGTGTTGTTGAATGTTAGTATAGAGAAAGCCTTTGAAATTCCTAATAATATTATTATCGTGGGTTATATTAACGAAGAGCAATTAGCCGTAAATAATCTTACAACGCGCTTAATTGCCCTGTGTGCGTTTGTATAAACTCGCCCCAGAAACTTTACAGAATTCGGTAAATGATGACGCCCAAATCCAGTAATATTTGTTATTTGTACGATGTCTAGATTAGGTGCAGTACCGTTCTGTAATATCTGGTCAATATCTCTAGGTTGAGACTCATACTCGTTATGACAATTACAGTAAAACCTGTGCAAGTGGTCACCTGTATTAAGCAGCTACTTGTCTAAGACAGTCATATTCACTATTCCTAAGTAACAAAGTTACAGGTCGGACACGCAATCTCACACAGACTCAAAGTGTTGTCAAACAAACTCAAAGTATGACCTTGACCTTTGAGATATGGGTGTGGGTCTTACGCACGACACGTCGTCATGTTATGTTGATCATTTGTAGCAAGTATTAACAAAATGCATGACAAAGTCACAAACCGGACACGAACGGACGGACCGACGGACCGTTACAAAGTAACCTGTATAATGCAACCACCTGTCTTAAAACGGAAATTTTATTCCTTCCCTTGACTGGCTGCTTAAGACATTTTTGACTGTACATTGTTTGAATTTCAACAAAGCAACCACATCGATTGCTGTACAATGAACGCTCTTAAATGGCAAAAACAGTTTAAATAATTGATGTAACTTTTTCAAAACCTTCTTACCACCTTGAACAAATATGACGGCTATCAAGAGTAGTGCGGCGAATGCTCACATATAATTAACTTTCCGGAATTTAACGGAACGCATACGATCGTAGCGTAGATTGACGCGATTCCGCAACTAAAGGAGATTCCGTTTGATAGACGGGATTTAAGGGAATTTTAGAGAAGTATTGTAAGACTTAGTCTTACTCAGAAAACCCAAATTAATTTTGCTTCAACGATTCCTTACAACATATGCTTCAACGATTCATTACAACATTTGTTTCCAGTTTATAGCTGTGTTTTAAGTCATAGAAACATTTAACACAAGACACAAATATAATCATATCAAACTATTAGCCATTTTGATTCTTCAAAATGTATACGAGAACATGTATTTATAATGTAAGACCTTGTAATGAGTTTATACAAAAAATAAGCTGACCCACGTGATCATACGTTTGGTGTATAAATTTGAAAGATGTTGAAAATCAACACTTTTAAGTACATTTGTAATTTCTTACACTTTAGGCCAAAAAAGACGAATGCAAACGTAAGGCGAAGATGTTAGGGTACCGGAAACAGATTGATACTTTCGAGTCCATTTTTTATCCGGAACAGCACCGACAACTGGTGGTAGGTGGTGAGTTGATAATTGAACTATGCAGTCGTATACCTGTAAATCTCCTCCAGAATCGTTATGCTTTTAGGGAAAACTCTTTATTTTAGTCTACTGTGTTTCTTAGCATGAAAATGGGAGTTTGCTGACCCCATTTGCCAATCTGGTGGACTTGTCACTATTCACTTATTTTACCAAAACAAACCCAATCGGACTAGTTTGCTGGTCTATAATTTGGGTTCTTTTTAAAGAATCTACCATAGTTTGTAGAACGGGCCAAGCTCTCCCGCTTGGGTCTTTTTCCTAGCAATGAAACGTTGATTTGGTTCAGGGAAAGTTGAATGATATCACAGTTCAATCGCTATGAATTGTGGGACACGCATATAATTCCCTGCTTTTTTATTGGGGACAAATAAACCTGGTTCGGGAGATATCAGAGACTGGGATAGGCTAAGAATACGTTGTTTGGACTGTCGATATTTGGCTGTTTGCACAATATTGCTGTTTTATGACACATCCATCAGTTGAGCTACGTTCAGTCACATGACGTACCGGAGACAGGGATAGACTAAGCAGACCTTGTTTGAACCGTCGATATTTGGCTGTTTGTACAATATTGCTGTTTTATGACACATCCATCAGTTGAGCGACGACTCAGTCACATGACGTACCAGAGACTGGGATAGACTAAGCAGACCTTGTTTGGACTGTCGATATTTGGCTGTTTGTACAATATTGCTGTTTTATGACACATCCATCAGTTGAGCTACGTTCAGTCACATGACGTACCGGAGACAGGGATAGACTAAGCAGACCTTGTTTGAACCGTCGATATTTGGCTGTTTGTACAATATTGCTGTTTTATGACACACCCATCAGTTGAGCGACGACTCAGTCACATGACGTACCAGAGACTGGGATAGACTAAGCAGACCTTGTTTGGACTGTCGATATTTGGCTGTTTGTACAATATTGCTGTTTTATGACACATCCATCAGTTGAGCGACGACTCAGTCACATGACGTACCAGAGACTGGGATAGACTAAGCAGACCTTGTTTGAACCGTCGATATTTGGCTGTTTGTACAATATTGCTGTTTTATGACACATCCATCAGGTGAGCGATGACTCAGTCACGTGACGTACCAGAGACTGGGATAGACTAAGTTTACCTTATTTGGACTGTCGATATTTGGCTGTTTGTACAATATTGCTGTTTTATGACACATCCATCAGTTGAGCGACGACTCAGTCACATGACGTACCAGAGACTGCGATAGACTAAGCAGACCTTGTTTGGACTGTCGATATTTGGCTGTTTGTACAATATTGCTGTTTTATGACACATCCATCAGGTGAGCGACGGTTCATTCACATGACGTACTACGGCGCTCTCATGATCTCATTGTACCGAGACGAGCCGAGATTTCTCCAGCCATTCCATTTACTTACCCTGTTGTCTAACATCGACTCGTTGATGATAAAATGGAGGGGTAACGTTCATGAGATATGTATGTTAAGGCTGTTTTTTAGAATGGATAATAATTTTTTTTACAGTTAATGAAGTTGAAAACTTCATTGAAAATTGAATTTATTCAAATGAGTTTATAAAATGTTGTTGTTTTAGTCATGATTATTTCATTATTACCATCGTTAGTTTATTCAGCTATAAATATTATCAGAGTTCAAATAATTTCACGAACGCCGTCAAGAATCACGTGTTTGCCGTTGTTATAACTTTGATCTCAGAATATAAGTAACCATGGCGTTTATTCAGTTTACCATGTATATTGTAATTTGAGTTTTTTTTTATCAAATACTTTTTTATGCCCCCCAAAACAATTATTGTCCAGTTGATGTTAATGGTTGTTTACTTAAGATGTTACTGAATAAGTTGGGACTTCCTACATTGATGTCGCTATTTTATTATCAAGTAAATCCCATCTAAATATTGTGTTGCGTTTTTATGTCTCTAGGGGTGACGCATGTTCATATTTCTTGAGTATACAAACGACAATTCAAATACCTTAAGATGCACCAGAATATACATGTATCTATTACCTTAATGCAATTTATCAATCATTCAGGTGTCTCGTAGACCGCGTTAAGTATTATAAACTAGAACAAGAGAACTGTGATACAAAGTATCACAGCGGGCCTAAAACCACTCTTTAAGAGATATCACGATTCGCACAGTTATTTACTTAATTATCCTCAGTTTTCACACACACACACACACACACACACACACACACACACACACACACACACACACCTTTTCATCCATACAGAAGTATTCGCTGGCTGATTGGAGTCGAGTCAATTATACCGACTCGAACCGTTATGCAGAGCTTGACTCGGACTATAATATTGATTAATTATGTCAGGTATAAGTAATTTATTTCTAAATATAGCCACATGGAACGCGACCGGAATTATGTCCAGTGCGAGTTATTTAAGTGATTTCTTAGAAAATAATGCTATAGATGTCTGCGGCATTGCCGAGCATTGGTTATTCAAACATGATTTACACTTTCTTGATTGCATCAATAATAAATATTCATGTCATTCGATTTCTGATCCTGATCTTCTGTTGCCAAGCAACCGAAGAGTTGGTAAGGGTGGCATCTGTATGTTCTGGAACAAGCGTCTAAACGATATTGTTTCACCTTTGAACTTAGAAAGTAAATATATATTAGGTATCCAAATTATGTCTTCTGTAGGAATTTCTATATTTATTTTTCAAGTGTACTTTCCATGTAAAAACTACTCTATTGCCATGTATAAGAAATGTTTAGACGATGTAGAGAATATACTATGTATATACAGGACAACGGGTATAATATGTCTTATGGGTGATTATAATACTGAATTATCCTCCAGAAACCAACCTACATTTAAACTCGATAGCCGAGGAAAATTGTTAGTTGACTTTATGCTTAATTATAATTTGTTAGCCGTTAATTCGCTAAGCCTGTGTTATGGAGCAGAATTTAGTAATGTGCCATATAATAGTGATAGAGAGACACTCATAGATCACATATTAATTGAAGCAAGTTCTATTGAGCTGATAAAGTCATGTAAAATTTTAGATGATAGTTGTTTAAATGTTTCGACTCATCGTCCAATTGTTTGTAAAATAGAATGTCAAATTGAAAATAATATTCATTCAAGTGAAACTTATCATAATATAAATTGGCATAATGTGAAGCAGGAAAAAATATATAAATATTGCAGTTTTTTAAATACAAACATAATGCGTAACGATTTGCTTTCATTACATATATCTACGCCCGGTGACGTTGACTCGTTATATACGACCGTCGTTAATTTAATGAATAATGCGACCAATAAATACATTCCAAGATCAAAATTCAAACCATTTATTAAACCATACTGGAATCGTGAATTATCATATTTACATAACGAAATGAATTCAAAAAGGATACAATGGTTAAATGAAAATCGCCCTCGCAGTATTCAATCCCTTAGTTATAGAAACTATAAGGCATCAAAAAACAAATTTCGTAAAGTCCACCGCGCTGTTGTCCAAACGTATCTGTCTAGCTTAGAACGGGAAATTGATGCAGCGGCAGATATGGACAATAATGAGTTCTGGAAATTGATAAATAGGCGTAAGAAAAATAAGAAATCAGAAACCACTCTTAAAATGAATTTTAATGGACAATTGTACGAGAATCCGGTCGATATTAATAATGGCTGGAAAAACTATTTTTCAGAGTTATACACGCCGCAAGATCATGGTTTTGATTCAGCATATGCACGATCATGCGATGAAGAGTTGTTGAACATTAAGTCTGAATTAAATACACATCAATGTAACGACATTGAGATCAATTTAACTATGGTTGAACAGGCTTTAAAATCTTGTAAAAAGAAAAAAGCCTGTGGCAGTGATCTTATTTATTACGAAAATATGATATACGGTGGTCCGCTATTACTTTCCGTAATTACAAAATTATTTCACAATATGTCTTTACTAGCACATGTACCTGTTGAAATGAAAAAGGGTATTATAACGACCCTCTACAAAGGCAACAATAAAAACAAAACGGACCCAAATAGTTACAGGGCCATATCACTTTGTTCTACTATTTTAAAATTGTACGAAAAGATTTTACTAAAAATGTTAGAGCAATCTGGTACACTCAGGTTAAACACATTGCAAGGCGGTTTTCAAAGAAACATTAATTGTAAAATGACGTCTTTTCTATTACGAGAAAGTATCTTTTTTGCAAAAGAAAACAACTCTAAACTATTTACATGCTTCCTCGACGTGAGACAAGCATTTGACCACGTATCTCATAGCATATTGATGCTTAAATTATATAAAACAGGTGTCAACAAATCTATTTTTAAAATTATACAAAACATGTTTGAAAATATTTTTAGCTGCGTTAGGTCACAAGGCCAATCTTCGGATTGGTTCCCAATTTTACAGGGAACAAGGCAAGGCCAAGTAATGAGCCCGTACTTCTATCTACTCTTCGTAAATGATCTAATGAATAAGTTAGATCAATCCTATTACGGTCTGAAAATAAATGATACGGGTTACTGTTGCCCAACTTCTGCAGACGATATGGTGCTCAGTTCACTGACTAAGAACGGACTAGAAAAACTTATGACCATATGTCATAATAACTCTATCCGAGAACGATATACTTATAATGCAAATAAATGTAATGTCATTGTTTTTAATGAATGCAGTTCTGAATCACAAAATAACTCAAGGCAATGGCGTTTAGGCCAAAGTACTGTCATTGAAACTGATACATATGTTCATCTAGGCATTTCATGTAGTAAAGACATGTGTCTGAATGAAAACATTAAAGACGCGTGCACTAAACTACGTAAAACATATTTTGGATTAGCCGACTGTGGCGTCCATCAAAATGGTTTACACCCAATTACAGTAAAACATTTATATCAAACTGTTGTCCTCTCGCGAGCTTTATACGGCTGCGAACTATGGAACGCCATTACGGACACGCAACTCAAATCGCTAGAACGTGTACATGTTCAATGTATTAAACATATGCAGTCTTTACCAAAACAAACTCGTAGTGACGTCGCGCTGGCTTTAATTGGCCTCACACGAATCGAGCATGAAATTGATAAGCGAAAGCTCTTGATGTTTGGACAATTATGTAGTATTAATAAACGCTTCAGGATAAACACACTTTTTGTTATTAGGCTCATACAATTCATGTCTTATCCACGTAAAACGCAGGGTTTTATACCAGATATCTACCGTATTCTAGGCAAATACAAATTGACCGATGTTCTAACGAAATACATTTCTACTGCATTCTTCCCTACGTTAAGACAATGGAAAAAAAGACTTAAATTAAGTATACATAAATCAGCCGAATTTGACTTTAGAACAAGACTGGTTCAAGACGACAGTCTCAATAGTTTTCTCAATATACAAAGAGAAATCGTACCAAACAGTATTTGGTATTTCTCCCAAATATATCGCGATTCACTACCATACTGTAGAACTGTTACTTTTATAATTGGTAAATTATTTGCCCGCAAATATCAAACTGTTTGTCCGCAGTGCAGTCTCATTACAGACACTGTAGCTGAACATTTAATTTTGTTCTGCTCGTCAAATAATTCCCTCAGACATACTTTATTATGTAATATACACAAAGTATGTGGATCAGATAAGTACGATAAGCTTTGTAACATGGACGCCTTTAATCAAATTATAGAACTAGTTTCCGGTTATCCTTCTTTAAACATGACAGATAAACAAACGGTTGCTATTTCAAAAATTACATTTAGACATTTACATCATATGACTAAAGCATTAAGATATACGTTTATGTAGATAACACACACAATACTTCATCTTTTGTGTGTTGTCACTTTGTTGCTGAGCTCGTCGTTATCTCGTATTGACAACGAAAATAACAATACACAACAATATTTTAATTTTAAATATTATATAATATATTTATTGTTTGTATTCAAATTGTTAAAAAAAAAAAAAAAAAAAAAAAAAAAAAAAAAAAAATAATAATAATAATAATGTCTTCAAATAATGCGTTCCTTTCATTTAACTTTTAAGGTACGAATACAATTATGTTTTTGAAAGATATTATTTGGAACAAATACCACTTTTAGCACCCATATAGTGTATGTATGTTCTTGTGTTTCGTTTCGGCAAGTCATATCAGTCATTATATGCAATACTCTTCTAAAAGTGTCAATATATTTTGCAATTTGAATGGACATATCATTTATTTATTTTGTTTGTATATATGTAAGTTGTTTGAACTATCGAAGTAATATGTTTGTTTGTATTGTATATATATGATTGTCATTTAATTGTCTATATGTGTATTATGTTTTTGTATATTTATTGTACTCCCATTTGCTGTTTAAATGTTTATACTCTCCTGTATATTTGTACTATGGAGGAAATAAAGAATCAATCAATCAATCAATCAGTATAAAATGTGAACCAATGTAAAGCAGTCTCCAGATAAATATCTGCGTAGAAATAGATCGTTGTTAACATTTGGGATAACAAAAACTTGGTGTACCATACGTGTTTAGCAAGTAAGTACAGATTTCTTGTTTTTAATTGAAATCAAATATTTGAAATTTCTTTTGATAAAATGCAATATAGTGAAAACAAGCGTCCAGGTGAATTTATAATACAATACTATTAATCGAAAACGAAAGTAAAAGGTACTTGGACGTGAAATGATTAAAGTGCATATGAAACATTTTAACATGCTCAAGTGTTCATTAAAGTGAAGTTATTTGTTATAACAATATTTCTCGACTGGGATACAATACAATACAATACAAATCCTTTATTTCGTAAATAGAGGCCTCCGGCCCAAAATACATATCATTATTTACAAACATTTAGTAGTGTCAAAATATGAAATGAAATATGGCATACAATTTATGTGGAAATATTTCTTTTCTATTATAATTGTGATTCATTTCGTACCAAAATAAAATGGATATATGCAGCTAGTTTCCTAAGTTTGAAGGTGTCATTTAGTTGTAGTAGCTGATAAAAATCTTCTAAGTTATTTTCCCCGGAATACCAAGACTGTAAACATTGTAGTCTCAGATCCGCATATCTTGGACACAGAAAAAATACATGATATTCGTCTTCTATAATGTTTATATTCGCATGAATATAACAATATGTACACTTTCGGTCTTGCCTTTCAATATTTTCGTGACGACCAGTTTCTATTTTGAGCTTGTGACTAGAACATCGAAAACGGGCAAGAGATTTTTTATGTAAAAAGGGAATTTCAATACAAAGATACTTTTCTGGATTTAGTAAAGTTTTGAAGTACTTATAAGTGTCACAACGTGTGGATTCTGCAATACTACCATGCCAGTACTGGGTCATGCAATCTGATAGTCGTTGTTTAAATGCTAAAATAAACATATTAATATCCCCTACTTCATGTGAAATCCAAACATACCCGAATCCATATCGAAACAATAATTTCTTAACACTTGAAGCCCAAGTTTTTCTTCCAACATCATCTAAATCTTTAAGCATTCTATAACAATGTTTTGGATATCGGTGATTTGGCATATGTATTATTTTACACCAGTACTTAATGCAATTTGTATGATAAGTAACGCACAAAGGAAGCCTTCCGCACTCGCTGAGCGCTACGCTATTATTTACAGAACTATTAACACCTAAGAAGTATTTACAAAAATCAGCCTGAACTGACTCAATTGCACTTGAATATTCGTAACCCCATATCTCTGATGCATAACATAATATAGGTTTTACCATTGAATCAAACAATTTAAATAGTTCATTATGTAAAAATCGTCCAAATGGCCTTTGATAATTTCGAATAGAATATAGTTTTTTTGGCCTGTGTCGCAAGTTTGCTTTTGGCGGAAGTCCACGACAGTTTGGGTGTCAACAGAATGCCCATGAATTTATACAACGACGTTGTTTTTATGAGATTTCCTCTGTACGACCAATTTTCATATAAACGAAGTCTGCCACCATTTCTAAATACAATAATTTCAGTTTTCTTAAGATTAATGTTCATGCCTGTAGAAATGCAAAAATCATTTAATACATTTAGTTGAATCTGTAGCTTTGACGCAGTCTCAGCTACGCTTGTTACATCATCAGCAAATAATAAATACATGATATCAGGTATATCGTTAGAGACAAATATTCCAGTACCACAGCGTTCTCTAAATAATGTACAAAGGTCATTGATATAAAGTGAAAATAAAATAGGACTACTTATGTCCCCCTGTCTCGTTCCAATATTACATGGGAATGGATCAGTAATACCATTTGGCGTACGTATGGAACATTTAGTTTTACTATACATAGATTTAAATACAGATAAAATTTTACCATGAATGCCTTTACGCGCAATACTATTAAATAATTTATTATGAATTAAAGTGTCAAACGCTTTGCTAAAGTCTACGAAAAGACAGTAAAAACGCCCTCCTTTCTTTGAAATATATTTCTGTACAAGTGCTTGTAAGGAGAAGATGTTATCTATTGCAGAATAACCAGATCTGAAGCCTGCTTGCGCCTCATCAATCTTATGTTCACGCTCAGCCCAACTGTAAATTCTTTGCGTAGCAATATTAGAAAATATTTTGTACATAATGCTTATTAGCGAAATTCCTCTGTAATTATTTGCGTCGTCTTTTAATCCGGATTTGTGTATTGGGCATAGAATACTTTCTGACCAAGCATCTGGATAGGTACCGCTATCTAAGATTTTGTTAAATATTGTATTTAGATATGGGACAACTTCAGTTTCCGTATTTTTAAAAAAGTCTGCTCCGATTCCAGAAGGGCCTGAACTCTTACCGGATTTCAATCTCCGGATTCCTGAAATAATGTCTGCGTCTGTAATCGGGTCATTTAGCACGTCTGCGGTGATGTCAATATTTATCAAAGCATTATCATCTTGTAAATCAAGTTCAATATTCGAGTTGTCTTCAATGTATAAAAGTTTACGGAAATAGTCAATCCATTCTTCATTCGATATATTATACTTTTGATGAGAGAACTGTTTTGATTCTTTAATTTTTTTCCAAAAAGAAGAGGGATCGGTACGCGAATCTATTAAATCTTGTCGTATTTTTGTTTCATACTGTCGTTTTTTTAATTTACAAATATTTTTAAAGGCATTTCGTTCATTCTTGTACGTAATAAGATCATTTTCTACAATTGTTGTTCGGAATTTTCGCAGTAATGAATATTTTCTTTGTTTAAGTGTTTCGCAATCTGCATCCCACCATGGAGGATGTTTGTTACTGTTATGGTTATAATGTTTATTTTTAATACGCATTGATTCAGCTGCAGATTTATATGTGTCTGTCAGCATAATTACTGCTTTATTTATATCAGAGTTTACATAATTCATTATATCATCACGAGATGTGCGTAAAAGTTCTCGGAATTTTTCTATAAAAGTATCTCGGTACCTATCTTGCCATCTGTATTTTACATATTCTTTCATATTTACAGTAGGTATATTGATCTCAGGACCATTTGGAATATCCCTTTTTGTAGTAAACTTTAACTGACATTTAATTGGAAAATGTACCGAATCGTCACGATTTTCAACGTTAAAATCAGAAATATTTGTAAAAAGATCGCTTGATACAATATTGTAGTCAACTACACTAGCTCCATTATTAGCTATACATGTAAAATCACCTTTTACATCACCAAAAAGTCTACCATTTAAAATATGCATATTATTACAGCTGCATAATTCAACTAGGGATTTGCCAAAATTATTATATCTTAAAGAATCCATATTATTTCTTGGCATATCAAAGTCATCTCCATCGTAATCCGTGTCTCCAAAAACAAAATTTAAAGTATCGTTAGGTTGGACTATAAAGACTCCTGGAGGTGGGTGGGCGCGTATATTTGAGAGGGCTGACAGCAGGGTACATAATACCTACTTCTCAATTCTCCTCCCCCGTGGTCTTCCCTATGTTTGCATCCTAATTTCACGAGTTAACAAACCTGTGACAATATTTATTGCACAATTAAATGTTAAATAGGGCTTATGTGCTCTGTGAGTGAACTTTGTAATTACATTGAGTAAACTTTGTAATTGCATTAAGTAAAATGTAATTAGATTGAGTATACTTGGTAAGTTACATTGAGTAAACTTTGTAATTGCATTGACGAAACTTGGTAATCACATTGAGTAAACTTGGTAATTACATTGAAATAAGCTTTATTATTACATTGGTGTAAACATTGTAATGGCATTCAGTAAACTCT
Organism: Panopea generosa; assembly: GCA_029582155.1. Lineage (NCBI taxonomy): Eukaryota > Metazoa > Mollusca > Bivalvia > Adapedonta > Hiatellidae > Panopea > Panopea generosa. The sequence continues at coordinate 63,814,101 of CM055899.1, read as the reverse complement.
GTAATAACATTGAGTAAACTGGGTAATTACATTGAGTAAACTTTGTAATTACAGTGAGTAAACTTTGTAATTACACTGAAGTAAGCTTGGGTAATAACATTTATAATACTTTGTATTTTAATTGAGTAAACCTTTATTTACGTTGCAGTAAACGTTGTGATACAAAATTGAGTCATCTTTTTAATTAAATTACTTTGAGTAAACTGTGTTATTAAATAAGGTAAACTTTGTAATTACATTAATTGAACTTTGTATTTACATTGAGTACACTTTGTAATTACATTGAGTAAACTTTGTAATTACATTTGGTCAACTTTGTAATTACATTGAGTAAACTTTGTAATTACATTGAGTAAACTTTGTCATTACATTGAGTAATCTTTGTAATTACATTGAGTAAACTTTGTCATTACATTGAGTAATCTTTGTAATTACATTGAGTAAACTTTGTCATTACATTGAGTAATCTTTGTAATTACATTGAGTAAACTTTGTAATTACTATCAGTAAACTTTGTTATTGTATGAGTAAACATTGTAATATCTGTGAGTAAACTTTGTCATTACATTGAGTAAACTTTGTAATTACTTTCAGTAAACTTTGTTATTGTATGAGCAAACATTGTAATTACTGTGAGTAAACTTTGTCATTACATTGAGTAAACTTTGTAATTACTTTCAGTAAACTTTGTAATTATATGAGTAAACATTGTAATTACTGTGGGTAAACTTTGTAATTATATTGAGTAAACATTGTAATTACATTGAGTAAACTTTGTAATTACATTGAGTAAACTTTGTAATTATATTGAGTAAACATTGTAATTACATTGAGTAAACTTTGTAATTATATTGAGTAAACATTGTAATTACATTGAGTAAACTTTGTCATTACATTGAGTAAGCTTTTGAATTAAATTGAGTGAACTTGGTTATTACATTGAGTTAACTTTGTATTTATATTGAGTAAACATTGTAATTAGATTGTGTAAACTTTGTAATTATATTGAGTAAACATTGTAATTACATTGAGTAAACTTTGTAATTACATTGAGTAATCTTTGTAATTACATTGAGTAAACTTTGTCATTACATTGGGTAATCTTTGTAATTACATTGAGTAAACTTTGTAATTACTATCAGTAAACTTTGTTATTGTATGAGTAAACATTGTAATATCTGTGAGTAAACTTTGTCATTACATTGAGTAAACTTTGTAATTACTTTCAGTAAACTTTGTTATTGTATGAGCAAACATTGTAATTACTGTGAGTAAACTTTGTCATTACATTGAGTAAACTTTGTAATTACTTTCAGTAAACTTTGTAATTATATGAGTAAACATTGTAATTACTGTGAGTAAACTTTGTAATTATATTGAGTAAACATTGTAATTACATTGAGTAAACTTTGTAATTACATTGAGTAAACATTGTAATTACATTGAGTAAACTTTGTAATTATATTGAGTAAACATTGTAATTACATTGAGTAAACTTTGTAATTACATTGAGTAAGCTTTTGAATTAAATTGAGTGAACTTGGTTATTACATTGAGTAAACTTTGTAATTACATTGAGTAAACATTGTAATTACATTGAGTAAACTTTGTAATTATATTGAGTAAACATTGTAATTACATTGAGTAAACTTTGTAATTACATTGAGTAAGCTTTTGAATTAAATTGAGTGAACTTGGTTATTACATTGAGTTAACTTTGTAATTATATTGAGTAAACATTGTAATTACATTGTGTAAACTTTGTAATTATATTCAGTAAACATTGTAATTACATTGAGTAAACTTTGTAATTACATTGAGTAAACTTTGTCATTACATTGAGTAATCTTTGTAATTACATTGAGTAAACTTTGTCATTACATTGAGTAATCTTTGTAATTACATTGAGTAAACTTTGTAATTACTATCAGTAAACTTTGTTATTGTATGAGCAAACATTGTAATTACTGTGAGTAAACTTTGTCATTACATTGAGTAAACTTTGTAATTACTTTCAGTAAACTTTGTAATTATATGAGTAAACATTGTAATTACTATGAGTAAACTTTGTAATTATATTGAGTAAACATTGTAATTACATTGAGTAAACTTTGTAATTACATTGAGTAAACTTTGTAATTATATTGAGTAAACATTGTAATTACATTGAGTAAACTTTGTAATTATATTGAGTAAACATTGTAATTACATTGAGTAAACTTTGTAATTACATTGAGTAAGCTTTTGAATTAAATTGAGTGAACTTGGTTATTACATTGAGTTAACTTTGTAATTATATTGGGTAAACATTGTAATTACATTGTGTAAACTTTGTAATTATATTCAGTAAACATTGTAATTACATTGAGTAAACTTTGTAATTACATTGAGTAAACTTTGTCATTACATTGAGTAATCTTTGTAATTACATTGAGTAAACTTTGTCATTACATTGAGTAATCTTTGTAATTACATTGAGTAAACTTTGTAATTACTATCAGTAAACTTTGTTATTGTATGAGCAAACATTGTAATTACTGTGAGTAAACTTTGTCATTACATTGAGTAAACTTTGTAATTACTTTCAGTAAACTTTGTAATTATATGAGTAAACATTGTAATTACTATGAGTAAACTTTGTAATTATATTGAGTAAACATTGTAATTACATTGAGTAAACTTTGTAATTACATTGAGTAAACTTTGTAATTATATTGAGTAAACATTGTAATTACATTGAGTAAACTTTGTAATTATATTGAGTAAACATTGTAATTACATTGAGTAAACTTTGTAATTACATTGAGTAAGCTTTTGAATTAAATTGAGTGAACTTGGTTATTACATTGAGTTAACTTTGTAATTATATTGGGTAAACATTGTAATTACATTGTGTAAACTTTGTAATTATATTCAGTAAACATTGTAATTACATTGAGTAAACTTTATGATTACATTGAGTAAGCTTTCGAATTTAATTGAGTGAACTTGGTTATTACATTGAGTTAACTTAATATATTTGCATTAAGTAAACATTACTTGATTTTGTAATTACTTGAAGTAAACTTACTGTAGTTACTTTGAGTAAACTGTGTTATTAAATTAGGTAAACTGTGTAATTACATTGGGTAAACTTTGTAATTACATTGAGTAAACTTTGTAATTACATTAAGTAAACTTTGTAATTACATTAAGTAAACTTTGTAATTACATTGAGTAAACTCAATATGTCCGGTTAGGATCTTGAACTTTAAACAAGGACTCGTATATTCTGTGGTCTATAGAACTGGACATGCCATATGTAAGTTAACATGTCATTTTAATAATTCTGATAAATATAATTATATTCCCAGTAATTAAATCGCAATTGAAGGGCGGTTCTCATCACTGTCAGAATTTTGTTCTGCAACTTCAAATATTATCGCACAGTACGACCAATATTAGTATAGAGACATTTCGATAAGTTGGTAAAACAGCATCGTAAATGAGTGGCATACAATGGAAAATATTTAAAAAAAAAAGGAAAATAAAAGTTATTGACATTACCGACGCCGTTATGTATATCCACTATGTGCGCCGGGTCTACCGATGTGCCTGCTTTTAAACCGTTCTGCTTTATTGTAAAATGGTCTCACATTATCAAATGTCTTTATTTATTACATGTAGCGGAAGATAACAGTTTTCAATGATGTATTTTTATTCTATTGAATGGAACAATAAATTTCTTAGAGAAAAAGTCTGATTTTTATTTTTGAATGTCCCTCGTATATATTCTCAGTTATCGTACCTCATGGTTTTATATTTTCACAAAACAATGATTTTAATGTTTTAAATATACCAATGATTGCAATAACTCTAATCTATATGTAGTACAGTATGAAACAGAGTATCAAATATATTATATACAGTCAAAATTCTCGATATTGGAGGGACTGCCAAAAAAACTCAAGATATCCGAATATCGACATAGATTATGTCTCAAAATCATTTTTTTTTTTCGTTCAGCACGGTTAACATATTTACTTTGTTAATAAACGTAAACTTTGAGCTAACAACGAGAAGTAAACGGAAATCGGTCTACTCGGCTTTGTCCCTTCACTTCCCATTAAGTCACGTGATTAAACACGCGCAAACAGCTCGCGGAGGTATTTAATCTGTCAGATAACGATAAAAGCGAACATGTCGTTCAGTTCACTTCACTTCACTTCTGTAATCTGTAATCAAACGTTTACAAACAAATAAACGCAGCCCATATAAGTGTCGCACGTCAATTTTATTTTCATATTACGGCCCGTGCAGTAGAATAACACTGTCGTGATCAATGCTAATATCCGGGACTTTCTTCGAATTTCTCGGCAGTGTGAGATATAAGTTCAGGCTGATTGATTGAATCAAATGCTATTTAAACCAAATTAACATGCAATCACACAATTCGATGACACGATGTTTGCAACATTCTGTAAGTCATTAAAACTGACACCAACTCGTTGACCGGTAATTAGTGTTGCGTCATAAAAAAATGGCACGCGGAATGGAAAAACACACAGTTTTATGTCAACAATAAATATATCGAGACAAACAATCAATGAAAGGAGTTAACTGATCAATCGGGGACTAAAACTGGGATCGTGATATCCGGAGTATCGACACAGACAATATCGAGTTAAAAGGTGTTTATTTATATAAGCAAAGAAGGGGAAAAGTTGGGACTATAAAAAATATCGACATTACCGGAATATCGATTCAAGCGATATCGAGATAACGAGTTTCGACTGTATCTGATACTACTAAGGATGTATGGATTAATAATATAATATTAAATTCCTCGGAACTACCTAATGTGTTCGGACAACTTCATGTACCTCTTGTCCGAACATAGTATTCCAGGTAGTTTGAAATATAACAGTTTCGATAATAGATAGAGTATTTTATTTAATACAAAACATAAACAGTGGTGCCGAGTATTTCAATACAGTACAAAGTTAATAAAAACAAGAGCTCTCGGAGCTTAGTTAAACTTATTTGTTTTACTTCGATTGCGGAATAGGTTATTACAACTTATACAAATCACGCTGGTTGTCTTCTTGTGGAACGGTCTTGCTCAAGGGGAGGATTAAACCTGGGTTCGATGCTCTACCACTGCACCATGTGCTACACTCTAGTGTTAAAACCATATCATATATAATCTGTAACCAGGTAATCAGACTTTTATCAGTCATATTATCTTGGATATCAGCAATATAGTCAATACACTGTACATATATGTAGGTAAAAAGGTGAAAAGTACTTGAGTTGAAATAGGGCATAGTATTTGAAATAAGTATTAAAATAAAGAGTCGGACGGACCCGTGCAGGAAGGGTTGGGGTTCGCTACGGCGTGTACCAACGTAAAATAATACAAATTTAAATAGCGCTGAGTATTTTAATACATCAACAAATGGGTATGTAACAAAGTTGAAATTAGACAAAGTATTTCTTTCATCTTATAATTACAAAAAAGGTTAAAAATAAGGTATGCTCATATCTCAGTAACCACTATCCATATATTAAACGAACTTAACACATGCTTTGATTTATTCATTTACTTATTTCTCTCTTTTCTGTCATTATTCCTAGCACTGAATGAGGAAACCAGCTCCCTAAGTAACTTGCCTCGAAAAGAATATATTTGAAAAATGTTTCAAACCAGCACTCCCGACCTAATTATCAAGATAAAATTTCTAGTCTCAGCACAGAAATATAATGAACGCAGCTCAAAACACAAGCCTTCTCGGATCCTATTGCCAAAATAAAAGTATCGCAGTTCATTCAAATCGCCCCGAGTCAAATTCGAGGTTTCAACTAAACGTTGACGCTGAAGCAGACCCATTACAAATGATACTGGAAGGTGCGGTGCGCATTTATATAGCCAAATCTAGCTTTACTGTCATTTGTTTTAAATACTTGAGTGTGGCTCGAAACTTTATAGCCCCTCTACCAAAAATCCCACCTGGAAACTCCTGGGTATGGCGCACCATTTAAGATATGAAAACGCACCGAAGTGTATGATATATCCATATTCCAGAGTAATTATTGTCTGCTGATGTTATTGGTGGTTTACTTGAGATGTTACTGAATGAGTAAGTGCCTCCTGCATTCGAATTAGTTCGTATCTCTTCGTGTTTTGCGTTTTAATATCTTTTGAGGGTACAGAGTGTGGACAAGTTAGGTTGGATACTGAATACATGTATTCTCTTTTTTCATACAGTTATTTGTTTGTCTAATAACTTCTATAATACAAGATGCCCAAGAGAGCTTGAATTGCACTACTGGCAACAAATGAACAGATTTCAGAGAAAAAGTTTTTGTAAGTTCCTCTTCAACAAATCTTTGATGAGACCACCATGCAATGCTACACATAAAATGTCTAAGGTCAAGGCCTTAAACATTCAGAATTTTTATTTTTTTAATAGTGTCGCCTTAATGTGCTTATAAGCCCTGTGGCGGGAACATTTATGGCCGAATCACGCTGGTTAAAAAACGTGTCCATGATCGATCTTGTTGTTACATAACTAGTGTGCAAGTTTGGTTAAGATTCAATGAAAAATGAGGGTGTTATTGCGTCTACAACATTTCCCCTATATAACTCTATGTCAAACAGTAACCCCTGTGGCGGCCCATAATTTGGCCCCAGGGACCCGGCCTAAACAAACCGTTGAGAGGACAACTATTCGATGCTACATGTAAAATAACTTAAGTTTAGGCCTTGAACTTTCAGAGAAAATTATTTTTAAAGTTTCGATTAAAATGTGCTTATAAGCCATGTGGCGGGTGCATTTGTGATCAAATCACGCTGGTTCAAGAACTTGTCCGTGATCTTATGGTTATATAACGACTGAGCAAGTTTAGTTAAGATTCAATGAAAAATGTGGGTGTTATTGCGTCTACAACGTTTGCCCTATATAACTTTATGAAAAACAGTGATCCCTTTGGCGGCCAAAAATTTTATCACAGGGACCCAACTTCAACAAACCTTTTAAGAGGCCTCCATGCAATGCTACACGTAAACTTTCTAAGGTTAGGCCTTGAACTTTTAGAGAAAATGCTTTTTACGGTTTCGATTAAAAGTGTTTATAAGCACTGTGGTGGGGCGTTTGTAGTTGAATAGGCCTTAAACTTTCAGAGAAATTGTTGTTTTTAAAGTTTCACTGAAAATGTGCTTATAAGCCCTGTGGCGGATACATTTGTGATCAAATCACGCTGAATTTGAATTTTTTAACCATCATATTTGGGTGCTGAATGTATTTCATTTGGCAGTATGGTTTTGTAGCAAGAATGACATGATATTTTGAATTGTTTTAGGAAGTTACAGTTTACAATCATAAGTGGTTTTAGAAAAGCGCCTTAAAGCACGCAGATTGTAAATATTGCGTTGTTTTATTAAAGGCATAACAGGGCGGCACTAGGGTTTATATGACGCACTACATGTGATACTGGGATACTGTATAACCTATGATAGGAGATACTCGATTATTGTAGAAGGTATTACATATTCTCCTACCATATAACCGTTTAAGTGATCACTAACCGTTTTGTATTACCAGAAGCCAGAAGGCTCGATTTCAAAGACGGACATCATGCAACCAAAAGCTAAAACTGAACTTCTCAAACGTGCATTTTCTTATTCTGCTATAGAAATATGGAACAATATACCTTCATCAATCAGAAAACTGAATAACGTTGCTACTTTTAAATATGTGTACAAAGAATTTATGATTACTAAAACATCTTTCGTATGAAAATTAAATATTGTACTTTGTCATTGTTAACTTTGTTTACTATTGATTTTAGCAGGTATTTGCTCCAAATATTGTTGACACAAATCATTGTAATCTTGACATTACTGATTTTAAATGCTATTCAGAGGGCGTCATTGAAATATTGTATTTATATTGTATATAAAACTTAATAAGTCTACCTCTGTAAATAAAGACATTATTATTATAATTATAATTATATGATGTATGGATAGAACGGTTTTAATTTAGATTGTAACATTGTAAGGTTAAAATATATATAGGATGCTGCTGATATGTTAACTGATAGCATGAGGGCATTTGGTGTGAGTAAATAATTATGTAGTGAGTATTCAGGTTGTCAATATATAATCATATTTTATCGTCATATCAATGTATTGGAGATGCTGATGGTAAGATAACTGACAGTATAAGGGCATGTGATGTTTATAGGTCAATAAATGGAAAGCTAGGTTATTGGTTGATCATCGGATCCAGGGTTGGAGGGTTGTGAGTTCGATCCTTCGCTACGGGCATGTGTGGTGTCTTTGAGCAAGACACTTTATCCGTAAATGCTCAGTACTTGTTCTACTCAGGAATATTTCGAGAGTGATTTATCTATGTTGTAAGAACTTGTTTCACAATGTATTCATGTTTATGTATACAGCAAGTTGTACAAGTCCTGTCTTTGCTTTATAACTGCTTAGATATAGCTAATGATATTGACATAATTAAGAAGCCAATGAATGATTTAAGTTGTAAATTTTCTAAAGTCACCTTTGGTACCGATCTGTCGAATGTGTTCATATTTAACATAAGTAAGGGTTTTAAGTTGTAATGAATCAAGAGATTTGTATGTACAGCAACCCTTTAAAGGGAATTTTCACATATGAATGCCATTGAAAAAATAGTTTTCTCATATATTTGCACTTGAAAGAAATTAAACTTTAGAATTAAAGCATTCATATTTATAGTAGATACGTCTTAGTCAATAAATCTATATTATTATCTTAAGACGTTAGTAGGTGCTCCGAAGCAATAAACTATGTTTAAACTAAATATACTATTGCCAATATTTATTCTAGAGAATCCTTTGGGTCTCTTGTTATAGCATTTCTGTTTATGATAACGAGGTTGCCATGACAATATCGACATGCATTTAATGCAAAAAAATGGATTTCTTCCAAATATTGCTCACCCCTGTCGAACAAATTCTAAATGTCAATCCAAGCACTAACATATGTGATGTTAAAAATTGAAACGCGCTAATTCAAACACCCAGTTTTATTATTCAATATGTTTATTGTACAGTCCGTATAAAATGTCATTTATATATTTTCAGACTGACAAAAAATGGCATCAATAGACACAGGATCAGACGATGTAACAGAAATATGTTGTCAGCCGTGCTCGGATTATGGGGAACATACACCTGCAGCAGGGTATTGTACCGATTGTCAGGAGTACTTATGCAGCACGTGTTTTACTCACCATCGTGCAGGAAGATACAGAAACCACACCCTCCAGAACAAGTCAGAAATGCCAAAGAGTCAGACGTCGTCTATAATGGTTGACAAATGCACGGAACAATGTTCTCAGCATAAAGGAGAAATATTACGATTTTATTGCAAGTCACATGACCAACTTGGATGTCATCGATGTAAAGCCGTTGGTCATATCGGTTGTCAAGTGAGTGAAATAGAAGAAGTATCTAAAAACATGACACAGAGTCCCGAATACAAACAACTAATTGAGAAACTTCATGGACTACGACATAGATATGGACGTTCGTTAAGCATCTCCAAGAAACACGTTGATGAAATTGAAGAGTACTATTCAAGGGCAATGGCGGATGCCATAAGTGTGATAACAAAGTTGAAAGAGGAAGACATGGAGGCAATGGAGGCAATATCAAACACGAGTAGCGCTGTGATAGCAGAGATTCAGAGTACAGCCACGAAGCTAGAAACACTACAAAAAATAACCAAAACAGTCAAATGTTTGTAGTTATAAAAAATACAGCAAGACAGATTAAAATGTTTGAAGATAGTCTTTCTAAGGTGGATGTGGAAAATAAAATAAGGCGATATACATTTAAATTTATGGAACCAATAGATGGAAATCAAGATGTGTTCGGACAGCTGTGTATGCTACCGGTCAGTTTGGATGATGTAGACGTGAAGACGTCCTCGGACTCTAGCAACTCTTATATCACAGGATCATGCCTACTTCCTGGTAATCGACTCGTTATTGCCGATTATAAAAACAAGAAGATAAAACTGCTGGATCTAGAACAAAACAAGATTGCTTCTGAATTACAACTGCAATCTAGACCGTGGGACGTCACGATGATCGACAACACTCAAGTCGCTGTTACACTCGATAGTGACAAGAAGATCCAGATTCTACATACAACATCCAGCAGTCTGTCTAAAGGTCAAGAAATAAAGGTCAGTGGTACTTGCTATGGTATAGTACATAGCGATGAAACACTTATAGTGACATTATATAACCCTAGCAAAGTTGAAATGATGGATATGAATGGCAAAGTGTTAAGAAGTGTAACACAGGATTCTAGTGGTTCCCAACTGTTTGTCAGTCCGTATTACATAGCCATCAGCCCAGACAAGACCGCCATCTACGTGTCTGATTACAGCAAGCATACCGTCACATGTATGTCAATGGATGGTACCGTGAAGTCAGTCTACAAGGATGATGCTCTGAAGAACCCACACGGACTGGTAGTAGTTAAGACAGGAGTGGTGTATATATGTGGCTACAATTCCAACAACATCCACCAGATAACGCCGGAGTGTACCAAGATACAGGTACTCCTGGGAAAGAAACATGGAATATCATATCCCTACTCTGTCACATACTCGGATGGAGACGGCACATTGTATATTGGAATGTATAACAACAACGTCGTTAAGGTGTTAAAAATAACCTAAATCACACAGTCTACTCTTGGTCATATGAAACTTGAAACGTTTATTTAGATTCATGATTATAAATATAAAACGCCATGGTTTCAACTGGTTTTAACTCCAACGTTTTAAAGTACTGCCACCAATCAGAACTGCCAGTGCAACTGCAAGTTATTTGATTTGTCACTCACGAGGGACTTTACGAGTGTCGAATCGAAGTCGGATTGTTTGGAGGTAACAGATTTGAAACCTGATTTAAAAGCAGTGCGTTGTCCACAATATTTGTGTTTATCTTTGTATTTCCTCTTCAAATGACGTGACTGGACTTTACATTTATAACATTAATTTAGAAAAACTACCCGAGATACAGTATTGACAAATATACGTGTATGAATGCAAAGAAGATAAAAATGTGTTTATTGAAAAATGTTTTGACTAAATGCACGTTTTGTCTAATGTCTAATGTTCAAGTGAATAAAATAAATTGTGGTAGGAAAGAATAGTTCAGTGTAAACACAATTATTTCTTATTACAACAGCATTAACATTTTAAATAAAAGTTGTACTAGTATACAAATAGCAATACTCTATTTGTAAACTGTGATAAAAAGTTACTTTTAGCTCGATTTTTTAATAAATGGGAGCTATGTACACGCCCATTGTGTTAATTATTATAATTTATATCTCATGATCGAGGTTTATGAAATAGGTTATTGTACCTTTTAATATCACGATCAGCATCGTAGTGCTCTGATACTGGAAATACATTGAAAATAAGATATACTTTGATGTATAGTTATTGCTTTATATTGCAATCACGATATACGTAAGCCTATTCAAAGATTAAACCGACCAACTTTATGATGGTGGTCTTGATGCATTGTTTCTGGAATGTGTGCAAAACCGCATTTTAATGTAAATAGTCATTTATTCTAGGTGCTGACTTACTTTTAATATGTTACAGATTAGCTCATATCCCACAGAGATCAATGGCAACCTTCCTTAAACGATATGTGTGTATGTATGTAGGTAAATAGGTAGGTAGGTAGGTAGGAAGGTAGGTAGTGGAGCTTATACCTTGTTACATGTATACAACTGTTAAAGAAGATTTCAAAATAGTTTTTTCAGAGAAATGGACTTGCATATAAAAGGTATAATGGTTAATAATTAAATGACTAACACACAGTAACCAACCGATTTGTTATTTACATGCTTAATGTTTAGCGAACATATAAATGATACTGAACCTAACATTAAAAAATCAACCAACTGTAATTACTTAAACTTTTAAGAAAAGTCTGTCCAAGATTTGGTTGAAAATATTTCAGTTTTATATTCAACTGGAGCATGTATTCATGCAGGGTTTGGTATTGGAACTTGCTACGAATATAGTTAAAATCACAGTTGAGAATCGGCATAATATCACTCTTCTTTGATCTTATGTAAACACACAGTTAACACTTTCGGGCATAATTGTTATGTTATATAATAAAATCAAATTATTTATTTTATGAATAAAACAGGCAGCATAAATAAGACAACCTAATTTCGACAGGAAGCGTATAATTCAAGGAGTACAGCCACAGCACCCACTTACAAATTAAACGCATGCACATATGCACCGCCACACCCACACACATGTCATACAAACAGGGGTAGTCAGCAGCCAAATATCAACTGTGGAGCTTATACCTTGTATACACGCACGCACGCACGCACATGCACCACCACACCCACACCCATGACATACAAACAGGGGTAGTCAGCAGCCAAATCTCCACTGTGGAGCTTATACCTTGTATACACGCACACATATGCACCACCACACCCACACACATGACATACCAAGAGGGGTAGTCAGCAGCAAATTCGCCACTGTGGAGATTATATCTTGTATACACGTACGCATGCACACATGCACCGTCACACCCACACACATGACATACCAACAGGGGCAGTCAGCAGCCAAATCGCCACGGTGGAGCTTATACCTTGTATACACGCACGTACACACACACACATGGACCGCCACACCCACACACATGACATACCAACAGGGGTAGTCAGTGTATACACGCACACACACATGCACCGCCAGACCCACACACATGACATACCAACAGGGGTAGTCAGCAGCCAAATCTCCACTGTGGAGTTTATACCTTGTATACACGCACGTACACACACACACATGGACCGCCACACCCACACACATGACATACCAACAGGGGTAGTCAGTGTATACACGCACACACACATGCACCGCCACACCCACACACATGACATACCAACAGGGGTAGTCAGCAGCCAAATCTCCACTGTGGAGCTTATACCTTGTATACAAGCACGTACACACACATGGACCGCCACACCAACACACATGACATACCAATAGGGGTAGTCAGTGTATACACGCGCACACACACATGGACCGCCACAACCACACACATGACATACCAACAGGGGTAGTCAGATCCCAAATCTCCACTGTGGAGCTTATACCTTGTATACACGCGCACACACACATGGACCGCCACACCCACACACATGACATACCAACAGGGGTAGTCAGCAGCCAAATCTCCAATGTGGAGCTTATACCTTGTATACACGCACGCACACATGCACCACCACACCCACACACATGACATACCAACACGGGTAGTCAGCAGCCAAATCTCCACTGTGGAGCTTATACCTTGTATACACGCACACACACATGGACCGCCACACCCACACACATGACATACCAATAGGGGTAGTCAGTGTATACACGCACACACACATGGACCGCCACACCCACACACATGACATACCAACAGGGGCAGTCAGCAGCCAAATCTCCACTGTGATGCTTATACCTTGTATACAAGCACGTACACACACATGGACCGCCACACCAACACACATGACATACCAATAGGGGTAGTCAGTGTATACACGCACACACACATGGACCGCCACACCCACACACATGACATACCAACAGGGGTAGTCAGCAGCCAAATCTCCACGGTGGAGCTTATACCTTGTATACACGGACACACACATGGACTACCACACCCACACACATGACATACCAACAGGGGCAGTCAGCAGCCAAATCTCCACTGTGGAGCTTATACCTTGTATACACGCACGCACACATGCACCACCACACCCACACACATGACATACCAACAGGGGTAGTCAGCAGCCAAATCTCCACTGTGGAGCTTATACCTTGTATACACGCACACACTCATGGACCGCCACACCCACACACATGACATACCAACAGGGGCAGTCAGCAGCCAAATCTCCACTGTGGAGCTTATACCTTGTATACACGCACACACACATGGACCGCCACACCCACACACATGACATACCAACAGGGGCAGTCAGCAGCCAAATCTCCACGGTGGAGCTTATACCTTGTATACACGCACGCACACATGCACCGCCACACCCACACACATGACATACCAACAGGGGCAGTCAACAGCCAAATCTCCACGGTGGAGCTTATACCTTGTATACACGCACGCATATGCACCACCACACCCACACACATGACATACCAACAGGGGCAGTCAGCAGCCATATCTCCACTGTGGAGCTTATACCTTGTATACACGCACACACACATGCACCGCCACACCCACACACATGACATACCAACAGGGGTAGTCAGCAGCCAAATCTCTTCTGTTGAACTTATACCTTGTATACACGTACGCATGCACACATGCACCGCCACACCAACACACATGACATACCAACAGGAGCAGTCAGCAGCCAAATCTCCACGGTGGAGCTTATACCTTGTATGCACGCACACACACACATGCACCGCAACACCCACACACATGACATACCAACAGGGGCAGTCAGCAGCCATATCTCCACGGTGGAGCTTACACCTTGTATACAAGCACACACACATGGACCGCCACACCCACACACATGACATACCAACAGGGGCAGTCAGCAGCCAAATCTCCACTGTGGAGTTTATACCTTGTATACATGCACACACACATGGACCGCCACACCCACACACATGACATACAAACAGGGGCAGTCAGCAGCCAAATCACCACGGTGGAGCTTATACCTTGTATACACGCACACACACATGAACCGCCACACCCACACACATGACATACCAACAGGGGTAGTCAGCAGCCATATCTCCACGGTGGAGCTTATACCTTGTATACAAGCACACACACATGGACCGCCACACCCACACACATGACATACCAACAGGGGCAGTCAGCAGCCAAATCTCCACTGTGGAGCTTATACCTTGTATACATGCACACACACATGGACCGCCACACCCACACACATGACATACAAACAGGGGCAGTCAGCAGCCAAATCACCACGGTGGAGCTTATACCTTGTATACACGCACACACACATGAACCGCCACACCCACACACATGACATACCAACAGGGGCAGTCAGCAGCCAAATCTCCACGGTGGAGCTTATACCTTGTATACACGTAAGCATGCACACATGCACCGCCACACCGACACACATGACATACCAACAGGGGCAGTCAGCAGCCAAATCTCTACTGTGGAGCTTATACCTTGTTACACGTACGCACACACACATGCACCGCCACACCCACACACATGACATACCAACAGGGGTAGTCAGCAGCCAAATCTCCACTGTGGAACTTATACCTTGTATACACGCACACATATGCACCACCACACCCACACACATGACATACCAACAGGGGCAGTCAGCAGCCAAATCTCCACTGTGGAACTTATACCTTGTATACACGTACGCACACATGCACCGCCACACCCACACACATGACATACCAACAGGGGTAGTCAGCAGCCAAATCACCACGGTGGAGCTTATACCTTGTATACACGTACGCACACATGCACCACCACACCCACACACATGACATACCAACAGGGGTAGTCAGCAGCCAAATCACCACGGTGGAGCTTATACCTTGTATACACGTACGCACACATGCACCGCCACACCCACACACATGACATACCAACAGGGACAGTCAGCAGCCAAATCACCACGGTGGAGCTTATACCTTGTATACACGTACGCACACATGCACCGCCACACCCACACACATGACATACCAACAGGGGCAGTCAGCAGCCAAATCACCACGGTGGAGCTTATACCTTGTATACACGTACGCACACATGCACCGCCACACCCACACACATGACATACCAACAGGGGTAGTCAGCAGCCAAATCACCACGGTGGAGCTTATACCTTGTATACACGTACGCACACATGCACCGCCACACCCACACACATGACATACCAACAGGGGTAGTCAGCAGCCAAATCACCACGGTGGAGCTTATACCTTGTATACACGTACGCACACATGCACCGCCACACCCACACACATGACATACCAACAGGGGTAGTCAGCAGCCAAATCACCACGGTGGAGCTTATACCTTGTATACACGTACGCACACATGCACCGCCACACCCACACACATGACATACCAACAGGGGTAGTCAGCAGCCAAATCACCACGGTGGAGCTTATACCTTGTATACACGTACGCACACATGCACCGCCACACCCACACACATGACATACCAACAGGGGTAGTCAGCAGCCAAATCACCACGGTGGAGCTTATACCTTGTATACACGTACGCACACATGCACCGCCACACCCACACACATGACATACCAACAGGGGTAGTCAGCAGCCAAATCACCACGGTGGAGCTTATACCTTGTATACACGTACGCACACATGCACCGCCACACCCACACACATGACATACCAACAGGGGTAGTCAGCAGCCAAATCACCACGGTGGAGCTTATACCTTGTATACACGTACGCACACATGCACCGCCACACCCACACACATGACATACCAACAGGGACAGTCAGCAGCCAAATCACCACGGTGGAGCTTATACCTTGTATACACGTACGCACACATGCACCACCACACCCACACACATGACATACCAACAGGGGCTGTCAGCAGCCAAATTTCCACGGTGGAGCTTATACCTTGTATACACGTATGTATGCACACATTCACCACCACACCCACACACATGACATACCAACAGGGGTAGTCAGCAGCCAAATCTCCACTGTGGAACTTATACCTTGTATACACGCACGCACACATGCACTGCCACACCCACACACATGACATACCAACAGGTGTAGTCAGCAGCCAATTCTCCACTGTAGAGCTTATACCTTGTATACACGCACACACACATGCACCGCCACACCTACACACATGACATACCAACAGGGGTAATCTGCAGCCAAATCTCCACTGTGGAGCTTATACCTTGTATACACGCACGCACACAGGCACCACCACACCCACACACATGACATACCAACAGGGGTAGTCGGTAGCTAAATCTCCACTGTGGAGCTTATACATTGTATACACGCACGCATATGCACCACCACACCCACACACATGACATACCAACAGGGGTAGTCAGCAGCCAGTTCTCCACTGTGGAACTTATACCTTGTATACCCGTACGCATGCACACATGCACCACCACACCCACACACATGACATACCATCAGGGGTAGTCAGCAGCCAAACCTCCACTGTAGAGCTTATACCTTGTATACACACACACACATGCACCAACACACCCACACACATGACATACCAACAGGGGTAGTCAGCAGCCAAATCTCCACTGTGGAGCTTATACCTTGTATACACGCACACACACATGCACCGCCACACCCACACACATGACATACCAACAGGGGTAGTCAGCAGCCAAATCTACACTGTGGAGCTTATACCTTGTATACACGTACGCACACATGCACCGCCACAGCCACACACATGACATACCAACAGGAGTAGTCAGCAGCCTAATCTACACTGTGGAGCTTATACCTTGTATACACGTACGCACGCACACATGCACCACCACATCCACACACATGACATACCAACATGGGCAGTCAGCAGCCAAATCTCCACGGTGGAGCTTATACCTTGTATACACGCACACACACATGCACTGCCACATACACACACATGATATACCAACAGGGGTAGTCAGCAGCCAATTCGCCACTGTGGAGCTTATACCTTGTATACACGTTCGCACACATGCACCGCCACACCCACACACATGACATACCAACAGGGGCAGTCAGCAGCCAAATCTCCACGGTGGACCTGATACCTTGTATACACGCACGCATATGCATCACCACACCCACACACATGACATACCAACAGGAATAATCATCAGCCTAATCTCCACTGTGGAGCTTATACCTTGTATACACGCACGCACGCACACATGCACCACCACACCCACACACATGTCATACAAACAGGGGTAGTCAGCAGCCAAATATCCACGGTGGAACTTATACCTTGTATACACGCACACACACACATGGACCGCCACACCCACACACATGACATACCAACAGGGTAGTCAGCAGCCAAATCTCCACTGTGGAACTTATACCGTGTATACACGCACACACACATGGACCACCACACCCACACACTTGATATACCAACAGGGGTAGTCGGTAGCCAAATCTCCACTGTGGAACTTATACCTTGTATACACGCACGCACACCCACATGCACCACCACACCCACACACATGACATACCAACAGGGGTAGTCAGTAGCCAAATCTCCACTGTGGAGCTTATACTTTGTATACACGCACACACACATGGACCGCCACACCCACACACATGACATACCAACAGGGGTAGTCAGTAGCCAAATCTCCACTGTGGAGCTTATACTTTGTATACACGTACGCACACATGCACCACCACACCCACACACATTCAGTTATTATTTGTTTATATTACTTGCCTTTTGAATATTCCATATTTTGTACGTTTTTAAACTGTTAAGCCATACTGACAAACGAAATGTCCACTAATTAATATATCTGTTTTTGTGTTAATTCTTCACGAACCAATTGAAGAATGGATAAATGTGTAAACCAGAAATTAATTATGTTAATTCTACATATACCGATCAAATAATTGATAAAATTGTAACCCAGATATAACTTTTATTAATGTTGCACACACCAATGAATGAATGAACACATATATAAACCAGATATATTAATGTTACTATGCACACACCAATTAATAAATTCATCAATGTATAAACAGGATATTACTTGTGTTGATTCTGCAAACATCGATTAGTGTACGGATATGTGTAGACTAAATTTTATTAATTTTGAACGCATTAATGAATGAATGAATGAATGAATGAATGAATGAATGAATGAATGAATGAATGAATGAATATATAAACCAGATGTTATATATATATATATATATATAATTCTGGACACACTAGTTAATGAAAGGATAAATGTGTAAACCATGTACAACTTGTGTTAAATATGCACACAACCATTAATACATGTATAAACCAGATCATACTTGTGTGTTTCCTGTACACACCAATTAAGGAATTGTAAATGTAAATTCCCCATACACCGATAAATTAATGGATACATAAAAAAATAGATATTATTGGTGTTAATTATGCACACACTGATTTGCTTTAAGTTCCTGAAGTCAGTTTGAACATAGAATGGTCATTGGCCATATCCCGAAAGCATAGTACGCAGCTCTGTGCGTAAACTCAATTTCAGTATTTGCCGTCGCAAATTGGATAATGGTAGAAATAATCATTATATTTCAATATTATGAGATTTACCACGTTTTTTCTAAATTCTAATTACACATATGAGAATAAACGTGTCCAGCACGAAACATGTAGTAGTCAAAGGACAAAATCAACATCAAAGTAAAACACAATATGTGATAATTATTTATTTTAGCTCGAAAACGAAACTAGCTTAGAGTTTATATGAACCGTTCCGCTGCCTATGTAAAACAGTACTGCGTGTTGCTTTTTAAGAGGCCGTTGGGTCTAACTGGGAATCATACCCTCAACATCTAGCGTGAGCGGTCACCAAACAACTTACCCGCTTGGAGGTTTGAACATAATAAACATAGAAAAATGATAAGCATACTATGTGCAGTAGCAAACTCAAACTCGTAACTGGGGGTGGGTTGGGGGCATAATTTGGTCAATTTTCTATCAGATAAGGACCAACTGTTCAACATAGTTTAAAAATGGATTTTTTCAGACTATATGGAATGTTTATACATTTTAATTGACAAAATAACAAAACGCCAAATTTACTAGAGTTGATGTTGCGTATATAAGATTTAGACACAATTTATTCAGAGAATTACAATCTAAAAAGCTACCTGTACCAGTGAAGGTGCTTCGTAAAACATGCTTAGATAACGTTATTTTAGACAATTATAAGCGAATACGCTCAATATACAATTGTTGGCGTTGTCTAAAACAGGTTAAGACAGTGTTACTTTACACAATTATTATCCTACTCGCTACATGAGCCGGTGATAGTGTTGCATACATAGAGGATACTCCATGAGTGGCTCGTTTAAATTTTTATTGAATTTATCAAACGAGTTGGAAAATATGTTATCATTCTTCCCAAGGAGTTTAATAAATTCGGTAATAAATAAGCACGAAAGTAAAATTCGTTTTATCACATAACTCAGGAAAAAAATCATTTACCACTTATTTAACATTTCATCTCTATAAGGAACGAGAAAAAATATCGGTATATTTGTTTCCTAGTTTCATCATATGACTTAACGTCTCAAAATAACGTCAATTAACTATGACAAATCGACGGCATTTACATATTCGTGCAAAAATATGTCATGGGTTTATTACACTTCTGTATTGTAAACTATGTGATCAAACAGGTTTAGAAATATTTCTTTACACAATAGCATTCCAAAATCTTATAATTTTATATATACCACTGTTGATGTTGCGTAAAACATAATTAGTCACAGCTTCTTTAGACAATTACAAAATAGCTTATGCATCATTAATAGTGTAGCGTAGAACAGATTAAGACATGGCTTTTTTGAACAATTACAAAACACTTTATGCTCATTGATAGTGTGGCGTAGAACAGATTAAGATATGGCTTCTTTAGACAATTACCAAAAACTTTATGCATCATTGATAGTATTGCGTAGAACAGACTAAGCCATACCTTCTTTAGACAATTACAAAATACTTTATGCGTCATTGATAGTGTCGCTTAGTAGAGATTAAAACATGGCTTATTTGGACTATTACAAAATACTTCATGCATCATTGATAGTGTGGCGCAGAACAGATTAAGACATGGCTTCTTTAGTCTTTAGACGATTACAAAATACTTTATGCATCATTGATAGTGTGGCGCAGAGCAGATTAAGACATGACTTCTTTAGTCTTTAGACGATTACAAAATACTTTATGTAACATTGATAGTGTGTTGCGTAGAACAGATTATGACATGGCTTCTTTAGACGATTACAAAATACGTTATGCATCATTGATAGTGTCGCGTAGAACATATTAAGACATGACTTCTTTCGACAATTACAAAATACTTTATGCATCATTGATAGTGTGTTGCGTAGAACAGATTAAGACATGGCTTCTGTAGACGATTACAAAATACTTTATGCATCATTGATATTGTGTTGCGTAGAACAGATTAAGACATAACTTCTTTAGACGATTACAAAATACGTTATGCATCATTGATAGTGTTGCGTAGAACAGATTGAGACATGGCTTCTTAAGAAAATTACAAAATACTTTTTGCTCATTGATAGTGTCGCGTAGAACAGATTAAGACATGGCTTCTTTAAACAATTACTTTATACATCATTGATCTCAGTAAAAACGATCTCGCTTTGTGTAATGTTTGTGGTACTGGTACCCGTTCTTATATAATAGTTGATATATAGACATGTTGGTATTAAACAGTATACTGATAATAAAATAAGATCCGACTGTATAAAATAATGTGATATAACAATGTATTTCATGAATATTTTTAATGTTGATTTAACTAATGTGGAAACCATAGAATGTTTATTGATGACCGTACTTGTAACATGGTTTCTATTCGGTCAAATGTATAATAAGATGTTTTTAGCAACTTCGGAAATGCCGTGATCGTTTCACTTGACAGTTTAATTACAATACATTAGGACTTCGTAAATATGAATCACACTCGAGTATGTTAGATTGAAAGAACCAATTCCGAGTGTTGTTTTTGAAAGGTCATGGGTTCAAATCTTGTCACGAAGTGTGTTAACATAAAACATACCATTCGTTAATAAAGGTGTCATAAATATACTCAGTCTGTATACTATTCGACCTTCTGTATCCTCAATGTTATTTTCATAATCATGTTCCTGGGTTAATCAATTAACTAATTAAAATTACATCTTATCTCTAATACGTTAAGGCGTCTGTGTCACTTGAGTTAATCAAACTTTCGTTGACATTGTCTTCGTTTTTTTCTAAGACTGTGCCGTTAAAGTGGAATCGTGATTGTAAATACGTTAGTCGGTTGCGTGCGTGGTCTTTTAATTCTAACATGTCAAGACTAGTTGTCATGTCAAATGCCATTTGTCCGAGTTCAAGAGCCTGGTCAAAATTGCCAAGTCTTAACTCATGGTCTCACTTTGCTAGATGGAAATGCATGTTTAATATTCTGGTAACTTTCATGTCGAACTTTTCAAAATATTTTAAGTGTTGACCAGCGTTTTTGATATCATCAACATGTGGTTTTAAAACAGCCATTGTCAAACCATTATCTCCGCAGCGCAAAAGTAATATAACTAGTCTGTACAAAGCACAACCGATCCCATATTCCCCATCGCTTCCGCCGTTTTCCTTAAAATTCATCATCATAATCACTATGCCTAGACCTCGCCTCAGTTCCACACCTTTCAACTGTTTACCGGCTTACACTCTTTTTTAAATCTTGTTTTCTCACACATTCTCTGCTCTTATCTCTTAGAGGCCCTAACTGGTACCCAAACCCAACCAATCTGTAGTTTTTCAACTTACCAAGCCCTTCAAACAAATAGTGTCTTTTAAATTACTTTGTTTTATATTAAAAACGCTATCGGCTTTAATAAAAGTTTAGAGTAACAGAAGAAAATACATCAAATAGAAATAATTAGACTTTTTATAAAAAAAAAATGCAACAAAGGCTGCTGATGTACTTAGTAATAAACTATTATAATTGTTTAATTGATCATTTGATAAAAAGAGGAAATTCAGTCTGTATCTGTAGATACAAGTACTGGAACAGTGCATTATAATGAATGAGATTTAAAAAGATATTTGTTGTGAAATTTAATATACCTGTGTGAGAGAGTGTATATTGACTACGCTATGCATGTTAAGTACCGCCCGTCAGAGAGAGAGAGAGAGAGAGAGAGAGAGAGAGAGAGAGAGAGAGAGAGAGAGAGAGAGAGAGAGAGAGAGAGAGAGAGAGCAATGATGCTGGGATGTATCTTAAGGATTATTAAACGATAAGTAGACTAAAATAGTTTTATGGTTTTATTCAGTTCCGTGATCAAGAATCATGACAATATATAGTGAAAACTTTCTTTCGATATCTAATATCCAAATATCCGCACAAGGATACTATTGTTATCGCACAACTCTTATGCGCATATGTTACATCTTCAAAACAAATCAAAATTCTAACTACTCGTCCCTCTCGTTTTTCTGGAACTTTGAGTGTACATGTATAATATAATCTACTTAAGTTGGGTGACTCAAGGTCACTTAGGTGAACGATATAGGGCCATCTTGGCCCTCTTGTTTATATTTAGCGTAAATTATCCCTTTGACTAAGGGTTTTTGAATTGATATCAATCAAGGGGTTTGTTTTTATGGAAACCATTTAAAGGGAATTCTGATATTTACATACTTCTAAAACAAATCTTATCTATTTGAACGAGGATGAAATTAAATTTCAGACTAAAAACAAAAACATTTCCTATTAATAGTGGATACGTTTTGGTCAATTATATGTGTTGATAACTTTATTATAAGACGTCAATTGGGGCTCTAAAGAAAAGGAATCAAAATAATATGTTTAAACTAAACACTGTGTAAAATTGTATTAATAATTATATAGCATACTATGTCCACTATTTACTCTAGATAGTCCTCTGGGTCTCTTGTTATAGCTTCTTTTATTTGTTTATGATAACGAAGTTGACAAGACAATGTCAACATGCATTTATAACAAATATTGCAATAGTGCAGGACATTAAATCGTCAACCACCTGTGATTACTCAAACGTGTATATTTGTAAGTTTGATATTAGAAGCTGCTTCGAGTAAAGTTAAATCACAGTTGGGTATCCCTACAATGTTACTCCATCAATGAGTATGAAAACTCACAGTTAACTCGGTCGGGTATTGTGCTTATGTTATATAAAAAACAAATTAACACTTTCATTAATTAAAACCAGCTGAAAATAAGATTTCAAAATTCCAGCAGGCAAAACAATAATTGTGTTAAAGTCTGCACGCACCAATAATGAATTAAAATGTATGCAAACAATATATTACTTGTGTAAATATTGCACACATATTAATGAATGAATAAATGTGTAAACCAAATATAACTTGTGTTGAAATGTGTTTTGGAGTATTTTGTATTATTATTTATATGATGGTGAAAGCGCGAAACTATGGTGGTGAAAAGTCAAAACTACGATGGTGAAAACGCGAAACTACGATGGTGGAAACGCGAAACAACGATGGTGAAAACGCGAAACTACGATGGTGAAAAGTCGAAACTACGATCATGGTGAAAAGCCGAAACTACGATGGTGAAAAGTCGAAACGATTTCGACTTTTCACCATCGTAGTTTCGTTGTTTCGACTTTACTTAATTTAATAAATATGCCGCGATGGCCACCAACGGGACACGACACCGTACAGTTTCGTTTAACTTGAAGCTATTATTTAGATTGATTATAAAGAAATAAATCCATGGTTTCAACTCCGTTTCTAATATGGCGTAGTTCAACAATGTAAAGTTACAATAATGATTTTGAAATCCGTGCACTTATTTTTAGATCATTGACTCGCGTGATTTTCACAAAAATAGGAAACTGGATAAACAGAATACCAAATGCACTTCTTAGTATGATACTGTAGGAAAAAACAGCAACAAAAGGACAATATATTTTCCTTCTCTTAATGTCGTTTTATAATATAATACATAGGGTTTCTGTCAGGAGAACAATACTTAATGTATATTTAGCACAAACTTTACAGCGCAGGAGTGTAATAAACCCATGGAATATTGTTTTATATTATTCTAATGTAATATATATATCGATTGATTGTTCATACCGCTATTGTACGTATAATGCCGAATTACTTTTCGACTTGACCGAATATATAAATAACGTCAATTAATGACATTATTTTAAAACGATGACTGACGGAAACTGCCCATCAGTGTCTTATACAGAGGTGATATGTTAAAAAAATTGTAAATGTACCATTTTCCTTAATGGGCGATAACAAGAATCTTACATTCGTGCTCATTTATATTTTATTTTTTTAAACTAAATCATTAAAATTGATATAATACTCGGCAGAGATTCACATACTATAGTTTAGCCAACTCGTTTAATATATTCAATAATTAATCTCTAACGTGAGAAACGTGCATACAGGTGAATTACCTTATAAATGTGACATTTGTACCAAAGCTTTTACAAGTTCAGATTTTCTTGGCAAGCACTCAAAAATACATATCAATAAGCCACACTTGTGCCGTTTATGCGACAGGGGATTTACGCATAGCAATCACTCAAAACTGCATCTTCTGTTATGCATGGAGAACTAGCTGATGGCTACCAATAGTACAGATACTTAGCAACCTTGCAAAGCGTCTTGATGGTAAAGCTTCTTCTAACCATGCAGTTAAAGATATTAGTATGGAAGCCAATGTTTATATAAATAATAAGCATGCAGAAAATATGAATTCAGTTGTTAGTGAAGATACTGGATTTGAAGATTCACGCCCAATCGCTCCCAGTGACGATGATACATAAAATGAAGAAAAAAAATCGTTGAAATACAACAAAAAAAGTAACAGAAGAAGAACTATAATTTTTGTTTAGTTTGACAACTATTGACAATGCTATTACATTTATGAAAATAAATATAATATTAAAATATTTACTCAGTGATTTAGCTACCAAAACGTCATCAGTAAAATTGACTCGAGACATGAAAGGTGTAGATAAAACAGTGCCATTTAGATGTTTAACACATATACATGTATTAAACGACAGTTGAATGAATATATACAAGGACATGCAACATAGTCAAGCAAGAACAACATTAACAAAGAACAGTCAAGTAAGAATAATATCACAAAGAACAGTCAAATAAGAACAACATTACAAAGAACAGTCAAGTAAGAAAGCTATTACAAAAAAATATTCAAATATAGAATAATATCACAAAGAACTGTAAAGTAAGAATAATATCACAAAGAACTTTTGAATAAGACAAAGGCGTAGGAGCTTGGGGCCAAGGGGGAGACCACCCGCCCCACCTCTCTTCAATGTTTAAGTTCAGCATATACTTTGGAGCCTGGAAGTACATCCTCATACACGCTCTCCTCAGGTTGCACCACAACCACCCCCACCCCACACACACACCTATTTCCAAAATAATTCAAACGCTTCAACGCCCATGTAAGAATAATTTCACAAAGAACAGTCATGTCTAAAACAATATCACAAAGAACAGTTATGTCTTAAACAATATCCCAAAGAACAGTCATTTAAACAATATCATAAATAACAGTCATGTCTTAAACAATATCACAAAGGACAGTCATGCCTTAAACAATATCCTGTCTTTAACAATATTACAAAGAACAGTCATGTCTTAAACAATATCATAAACAATATCACAAAGAACAGTCATGTCTTAAACAATATCACAAAGGACAGTCATGCCTTAAACAATATCCTGTCTTTAACAATATCACAAAGAGCAGTCATGTCTTAAACAATATCACAAAGAACAGTCATGTCTTAAACAATATCACAAAGAACAGTCTTGTCTTAAACAATATCACAAAGAACAGTCATGTCTTAAACAGTATCACAAAGGACAGTCATGCCTTAAACAATATCACAAAAAAACAGTCATGTCTTAAACAATATCATAAACAATATCACAAAGAGCAGTCATGTCTTAAACAATATCACAAAGAACAGTCATGTCTTAAACAATATCACAAAGAACAGTCTTGTCTTAAACAATATCACAAAGAACAGTCATGTATTAAACAATATCACAAAGAACAGTCATGTCTTAAACAATATCACAAAGAACAGTCATGTCTTAAACAATACAACAAAGAACAGTCATGTCTTAAACAATATCACAAAGAACAGTCTTGTCTTAAACAATATCACAAAGAACAGTCATGTCTTAAACAATATCACAAAGAACAGTCATGTCTTAAACAATATCACAAAGAACAGTCTTGTCTTAAACAATATCACAAAGAACAGTCATGTCTTAAACAATATCACAAAGAGCTGTCTAGTTGGCATGTAGAAATGCAAGTGTGTACACTATTTCACATACTTCCATTGTTTTTTATGAACATTTATGACATATAACTAGGTAATTAGGTCCACAATATGGTGACCCGAAGAAGGTTGATGTTACAAGTAATCATTTATACTCACTTGGAACTGTGAAACTAGCAGACGACTTTTCAGCTTTTTTTCTACCACAATTTCTGACGAATAAACACCCGATTATGGACAAAATCGCGAAAGGAACATAGATTAGCGAAAATATGTGTGAACAAACCTAACCAACGCTTTTACGATAGAGTTTGTCCTGTAAGTTAGGTCTCGTAAATTTGAAGTCTAAATGAAATATAAAATCCATTCATCAAATTTGAATTCGTATTAATGGCTGACCTCTTAAGCTTAGATGGAAAGCTAGTTAAGTACTATGCCAAGTTTAAGATTCGTAAAATAGGTCAATATGGCGACAAAGCATATTTAAATCCAAGGTATCGAAAAAGGGTAATATTTGGTCATTTCGTCTCAAAATTTGGCAACCAATCTCTTTTATGTATTTATTAACATATATTTGCAGCTTTGTTATCACCTACAAATTAAGAATTTTAATAGGAATTTATCAGGAATTTTCAAACTTTTAAAATTGGCTAAAAACATTTTTTTTCAATAAATCATGCCTATATATACTCCCTGGCCCCATACTGCCAAAAGGGTATATATTTAAACATTACAAAATAATATATTAAAAACGGATTTCTTAACTTGGGCTACGCGCTTAGGTTAGTCTAAAATAGATTTCTCGCTTAAAAATGCAAATATTGTGTGACGTATAGAATGAGTAACGTTACTTCATTTTGATTTCAATCTGATCCGTTATGCACAGGGGAGGATCCAGGATTTTAGTTTAGTTACAACATATCTGAACGGGCACACATATTTTTCATATTTTTCAGTGGAAATATAGTGGATTTAAATAAAATAAAGAAGTTTATGGGGGAGGAGTGTAGGCTGTAAATCCGCCATTGATACAGGCTCATACGTAGTAAAAATGTGATTCATCTTAGAGTCCAAATGACGTCAAACAGTCTTAAGTGCTGTCTATTTTAGAATGGGTATATTGTTTCAAGTTTACCACTTCAATTTAGATATCGATTTTGTCACGTTTTGGTGGATTTGACATACCAAACTATTCGGGTTTTATTTATTAATGATAATGGGATACTTTTTATCCATTTTACCAATTATTTTGTTTTTTAAGACATATATGGTCAGCTACCACCATTGCGTTTTCCATAGACTTACATTATAACGTTTGACCAAATTTTCACTATTTCTGCCATTCGAGAATCAAAAAGTCCTACATCATATTTAAGTACTATCCTAGACTCAAATTAAAATGTCCCCAAAATGGGATCAAAAGTATCACTTTTTACCACTTTTTGCCCCCTGAAGTTGGTAACCCCACTTTCAGCATGAAAAAAAATCACCAATTCTACTTCTAAAAAGTTTCCTTAATTAAATTAATTTAGTCAGTCACAGAAACAGAATTTTAATTATTTATTGACACAAACATAAACTTATATTTGATTGTAAACATTTGCCAGTTTGACATTTTCATCCAACCAGAAGTAAGCTTACTATAAAAGTATATGCCCTGAACATCCCTATACTTTTTTTTCTGCAATCCCCATAATGGTGGTAGCTGACCTGACTATACTCCCTTTAATTGGCGACATGCGGATTTTAGCAACCCTTAAATTGTCTCTTCAAAATGCAATACAAATGTTCCAAAACAAAATTTGACTATAAACTTTTGGTTGAATCTAGTTAAGTGGTTTATTCTAATAAGTAAACCTATATTCCGTTTAATATATAGAACAAGGAGTATATAAAGCTCGACGACTCTATAGTAAGATATTGTAAGACTGAGTCTACAACGAAGTTTGCATTGCCAAATAATTTATTGGATATCATTCGTGTATGAATAAATCATATTTTTTATAAATCTCAAAATCCGCAAACAATCAAACGGCTATGCGCATTCCTCTGCACCAAAAGCAGTGGCGTAGCTTCCAATAGGCACTGTAGGCACGTGACTATACTTTTTTCTGAGAAATCGAAAAAATAAAAATGCAAAAAAATGCAATAAAATCTTACCACTATGCTTCTTCATTTTTTTTCTTTATTGAAGTGAACAAACATTAAAACATTACAATTATTTAGTTATAAAACAGTGACTTCAATATAAATATTAAGGTTAACCAAGGACCTAAAAATAAGAAATATATGTCAAAACACACCTACGATAGTCTAGCTGAAACTTATTTTTCGGAAGAGCATGCCCTCGAACCCCCCTACAACTCTGCCCATACATCGTTTTAAGCCAAGCTACGCCCCTGCCAACCGAAATCACGGATCCATTTCAGGGATGAGGCAAATCTACGGGTATTATAAAGAAATCCCGCAGGATTGATTAATACATTCTATTATTAATTAAGAAACCCAGTCCTTCACCTTAAAAACGACAACGAAGAAGAAGATGAATAAATGTAGATAAATATGTGTTTGTTTAAAAAGGGTATTTACTTTGCATTGTAAAGCATAAACTGGCGTAGTTCAAAGCTTTGCTATTCAAATATCCAACCGGTGTGGCTTAACCTGGCAGTGACACGTGTACAGCATACTACATGACGAAACGTCGATAAACATCTTAAACTAAATCATGAAGCTCATCAAATAGTTCTTATAGCTTAATTCTTAAAATAATTTTAAAATTAAATGTTTATTATGTCCAATCTGCGGTCTTTCTGTAGAAAAGGACAGCATTTATAATTGATCATTAACTAACAAACTGCAACTGGATTGACAATCTGATCACCTCGGCCTTTATGCTACGCAATAGACCTCTGACATAATAAGGCGCCATTCAGGAACTACTTTTAGTCACATAATAAATAAAATGGCGTCCCCCTTATGGCACCTTTGTGGAAGTTGTGCCAGAGACTTTTATTTACTTCCTGGGAGGAAGACATTTCTGACATCGATTAGATATAGGTTTTTGGATACTATTAATTTAATGAGATGATGAAAATAGTTATATATAGACAATTATTTGTCAATAACCAAGACATAAATGTACAGACCAGACTACGGCAAGTGCGCCTAGCTACAATGCAAACCATAGATACAATATCAAGGCCTCTGCCAAACCAATAAATTTAGTGTCGACCATGACTTATATACTATTGAATTACATGCAACACATCTGGACAGGGTGGACAAATTTACATACATGAACCGATAGCTTTATATGAGTAGGATCCAATTAAGGATTCATGACTACTCACATGCTATATAAAGGACAGATTTATAAACCCGTTGGATCATATAGATACAGTGAATTCATATATATTTAATTTCACAAAGAGAGACAACCAACTTCACAACAACGGAATTTACGATTTTTGGGATCTTTTCACATTCACAATACATGACATAAATATTGAGATAATTATTTGTGAATAACCAAGACATAAATGCACAAACCAGACTACGGCAAGTGCGCCTAGCTACAATGCAAACCATAGATACAATATCAAGGCCTCTGCCAAACCAATAAAGTTGGTGTCGACCATGACTTATATGCTATGAAATTACATGCAACACATCTGGACAGGGTAGTCAAATTTACATACATGAACTGGTAGCTTTATTTGAGTAGAATCCAGTTAAGGATTCATGACTACTCACATGCTATATAAAGGACAGATTTATAAACCCGTTGGATCATATAGATACAGTGAATTCATATATATTCGCCAAAGTCTGGTCTGTATATTTATGTCTTGGTTATTCAATGGAGTACTTTCTGCATTGTGATATCCATTTAGTGATGCAATCCGCTGTTGCACATCATCTGATATAGAAAGTTACAGTACTTTTTGCATTGTTAGATCCATTTACTTGTGAAATCCGCCACTGGACATTACCTGATATAGAAAGATACAGTACGTTCTACATTGTTAGTTTAATTTACTGGTGCAATCCGCCACTGTACCTCACCTAATATAAAAAGATACAGTACTTTCTGTATTGTTAGACCAATTTACTGGTACAATCCGCCACTGGACCCCACATGATAAAGAAAAATACATTATTTTCTGCATGTTAGATCAATTTACTGGTACAACCCGCCATTGGACCCCACCTGATATAGAAAAATATATTATTTTCTGCATTGTTAGATCAATTTACTGATACAATCCGCCATAGGACCCCACCTGATATAGAAAAATACATTACTTTCTGCATTGTTAGATCAACTTACTGGTGCAATCCGCCACTGTACCTCACCTAAAATAAAAAGATACAGTACTTTCTGTATTGTTAGACCCATTTACTTGTACAATCCGCCACTGGACCCCACATGATATAGAAAAATACATTACTTTCTGCATTGTTAGATCAATTTACTGGTACAATCCGCCATTGGACCCCACCTGATATAGAAAAATACATTACTTTCTGCATTGTTAGATCAATTTACTGGTGCAATCCGCCATTGGACTCCATCTGATATAGAAAAAAAGATACAGTACTTTCTGCATTGTTAGGTCAATTAACTGGCGCAATCCGCCATTGGACCCCACCTGATATAGAAAAAGAACAGTACTTTCTGCATTGTTAGATCAATTTACTGGTGCAATCCACCATTGGACCCCACCTGATATAGAAAAAGATACAGTAATTTCTGCATTGTTAGATCAATTTACTGGTGCAATCCGCCATTGGACCCCACCTGATATAGAAAAAAAAGATACAGTACTTTCTGCATTGTTAGATCAATTTACTGGTGCAATCCACCATTGGGCCCCACCAGATATAGAAAAAAAAGATACAGTACTTTTTGCATTGTTAGATCAATTAACTGGTGCAATCCGCCATTCGTCCCCACCTGATATAGAAAAAGATGCAGTACTTTCTGCATTGTTAGATCAATTAACCGGTGCAATCCGCCATTCGTTCCCACCTGATATAGAAAAAGATACAGTAATTTCTGCATTGTTAGATCAATTTACTGGTGCAATCCACCATTGGGCCCCACCAGATATAGAAAAAAAAATACAGTACTTTTTGCATTGTTAGATCAATTAACTGGTGCAATCCGCCATTCGTCCCCACCTGATATAGAAAAAGATACAGTACTTTCTGCATTGTTAGATTAATTAACTGGTGCAATCCGCCATTCGTCCCCACCTGATATAGAAAAAGATACAGTAATTTCTGCATTGTTAGATCAATTTACTGGTGCAATCCACCATTGGGCCCCACCAGATATAGAAAAAAAAATATACAGTACTTTCTGCATTGTTAGATCAATTAACTGGTGCAATCCGCCATTGGACCCCACCTGATATAGAAAAAAAAAGATACAGTACTTTCTGCATTGTTAGATCAATTTACTGGTGCAATCCGCCATTGGACCCCACCTGATATAGAAAAAGATACAGTAATTTCTGCATTGTTAGATCAATTTACTGGTGCAATCCACCATTGGGCCCCACCAGATATAGAAAAAAAAGATACAGTACTTTTTGCATTGTTAGATTAATTAACTGGTGCAATCCGCCATTCGTCCCCACCTGATATAGAAAAAGATACAGTACTTTCTGCATTGTTAGATCAATTAACTGGTGCAATCCACCATTCGTCCCCACCTGATATAGAAAAAGATACAGTAATTTCTGCATTGTTAGATCAATTTACTGGTGCAATCCACCATTGGGCCCCACCAGATATAGAAAAAAAAGATACAGTACTTTTTGCATTGTTAGATCAATTAACTGGTGCAATCCGCCATTCGTCCCCACCAGATATAGAAAAAGATACAGTACTTTCTGCATTGTTAGATCAATTAACTGGTGCAATCCGCCATTCGTCCCCACCTGATATAGAAAAAGATACAGTAATTTCTGCATTGTCAGATCAATTAACTGGTGCAATCCGCCATTGGACCCCACCTGATATAGAAAAAAGATACAGTAATTTCTGCATTGTTAGATTAATTTACTGGTGCAATCCACCATTGGGCCCCACCAGATATAGAAAAAAAAGATACAGTACTTTTTGCATTGTTAGATCAATTAACTGGTGCAATCCGCCATTCGTCCCCACCTGATATAGAAAAAGATACAGTACTTTCTGCATTGTTAGATCAATTACTTGGTGCAATCCGCCATTCGTCCCAACCTGATATAGAAAAAGATACAGTAATTTCTGCATTGTTAGATCAATTTACTGGTGCAATCCGCCATTGGACCCCACCTGATATAGAAAAAGATACAGTAATTTCTGCATTGTTAGATCAATTAACTGGTGCAATCCGCCATTGGACCCCACCAGATATAGAAAAAAAAGATACAGTACTTTTTGCATTGTTAGATCAGTTAACTGGTGCAATCCGCCATTCGTCCCCACCTGATATAGAAAAAGATACAGTACTTTCTGCATTGTAAGATCAATTAACTGGTGCAATCCGCCATTCGTCCCCACCTGATATAGGAAAAGATACAGTAATTTCTGTATTGTTAGATCAATTTACTGGTGCAATCCGCCATTGGACCCCACCTGATATAGAAAAAGATACAGTACTTTCTGCATTGTTAGATCAATTAACTGGTGCAATCCGCCATTCGTCCCCACCTGATATAGAAAAAGATACAGTAATTTCTGCATTGTTAGATCAATTTACTGGTGCAATCCGCCATTGGACCCCACCTGATATAGAAAAAGATACAGTAATTTCTGCATTGTTAGATCAATTTACTGGTGCAATCCACCATTGGGCCCCACCAGATATAGAAAAAAAGATACAGTACTTTTTGCATTGTTAGATCAATTAACTGGTGCAATCCGCCATTCGTCCCCACCTGATATAGAAAAAGATACAGTACTTTCTGCATTGTTAGATCAATTAACTGGTGCAATCCGCCATTCGTCCCCACCTGATATAGAAAAAGATACAGTAATTTCTGCATTGTTAGATCAATTTACTGGTGCAATCCGCCATTGGACTCCACCTGATATAGAAAAAGATGCAGTAATTTCTGCATTGTTAGATCAATTAACTGGTGCAGTCCGCCATTGGACCCCACTTGATATAGAAAAAGATACAGTAATTTCTGCATTGTTAGATCAATTTACTGGTGCAATCCGCCATTGGACCCCACCTGATATAGAAAAAGATACAGTAATTTCTGCATTGTTAGATCAATTTACTGGTGCAATCCGCCATTCGTCCCCACCTGATATAGAAAAAGATACAGTACTTTCTGCATTGTTAGATCAATTAACTGGTGCAATCCGCCATTCGTCCCCACCTGATATAAAAGATACAGTAATTTCTGCATTGTTAGATCAATTTACTGGTGCAATGCGCCATTGGGCCCCACCTGATATAGAAAAAGATACAGTAATTTCTGCATTGTTAGATCAATTTACTGGTGCAATCCGCCATTGGAACTCATCTGATATAGAAAAAGATACAGTACTTTCTGCATTGTTAGATCAATTTACTGGTGCAATCTGCCAGTGGAACTCACCAGATATAGATATATATATCAATGATATTAAATATACGTCAAAACGCACAAGAGCATTACACACACACAAACACACAAAATCCCGCGAGGGGAATTCCCCTGGACCCTCGAGGGATCTGATTGAGGATTGCATTTAGCTCATAGCCCGGATTGCATATAGCATTACCCTACATCGCCTGGTTCTCGGGAGTGAAAATTGCAAAGCTGGTTCCGCTGGGATACATATTTTGTTTACGCATACATATGTTTTTTTGCATAACGTATATATATATATTGTTTGCATAACGAGTTTAACCAATGTGCCAATATGGAGGTGATGTATTATCTAAACAATGATTGCACACAATATATGCATATATTTTTATATGTCTGATGCAAATTATATGAAGATATTATTTGTTTATATAGATCTAGTAGAATTTATATAGATATACAAAAAATATACTAAATATATAATGCAGTATATTTTTACATACATAATTGTCTACGACATTTTTGTTTTGTGGATAATGTTTTTTTTACTTTAATATGTTTATATATATATTGGTCAGTTTGACATATTTTTTTGTCGAGGGTGTATATTTTTTACTTAAACGTTTATATATTTACAAACAACATATATATTTATGTCACCGAATATAATCACGTTTGGCGCCTCATACCTGTCTGTCTCTGTGTCCAGATATTGCAGCGGTGGCCTAGTAATAGAGAGTTCACCTCATATTTGGAATGTCGTGAGTTCGATCACCTGCTGGTTTATACCAAAGACTTGAAAAATGATCCTTGATGTTTCCTCGCTTAGCGCTCATTATTGAGAGGATAGTCCTAGGTCTGGTCGGCCCAGTGTTGGTATAATGTGACTGGGTTGGGTATCGTACTGTATATCTGTCGCATGATACTCCAGCGTAGAGCACATAGAATACTGTCTCAAGTAGACATCGTTGCGATGTAACTGAAAAAATGTTGAAAGCAACACACTAAACGGCAACATACAGCAACTGTTTATCCACCTATTTTTATGAAGCTTCTATAAGAACTTAATCAGTCTTTTATTGTTTTACTATATTTCTAAAATGGGGTTTAATGCCATTTTCAACACATTGTATGTCAGTTTTGTTAGTTGACGAGGATCTCACTAAGAACATGAGTAGAATGGGAAAAAAACACAGTCTTTCACAGGTTTCTTTCAAACTTCTTCTTATGAAGATTTTGATCAAGCTGTTCTCAGACTCTCGATCTATGTGGTACCATTATTAGCCCCTATGTGGTCCAGAATGCTGATTGATGGCAATAATAGGATCTCTGTGACCATGCATGGCAAAGTTTGTATGCCCCCACGTCTGTCTGTCTGTCCGTCCGTCCGTCCGGATATACATGCGGCAATAAAAGGATCCCTGTGACCATGCATGGCAAAGTTTGTATGCCCCAAGTCCGTCTGGCCTGCCTGCCTGCTGTCTGTCTGTCTGTCTGCCTGCCTGCCTGCCTGCCTGCCTGCCTGCCTGCCTGCCTGCCTGTCTGTCTGTCTGTCTGTCTGTCTGTCTGTCTGTCTGTCTGTCTGTCTGTCTGTCTGTCTGTCTGTCTGTCTGTCTGTCTGTCTGTCTGTCTGTCTGTCTGTCTGTCTGTCTGTCTGTCTGTCATGATGCCCCATTCAGTCATGTTATTCTGACACCAAGGACTCAGACCGAGAACGAGCGCTCAGCGAGGGAAATTCTAGTAACGTTATGGATTATTTCGTAAAGCCAGGCTGGAACCGCGTCTTCCCGACATATTGTCTACTTAATTTATCTACATATTTAACCTTGATCGTATGTACCGCAATTTAAGATCAAAACTATTACCTATTCAAAACAGCAGTCACGTGATTAAACATAATATATTCCTCTATTCTTAAAAATGAACTTCTTGAAAGTAATGAAAATAAAAAATGAGCTTTTATAAGTATTATTAATAATATCACACAAAGCAAAGTTTATTTTTCGTAAAATGAATAAGTCGCATCAAATATTCGCAGTTTTCAACTCATCTTTTGAAATGTGTTGATTTGCATTTAATGAGAGACTAATGGCTAATGTATGTAAATAGATGAATAGACCCAATCTGTATTTATCAGGACATTTACCCTACATCTCATACAGTCGTTTAGATATTTTAAAATCGTTAATTATGAAGATTTATCTTCAATTAATTTCAAAGAGATATATTTGAAAGGTAATAATGACACCGCCAAAGATTGAACTGACCCCAGTAGACTCCGAGAAGTCAATAACGACAAGTGGACTATATGTCGATTAAATGTTAATTGAGGTATTGTTAAGCTTTCTAAATCATAACTAGATATCAGCTAGATAAAGTTAAAATATGTCAATAATATTTTTTCCGGACTATAATTCAAACGATTAAACATCGTAGTTATATTGATGAGGTAATGGAAAGGATGGTGACCAGAGTGTAAAACATTACAATGAGTGAACGGATATGAGATTCCGACCCTGGGTATACTGTTACAAGTAAGTACTACTGCAGCTGTTACTGTTACTGTTACTGCTACTGTTCTATTAAAACTGCAGCTGCTTCTACTACTGATGCAGCTACTGTTACTGTACTACTACTGCTACTACTACTATAACTATTACTATTACCACTACTGTTACAGTACTACTAAAGCTACTGCTTTACTACTACTGCTACTACTACTACAACTACTACTATTACCACTACTGTTACAGCTACTGCTACTGTACTACTAAAGCTAATGCTGTTTCTACTACTACTGCTACTGTTACTGATCTTTTAAAGCTACTGTTGTTATTACTACTACTGCTACTGTTACTGTACTTAAAGCTACTGCTGTTTCTACTGCTACTGCTACTGTAACTGTACTTTTAAAGCTACTGTTGTTTCTACTACCACTGCTAATGTTACTGTACTTTTAAAATTACTGCTGTTACTATTCCTACTGCTACTGTTACTTTATTTTTAATGCTACTGCTGTTACTACTCCTACTGTTACTGTACTTTTAAAGCTACTGATGTTACTACTCCTACTGCTACTGTTACTGTACTTTTAAAGCTACTGCTGTTACTACTCCTACTGCTACTGTTTCTGTATTTTTAAAGCTATTGCTGTTACTACTACTAAAACTGTTACGGCTGCGGCTGCGGCTACGTTTAAAGATTTGGCTACGGCTAAGGCAACGACTTCGGTCACAGTTACGGCTATGGTTATGGTTACGGTCACGACTGTGCTTATGGTTAAAGCTGCGGTTACAGCTACGATTACAGCTGTGGATAAGGCTACGTTTATGGCTGCAGTTATGGTCACGACTACATATACGGCTACGGTTATAGCTACGGCTACGGTTAGGGCTTTAGTTAAGCTACGGCTACGACTACAGTTGACACAGTTACGGCTATGACCACGATTACAGTTATGATTACGGCTATGGCTATGGCTACTATTACAGCTACGTCAACAGCTATAAATACAGATACGGTTACGGCCACGTTTACGGTTACGGTAAGCTACGGCTAAGGCTACGGTTACAGCTACGTTTATGTTTAACGTAAGTGTAATAGTAATTGTTATTGTAAGCGTAATGTTTATAATCATGATTAATGTTTTTATTATAATTATTATTACGTTTATACTAGAGACAACCATTACCAGTTATAACATACAGCGTTATGAGCATATTATGAGTATACTTAATGTGCTATATTCCGATTTTAATCCAGGGCCTCATTAAAGGCAAAAGCCGACGTTTAGTAAATACCAGCTAGATGGAATAGCTGCGTCCACGTGTCTACCCGCAAACAAACAGCAGCACAAATAACATACTTATTCATTTTTACGGAAAAGACAATGTTTCATTTTGTATGCAAACAGTTTTATCCAATGCTTTGACATGGAAATAGATTTTGTCAATGTTTGGATGTTGGTGGTAGTAATTTATGTAACTATATCCAAGAAGTGTGGTATGTATGATTTTATGTAATTTTATTTATTTTATAAGAGATGTTAGTCGTTATACGTCAATATTTTCACATAATAAAGTACAACTGAGGCTGAGTTCTTCATTGGATAGATTTAGATATTAATATTTTAGTATAAAATTAACATCTACAAAACGTCAATCTGTAATATAAATAAGGAAGAAAATGCAAAATAATCGGGCTACAAATTTTAACAACATTGACTTACGCCTTCCGCTATACGTCATACAAAATAAAGTGACGGTATTTTTGCAACTAGTGGTAAGCAACGGTGTTTAGAGTTATTGAGGTGATTTTAATTAAAATCCAACTAATTCATTTAATTTAAATAAAGGACTATAACTTATGTAAACTAATACATACGGAGCTAATACATATTTCACGCAGGGTCTATAATTATAAACAATCTCGTGTATAAATTTAAAGATAAGCTGGCGATGAATGTTTGAATAAATCAACGGATGTTGATTAAAATGTATTCTCAATTAAAAAATGGCCTTAGATGTAAAAGTTGAGCTACTAAGTAATAGTTAAAAAAATATGTGAAAAATATTTTACACTCAATATACTTTTTCAGTGATTACCATTGTGTGCTATTTATTTAATTTGATGTTTTTTTAATAAAATGCCAATAAAACATATTCGATGTGGGTAAAATCTGCCCGTTGCTGAACATTTCAAAATTAAACCATTTTTATACGTAATACTATGTCGCTCGCATTAATTCACACATTGCCAGTCGGTGTTCCACAGTGTTAAACAGTGTGTTACCCGGGAGTCCCGGTGCCAGGATAGCAAGTGTTAAACAGTGTGTTACCCGGGAGTCTCGGTGCCAGGATAGCAAGTGTTAAACAGTGTGTTACCCGGGAGTCTCGGTGCCAGGATAGCAAGTGTTAAACAGTGTGTTACCCGGGAGTCCCGGTGCCAGGATAGCAAGAACAATTAATGCAGAATTTCATAATAACATGGAAAAGGAGTTGGCATCCGACATTCAATTTCGTAGTTTTGTTTTTAGTCTGAAGTTGCCCGATGGTAATACGAAAATATAAGTGTCAAACACCTACGGACTAGCTGGCGGACCTAAACTGTGCAATGCACGTTGTAACCGAAATAAAAATACAATGTTCAAATTACCGCTTTATTGTCAGTTGTGTCATATGCATGTGAAAGGAGTTTTAGTGCTTTAAGGATCTAAAATATTGCTCCTGAACGTCACTGGAGTAGGACTGGTTAAATGTTTTGCGCTGCTGTATGTTCGCAGGGATGCTTACCCTTTAAACTTGTTGGTTATGCTGAAAACTAGAACGAATCAGACGCAAAAGAACTGTATTGGTGTTTGAACATATAACGACCTTTATTACTGCTCATGCAGCCAAGATATAATCATGAACATGTCTTGTTCAGTTCTGTGTTAATTATTATAGTTGGCAATCTGTTGTAAACGGGAACGGTTATAATTCCAACACGCCATTGGGCAACTACGGCATCCTTTATCTAGATGGAACCTACCGAATTAGTGAAGTATTGTAGTATGACAAACATTCGCCTTTACATTAATTGTACAATATATATATACCAATATTAAATTGTTTCCTGTAATGGAGGATTCATACTGTAAAACGAAAAATATCACTCTAGATAAGCATATTTTGTTTATACAAACAAAATAATTTGTCTTGTATGGAGATTAATATAAGTTGTCGATATCACTTCCCTTATTCAATACTAATCTATCCAATAAATCAATGTGAATATCGGTATTAATCGTAAAACGACAGTAAGTAGATATCTGATTTGTATAGAAAAACAACAAGAAAAACAGTTTTATCTTGAACGCCAGTAGTCATA
Organism: Panopea generosa; assembly: GCA_029582155.1. Classification (NCBI taxonomy): domain Eukaryota; kingdom Metazoa; phylum Mollusca; class Bivalvia; order Adapedonta; family Hiatellidae; genus Panopea; species Panopea generosa. Next base: position 63,773,426 of record CM055899.1, on the reverse strand, counting down.
GTAAAAGTTGGTATGTAGTATGTAGTATATATTGTTATGTCAGGTTTAAAAGGCTACCTATGTATATTCAAGATAATTGTGTGAAACATGGACACTTGTACAAAATGCAGCGTGTGCTATCGATTTCTAAGGCTTCTAAATGTTAGGGAAAGGCAGAAAATGCATTCTAGTACCTAAAAGTTTTCAGGGGGAGCATGTCCCAAAACCCTCTAGCAAGGTTTTAATTGTGCCTCCTGAAAACTCAATCTCTGGTTACAGCCCTGATTATTGAAAATAAATGAGCGTAAAATTGTATAGCCAAGTCGTTCCTAAAGTCTTAGACGTGTGTAAACAACAACACCATTGGCAATAACTAATTGCCTCTCATTGAAATAATTGTAAATGACATTTGAAATAATGAATGAAATTGGATTTCGGTATACAGCGAAGAAAATCAGAATAGAACTTTCGCCAGCATTATGAACTGTAGTTTTGCGTTCAGAATTTGTAAATACAATTACAGTTATGTGCCTCTTCAGATCACTTTGATTACTTTTAGTTTTGGTAGAACAGTTTGAAATTGAGTAAACTGAAATAAGTCAAAATGTTATTAAAATAATGGATACATGTATAGGTCAGTGGTAAATGTTGACAGGTTTGCTCTAACTGCCACTAAGCTGTATATGCCGGCTATGAAAAAGGATGGAGCGATCGACCATTTTATAGAAAGAAAAGATATTTGAATTGTTTATGAAATGGAAGTCATTGAAGATAATTATTTTATTCTAAATATGATTTATTTTAACATGAATGAAAGTATTTCGAATTGCGAAATAAGCCTTGAGCTTATATGAACAGCTCTCGAGTCAGCTTTCTTGATTCCAACTGGCGATCGAGTGGTCAACACTCTATACACTGCATTAGATATTTGCTTCCTTTTCACAAACAAATCAAATATCATACATGTTTAATGGTCTGCAAATTAATAAAATATCAAGCACCAGAATATATGAACTTACACTGTTTTTTTTATCAAAACGTTCTGCAAAACAAACACCTCAATCTGATTTTCTACTTGTGATCCAACAGAATAAAAAACATCATTCAAAATCGTTCTTTTAAATAATTACAATACAAATAGCAATACTTGTTATAGCAAATTATTACAATTTATATAATGTGCAATGATCAGCATATTTATAAGTATTTTAACAGCTTAAATCAGTTTATACAATATTTCCGTGACATTTGAACTATCAGTATTAATTCATTTACAGAATGACGAATCAGCTTGCCATTCATTTCATCATGTTAATTTACTTAATAAAAATATCATGTTTGACCTACCTTTGATAAAAAAAAACTTTAATCCCGTGTGCAATACGTTTATATCAAATCACTATATATTTTGTATGTAAAACTGTCTTTAAGTATTTTGTAAAATAGCATTTATATCTCGGATGACCGTATTATAGAAAACTGTATAATCCTCAGAAAATAAATATTTTATCATTGTAAATATTATAATTATAATTATTATTATTACTAATATTATCATCATTATCATTTTTTTATCATTATTATTATCATTATTATTATTATTATTATTATTATTATTATTATTATTATTATTATTATTGTAATTATTATTATCATTATTATTATTATTGTTATTATTATTATTATTATTATTATTATTATTATTATTATTATTATTATCATTATTATCATCATCAATATTTTATCATCATCATCATCATAATCATCATCATCATCATCATCACCATCATCACCACCATCATCATCATCATCATCATCATCATCATCATCATCATCATCATCATCATCATCATCATCATCATCATCATCATCATCATCATCATCATCATCATCATCATCATCATCATCATCATTAATATGTTTACAATGTGTAGATTGGTCAATCGTAACATCAATAAGTACACTGCCAGATGATAGCCTTGTTTCTGAAATGTTATCATTTTTTCTGTTTCGTATATAATTAAAAAGACATGAGACCACAGCCACTACCGCTATCACTACCCCTGCACTGCCACTACCACTACTACTACCACTACCAATACCACTGCCACTACCGCTAGAGCTACCGCTACTACTACCACCATCACTACCGCTACAACTACCTCTACTCCTACCACTACCACTACCACTTCCACTTCCACTACCACTACCACTACCACTATCACTACCACTATCACTACCACTACCACTATCACTATCACTACCATTACCATTACCATTACCAACACCACCACGACTACCACAACCCCTATCATTACCACTACCACTATCACTATCACTATCACTATCACTACCACTACCACTACCACAAAAACCACTACCACTATCACTATCACTATCACTACCACTACCACTACCACTATCACTACCACTATCACTATCACTATCACTACCATTACCACTACCAACACCACCACCATTACCACTACCACTACCACTACCACTACCACTACCACTTCCACTACCATTACCACTACCACTACCACTATCATTACCACTACCACTACCATTACCACTATCACTACCACTACCACTATCATTACCACTACCACTACCATCACCACTACCACTATCACTACCACTACCACTACCACAACAACCAATACCACTACCACTATCACTACCACTACCAGTACCACTATCACTACCTTCTACTACTACCACTACCATTACCACTACCACTACCACAACAACCACTACCACTATCACTATCACTATCACTATCAATACCACTACCACTACCACTACCACTATCACTATCACTATCATTACCACTACCAGCACCACCACGATTACCACTACCACTACCACTATAATTATCACTACCACTATCACTACCACTATCATTACCACTACCACTATCTTTATCATTATCACTATCACTACCACTACAACTACCACTACCACTACCACTACCACTATCACTACCACTACCACTACCATCACCACTACTACTACCATCACCATTACGACTACCACTACCACAACAACCACTAACACAACAACCATTACCACTACCACTATCACTACCACTACCAGTACCACTACCACAACAACCAATAACACAACAACCACTACCACTACCACTATCACTATCACTATCACTACCACAACAACCAATAACACAACAACAACTACCACTATCACTATCACTACAACTAATACTACGACAACCACTACCACTAACACTACCTCTACCACTACCACTAACACTACCTCTACCACTACCACAATCACTACCACAACCACTTCCACTACCACCACCACTACGACTACCACTACCACAATCACTGCCACCATCACTACCACTACTACTATCACTACGACTACGACTACGACTACGACTACGACTACGACTACGACTACCACTTCCACTTCGACTTCCACTACCACTACCACAACCACAGCCACTACCACTACCATCACCATTATCACAATCATTACCATTACCACTACCGCCACCACTACCACTACCATTAACACCATCACTTCCATTACCAATACCACTACCATTACCACTAATACAACCACTGCCACTTCAACTACCACTATCACTACCACTACAACTTCCACTACCGCTACCACTAATACAACCACTGCCACTACCACTACCACTACCACTAACATTACCACTACAACTACCACTACCACTACTACTACTACCACTACTACCACTACTATCACTACCACCATCAATTTAATCACTACGACCACTTTCAGAATCACTACCGCTACCACTACCACTATTACTACCATTACCATTACCACTACCACTACCACTTCAACTACCATTGCCACTGCAACTACCACTACAACTACCACTACCATTACCACTACCATTACCACTACCACTACGATCACTACTACTGCCACTACTACCACTACTACCACTACTTCAACTACTACCACTTCAACCACCACCACAACCAACACCACCAGAACCACTACCACCACCACCACCACCACCACTACCACCACCACCACCACCACCACAACAACCACTACCACTACCAACACCACTACACTACCACTACCACCACCACCACAACCACCACCACTACCACCACCACAACCACAATCACTTCCACTACTACTATCACTACCACCACCACCACCACCACAACCACTACTAAAACCACCACAACTACCACTACCACTATCACCACCACCACCACCACAACCACTACCACAAACACAACCACTACCACCACCACCACCACCACTACCACCCCTACCACCACTAGCACTACCACAACCACAACCATTACCATTTCCAACTACAAAAACCATAACCACTACAACTACCATTACCATTACGAACTACAAAAACCATAACCACTACAACTACCATTACCATTACGAACTACAAAAACCACAACCACTATTATCACTACGACCATTATTAGAATCACTACCGCTTCCGCTACCACTACAACTATCATTACTATGATCGCTACAGAGTTAATTTTTGACTGTCTTTCTTTTATTTCAAAAAGTACACGGAGTGTCTATCACCAATCTTGATGCAACTATTGACGTCAGCAGTAGCCTCGCTGTTGGAGATGTGGCCTTCACCTTCCAAACATCCAGTGACATTTATATTACTGTCACCATGACAACAATATCTATACATTTTGAGCTTGACGCATCAGACGACAGTTTGTAATGTTTGGTTTATTTATTTTTTAGTGTTTTTGTTTAAGTTGCTACGTTTACTTCCGTCTGTTTTAAACCAATTATATATCGCTATGTATACACATATTCATATACTGTAATTTTTAAATAATGAGAAGCTATGTAAAAGGGAATGCATTTGACCTCTGAAGACGGTTGATTGCTTAATTAAGGTCTGTTGACACTGGTTAACATTAAAAATACGGAAATGAAAGGTAAACAATATCAATTAATTTAAATTGAACTAGAAAGTCAGACTAACAGTTCAGTATATTAACCTGTCTTTCTGTCGGTTCTGATCAGTATAATCGAAGTAGTACGATGTTATTTTCGACTTTCAATACATGTATAACCCTTACCATAAACCACCTCAGTCTCCAATATTAAAGAGTTGCGTAGTTTATATTATCGAAAACCGAAACAGATTCTTATCAAGAAAAATAAATGGTTCCAAGATCAAAGTCAGGTGCGTAGCTAGTCTAAAAGTTCTGGGCAGATCCCAAACTGGGTCTGCCCTTGATTTTTTTGTGTGTGGAATGTCTCTTATTTTTTATAGCTACGCTGCTGTAAGTTATATTTAAAACAATAAATGTGTCGATATCATAAAAATCGAAACAGTTTCATATGTGTATGCAAGCATAGCATAAATCGCTTAATATTCTGCCATTGTGGGACACCTGTTCAGACTTTGCTTGTTGAACAAAATGATCAGAAATAAAAATATTTGAGCTTGCATGTGTAATACAATCCAGAATTGTTATTGGTGAAGACATGTTTGACGACCGGAGACCAAGAAACGCTCACATTGATGGCAACCAATCCTTACCACGTGACAGCGACGGGTATTCTAAGTATCACAGCTATAGATACGGTTAGTTCACAATCAGTAAGAATTGTTTCTTTAAAGGGAGTATATCGGGAAAAACTCAATAAATGCCTTAAAAAATAAAATTATTTTTTAAATGGACCAAACGCATCTCATGGTACCTTTACATCGTCATTCGAACTCGTTCTAAGACGAAACAATTTTAACTACGTAAACATGTATAACGGATCATATTGAAATCAAAATCAAATCACGTGACTCACTTAATACGTCACAAAATATGTTTCAAGTTTAAGCCGGAAATATATTTTAGTTTAACCTAGGCGTGTAGTCAAAATTAGAAAATCCTTTTTCAGCATATTATTTAGGCAAGTTTTAATAGATACTCTTTTGGCAATATGGTGTCAGTGAGTGCATATAGAAAAGCTATACTGGTAAAAACGGGTTTTAGTCAATTTTAAAATTCTGATAAATTCTGATTTTATCCCTTTAAAGGAGGGATCTATCTTTGACATATTGATTATTTGTTTATTTCCACTTTAATAAAACATCGTTACCATCACCTTCACGACGCAGATGAGGTGGTAGAACATGTTGAATTGAATTGAATTGAATTATAAAGTCGATGATTTGGCCACCTGCTTGTATTTATTATCACTCTTTATTCCTTCAGTGCATGCATTAATAATGATACTATTGATAACGGTAATAGTATAACAATAATAATGACAATATTAGTAACAATGATAATACAGATAACAATGATAATGATAATAACAATAATAATGATAATGTTAGTAATAATGAGAATACTGATAACAATGATAATTATAATAGTGATAATGACAATATTTGTAATAATGATGATACAGATAACAATAATAATCATAAAAACAGTAATAATGATAATAATAATAACAATATTTGTAATAATGATAATACAGATTACAATGATAATGGTAATAACAGTAATAATGATAAAAATTATAATGACAATATTGTAATATTGATAATACAGATAACAATGATAATGATAAAAACAGTAAAAATGATAACAATAATAATGACAATATTTGTAAAAATGATAAAACTAATAACAAAAATTAATATAAAAGTAATAATGATAATACTGTTTACAGTAATAATGCTTATATCGATAACAATAGTAGTAATGATAAAACAATGCTAGTAGTAGCGATGATGATTACAATGTTAATATATAAATATGCAACCAGGCCCCGATTTTCAACAACCTCCCAGCAACTACATACATGCTGACGGAAAAAGTGCCTGGCCTGATAAATGTTTACGATGTCGACGTCTCCACTGGTTGTGACGCCAGCGATACATTACAGGCCATGTGCTCAGTATCAATATCACCAAAACGGGCCATTAATATATTAGGTAAGCTCTAGCAGCAATATAAAACATACATGTCGATGCTCCCCGTACGTTGGTTAAGTTACACAATATAAAACCAAACATGTCCATGCTCCCCGTACGTTGGTTAAGTTACACAATATAAAACCAAACATGTCCATGCTCCCCGTACGTTGGTTAAAGGACAAAATATAAAACAAACATGTACATGCTCACCGTACGTTGGTTAAGTTACACAATATAATACAAACATGTCCATGCTCCCCGTACGTTGGTTAAGTTACACAATATAAAACCAAACATGTCCATGCTCCCCGTACGTGAGTTAAGTTACACAATATAAAACCAAACATGTCCATGCTCCCCGTACGTTGGTTAAGTGACAGAACATAAAACAAACATGTACATGCTCACCGTACGTTGGTTAAGTTACACAATATAAAACCAAACATGCCCATGCTCCCCGTACGTTGGTTAAGTTACACAATATAATACAAACATGTCGATGCTCACCGTACGTTGGTTGAGTTACACAATATAATATCAAACATGTAGATGCTCCCCGTACGTTGGTTAAGTTACACAATATAAAACAAAACATGCCCATGCTCCCCGTACGTTGGTTAAGTTATACAATATAATACAAACATGTCGATGCTCACCGTACGTTGGTTAAGTTCCACAATATAATACCAAACATGTAGATGCTCATCGTACGTTGGTTAAGTTACACAATATAATACCAAACATGTAGATGCTCCCCGTACGTTGGTTAAGTCACACAATATAAAACAAAACATGCCCATGCTCCCCGTACGTTGGTTAATTTACACTGTTTAATACAAACATGTCGATGCTCCCCGTACGTTGGTTAAGTTACACAATATAATACATATACGTCGATGCTCACCGTGCGTTGGTTAAGTTACACAATACGATACTTACACGTCGATGCTCACCGTACGTTGGTTAAGTTACACACTATGTTAAATACATGTTGATGCTTCCCGAACGTTGGTTAAGTTACACACTATGATACATACATGTCGATGCTCACTGTACGTTGGTTAAGTTACACACTATGATACATATACGTCGATGTAAACCGTTCGTAGGTTAAGTTACACACTATGATACATACACGTTGATGATCAACGTACGTTGGTTAAGTTACACAATATAAAACATACACGTTGATGCTCACCATACGTTTGTTAAATTACACACTATTCTACATACATGTCGATGCTAACCGTACGTTGGTTAAGTTACACAATATTATACAAACACGTCGATGCTCAGCGTACGATTGTTAAGTTACACACTATGCTACATACATGTCGAAGCTCAACGTACGTTTGTTAAGTTACACAATATAATACATACATGTCGATACTAACCGTACGTTGGTTAAGTTACACAATATGATACAAACACGTCGATGCTCACCGTACATTGTTGAAGTTACACAATACAATACATACATGTCATGCTACCCGAACGTTGGTTAAGTAACAAATTACGATACATACATGTCGATGCTCCCCGTACGTTGGTTTAGTTACACACTATGATATATACATGTCGATGCTCACTGTTTGTTTGTTAAGTTACACAAAATGATACATACACGTCGATGCTCCCCGTACGTTTTTTAAGTTACACAATATGATAAATACACGTCGATGCTCCCCTTACGTTTTTTAAGTTACTCAATATAATACATACACGTCGATGCTCCCCGTACGTTTGTTAAGTTACACAATATAATACATACACGTCGATGCTCCCCTTACGTTTTTTAAGTTACACAATATGATTCATACAGGTCGATGCTCCCCGTACGTTGGTTTGGTAACACAATATGATACATACACTTCGATGTTCCTCGTACGTTTGGTTAAATTACACAATATGATAATAACACTTCAATGCTCCCCGTACGTTGGTTAAGTTACACACTCTGATACATACATGTCGATGCTCCTCGTACGTTGGTTACGTTACACAATATAATACCAAACATGTCGATGCTCACGTACGTTTTTTAAGCTACACAATATGATGCATACACGTCGATGCTCACCGTACGTTGGTTAAGTTACACAATATGATACATACATGTTGATGCTCCCCGTACGTTGATTAAGTTACACAATATAATACCAAACATGTCGATGCTCACCATACGTTGGTTAAGTTAAACAATATAATACATACACGTCGATGCTCACGATACGTTGGTTAAGTTACACAATATAATACATACATGTCGATGCTCACCATACGTTGGTTAAGTTACACAATATAATACAAACATGTCGATGCTCACCATACGTTTTTTAAGCTACACAATATGATGCATACATGTCGATGCTCACCATACGTTGGTTAAGTTACACAATATGATACATACACGTCGATGCTCACCATACGTTGGTTAAGTTACACAATATAATACATACATGTCGATGCTCACCGTACGTTGGTTAAGTTACACAATATAATACATACATGTCGATGCTCACCGTACGTTGGTTAAGTTACACAATATAATACCAAACACGTCGATGCTCACCATACGTTGGTTAAGTTACACAATATAATACATACACGTCGATGCTCACCATACGTTGGTTAAGTTACACAATACGATACATACACGTCGATGCTCACCGTACGTTGGTTAAGTTACACAATATGATACATACACGTCGATGCTCACCATACGTTGGTTAAGTTACACAATATAATACATACACGTCGATGCTCACCATACGTTGGTTAAGTTACACAATATGATACATACACGTCGATGCTCACCATACGTTGGTTAAGTTACACAATATAATACTAAACATGTCGATGCTCACCATACGTTGGTTAAGTTACACAATATAATACATACACGTCGATGCTCACCGTACGTTGGTTAAGTTACACAATATGATACATACACGTCGATGCTCACCATACGTTGGTTAAGTTACACAATATAATACATACACGTCGATGCTCCCTGTACGTTGGTTAAGTTACACAATATAATACCAAACATGCCGATGCTCACCATACGTTTGTTAAGTTACACAATATTATAGCAAACATGTCGATGCTCACCATACGTTTGTTAAGTTACACAATATAATACAAACATATCGATGATCACGTACGTTTTTTAAGCTACACAATATGATGCATACACGTCGATGCTCACCATACGTTGGTTAAGTTACACAATATGATACATACACGTCGATGCTCACCATACGTTGGTTTAGTTACACAATATAATACCAAACACGTCGATGCTCACCATACGTTGGTTAAGTTACACAATATAATACATACACGTCGATGCTCACCATACGTTGGTTAAGTTACACAATATAATACAAACATGTCGATGCTCACGTACGTTTTTTAAGCTACACAATATAATACATACATGTCGATGCTCACCGTACGTTGGTTTAGTTACACAATATGATCGAATATGGTAAATGCTCATTAACTTGCTAAACATGCATATCATTATAATGGTATGTGCACGTGACACCAAGAAGAATGTGTATACTATTATGAAGATAAAGCTTCATGTTCAAATATTCGTACATTCATATCTGCAAACATTCGTACAGTCATGTGACCGTTACTTCATATATCATATGACATAATGCATATATCCAACACCAGTTCTTCTCGTCCAAGTTAGAGGACCTTACATGAGTAATCGTTTGTTATTGAATACATTACATGAGCTCGGATATACTCAGAAAACTGGTACATTGACCAGGGGTGGTATTCACTAACCGTTCTCAAGAATATTCTTAGACTTGAACTCAAGAATGAATTTTGAAAAGTACATTTAGACCATTTTTTGAGGCCAAAATATGCAAGCATGCAGGGGATACCCAATATATAGTGAGATAAACTCTAATTGTTCTCGATGTCATGGTAAACTACAGTGTAGATATCTAAGGTTGAAATTTGGAATTTAAAGCTCAAGTCTAAGAATATTCTCAAGGACGGTTGGTGAATACGATCCATTGGCACCTATAGAGGTAGAGAGAGAAAACTGGCCATATTAGTTTTCGTTTGATATGACGTTTCGAAAAAAAGTTATTTTACCATTGACAAATCGACGTCATTTATAATGTTCGGGGTATTCTCTCCCAGAATCCATTGCGCTACGGTCCATTGTGATGCGCCCTACGAGATATTAGTTTGCAGAACTGACAATCTCCCGCGATCGTGTCCGTTCAATAGGAATATTGGGAAAGCCACATTTAAGCACGGTGTTTGGTCAGTTGCTTAAACCGAAGGTTTGGGTGATATTACAGTTTAGTTAACGTTAAGTTGCTATGGATTGTGGGACAGGCATAGAATTCCTTACTTTTTCATTGTGAGTTTATAGACCTTGTTGGGGAGGTATCAGGTTCTGGGATAGACCAGCGAGAGATTGAGTTCCGGCAAGTCAGGAACTAGTTCGTCGTTTTACAAACTAGAACCGAATTATATACGTAAAAAAACGCTGAGCGATTTTAAACCGGTAGTAATATTATACCAGGAAATATATCATTATTTATTACATTTATGTACCGTAATTTGTGTAATAAATATGTGTTTGCAAGCGCGTACACTAATTCACTAAATGTTACCTACTTATACATTTGTAACATTGTGTAACATTGTTATATATTTAACCATTAAAGAAGTGTGTTGAAATGTATGATATTTTACAAACGGGACATAAATACCTGTCATTTACTATGCTCCAGGATGCAGTTATAAATGTATTCCGTTCATTTGATACAATGCTTTCAGCTATTGTAAAATATATAACTACGCTCACAATGCCTTGTAGGTACGATAATCAGGACAAATGGAAACAATATAGAAGAGGTGACATACACAGCTGAGTTGTCTTGTACGGGCACTAATGGTCTAACAGCCACGGAAACCTTACTGGTCAACGGCGTGCTTACTATACCAAGTACAACGTCTACAGTTCAAACAACAGTAACAACAACACCAACCACAACAACGACACCAACCACAACCACAACAACACCAACACCAACCACAACAACAACAACAACACCAACCACATCAACAACACCAACCACAACCGCAACTCCAACCACAACAACAACACAAACCACAACAACAACCACAACAACAACAACAAGAATAACAACACCAACCACAACAACTCCAGCTATAACAACAACATCAACTACAACAACGACACCAACCACACCAACAACACAAACAACAACAACGACACCAACCACAACAACCACAACATCAACCACAACAACGACACCAGCCACAACAACATCAACCACAACATCAACAACGACACCAACCATAACAACGACACCAACCACAACAACAACACCAACAACACTTACACCAACCACAACACCAACACCAACCACAACAACGACACCAACCACAACCCCAACCACAATAACAACACTAACCACAACAACACCAACCACAACAACGACACCAACAACACATACAACAACAATGACACCAACCACAACAACGACACCAACCACAACACCAACACCAACCACAACAACGACACCAACCACAACAACACAAACCACAACAACACCACCAACAACAACAACCACACAGACTGGTATAGCTACAGCTACAAAGGAATCAAAGGACGAGCCATTCTATACCAAACCTTCAATTTTAGCAGGTTTGACTCTTATACCATTCGTTATGCTAGCGGTAGGCACGACAGCGCTCATGGTGAAATGTTGCCAAAAACATCCTGCAGGTACAAAAAGGTAAAATTTTCTTTTAACTAAGTTATGTACTAGTATATGAAAGAGGTATGACTTTATATCTATTAACAAGAGAAACTTACATCGGTTCATAAAACAGAAAACGTATTTACTAAATATACGTAAAGAATAAACTACTTGATACATTCTCCATTATTGTTTTTAAGTAGCGTGGTGGAATTCTCAAACAGATTGTTAGCCAAAATATCTGGCAAATATATCTTTTTTGCTTGACTTAACATTATGCTTAAGAGTTACCCCATTAGTTGCAGAACAAACTACATGTAAACAGAAAACTGCAAGTGTGACAATACAGCTATGTACCGTCGATGTTTTAATGTGCATGGTACAGTGGCAGAGCATCGAACCCAGGACCAGAGGGTTATGTATTCATGTGTTCGATCCTCCTCCACGGCTATATGCGGTATCCTAGAGCAAGACACACTTTCCGCATACACTTAGTACTAGTTCTACCAAGGAATACTTCGAACGTGATTGTATAAGTTGTACTAATTTGTTTAACAATGAAGGTAAAATATATAAGTTTATAACAAATGACATAGGTCTCGGAGCGGGAGTCAAAGTAGCTATACAGACGATCAGTCTGCCGTGTTCAATCCAGCCTGCAGTCAACGTATCATAAACAGATCTTTTTTTATGCCAAGAAATCAACAATTCATGTGTAGTACAAGTATGACAGATGGACAACAACAGCATGGGCAAATTCCAAGTGCATCAGGTATTTTTTTCTCACAGCAACGTACTAACATACTTTTAAAAGCCTTCCAACAACGACCCGATACAAAATATACGTACACTTCGGTAAACAAAATAATCTAACTAAATCTAAATAATGTAGTGCAATAAATACAAACATGTACGTGCTCACAGCAGAACAAAATATTCGGACAATTTTACAGTTAATGTTACAGGAACGTAATAACAAATAGTTCAGGAACATTCCAAATGTAACATATAGTTATATCTCACAGAGGAGTAAATAGGCAAAATTCAAAATGTAACCGTTATGTATAATACACAGTGTCAGGTACATCCAAGATAAAATCGTAATGTAGCATTTATGCAATAATATTCAACAAATTAGTTGCTTGGAAACAGTTTCTCCAAAGGTTCGCCTACTCTCAACTTGTTGATCACTTTGATCAATTGATAGAAGGTTGTGCCAATGTTTTTTTCTAAACATTTTCTATGCATTTTTTTTTATTTATGTTTCATTATTTTCAGTTCGCACCATGGACTACATTTTACATAATCTTTCCTGCTTGGCTATATAATATTTGTATCGATTTAGTTTTCTAACTTTAATCTCCAGAGTGAAGGTAAACACGTATCTATCATTAAATCTTTAAAATAAAAGGGTCACAGAGGTCCTCAATTGTTAACAAGTAGCGTAAGAAATCATCGTATGAACTAAAGCAAGTTTGGTGATTCAAGGGCCGCGACTCTGATATTAATAAAAGTATTTGAAGGTACTGATAGCCGGCCTTTAATAAGTATCAACACGCCTACCTAGTTTGATTGACATTATTGTCGCGATTTTATAGGCAACATTTTTGAAAATGACATAATACTGTACACATAATATGTTTATAGTTTCATTTGCTGCTTCTTGGATATATAAATACATGCAAACAAAATGAAATCTAAAGAATAAATTAGTAGTCCATGTCTCGTAAGATCTTTTTGGCGGTGGTCAAGACTACAAAGCTTAATCACGCCGACATAAGCAGGACTGTCTTTGGCATAAGGCCCGGCTATATACAATAAACTAATCCTGATGAAAAAGCAACATTACCAATACAAGACCTTATGCTTTTTAGATCCAGTTTAAGAACACATCAGTAGTGTTGTGGTTATTGTGTGTGATCTCCTATGATACCCGAAATAGTTGAAATTGAACATGTATATTAATAGCATGAAATTCCCTTTTTCACAGGTCCCAGAAGTCTGACACCTGTGGAGCTGGCCAATATACGGTGGCCGGTCATGGGAATGGATGGACATTTTTGAGAATTTATTCTTTGATGACTTCAAACGTTTATTATGATTTATGTTCATTGTAATCACGGTGATGTGATGTGATCACGGTGATATTATGTGATTACGGTGATGAGAAAGATATATGATAATCTGCAGATGAAGAAAGTCCTTTTTGACTTGGAAATTCGACGAAACTAAATTAAAGATGTACTAAACGGAACAGCTAACACACGTCACTTGACAGTTTAGGTGTTTGTTTTACCTAACATAATACTATGTAGTTTCTATCAAAGCATCAAACAAATAGCATTGAAAGTTGCTCTTGAATATGAAAGAACACTTAGGTTAACAATGACAAAGTTTATATCAATAAATTTGACAGTTACCGCCATTTGAATAATTTCATATTTAATGAAATGGATAGTCAAATAATTATCACACGTGGTGCTAAATTTAATTTGCAAACGGCTGATGTTACTTTTAAAAACATGTGTAGCTTTTAAAATCACGGTCAGTTTATTTAAACACCACTTATGACAAAACTAATATATCAATTTCCTTAAAACTTCACACAGTTATTGGCTATAATTTGTTATTTCCACCAATACTAAATATTTATAAATATATCTATTTTTAATTAGTTTAGAAATTCGTGTTAAAGTTCAAATGACAAGACTTTTGGCCTTGAGTATATTAATGACTTTGAAAAACACATTTTATAGCAACATTGACATATACATTCTAACACTCTTCAGATATTTCCTGTAATTTCATTGGTTGGTGCTCTCTGAGTTGCGGGTATACCGTCTATAAAATCAAAACGTTATCGCGTTCCACTTATAACTACGTCATTTATTTGTTTACTAACGTCATCAAAAAAGTGTAAACAGTAGTTTGTCGATTTAAAATGTTTAAAATATAAAGAATAAGATGAGTTAAATAATATTTCATTGCCTTTATATTTGCAGCAGTGGGGTTGGGCCACAAGTTCTCACAACATTAGTTACGGCTCTTCTCCTAAAATATTACAAATTATAGAAAAACATCACATGGCATAACACATGACATAGTAGGCCATCCAAAAAGCAAAATGACCCTTATTTTAACTTTTGATGGCAATTTTTAGTAGAATTGTTTAAGTACCATAGCATTATTCCCCAATATGTATAGCATCATGTGATGATGGATGCCACTCATGAAATTGCGTTTTAAGGTCACAGTTGAGGTCAAAGGTCAATCAAATGCAAAAAAAATTAACAAAACAGTATTGTACATAAATTATTGTCACTAATGTTACAATTATGTTGTTTTTTAAAATTTTTCTGTAATGACATGTTGTTAATAGACTAATAGACAATATAGACAAATAAACAATATTTTATTTGAGTAATGTAGGCCTCCGGCCCATAATACATTTTTAAACACATGGTAAACGTTGAATCTAACAAAGAAACATTCATAATACGAACATTATAATTTCAATACAGTTTTGATAAAATGAATGCAATATATTTATATATATATATATATATTTTATTTATTTTTTTTTTTTTTTTTAACGTATTGACTGTTCTGTTGTTTTGCTCGTGGTCAATGTTAGTGTCTCTTATTTCAAATATTGAAAAAAAGAAAAAAGTAATACACAATTTCGAGATTTAATTCAAGTCATTATGTTTTAAGACATTTTGTTTTAAGATTGGAGGTAAAGAGTTCTTTTATTAAACATCTCAAATACAAACTTTGCCAGTTTGATTATCATGTCAGAATTGGCTGTACTCATCAAACTGTAGAATTCATATACATTATGATAGCTGTGATCGTTATATTTAATAATGAAACAGTGTAAATGACAATGGAGCATCTATTTAAAGGATATAAAAGCATGTCTGTCTTTCTGCTTGTTTTTATACGAGTCGAAAGTTCAATAAGTACATTTAGAATTTAGACAATTTCAGTAGTTGTAGCTTATTGCAAACCTGCAATTTGTTATTAACCTTGAATTTTATACATATCTTTGAAGATAAATACTAAAATTAACTCTAAAAGTTAAGTGTTCGCTTGGACGTCTGTATGTTCTTCACAATACGATAATACACTGGTGCATATTTTTTTATCATGTATTCTTTTCCAATTGAAATGCGATTTAAGGAGAAATAACAATTACGAATATATATACCTTATATTAAAAGTAAATGTTAAAGAAAGAGAGTTTATGTTATGATGTAATCAAATTACCTTAATTGTACGTAAAACTAGTAAAACTTGTCCTACCATATATAAAGATGCCACACAAAGTATCTGAGATTCGAAGAAAATTACTTGTTACCTCTAGTATAGAAGTTCTTGACAGAAATGACAGTTTTGATAGTGACATTTGATTGAAACTTTTTATGGCATAAAATTTGTTATAGTGTATTCACTTCCAAAAACAAAATTAATAAACTCAAAAGAAAAATGGAATCTCCTGGACCTTCTACTAGTAGTGTCGAAGAAGAGTTGAAAGATGCTCCTGTCCGTTCAGCAACTTTAGCAAAATATTACCAACTGATTCGAGTTGTTGTATTTTATTTCAGTCGGAAGATATAAAACAGTTACACTGTATAAGAGTGATATTTTTCAAGAATATGTATTGCGGCTGTAAATTAACTTCTTACGTCCGAAGTAACATACATTCTAAAATGTCTGTCTCAGTTTAAAAAAACAAATTGTGAAGTATGAGGATACTATCAAAGATGATACAGTAACGACAGAATTATGAGGATTTAGCTCCTGTGTTTATTGGTGCCGACTGGAGTAGCTATATTACAAGGAAGCGGGTATTAAATCAGACTGTTCCAAGCAAATATGAGGATCGTTTTATGAAGATGTCAAAAAAGCTACTGACCCAAAGCACAGTTTATAAGACCATCATATATGCGTCTGATTTTGGGTCATATACTGATTTATCTGATAATGATTCAAGTATTCTAGAACCATATGAAAGTATACTTATACAGGAAAGTGTTGACTGCTGTTCAACAAGTAAGAGGTGAGATAGGCATGATTCCCTTCGGGAAGGAATAGACATTGATTATGTAGACAAGGTAATTCCTGGAAGGTTCTTTCTCTATCTCGCCTGCTTTTTGGTGGTATGACAATTATTCTAGATGGCAATGCTGAAGTCAGAACCTATGCGGAGAACTGTTACGTTTGTATACTAGTGTAGGAGATATAGTATTTCGCGTATCTAACGGCATACACAATCTCAAGATGTTGGCCTTTGACATGCTCTTCACAAGACAGCTCGTTCTGAAATAAGTGTCAGTCTGTTTTCATGCTGTGAACCACACTGTTATAAATATTATCAGTAGAATTGACAACTTAATTGCAAATGACAGTCTTGGGATGTATATCGAAAATGGATATGATCTGTTTATGTCCTGTGATAATATTGGTGCTGTTGAAGCAACGTTAGATGAAAGAAACATAGTTAACAGCACAATATGTTGGTTGGGAAATACAGTCAAACTCTAGAGAATATTATGTGGGTACTAATACCATAACTTAATAATTTGGTAAATATGCTTCTGCTGATACTATGAAAACTATCCAATTGGATAAAGCAATGATGGTAGGCTATATCCAATACATGGACCTGACAACATAAATACAAGTAGTTGGTATTCACACAATAATGAAACACGTTAAATAGCATATATTCAGAATATTTGAATAGATTTTTAGCAAAATAGTCAAAATGATATGCAAACAGTTCTGACTTGGAGAGCTTACAATGAATTAAGCTGTCCAGATATACTGCCAATGACAACTATAGGAATGCTTCCAATACTACAATCCTATTTAGATGAACTGAACACATTTACTACTGCTATAAATATATTTGAAAAAATTTCAAATCATATTGGTCAAAGCTACACCCTTATCACAGCAGATCAGCCATCCATTCTAAAAAAACAAACTTGTATGCAGCAATCGAGACCTGTTTACTTAGATGATATGAAGTCTCTCGAAAGACAGCACCAGATATGTGTGGGAAATTTAAAGATAGGATTTTTATAGTCAAAAGGAGCAAAATCACTGAACCCCGACCAAGCAACAAGCTGGATGAAAACATTTGTAACATGAACAATAAGAAAAAATGAATCACACAAAACGACCAAGACAGAGACAAATTCTGTGTCACTTTTACAACTCAGTCAGATGTGTTAGAGAAGTCACTATAAGGAGAAAAGTGATGCAGAGGAAGACCATACCTACACCAGATATGATTGTCTGCCTTTAGGAACTGATCTTGATGAGTCTGATGTTCAAGTTTTGATCAAACATATGGATACTTTCGACATTTTTAGAGTAGGATCCTTTGAAGAAAAAAACAAAACATTTGCAATGATATATGATGTTTCAAACATGCAGAAAGTTCAGGTTGTTAAAGATGACAGAAAACTACTTCAGAGTCTATCAAACATTTAAATGTTTAAACATATCTTTGTCAGCTGTAAATGCTAGCTGAAATGTAGAAATTGGTTTTGTGCTGAAACACAAGTTGTCCTTGGTACCTCTGCCAGTTGCTAGGGTTGTAAGATTTAGGAATTCTACCACAAAGACTGAATTATTGAATGTCTCTGAATATGAAGTGATTTTTTAACTTGATGACTTTCCCAATTCTTCACTGCAACGATACATAGTCATTGATAGTCACACTATGATTCAAGCTTTTGGAATAAACGCTATCCGAATAGTTACTTTCTGCATTCTAACAAATATCCTTATTATATAACAACATATTTACTAGTATACTAGTGTATATTAAAACGACTATAGATCATTAGCTTTCTTTGTTGAGCAATGCCAGAGAATATTAACTATTTCTATACCGCTAGTAGTTTTGTCCGACTTCTATTGTGACCTCATAAAGCTCTTTCCTTCTATTTTAATATGCTTTATTTCTCATAAGGTTTGTTTATGTATTCACTTCATTTGATTTAAAATACTTGCCTTTTCTTAATTATTCCTAATTATTGGAAGCTTGCATTTCACAAGAAATTCAAAATTCATAAATTTTACCCAATTTTTGACCTTTGACCTCAATTTGACAACACAATTTTTAACATATTTTTTTTCATTTTCCTTGTAGTTGCTTACAACACACATATTTCTATAGTTTTCAGTTCAATAAATAAACAAATATTTTAACAAGACAGTTTCCTTAATTCTATATATCAGTTACTGCACCCAGTTGACCTTTGACCTAATTTTGAGATTATGAGGTGATTTCATGATTGGCATCCACCCTCACAGGTTTGTATACATACCAAGGAAGACATTAAGCATGGATACCAAATTCTACTCAAATTTGCCATCAAAAGTTTTTTTCCTGTGTTTGGATGGCCTACTAACAAAAGAATAACGTTAATACAAAATGAAAAGAAAATAACCACAGTGTGTATACAATTATCCATCAGATAATTACTTTTGAAATAAAGAAATAATAATACCAATTAAATTTAGTTCTTGCAAAGTTAGAAAAAAGAAAAGACAGGAAAAGGAATAAGGAAGGTAATAGATACATTTAAACACAACAACAACAAATGTTAACAAGTTATGATAAACACTTTGGTCATTAACATAATTGTTTACTTATTCTAGGTACCAATTATGATTATGAATGCTTGTCAATAAATATAAAAAGTGTTGTTTTTTATCTTATTCGATATGACTATGATTTTATGAGGAATTTCTTAATTAGTACTCGGATTCAAATCTATTTGAAGATTTAATAAACTGGAGTAAAACTTCAAATATTTTAGTATTAAAATCGCATACAAGATTAGAGTCGTCAGACTAAACTGTGAATTATACAACGATTGCTTTAGATAATCATGAGAATAATATATTGTATTTCATTATACTACATAAAAGCTTGAAAAAAAACAGGGGTTGACAATATGATACTTTAAAGGATTTGTATCAATAATGATATGAGCTGTGGAACAGACCAATGGATTCTCCACGCATTAGATCATTACCCTGTAGGGAATAATACTACTATTACCATGGGGATTGCTGCCATTGATACTAGACATCTACAAAGTGTCTTTTTCTGAGATAAAATTGAGAGAGAAGGAAAGAAGAAATATGAGATAGAGAAAAATAAAAGTTAAAAATAGGAAGCACACTGACGCTATCGTTTGCGTCAACTGTAACATGTGAAGTGAAGATGTGGTTTCTCAGACAAAAAACAATAGTTCATACCATGTTGTCTTCAAATGCTCTGGCATGCTGCCAAGTCCTATGTTAGTCAGAAGAGTAGAAATGGAGATCTGACCTGTAAATAGGTAAAAAAAAAAAAGACGCTTTTTAACAAAAAGAAATTTTGTTTTCCAGTAAACATATTCAATTCCTGCTCCTGAAATCAAATAAAAGAAAGTAAATACTTCTACAGCTGGAATATATTCAAGTTAATTCTAACAGTGGCTGAAATGTTAGTAGGCCACTCAACTGATTACATTTTGGACCAAAATCAAAATATTGTTTCAGATATTGTTTGCTCTCTCAGCACCTACATCTATCTATGTTAAGTATGTACTCTGTAAAGAGGCCTTTTTTAGCGAATTGAATTCTATGTGAAGTGGTTGTCATATCTGTGGGTTTGCAAAAAAAAAAGATTCAAATATAACAAGTTCAAAAGAAAAGACATTTAGTCTAATCAGTCACAGGAGGAGGGGTGGGCTATTCAAACGAGGGCATTGGTTACATCTAATGTTAATATACAAAATTTACGATCAACGTCAAGTTTTAATCTATAATTTCCCAGACCAAATAAGGTCTTGTATTGGTAAATCATTTGTATATTCTTGATCTAAATATGGAACTTTATTGATGCAAAATAGAAATAGTTAAAATCCTAGTCTTGCATTTCTTTGTATTGACTATTCAAATACATAATACATGACAATATATTGAAAAATATAATGTATCATATATCTACAAGTTATTTTAGTTCCAGTGACATTAATTCACTTTTTTCTAAATATTATATGTAATATATGTTATGATTATTAAGGGTCTCATGGCAGATCAAAATTGTTTAAATGAGTCCTCTCATTAAATAGATTATTTGAAATATATTATTATCATATTTCTTTTTATTCATCTCTGGTCATATTTTTTATTTGTATGCTAAGGATGTCAGAGTGAGGTTATATAAAACAAACAGGAAGGGAGATTCCAGGCTCACTCTACATGAACATAAAAACAAATTGCTAATCAGATTGAAAAAGACAACATGTAAACAAAAGAATATGAAGAATGAACCTACAACATTGATAGCTGCAGAACTGCAGTAACAACTCTATTGTATTACACAAATTGTCTCCTCTTACAACAATCATGGGATAGTCATCTTCATTTGGCACCCATAAACATTCAACAACACAGTTGTGAACATTATAAAAAAAGTACAGTTTGACATTACATCCATTCAATGCAAAGATGGACAGAAATACTATTCTTACCAGGAACTACATACATTTTATTTGACAAGGGCTAAAAATTAGTACAAATTTAACATTTCCTTGTTAGATACATTGGTTATCCATTCTAATTTCACTCAACTCAAAGACCAACACCACAGAGGAATGGATTGATGTTTTAATTATTCCTATACATGACCAAAAACAATCCTATGCCTAACAAAAGTGTGGTTTTTTTTTCTTCTTTTTAAAATGGCTCTTTGAATGGAGCACAGGTTATAAACATAATAGTGTGTGGTAATAGATATATAGATAAGAGTGTTTATATATCTTAATATATGTGTGTGTATCTATATAAATATACATGATAAAAGGATTTATCGGAAGCATAGAAGTTGAGAACGCAATTTGCGAGGAGAGAGTCTGCCTCCTCGTGTGTGATTTTAATGTCGTCCCTTTTAATAACAATAAACTTATCTCAACTAGCGTGTCATCTCCGGTACATGAAACAACAAGTGTATGAGCGTGTGTATGTCTTAAACATGGCTTCTGTTCCCGCAGCAAATACCCCCCCCCCCACCCCCCTTGGCAAATACATGGGTTTCAATGGACAACTCAGGTATCCTCTACACACCATGGCCTGCCCAGGGACATCAAGTTTATTATTCTGGCTCATGTAGAAGGCGGGCAACGGGTGTTGGGAACATGTGCGCACACACACACACACACACACACACACACACGTTATTATGGCGATTTTGATCAAATTAGGAGAAAATATGGCTTCTGTTTCAACCGCAAATGCCCCCCCCCCCCCCCCCCCTTGGCAAAAACTTGGGTTTTAATAGACAACTCAGGTATCTTCGAAACACCATGGCCCGCCCAGGGACACCAAGTTTTTTAGTCTGGCTCATAGAGAAAGCGGATAACAGGTGTCGGGAACATGTGCACACACACACACACACACACACACACACACACACATTATGGCGATTTTGACAAAATCAGGCGTAAACATGGCTTCTGTTCCCGCCGCATATTACCCCCACCCATACCCCCTTAGCAAATACTATGGTTTCAATGGGCACCCAAGGTATGTTCTACAAACCATGGCCTGCCCAGCGACACCAAGTTTTTGAGTCTGGCTCATGTTGAAGGCGGGAAACAGGTGTCGGGAACATTTGCACACATACACACGTTATGGCGATTTTGACCAAATCAGGCGAAACATGGCTTCTGTTCCCGCCGCAAATTCCACCCCACCCCCTCCACCCCCTTTGCAAATACGTGGGTTTCAATGGACAATTCAGGTATCTTCTACACACCAAGACCTGCTCAGGGACACCAAGTTTTTAAGTCTGGCTCAAGTAGAAGGCGGGCAACGGGTGTCGGGAACATGTGCACACACACACACACGTTTTGGCGATTTTGACCAAATCAGGAGAAAACATGGCTTCTGTCATGCCGCAAATGCCCCACCTTGACACATACTTTGGTTTCAATGGACAACTCAGGTATCTTCTACACACCATGGCCTGCCCAGGGATACCAAGTTTTTATGGCTACGGTTATATTTACGGCCATGACTACAGCTATGGCTATGTTTATGGTTACAGCAACAGTTACGGCTTCGACTAAGATTGCAGTTACTGCTACGGCTACGGTTATGGTTACAGCTATGTCTACGGCTCATTTTACAATTACGACTACGGCTATTGCTACGGCTACGATAACAGTTACGGCTACGGCTACGGTTATGGTTACAGCTATGTCTACGGCTCATTTTACAATTACGACTACGGCTATTGCTACGGCTACGATAACAGTTACGGCTACGGCTATGGCTACATTTACGTCTACGGCTATTACTGCGGCTACAGTTACGGTTGCGATTATGGTTACGGTTACGGTTACGACTGCGGTTACAGCTACCACTAGACTACTGTACATTTACGGTTACGACTATTGGTACGGTCACGGTTACGGTTATGTCTATGGCCACGGCTACGGTTACGATTACGGCTACGATTACAACTTCGACTACAGTTACTGCTTCGGTTACAGTAACGGCTACGTCTACGGTTATGGTTACAGCTATGTCTACGGCTCATGTTACAGTTACGGCTACGTCTATTGCTACCGCCACGATTACAGTTACGGGCGGCTACGGCTACAGTTATGGCTTCGGTTACGGTTATGGTTACAGTTACGGCTACGGTAACAGCTACCACTACGACCACTGTTACCACTACGGCTATTGCTACGACCACGGATACGGTTTCGTTTATGGTTATGGTTACTGCTACGATTACAACTTCGACTACAGTTACGGCTACGGCTACGGTTACGTATTTATATGTCTTTCCTAATGCTTTGACATGGAGATATATTTTGTCAATGTTTGGATGTTGGTGGTAGTAATTTATGTAACTATATCCAAGAAGTGGGGTATGTAAAATTTTATGTAATTTTTATTTTAACTTTTTTTTAAAAAAAAAAAGAGAGATCGGTCGGTATACGCCAATGTTTTCACATAACAAAATTACAACTGAGGCTAAGTTTTTTATCAAGTTTTCTTCATAGGATAGATTTAGATTTTAATATTATATTGCAAAATTTACATCTACAATACATCAATCCGTAACACAAATAAGGACGAAAATGGAAAATTTTAACAACATTTAATACAGCTCTCACCAATGCGTCAAAACAGTGTGACGGCATTTTTGTACTAATGCTAAGCAACATTGTGAACAAATCTAAATGGAAACAGACAATCGTGTTTTGAGGAAATTTTAATTAAAGTTAATTTTAAGTTTAAAGAAAGGACTATAGTTCATGTAAATCGATACATGCTGAGATGAATTTCACGCAGGGTCACGCAAGGTCATGGACGAGATTTAATGGCCCTGTTTACTGCAATAAAATCAAATCTTAACTAATTTTCCAAATTTCATGTTTTATATTTTAATCACATTTTATTCTATTAAGAACTAAATATTTTAGAAGTGCTTCCGTGGGGTAGTCGCATAATGGCGGTTATAAATAATCCTCAATTCTTCTTCTTTAAAAATGCATTTTCCTTATTTTAATGCTCATTTTTTTATTTGAATGGCATTATTGATGTATTTTGAAAATTTTGATAGCATTGTCATGTTTGAATTGTGAATTTAGAAAAAAAAATGATGCTTGGAAATTGGGGTATGAATTCATGATTTCGGAAGTCTACTTTCACTTTGTCACCAGTGTACACACTGAGCAGAAAAAAAATCTCTTATATGACACATGACCCTTACTTTTCTCATCATATTTTGATAGTGCAGAGGTTGACAAACAGTAAAATGTAGGTTTCACTTCTTTCATTTGGGACCCTCTATGAATGACAAGCCTTCAAACTTTTATTATTTACTATAGAATAAAGAACAAAAATCAATGGTGGGGTTACACCTTAATACAATACAAATAAAGTGAACATGTACAACGAAAATTTGTAATTTTTCTACATTTTAACCCGTTTTACGTAAATAATTCATGGTTTTACCAGTGAAGGCACTCTCAGAGTGAACTAGACAAAGATCAGAATAAATATATTGGTGTGGCAAGAATGACTTCATAATAAAAAATTATCTAAATACAAAAAAAGGAGAAATAATGGTGGGAAATGAACATTTTTTCTGAGTTTTAACCGTCTTTGGAATAGAAAAACATCGAAATATAAAAAAAAAATATACATATTTCAAAAGCATAAATTTGATACAAACACACCAAGCTTTGTTGAAAAAAAAAGAGATTCGTAAACCCGATCCTTAATAGATAATCAAGCAAGGAATGTTTGAGTTATTGAACGGATGTTGATTGATGCATTTTACTTAAAAAATGGCCTTAAATGAAATATTTGAGATACAACATTAAAGTAAAAATTCATAAGTGAACAAAACACTTTTCACTCAATAAACTTTTTCAGTTATTTGAAATAGAGGGCAAGCTTTTAACTGTGTGTCTGGTAGGACGCCTGCACGAGTTGTTTAAATGTTATGTGTTTTGCAAGGATTGCCTGTTTCTAGCGCATTTTGGTCGAACCGGCGAGGCTTGAGCGCCTTCACGGCACACACAAATACACGCCCTTGGCAAACACTTGGGTTCTTTGGCCACTCCCATGAGCTACAAGGGCGTCTGGTCTACATTTAGAGGGCAAGCGTTTAACTGTATCTCTAGTAGGACGCCTGCACGACTTGTTTGACATTTTGGTATTAGGCAGGGCGATCGATCGGAAACAGGTGACGCTTGAGCCACCCTGCACGGTCTTCCCGGCACCCAAAATGACACCCCCTTGCAAAACTCTTGGATTCTATGGCGCAGTCTCAGGCCAAAGTAGTCGTTCTGGTCTGCATTTAGAGAGCAAGTTTTTGAGTGTGTGTCAAGTTGTTTAACTGTTGTGTCTTTTGCAAGGCTAGCCTGTTACTCCAGCGTTTGGGGCGAACCGTCGAGGCTGGTGCGCCTTCACGGCACACACAAATACACTTCCTTGCCAAACACCTGGGTTCTTTGGCGCACTCTCAGGCGCTAATATGGTGTATGTTCTACATTTAGAGGGCAAGCGTTTAACTGTGTGTCTAGTAGGACGCCTGCACGACTTGTTTGACTTTTTGATATTAGGCAGGGCGATCAATCGGAAACAGGTGACGCTTGAGCCAGCCTGCGCTGTCTTCACATTTAGAGAGCAAGCTTTTGAGTGTGTGTCAAATACAACGCCCGTACGAGTTGTTTAACTTTTGTGTGTTTTGCAAGGCTAGCCTGTTACTCGCGCGTTTGGGGCGAACCGTCGAGGCTGGGGCGCCTTCCTAATAGGGTGTCTGGCTTTACCTACTTTTGATATCAAAGTTTAATTTTATGTGAATATATATGTATAATTTGTGTTTTAAGTATTTTATAAATTAGCATAATTTTTTATATGTCTCGGCGGACCATATAATAGAAAAATGTGCAATCCACATAGAAAATAAAGACTTTACCATTATTATCATCATCATCATCGTCATCGTCAGCATCCGCATCAGCATCAGCATCATCATCATCATCATCATCATCATCATCAGCATCAGCATCATTATTATCATCATCATGTAACGGTATTATTATTAGTAGTAGTAGAAACAATGGTAGCATTAGTAGAAGTAGAAGAAGTAGTAGTAGTAGTAGTAGTAGTAGTAGTAGTAGTAGTAGTAGTAGTAGTAGTAGCAGCAGCAGTAGTAAAAGTATTACAATACAAATAATTTTATTCAGCATAAAACAGCACTTGCGTGTTAATAGCCCACACAAATATTACAACAATGAAAACATGAAAATAAGATTATCAGAGAAGTAAATAAAGTTAATACATATTGGTTAAGTACATTTTAACAATTATCATAGTTATGTTATTAATTTATTAATTTACTGCAAGTATAAATCTGATACTAAGTATTCATTCGAATTGGAAGGCAAAATATATAAATTTGGAGAAATTGTTTATTGTCTTTGTGCATTGGGAGGCCATAAAACTTTTTTTAATTTATTCAAATAAGGCCAATAACAATAACAAAGTTTAAAATAGTTATGGCGAAGTTCTCTATACTAAGGACATACCAATAGAAAATGATATTCGTTTTCTACCATGTTCATATTACATTGTAAGCAGATTCGTTGAGCACGTGCTACATTTGTATATCTTCCAGTTTCAATGGCAAGATCATGTGATGAAGGTCGAAATTTAGTTAAAGTAATTCTATACTTTTTTTTATCAAAAATACAGTTCAAACATTTTCCAATATAAATATATGTTTGTATTTACTAAAATGATCTAATAAATATAAGAATACCAACGTTGTTTGAAAATATCGAGAATATCGCTGTATGATAAGTTTAATATTAAAAGTATCAGTAACAAATTGGTAGCAGTAGTTATAGAATTAAGTATCTATCCGACATTTATTCAACAATCCTTAAAAGATTTTTGAGTTAATTTGGACTGTTTTCATTTTTATTTCAAATAGTACATGGAGTGTCTTTCACCAATCTTGACACGTCTATTGACGTCAGCAGTAGCCTGGCTGTGGGAGATGTGGCCTTTACCTTCCAAACATCCAGAGACCCATATATAATTGTCACCATGACAACAATATCGACACATTTTGAGATTGACGCATCAGACGACAGTTTGTTATGGGTTTTTTTTTTTTGTTTTTTTTTTAATTTTTAGTGTTTTTTGTTTCAGTTGATATGTTTACTTCCGTCAGTTGTATTTCAAATATACCAAATATATATTGCAATGTATACAAATATTCATATACGGTATTTTTAGATAATTATTGGATGTAAAGCGAAGCTATGTTAAAGGGAATAAAATTGACCTCTGAAGACAGATGCTTGCTTAATGCAGGTCTATTACCACTGCTTAACATAAACTATCACAATAAATCATGGAAACGAAATCCATACTGTATAACATTAATCTAAATGGGCAATTAGAAAGCCTGAATAACAGTATATTGACCTTTCTGTTTGTTTCCATCATTATTTGGCTATGATCTAATTGTTTTTTAAAACATAACGTAGTCTGTAGAACGGACCAGCTCTCCCAATTGGGTCCGTTAAATAGCAATGTCAGGTAAGCCTCATTTGAGCACGTTGATTGGTCAGTTGCTTCAGCTGAAAGTTTGAATGGCGTCACAGTTCAGTAAGCGTTCTATTGTGATGAATTGTGGGAAAGGCATAGAATACCAAACTTTTTCATTGGGACTAAATAGACCTGATTTGGGATATATCCGGTTCTGGGATAGAATAAAATATAACGACATAACCATTCAATAATTTGAATGACTATTGATATGAATATATAAATATCCGATTTACATTTTTTGCATTTTTTTTTTTTCTAAAAAATGTGTAGGCACTTGCCTACAGTGCCTATTGGAAGCTACGCCACTGCTGTGATTATAAATACTCTGTCTTTCAAGACTTCAAACTACATAGGTCATCAATGTTGGAGGCAAAGATATTGTGATTAGATTTTTAAATATATATTCAGACTCTTATCAGGAAAAATGTTATAGACTATATAACTTTGAATTGTCCAAGGATCAAGTAGAATGCATAAGTGATATTTAAAAAAGGTCGATATCATAATAACGGTGTGATAGTTCCGTAATTATTCATTATTTCAAGATTTTAATAAATGAAAACATTTTTGCTTGTACGTGTAATACACTCCAGAATCGTTATTGGTGAAGACATGTTTGACGACCGGAGACCAAGAAACGCTTACATTGCTGGCAACCAATCCTTATCACGTGACAGCGATGGGTACTCTAAGTATCACCGCTATAGAAACGGTTAGTTCACAATTATAAATTACCAGTCTTAAAAATATTTTATTAAAAGGAGGGATCTATCTATGACCTCTTAAGACATCCTAATTGTTTGTTTATTTCCGATTAAATGAAAAATCCTTTAAGTTACCATCGTGTTTCAGTCAAATGTGCATATGCTCTTCCGAGCCGGAATTGATGTGATAGATCTAGAATGTGTTGTAAAGTCGATGAATTGTTCACCAGCTTATGTTAATCGACAGTCTTTATTTTTGCGATAAAAACCGGTGACAATAAATATTAATGTAGAGAAGGACACACACTATTGTTGTTAAACCTTGGACCAACACAAATATGAATTTGGCGATACAATGGTTTAAACTAAAATTTAATAATGATAGAATTGATAACAGCAATGGTGATAATATTAATAACAACAATAATAATGACATTGATAACAATAACAGTGATAACATTGATAAAACAATAGTGAAAACATTGATAAAAACAATAATGATAACATTGATAAAAACAATAGTGATAACGTTGATAACAACAAAAGTGATAACATTGACGACAATAATAGTGATAACATTGATAAAAACAATAGTGATAATAGTGATAACATTGATAAAAACAATAGTGATATCGTTGATAACAACAATGGTGATAACGTTGATAACAACAATAGTGATAACGTTGATAAAAACAATAGTGATAACATTGATAACAATAATAGTGATAACATTGATAAAAACAATAGCGATAACATTGATAAACACAATAGAGTAAACATTGATAAAAACAATAGCGATAACGTTGATAACAACAATAGCGATAACGTTGGTAACAACAATAGTGATAACATTGATAAAAACAATAGTGATAACATTGATAACAATTATTGTGATAACATTGATAAAAACAATAGTGATACCATTGACGACAACAACAGTAATAACATTGATAACACCAATAATGATAACATTGATAACAAGAAAAATAATGACATTGATAACAAAAATAGTAATAACAACATTAGTGATATTATTGATAACAACACTAATGATAACATTGATAAAACAACAGTAATGACATTGATAACAACAATTGTAATAACATTGATAATAACAGTAATGACAACAATTGTGATAACATTGATAACAACAACAGTAATAACAGTGATTACATTGAAACTAACAATAGGGATAACGTTGAGAACAACAATAATGATAACATTGATAACACAATAGTGACAACATTGATAGAAACAATAGTGATAACATTGATGATAACAAAAGTGATAACATTGATAAAACTACAGTAATGACGTTGATAACAACAATAGTGATAACATAGTGATTTTGTTTTTTGCACCGTTTTGTAATAACAATGATTGGTATTTAGAATAATTTCTATTTCATCAGACAATATGATTAGTCAAAATATATGTTATATAGATGTTTTGACTTCAAATCGAGAGAATTAGTTTGGAGAGATTCTAGGAAGTCATTAGAAGCGAGATAGAACGTGGTTTTCCACAGCGGTTATACATATCGATTTTCCGAAGAAACAATTTATACATACGTGCTTAATTTACGTTGGTTGTGAATAATTTAATTAATAGTTTTGTCTGGTTATGCCGACATAGATAAATAAATACTGATTTTCAAATTGTCAAAAGTTGGTTATTGTATAAGGAAAGAAACTAAAAGTTGGACTTGTGTTATTTCACTTATTCAACCTGTATAAAAATAATTAGACAAAAGCGAACAGCGTAACACTAACAATAACAACATACAGTAATACTGATAATAACAATAACAATGCTATAAGCAGTAATCAGGATTAATACTGATGCTAATGATAATAACAGTAATGATGATAATATTGATAACAACAATAGTAGTGGTACTAATGATAGAGACAATACTGGTACCAGCGATAATGATAAATATTATTGTGATTTCAATTATCTCCCTTTATGAAATAAAATGCATATGATTTCACTGTTGCTTCATGATCAAACAGTTTTCTTAATCCGTCGTTCATATCGAGTAGTCAAGAATCTTTAGCTCGATCCTATTCATATAAAGCTATCAGTTCATGTATGTAAATTGTCCGTCCAGTCCAGATGTGTTGCATGTAAAACCATAGTATATACATGAATGTCATGGTTGACAACAAACCTGTTAGATGCTTTGAATTGTATCTATTGTATTTTAGCTAGGCGCACGCTCGCCGTAGTCTGGTCTGTACATGTATGTCTGGTTGTTCACAAATAATTATCTCCATATATATATATATATATATATATATATATATATATAAATATACAACCTGGCCCCAATCTTCAACAACCTCCCAGCAACTACATACTTGCTGACGGAAAAAGTGCCTGATCTGATAAATGTTTATGATGTCGACGTCTCCAATGGTTGTGACGTCACGTCTCATACCACTAGTACCTTTCCCATAGGGCTCTATTGTAACATTTATGTCCAAAACAGAGTGAAAAATTAAATTCTGCAGCATTCACTGGTTCAAGATATGCAATTATAAAGGAAAAAAAGTATACCTTGACCAGGTTGTTTTGTTTTTTTAAAATTCAATGCTTTTGTGAGACCTATCAGTTTCAAGAGTAATAATATGTCAACTATTCGCCCTAGATGCGGTTCGAACCAACAATTCTGAAATGACACAGAATTGTCCAGAAAGCTGGTATCAGCATCAAATTTTCAGTGGTGATTTCTAAAATACTGACCATTTAACTCATTCTAGCAAAATAACACAACATTGCAGTACAAAGCCCTGAAAAAAGAAGAAAAAGAGAACTAAAGTTTTATTTCTACCGCCTTCATCTGAGATAATAGTGGTGTGAGTCCATCAGCGATATATTAAAGGACATGTGCTCAGTATTCATATCGCCAATTATCAGGTAAGCTCTAGCAGCAATGTAACACAGAGTTTATAACGCTTGTTTATTAACATAATACGATTAATGAATGAATAAATGAATGAATGAATGAATGAATGAATGAATGAATGAATGAATGAATGGGGTTTTACGGCGTACCAACATAATATAGGTTATTCGACGCCAATAGAAAGGAATATTCCAGGTTCATTCTACATGTAAAAACAACAAATTAACAAACAGATTGAAAACCATCAACGAATGAATATACAGAATGAACCTAGAACCTTGATATTTGCAGAACTGCAGAGTTTCAGCACATTCTATTATTTTACTCAAATTGTCGCTTCTTACGACATGCATGAACCATAGTAATCCTTTTTTTGCAATCACTCCTATGGCTCCCTGGAACCACACATGGGTTGGTAATTCAACCACAATAATGAACATGACAAAAATGACTGAACATGACACCCGATCGGAGGATTCCTATCCCTCTGCAGAGATTCTATTCTTAGCCGGAACCACCCGGGCTATAATACGATTAAATATCCCCATTAAGATGCTCAAATACATATTAATGTAATGATACATGCACGTGACATCAAGAAGAATGTGCATGATATTATGAAGATGTAGCTGCACATTCCAATATTCGTGCATTCATATCTGCAAACATTCGTACCTCTGTGCAGTCATGTGACCTTAACTTCATATATAGTTTAGTTTAAACATATTTTATTCTTGTATTCTTATATTTAAGTTCTTGCATAATGCATATATTCAACACGTCTTATTCTCGTCTCGACCTTACATGAGAATTTGTTTGTTAATGAATGCATTACATGAACACGGATATACAATATGTTTATCACATAACTTAGAAAACTGATACATTGATCAGAACACCTCTATAGGAAGAGAGAGAAATAGGCCATATTAGTTTCTGTTAGTCATCTCGACTAACATAAAATATATGTAGGTGTAAACCCACCATTGATTTTTGCTCTTTATTCTATAGTAAATAATAAAACTTTGAAGGCTTGTCATTCATAGAGAGACCCAAATAAAAGAAGTGAAACTTACATTTTGTCAACCTCTGTCGCTATCAAAATATGATGAGAAAAGTAGGGGTCATGTGTCATATAAGTGATATTTTTTCTGCTCAGTGTGCGCAATGTTGACATAGTGAAAGTAGGCTTCCGAAATCATGTATTCATACCCCAATTACCAAACATCAATTTATTTTTCGAAATTCACGATTCAAACATGACAATGCTGTCAAAATGTTCAAAATACATCAATAATACCATTAAAATAAAAAAAATGAGTATTAAAAAAAGGAAAATGCATTTTTAAAGAAGAAGAAACAAGGATTATTTATAACCGCCATTATTATACCCCACGGAAGCACTTCCTTTTCCAATGGTGGTACTATGCCTGTAATGAGTTTCTTACGTTCATATATCGTAAATGTTGTCATAAATATGTGTTTGTAAACACCTACATTAATCAAGTTTTACACTATGTACCACATTTGTTGCTGCTTGGATATATAAAATGCATGCAAACAAAATGAAATTCAAGGAATAAAAAAGTTGTCCATGCCACTTAGGCTCATTTTGAAGGTGGTCAAGACTGCAAATATTGATCACGCAACATAAGCAGGCAAAAGTCTGGCTAAAACTATGAAAAATAATCTTGTTGAAAAAAAATCAATATTACAAATTCAAGACCTTAGGGTTTATAGATCAATTTTCAGAACGCATCAGTTGTGTTGTGGTTGCAACTCAAAAAATTTGAGAAGGTCCAACGAAAACTATCAATGTTAGAGTACACGTGATTCTATAGTGCAATATATGAAGATTCAAGGACCACAAGTCCGACCAAAAATATCCGATTTTGACAGTTCAAGAAGATGTTTGGCAAATATCCTGTGATAGATGCAGGCAAACAAAAGCTAAACGTTAACAGACGGACAGATGGAAGACGGACATATGGCGCAGGCATTCGGCTTATGCGAGTTAATAAAACGTGTTTACATTAAAGAACACTTTAATGCGTTCATTTCCGTAAATGTGCAAACAACTTATATTTAGAAAGGTCTCCGATGATACCTGAAATGTTTGAAAATGAACATGTATATTAATGGCATGAAATTCCTTTTTTCACAGATCCCAAAAGTCTGACACCCGTGGAGCTGCCCAATATACGGTTGCTGGTATAGGAATGGATGGAAATCCTTTCTATGATGGCTTTGAACAATTATTTTGATTAATATTTACTTTGATGTGATTAAGGTGATGAGAAAGAGATGATAATTCGCAGATAATGAAAGTCCTTTCTGACTTGGCGATTCGAACTTGAAACTAAATTAAAGATATACTGAACGTAACAGCTAACCCGTCACTTGGCATTTTGGGTATTAGTATTGTAATACTGTGTATTTTGGGTATTAGTACTGTGATACTATGTATTTTGGGTATAAGTACTGTGATACTGGGTATTAGTACTGTGATACTATGTATTTTGGGTATAAGTACTGTGATACTATGTATTTCGGGTAGTAGTACTGTTATACTGAGTATTTTGGGTATTAGTAATGTAATACTGTGTAATTTGGGTATTAGTACTGTGATACTGTGTATTTCGGGTATAAGTACTGTGATACTGTGTATTTTGGGTATGAGTACTGTGTTACTGGGTATTAGTACTGTGATAATATGTATTTTGGGTTTAGTACTGTGATACTGTGTATTTTGGGTATTAGTACTGTGAAACTGTGTATTTTGAGTATTAATACTGTGATAGTGGGTATTGGTACTGTAATACTGTGTATTTTAGGTATTAAAACTGTGATACTGTGTATTTCGGGTATTAGTACTGTGATACTGTGTATTTTGGGTATAAGTACTGTAATACTGTGTATTTTGGGTATTAGTACTGTGATACTGTGTATTTTTGGTATTAGTACTGTGATACTGTGTATTAGTACTGTGATACTGGGTATTAGTACTGTTATAGTGGGTATTAGTACTGTGATACTGTGTATTAGTACGGTGATACTGTGTATTTTGGGTTTAAGTACTGTGATACTGTATTAGTACTGTGATACTGTGTATTTTGGGTATAAGTACTGCGATACTGTGTATTTTGAGTATTAGTACTGTGATACTGTGTATAAGTACTGTGGTACTGGGTATTATACTGTGATACTGGGTATTAGTACTGTGATACTGTGTATTTCGGGTATATGTACTGTCATACTGTGTATTTTGGGTATTAGTACTGTGATACTGTGTATTTTGGGTACTGTGATACTGTGTATTTTGGGTATAAGTACTGCAATACTGTGTATTAGTACTGGTATACTGTGTATTTCGGGTATAAGTACTGTGATACTGTGTATTTTGGGTATAAGTACTGTAATAATGGGTATTAGTACTGTGATAGTGTGTATTTTTGGGTTTAAGTAATGTGATACTGAGTATTAGTACTGTGATACTGGATATTAGTACAGTGATACTGTGTATTAGTACTGTGATACTGGGAATTAGTACTGTGATACTGGGTATTTCGGGAATAAGTACTGTGATACTGTGTCTTTTGGGTATTAGTACTTTGATCATGGGTATAAGTACTGTGATACTGTGTATTAGTACTGTGATACTGTGTATTAGTACTGTGCTACTGAGTATTAGTACTGTGATACTGGGTATTATTACTGTGATACTGTGTATTAGTACTGTGATACTGGGTATTAGTACTGTGATATTGGGTATTAATACTGTGATAATGTGTATAAGTACTGTGATACTGGGTATTAGTACTGTGATACTGTGTATTTTGGGTATAAGTACTGCGATAATATGTTTTTTGGGTATAAGTACTTTGATACTGTGTATTTTGGGTATTAGTACTGTGATACTGTGTATTTTGGGTATAAGTACTGCGATAATATGTATTTTGGGTATAAGTACTTTGATACTGTGTATTTTGGGTATAAGTACTGTGATACTGTGTATTTTTGGGTATAAGTACTGTGATACTGTGTATTTTGGGTATAAGTACTGTGATTCTTGGTATTAGTACTGTGATACTGTGTATTTTGGTATTAGTACAGTGATACTGTGTATGAGTACTGTGATACTGTGTATTTTGGGTATAAGTAGTGTGATTGTTGGTATTAGTACTGTGATACTGTGTATAAGTACTGTGATACTGTGTACTAGTACTGTGATACTGTGTATTAGTACTGTGATACTGTGTATAAGTACTGTGATACTGTGTATAAGTACTGTGATAATGTGTATTAGTACTGTGATACTGTGTATAAGTACTGTGATACTGTGTATTTTCAAACAAAGCATCACATAAACATCCTTGATATTTGTACTGGAATAAAAATGGACACTTAGGTTAACAATGATCAAATCTATATTATTACATTTGACGGTTTATGATATTTGGATATTTTCATATTTATTGAAATGGGTTGTTAAGTCATATATCACACGATAGTCAAAAGTGACGGGTTAGCTGTTCCGTTCAGTATATATCGACCAGGACCCATAGTCATAAAGCCATTTCGGTAAATCTTAACCTATCTTTATCACATCAACTTCTATGTTGTCTTTCTTTTACATATTCTATTAAAACATTACGTGGATAATTTACAGATTCAGATCTCATCTTGACACTGTAGCGATGATCCAGGGGTAGAACGGTCGCCTCGCCTGCAGAAGGTCCTGTGTTCGATACCGGCTGATTCATAGTTAAAAGCCGGGCCCGATTAGCTCAGTCGGTTACGCGTCTGACTGTCAATCCAGGGGTCGTGAGTTCGAATCCCCCGCCCGACAACAGTCTCTGTGATGATTGATATACGACATTGTGTCTCATTATCATTCGTCTCTCACCACTGATTCATGTGGGAAAGTTATCAGTTACTTGCGGAGATGGGGTGTGCTCGAGTACTGGTTAATCCCAGGAAACAGTGGTTAGGTTAACTGATCGTCTGTTAGCCCTCGATGGCATAAAAATGACGCTAAATATTCAATCAATCAATCAATCATAGTTAATACTTTTAAATGGTTCTAGAAGCTTCCTCGCTTGGCGCTCAGAATTTAGAGGATAATTCCTGTTCTTGTCCGCCCGGTGTCAGTATAATGTGACTGGTTGGGGTATCATACCATGTGTCTTGGCGTGATATGACTGAAAAAAATGTTAAAAGCAATACAAAACACCGTACAACAAAAATAACAACATATATCATAATACTCAGTATACAGTGATAATATCAATGAAAATATTAAGTATGTTCTTTTTATTGACTGTGGTTTAACGCAATTTTCAACACATATGGCATATCCAGTTCCATTAGTGGAAAAAGACATTATAATGAATCTGAGTAGAACCATCGTCCTGTCGCAAGTAATTAGCAAACTTTCTTGCAGTAACATATTGGACCGAACGTGGCTTGAACCCACGACCTCAGCGGCGAGAGGTAAGTGGTAATCTTAGACCACTGGGCCACAAGATATGTGGGTGCTTATATTTATATGACTAACATGTAATAACAAGTTTAGATAGTTTGGAAGTTTGCACCCACGTAAACGGATCCAAATAAGAATTATCGATACTAAATTAATTTTATTGGACAAAGGCAGAGCTAATTTCGAAAGAACTGTAACTTACTCATTTTGCTTATTTGTAAATATGAAACAATAAAAAACGTTACATTTTCACCAGAGAGGGGATATTTGTTTTAAACAACACAGCCTTTATGTACAGTGTTAGATCGGCATACAGCTGTTAAATTGGAGGAGTATGGGGTGTGGGGACGTTGTCTGAAAACGTTTTTGTGACTTTCATGGTCAATGCTGATGTGAGTAAAGCACGGTCTCCCGGGATGTTGTGCCGTCAGCTGATGTAACAGACAAGGAAGCGGTCATGCGATATAAAAAACGATCCTGGGAACATCATCCACACTCTCGGCACGAGTTATAAGTTCAAATGTCACCAAAAATATTCATATTTAAGATATATGTTAATTGATTTGACCATCATTATTGGTTTAATTTAGATTATCAATGGCATATGCATAAAAGTTCATTGAAGTCATTGGGTCAAAGGTCAACAAAAACAAAAATACTACATAATATTGAATTGTTTTAGCCTTATATAAGGCGTATCATAAGGGTTTTGTGTAACATGGGTCTTATTTCAGTATACAAACTTAAGCACAACTATGTATGTTGTTATGATGCAAATATCAGGTATACATCTAATTTTACGTACTTAACAGGCCAAAGGTCACCAAATAGTACCATGCGCAAAATGTTAAGCTGAAACTGGTATATATGAAAAAACAA
The DNA here is from genome assembly GCA_029582155.1 of Panopea generosa. Lineage (NCBI taxonomy): Eukaryota > Metazoa > Mollusca > Bivalvia > Adapedonta > Hiatellidae > Panopea > Panopea generosa. The sequence goes on along the minus strand of CM055899.1, from coordinate 63,734,590 downwards.
TATTCATAAGATGTTTGTTATATATTTTACCAACAGAACTTATTCAATTTAAATATATCTTTAAATATGCTTAAAATGGTATGTATTATTCATTAAGGTCATTTGGTCAAAGCTCAACTATACTAGTAAAATATTGAGGATTTTTTTTCTTCAAAATATGTCATAGTCTTTGATTATTTGTTAGCTTTGTCATAGGATATATATCAAAATAATGTAAAATGTGTGTTCCATGTCACCATACACACAAAGATGTGCTGCATATTATGTTACCTATGGGTATATTTATATATACATAGTTGGAATGAATTTGACCTTACATGCCTTTCTTCTGTATTTTGTACAAAATGAAGCTGCATGTAATTTAATAGATGTGCTGCATGTACATGTAGCAAATATTTTAGAGGTGATGCTTCTACTCATGTATGGGATATTAAGACAATAATGACATAAGGTTTGTCCAATGGCATCAAAGCAGTGAAACGCAATTACAGTTAAGCTTCACCACTAAATGCCTAGCATATTGTATGTCATGGTTCTCGAAATATGTGTACATGTATAATAAGGGTGGTAGCAATAACTACCTGGTGTTTGGCAGCTCTAATGAGAACTCTCATATTCAACACTGAGTCTAATTTGTTTTGAGATTGTAAAATATGATTATTTATCACTAAATCATAAACATAAATTATAATATAAATAAAATGGTCCATGTCAGTGTGACCTCTCTAGCTAACAAAGCACTAAACTACGTGATGCAGAATGCAATCAAATGACATATAGAGTTGGGCCACTTTTAGTATAGAATTATTGAATTGAAAAATAAACTTTCAGCACTGAACATCTACTGTACCAGTAGACATTAAAATCATGAAATCTTCAGCAACTTTAGATATGTAGATATTTCATAATCTAGACCAAAACCTACATTTTAAAAGCAATTTTCCATCATTAGGGCACTTATATTTTCATTATCAGTATATATGTTTAGACTAAATGTATAAGGCTTCCTGTCCTTCCTCAGCGCAACAGTACATACTATGGAAGGTAACCTATAAATGTTTAAATATTTCAATATATTTTAGGTTGAAAACTCTAATAGGTATACTGCAAGTCTAAGGAAATATAATGGTTAAATTACTTTGTATGTTACATGACAACTCTTGGAGAATCTGTGATTAGTTTGCCGAATCTGACTGCCAGTTTGAGATAAATGCAGTTGATATGATCTGATACCGAAATCATATTAAATCTATACAAGGATAGAATAACTTACTGTTAAAGTCCTATTCAAATGTCAATAGGAATTGTTGGAATGTTTAAGAAAATCGGTTGTTATCATTTTAAAAAAGAATAAATCGAATGCCCTCATTTAATATCTGGTGCCATTGCATTGATATGTTCTGAGAGAGAATAGAAAGGATACCTATAGCCAATATTTGAAATATATGCTGGCGATCCGCATGTATTATACATGGTGGTGATCATTGTATTTAGCAAATATGAGAATGTCATAGAAAACACAACTTTATGTTTACATAGAGTTTGAAAGGTAACTTTATGGTATATCAATCAAAATAGAATTCTGCCAAACAAGCAGTGTGAAATGTATTGTTGTTGGTTAAAACATCATGTACATTTATTAGAGCAAAGCATAGTGAGTTTCGAAAAAATATTGATTGACAATAGTTCTTACAACGTAAACTGTTTCCTGTTTATTTTTTAGAATTATGAGTAATTAACAGCCAAGTGGTGGCCAGGAACTTGTTCAAGGCAAAAGTAGACCAAAATAGATCCAAAACCGTCGAAATCTTGTGGATATGTTTACTGTCGTTATGACACGGCACCAGAAGTCTAAATAGTTTATCCATCAATATGGTTCTTTCCCCCCCCCCCCCCCCCCCCCCCCCTCAAATTGGAAACAATTATTTTGTCTAATATCTTGATGACTAAATTGGAACATGAACGAAACAAACTATTACAAGTGGAGAATTCACTGTGATGGGCGGGATGTGATCATTCTTACAGCAAACCACGGAGAAACAGATACATGAGTGTATCTTAATTCCGTGATTTACACGCATTCAAGTGAACGTGTGTTGTGACAGTGAATCAGTTATTAAAAGAAATCAACATAGCAATACATAAGAATCATGCTGATCACTAAGGTCACATAATTTAGAACGGGCCATAGGACTCGTGTATTTCCAGGCAGTTGATAACATACACAATACAAAGTTAAGAAAATGGTTATACCAATTAAGTGAACATGATCTTATTTCTGAAAAAGGAAACTTTCCAAAAGGCATGTCTTAACAATCTTACAATACAATGTTACGGTAATGTGATGTACAATACCATAACTTTATCTACATCTACTCCTATATAAAACGTCACTTGAAATATACCAAGTGACCCCCACGCCAATGTCAGAATACAAAAAGAAAATAATAGCATACTGCCGCATGTCCTCGATAGTTTCTAACAACTGCAGCATTAAAAAATCATATGACGTACTGCAGCAGTCATTTATCAAATATCGACATATTAAAAGTGCAGCAGTCAGCCATACATATGGCTCAGTGCGTTGTAACATATAGTGCTAACTTATTATATACAGTGAAACCTCCGTAAACCGGATCCTCTAAAAATCGGAATATTCTATCAACCGCGCAATTTCAAAGTCCAAAAAATGTTCCTTCTCTTTTATAATGTAGATTAAACCTTTGTAAACCGGAACCTCTCTATTCCGGAAAACGGACGGATTTCAGCATTTTTTGTGTAATTTTGTACATTAATTTACCTCCATAAACCGGAATTACTTATTCTCTTCTTGATTTTTGACATTTCACAAGGTAGTGTCATATCAAATGATAGCTTGAGGTATAGTTGTAAGATCCGACTGCTACCTTTCATCAACTATCTAAATGTGACAATCACAAACAGTAATGGAAATTGGGGGTTGATTAGGAAGTTAAGAGGACAGGTAATTGTTGCAAACAAATGAAATTAATTAACTAAGGGATATGTGTAAGTTCAAATATTTTTTGAAAGAAAAATGATGCACAGTCTGCTTGATTTAAAAAAAAATCATGGAAACGCGTTCAATTTCTATAATGTACATAATAACTGTCACTAATTAGATTAAAATAGGCTGATAGGGAATATTCCTTTTCAGATGATATTAAAACTATTTCCTTCCGTAGTGCACTTAAAATGCTTATACTTGGAAAATATAGGCTGATAGGGAAGATTCCTTTTCAGATAATATTGAAACTATTTCCTTCCGTAGTGCACTTAAAATGCTTATACTTGGAAAATATAGGCTGATAGGGAAGATTCCTTTTCAGATAATATTGAAACTATAACCTTCCGTAGTGCACTTAAATACTTGGAAAATGTTTACACTCTTGTTTATACAAACATCAAGTCTGTATCTCCATCTTAACATATACATGTAAATTGAACTTATTGAAAATTCAGATAGCTGCCGAAACAACATATACCTGTGCATTTTTTAAGATATACAAAACATTATATATTATTTATGGGAATATGAGTGCATGTTATTCAGATTTATCCGAATAGCAATGAGTATTATGTATAGAATATATTTGGTTATTTTAATTTAGGTTAACTATTCTTCATTATGTAAAGCTTTGTTTTACTGCAATAACTTCTTTGATCTCAATCAAAACACAGATAGAACAATATCATATTACTTTAAAGGTTAAAAAAACAATACTGTCTTAAAATTATTTTTAAATGGATAAAAACCATCTAATTATTATAAATAAAAAGATAAATGTGAATGATTTGCTGTATCAAACCCACCAAAACATGACAAAATCAATATTTAAATCGGAGCGGTGAACTTGAAATTCTACTCTAAAAATAGACAGCGCTTAAATACTAATTGACGACCTTCACATCGTCATTCTGACTCTTTCTAAGATGAAACACATTTTACAACCTGCATGACGGGTCAAATTGATATCAAACCAAATAACGTGATTCATTTAAAAACCGAAAAAAAAAAAATACGACAAATTTTGTTAAAATGTATTTTTGTCAAATATGTTATAGATGTTAACGCGGCTAGGCATTTAATTTCACTTGATATATATAAAAAAAAATTATTTTATTTCTCTGAAATAGATTTTCACTAAAATGATATAAAGAACTCTTTTTATTGAGAAAACGGAGTAAGTAGAATATACAAAAGACATTTTAAATATGATTTTTGCTTAGCGAGTTGACGAAAGATATTTTTTAAATCTATATGGAGTGTTTCGTTTCTTGTTTATCACCTGTACTGATTTCCGATTTGAAATTGTTATGTCACTTAGAACTCTCGACAACACGTCAAATTACGGATTTTAGGCGATAAATCATAGTATGGAATCATTATTTATGCGTTTTTCATCATCGGATTTATTTTTTTTTGTTACATCTTACAGTGACGTTTTTTTTGACGTTTTGATGTAACTCGACATTTTTTTGTTTATTATAAAAACATATTCTTTAAATAATTTTTATTTTTATTTTGTATTTAAAAAGAGTGAAAATAACTGAATGTGATGGTATATATTTAAAATCTCTATTCATTTTTTCCAACAAATGACGATATTTTAAATTTGACAAGTTCGAGAGTTTTTGCAATGTACGCCAACATTTGACGTAAATATAAGGCTTTAAACTAATTAATAGAATTTGCACTTTTTTATATCTGATGGATCAAAGTTCCACAAACAAGAGCCTGAATAAGCAAACGAATGACGAAACATTTTAGAATTTGGCTCAGGAGAATACAATTGCTATGAGGGACGTAATTTTCAACAAAAATTTGTTACTATGAAAACAAATAGGCAAAATTACAAATGTTTACGTCTCCGGAGTAAAACTCCAATACCATTCAATCTAACTTCATGAAACTTTGTACACATTCACATGTCGACCTTTAGGTCTAGTAGTGCGTTTTGCTACGAGAGAGTTTTCATTGGCAACCTTTTTTTTTGTTACTATAAAACAAATAGCCAGAATTACAAAATTCATAAAAAACACCAAAACCGTTCCAGGTGACATCATGAAACTTTGTACACATTCACATGTCGACTTTTAGGTCTAGAAGTGCGTTTTGCTACGAGAGAGTTTTCATTGGCAACATTTTTTTTTGTTACTATAAAACAAATAGCCAGAATTACAAAATTCATAAAAAAACACCAAAACCGTTCCAGGTGACATCATGGAACTTTGTACACATATCAACCTCGTGGTCTGGTAGTGTTTTCTGGTAAGTAGGGACTTCATTTTCAATATTCTTTTCTGTTGCCATGAAAAAAATAGCCAAAATTACATAATATGCCGTTTCCGGAGCACAAGACAGTTCAAGTTAACATCACGAGACTTTGTATACCTATCAACCTTGTGTTGCAGTAGTGCCTTTTGCTATGAGGGAGTTTTCAAATTCAATGTAGTTTTCTGTTACCATGGAAACACAAAGTAAAAATTACAAAATTCCCATTCCGGGGCGCAACTACAAAACAATTCAAAGTAACTTGAGCGAGTTTTCATTTTCATTTTTTTCTGTTACCATGGAAACAAATAGCTAGAATTACAAAATTTGCAGTTTCCGGATCATAATTCCAAAACCGATCAAGATAACACCACAAAACTGTATACACATGTCAACCTCGTGATCTAGTATTGCCTTTTAGTATGAATGAGATTTCATTTTCAAAAATTTTGCTGTTACCATGGAAACAAATAGCAAAAATTACCAAATTATCAGTTTTCGGGGCATAACTCCAAAATCGTTCAAGAAACTTAGCGAAGTGTGTACACATGTCAACTAAGTGGTCTTGTAGTGACTTTTGCTAAATGGGCATTTTCATTTTCAATATTTGTTCTATTACCATGGAAACAATTATCCAAAATTACAAAATTCTCCATTTCCGTAGCACATCTTCAAAACCTAGTGGTTCAGTAGTGCCTTTTGCTGTTAATGATTTTTCATTTCCAAGTTTCAGAACCCAGAACATATAAGTAAAATATTCCATGTCGGTGGATATTGACGACTATGTCTTCTTGTAATACATTACGAAAGGTATTTTCTGAATTGGTTTCTCTCATTTGCAAATGCAACACAGATTTAAGACATTTCTACAACACAGATGTCTTTATCTGACTTTTTACGTTTACAAGTTTTGATTTATAAGCCTTAATTCACCGTTTAGCACAATTTCACATTTTTTTTACTTTGACGTCTAATTGTATAACAGATCAAATAATTATTCCAAAAATGCTTAAAAACAACAGTGCAAAGCATTCAATATTTGAAAAGAATATTTCTTCAAATTATTAAACGAACATTTAATGGAAATATAATTTTATTTAAATTGAGCATACATAATTAATGTAAAATTAAAACAAAGACCGCAAAGCAGTCATTATAAGTCCATAACAAGTCAATCTGAAGTATTATACGAGTAAGTGCAAATGGTGTAAAGAACTTAAGAGTCTAGAAATTCTTAAAGGAAATTTGTTACTATGGAGACACTTTATTGAGGGGAATCGTTTTTATGTTTTAGTTGTAGTGTTGTTGACCAGTTATCCTCAAAGCCATTTCCCGAATTACCTCAGAACAAATCTTAAGCTTTTGTTTTCACGCTAGGAATGTATATACAATATTTCATGAAAATATCCAACAGGAAAGTGAAGTTATTGAGTGGAAGTTGTTTTTCTGTTTTGAGTAACAGTAATCTTAATTTTGTCCGTTACTCTCAACTTTTCTTTTCATGCAAGAAGCCAATACATAAAATGTCGTCCAAATACATTAAAGGAAACCGAAGTTACTAAGCGGAAATTGTTATTTTATATATTATCTTTATGTAATAGTGACCTTTGCCACTTGACCTCAAAATCCCAAGCTTCCATTTCGTGATAGGAAATTACATTTATTGAGCAAAATCTGTTAATCTATGTTTGGTTACAATGAACTTGATCTTGACGTTATTAACTTGGAAATCACTAGTAAGCTTCCTTTTCATGTTAGGTATCTATACACACAATTCCATCAAAATATCTTAAAAGAAACTAAAGTTATCAAGAAGAAACCATTTGTGACCTGCATCCAGGAAAATAAAAAGAGGAATTAAAATTGTGCGGTGTTGAAATTTAATCCAATGCAAGGATAGTGATAGGCAACCTTGTGTATAAATTTAAAAAGAAGATAATTCTGCAATAATTCCAAAAAAATATTTTAATATCTTGTGGACAAAAAACATCTTTTATCAAAATATATACGGACAAAAGGTATCACGCGGATAAAAGTCTTCGTTATACTAAATTTTCTGCTGACAAAAGGCGTCATGCGGACAAATATCGACATTTTCTTTTTTTTCTGCGGACAAAAGACGTCATGTGGACAAAAGGCGTTATTTTTCTAATTTTTCTGCTGACAAAAGGCATCATGCGGACTGAAGTAGGCGTTTTCTTATTTTTTTCTGCGGACAATATGCATCATGCAGACAAAAGGCGTCATTTTCTGCAGACAAAAGGCGTCATGAGGACTCACACCACTATTATCTCTCTTGAGTACTCCGGACATACAGGTGAAGGAGGTAGAACTAAAACTTTAGTTCTCTTTTTCTTCTTTTTACAGGGCTTTGTACTGCAATGGTTTGTTTTTTGCTAGCATGAGTTAAATGGTCAGTATTTTGGAAATCACCACTGAAAATTTGATGCTGATACTAGCTTTCTGGACAATTCTGTGTCATTTCAGAATTGTTGGTTCGAACCGCATCTAGGGCGAATAGTTGACATATTATTACTCTGGAAATTGATAGGTCTCACAAAAGCATTAAATTTAAAAAAAAAAAACCTGGTCAAGGTGTACTTTTTTTCCTTTATAATTGCATATTTTGAACCAGTGAAGAATTTGAGCCCAGACACATGCTGCAGAATTTGATTTTTGCTCTGTTTTTTACCTAAATGTTACAATGGAGCCCTATGGGAAATGAAATAGTGGTGTGAGACGATGAGGACAAAATTTGACGTTTTTCTATTTGTTATGCGGACGCAAAGCATTGCGGACAAAAAGCGTCAAGCGAACAAAAGGCGCCAGCACAAACGATACGTACTCATCGCTCACTGACGTAATCGTTCCTTAACTGCAATCAGTTCTCCTTGGCAATACTGTATTCGTGCACAGACGATAATTAACCGTTTTAGACAAAACCGTATTTCAATTTGTGCTCGTCGGCCATACACCGGTCGGATTCCGACAGCGCATCTCTGAGCTTCCAGACCGCTATGGGCACGACGCCATTTGCAATTCACCGAAACTAACGGTAATGCCTCTGTGTCCCCGAGCCTGAACTACATAGAACACGTCCAATCATCAAATTGAAACCATAAACGACCTCCGAAATGCACTTCTGTTGGAATGGCAACGTATTCCAAACACGCTCATTTAACGTAACGTAAGTTCATAGAGATGACGAATTCAGGAATGCATTCGTAAAAACGGAGGCCAAACTGGTTAATGACGTTTTAAAAAATCGGTTATTGCACTCAGTCAGCACTTTATGTCTTTTTTCAGATGTTAGGCGATCATTTACATTTTTCTGGAATTTTCATTTTGGCCTTTCTTCACTTAATTGTTTAGAAAAAAAGAGATACTTTTGAAGTCGATGTAAGGTTTTCTTTTTGGGTCAGTGTGGTATAATGATGTCCAATCAACCTATTTTAAGAGTTCACAATTCAGAAGTGTGGTTTTAGTGTTCTAATATTGTAAAAAGAAAGAAAAAACATTGAAAGTAAAATAAAGAGGATACACATTTTATTTCCTTTGAAGCGTATCTACATGATCAGTTAAATGACTCACATATGGGCAATGGTTTATATATGATATTTATGACACCTCTTTGTAAATGGTCAAATGCAAATATGATGACAGTTTTAAATGGTGGGCTGGTAAATGCAACAAACATCTCGTTATTGTAATGGGAGTCGATGTATTTGCTGGATAAAGACTAAATAGTGTATAGAGTCCCCCAACCCCACACTCCCAAACAGATGTTAAGGGAGACAACAACAGCTTCAGTTGCTATGTGCGTGTGTGTTGTCATTTGAAAGTACAGAACGTAACTAGTAAACTCGGTTTTATTTAGTCATTGGAACAGGTCTCTTAAGAAGAAGAACAGGTCTCTTAACAAGAAGAAGAAGAAGAAGAAGAAGAAGAATATGTTATTTACTTAAACTGTTACAGTTTCTCGTTATAACACAGATAATTATACATTCAAATATTTTACACATATCAGACGTCAGAATATAAAACTTGTCACAGAAAAGTTATGAGGATGCACTTGTGCAAGAACAATTATACAATACATATGACTGGTTAGTTTTATATGAATAAGATCATGTCAACATGGTGTTATACCCGTCAACTGAAAATATCGTTTAATTTTACACGCCTGCTAAACGCACTAATGGTACAGACACCTGTCTGTACGTGCAACTTCCGGTCCAGAGTTAGATGACGTAAAAACAACACGTGTGATGTAAATAATGTGTGATTTTTCATTATCAAAATTGTTTTTAAAAAATCTAAATCAATAGTTAGACAGCAGCCAGATGAAAGGATGTTATTAGCTCTTGATTAGAACGGATATTATTCTCTGGATTAGACAGCGGCCAGATGAACGGATATTATGCTCTGTGCATACACAACATACATTTTAAACATCTAAAAATCATAATTACGAAAAATCGAAAAATCAAAAAAATCATACTTTTCAAAAATCGAAAAATCGAAAAATCATAATTTTCATGAATTGAAAAATCTAAATATATAAATTTTATAATTTTCGAAAGATTTTTAGATTTTTAGATTTTTGAAAAATTATGATTTTTGATAATTATGATTTTTAGATTTTTGAAAATTATGTTTTTGGAAATTATGATTTTTTAAAATTATGATTTTTAGATTTTTGACAATTATGATTTTTGAAATTATGATTTTTGAAAATTATGATTTTTGAAATTATGATTTTTGAAAATTATGATTTTTGAAATTATGATTTTTAGATTTTTGACAATTATGATTTTTAGATTTTTGGCAATTATGATTTTTGAAATTATGATTTTTTAAAATTATGATTTTTGAAAATTATGATTTTTGAAATTATGATTTTTAGATTTTTGACAATTATGATTTTTAGATTTTTGGCAATTATGATTTTTGAAATTATGATTTTTTGAAATTATGATTTTTGAAAATTATGATTTTTGAAATTATGATTTTAAAAATTATGATTTTTGAAATTATGATTTTTAGATTTTTGGCAATTATGATTTTTGAAATTATGATTTTTGAAAATTATGATTTTTGGCAATTATGATTTTTGAAATTATGATTTTTGAAAATTATGATTTTTAGATTTTTGACAATTATGATTTTTGAAATTATGATTTTTGAAAATTATGATTTTTAGATTTTTGACAATTATGATTTTTGAAATTATGATTTTTGAAAATTATGATTTTTGAAATTATGATTTTTTAAAATTATGATTTTTGAAATTATGATTTTTGAAAATTATGATTTTTAGATTTTTGGCAATTATGATTTTTGAAATTATGATTTTTTGAAATTATGATTTTTGAAAATTATGATTTTTAGATTTTTGACAATTATGATTTTTGAAATTATGATTTTTGAAAATTATGATTTTTAGATTTTTGACAATTATGATTTTTGAAATTATGATTTTTGAAAATTATGATTTTTGAAATTATGATTTTTTAAAATTATGATTTTTGAAATTATGATTTTTGAAAATTATGATTTTTAGATTTTTGAAAATTATGATTTTCGAAATTATGATTTTTGAAAATTATGATTTTTGAAATTATGATTTTTAGATTTTTGAAAATTATGATTTTTGAAATTATGATTTTGAAAATTATGATTTTTGAAAATTATGATTTTTAGACTTTTTAAAATTATGATTATTAGATTTTTAAAAATTATGATTTTTATATTTTTGAAAATTATGATTTTTGAAAATTATGATTTTTAGATTTTTGAAAATTATGATTTTTGAAAATTATAATTTTGGAAAATTATGACTTAGATTTTTAGACTTTTGAAAATTAGGATTTTTCGATTTTTAGTAAATATGATTTTAAGAATGATTTTTAAATAAAAAAAGGACACAAAAAAGGACACAACCAAAGTTCTTTTTACCAATGAATTTTATTTCAAAATAAACAAAAACAAATAATGAATAATAAAAATGTCATAAATCAATGAATGGAGTTTAACAGCGTTCACTCTCTACATGTAGAGAATACATTCTATTCTTGCTCTCACTCATATGGCTCCCTGGAACCACAGGGTTTGGTAATTTAACCACAATAATGAACATGACAAAAAAAGATAAATTGAACATGACACCCAATCGGAGGATTCCTCCTACCCCTCTACAGTGATTGGCAGTGATTCTGTTCTTAGCCGAAACCACACGGGCTTCATAAATCAAAATTAAATTAATCAAATATAATTAAATAGTTAATTTTATTTCAAATTAAACAAAGACCAAATAATTAAAAATAATTTAATCAATTGGGTTTGAAATTTAACAAAAAACAAATTTAACAATGAATTAACAATAACTGTAATGAGAATTTTATTTTAAAAAAAAATTAATTTCATTTAGAAATAAACAAAGACCACTTAATTAAATAATGAATTTCATTCAGAAATAAACAAAGACCACTTAATTAGATAATGAATTTCATTCAGAAATAAACAAAGACCACTTAATTAGATAATGAATTTCATTTCAAAATAAACAAAGACCAAAGTTCTCATAAGATAATGAATTTTATTTAAATAAAAACAGACCAATTAATTAAATAACGACTTTCGTTTAGAAATAAACAAAGACCAAATAATTAAAAATTAATTCTAATTCAAATTTTCCAATGACTAAATAATTAAATAATTAAGTTGATTTCAAATTAAACAAAGACCTAAACTCTAATTAGATAATGAATTTCATTTAAAAAAAACAACAACAAAGACCATTTAATTAGATAATGAATTTCATTTAGAAATAAACAAAGACCACTTAATTAGATAATGAATTTCATTTAGAAATAAACAAAGACCAATTAATTAAATAAAGAATTTCATTTAGAAATAAACAAAGACCAAAGCTGTAATGAGATCATTCATTTTATTTTAAAAAAACACAACAAAGACCACTTAATTAGATAATGAATTTCATTTCAAAATAAACAAAGGCCAAAGCTGTAATGAGATCATTAATTTTATTTTAAAAAACAACAGAGACCAATCAATTAAATTATGAATTTCATTTAGAAATAAACAAAGACCACTTAATTAGATAATGGATTTCAATTCAAAATAAACAAAGACCAAAGCTTTAATGAGATCATGAATTTTATTTTAAAAAAACAACAAAGACCAATTAATTAAATAATGAATTTCATTTAGAAATAAACAAAGATCAATTAATTAAATAATGAATTTCATTTCAAAATAAACAAAGACCAAAGCTTTAATGAGATAATGAATTTTATTTTAAAAAAAATCAAAGAACAATTAATTAAATAATGAATTTCATTTAAAAATATACAAAGACCAATTAATTAGATAATGAATTTCATTTCAAAATAAACAAAGACCAAAGCTGTAATGAGATCATTAATTTTATTTTAAAAAACAACAAAGACCAATTGATTAAATTATGAATTTCATTTAGAAATAAACAAAGACCACTTAATTAAATAATGAATTTCATTTAAAAAAAAACAAAGGCCAAAGCTGTAATGAGATAATGAATTTTATTTAAAAATAAACAAAAACACCAATTAATTAAATAATGAATTTCATTTAGAAATAAACAAAGACCAATTAATTGAATAATGAATTTCATTTAGAAATAAACAAAGACCAATTAATTAAATAAGGAATTTCATTTAGAAATAAACAAAGACCAAAGCTGTAATGAGATCATTAATTTTATTTTAAAAAACAACAAAGACCAATTAATTAAATTATGAATTTCATTTAGAAATAAACAAAGACCATTTAATTAGATAATGAATTTCATTTCAAAATAAACAAAGACCAATTCATTAAATAATGAATTATATTTCAAAATAAACAAAGACCAATTAATTAAATAATGAATTTCATTTAAAAATATACAAAGACCAACTAATTAGATAATGAATTTCATTTCAAAATAAACAAAGACCAAAGCTTTAATGAGATAATGAATTTTATTTTAAAAAAAACAAAGACCAATTAATTAAATAATGAATTTCATTTAAAAATATACAAAGACCAATTAATTAGATTATGAATTTCATTTAGAAATAAACAAAGACCATTTAATTAGATAATGAATTTCATTTCAAAATAAACAAAGACCAATTCATTAAATAATGAATTATTAATGAATTATAAAGCTTTAATAAGATCATGAATTTTATTTTAAAAAAACAACAAAGACCAGTTAATTAAATAATGAATTTCATTTAGAAATAAACAAAGACCAATTAATTAAATAATGAATTTCATTTCAAAATAAACAAAGACCCAAGCTCTAATAGGATTATGTACTTTAATTTAAAAATAATGACCAACTCATTAAATAATGAAATGCATTTAAAAATAAACAGACCAAATAATTAAAAATTATTTTAATTTCAAATTTTACAGACTAAATAATTAAATAATTTGATTTCAAATTTAACCAAATAATTAATGAATTATAAAAAATTAAACAATGACCAAAGCTGTAATGAGAGTAATTTTATTAAAAAAACAAAGACCAATTAATTAAATAATTAATTTCATTTAAAAATTAACAAAGATCAAATAATTAATAGTGAATTTTATTTCAAATTTAACAAAGACCAAACACTTAAATAATTAATCTTATTTAAAATTTAACAAAGACCAAATAATTAAAACTTAAAAGCACAAGACAATAATTAAATATTTCATAATACTGTAGTTTTAATATATTGCAAAATATTTTATCCAAGTACAAATTTCTTTCAATATAAAGCATATTTCAAATACTGCAACTTTATAAATGTTAAACTATGTACAAAACTATATATACTGGTACACTTCCGTCCTACTTCAAACATGTTGCTTGCAAAATATTTTTGTTTTTGAAGAAATGAAATAAAACAACCAATTCGTCTAACAAAAGCCTACAAAAAATCCACCTATACCAGTAAATGTGCCCTAAACACAAAATTATACAACATTTCTGTTGGTTCTCTTTACCAAAATATAGTAAGCCCGTTAATATTATATGTTATATTTTGCACGTAAAATCATTTGTCAACTTCCCTTAATTTTGGTTAAGTGAGTAGAGGTTTGGATTCTGAGCATGCTGAATATAGATATACGTATTTGAAGTATATAGGTCACAAGTCAAATATGTCTGTATATATAGGTCAAATTAAGTTATCTGTATATATAGGTCATATAAGTTATCTGTATATATAGGTCATATAAGTTATCTGTATATATAGGTCATGTAGGTCGTAAGGTCATACACATTAATTAATATTTGTTAATTTCTGAATCCGCACCCAGCAATGCAAGCTTGCATGTTAGATGCATGTTACGCATGTTAAATGCATGTTACAAGTTAAGGGTTAGTTGTTGTTTTTTTATTAGCAATAAGAAAAGTTGACAGTGATCATTCATGCATAAAAACTTATTCTAAACTGAAACATTCCCATTTTTCTATAAAAAAAACAACCTAGTAGGCCAATTTCTTCTCCTACTTAATTTAAACAAAGTTTTCTTAATTTGTAAAATATTCGAATATCAAATCCTTGCATTCTATTACGGGATTAAAATTAACTAATGTGTTGGTGTGGTAATTTAAGTAATATGTGTAGCATGCATGTTTCATAGTAGATCTATGTTATGAATACAAACATTTAAATACTTGCAACAATGATAATAAAAACTCATTTGATCATGCTTGAATGACTTAATCTACCATGAGGCCCTAATTGGATCATTTTCAAAACATAAGGAACTAATTTCAAAATTTCATACTAACACTGTTATTAATGTTTTGTGAATATTGTCACTGTAAAATGTATCATGAATATATTTCAGTCACCAACAGGAATAACATCATTGTACAACTAGTGATATTTGGCTTCTTAACATCACTAGTTGTACAATTATGCCGTGTCTGACAGACAACCAAATGTTCATAATGCATTTCTTAAGTGATAAAATTTACAATATCTTGAAAAAATATATATATAAAGTATATATATTATATAAAACAAATTATTTTATGTATATACTTTATGTAAATCTATTTTAAATAATATACAATTTACAGTTTGATAAAGAAAATGAAATGAAAATATTTGTTATTGAAACCGAGCACAGTATAAATCCATTTCCATCAGTGTTTTAAATGCATTTTTATTGATATGTATTTTTATCATTTATAATAAATCATTGAAATTAACTTGCTTTGGTTAATAATTATTTTTATCAATTGATTTATTTCAATTAACCAACTAAAGCATTAATAATAATCTAAAGATCTGAATATTTGGAAATTTTAGCAATTTTGATTTTTTTCTTCAAAAAATTGTTTAAATGAACAATGTGTCACAGTATGTCAACACATAAATAGGTCATTGTTTCTGTGTTAAATTAATGAACATCTGTATATAATAGATTGATTGATTGATTGAATATTTAGCATCAATGTTTTGCCATCGAGGGATAAAAGGTGATCAGTTAACTTAACCGCTGTTTCCTGGGATCCTGAAAGGTTAACCAGTACTCGAGCACACCCAATCTCCACAAGTATTTGATAACTTCCCCACTTGAATCAATGGTGAGAGATGAGACATAATTTCATATATCAACCATCATGGACACTGATGCCAGGCAGGGGTATATAATATAAACATTTGTAACTTTGTCAGTCTAGAATAGGACCAGTATGGAATTTATGCCAAAATCAAAAAAAATATTGAATTAAAATCTGTCCAATATATATTTTAGAATAAAAAGAATTTCATCTACAGCATTTTTTTAACACAAACAACAATGTCTTATTTACTCGATTTAAAAAAATAATCATTTGAGTGTCTTTAATACTTTCATTTAATGTTATTGCTAATTAACCAGTAATTACATTAAAGTAACATAACCAATCTCTTATTAAACACAAATGGTCATATTCTAGCCATCACTCCCATGGCACCACAACACCAACACAAATAATGATTATTATTTACAGATGGATTTTAGTTACAATGAAAATGCATTTATCTGACACTGATGAAAGTCATGTTGAATGTATCACAATTTCAATTCTCATAATTATATAATGAATTAAAATTTCCTCTGCAAGACCAAGTGACTAATTAAATTCATTAAAGATCATTTTCAACTCAAATTCAGTCATTTCAATTTTATTAAATATCTACTTAACACTATAATTGTATCTTATTGACTAAAATAGTTTTTAAACAGTTTTTTTAGTGTCGCTTTAGACAATTTTTCAGTCATATTGCAACAGTGTCTGCTTGAGACAGTATTCTGAGTGCTGCCACACTGGAATATCATGAAACAGACACAAGGTCTGATACCCCACCCAGTCGCATACTGAAACTGGGCCAACCAGACCTAGAACTATCCTCTAAATGCCGAGCGCCAAGCGACGAAGCTTATATTACCACTTTTCATGATTTTGGTATGACCCGGTCGGGGATTGAACCAATGACCTTCTGCATGCAAGGCGGACACTCTACCATTAGACAACACCTTGAATTTTAGGTCTGATGAATTTATTAGGCACATGTGCAGATGAAGATTTTAATCATGACATACTGGTGCCCGTTTCACATTCTGTATTTTAATTACGACATACTGGTGCCCGTTTCACATTCTGTACCAAATCTTTATTTGAAATAATTTATACTTAAATAGTTAAACTCGATTGTAAAGAGTTTTTATGAATCCATTTCTTGGGTAGAACCAATACTGAATGTTGTTTTCGAGAGACCATAGGACCAAACCCGGGTTCGAATCCTACAATCTACTGTAGCACAGCCATGCCAATTATGTTTTTATTGACAAAGATTGCATGCTGCCAGTACCAGTGCCAAACAAGACATGACGCCAGACATGTGAAGGGGGCAGCAATGTGTACATTTCACAAGATATTGTAAAATACATATGTAATACAGTGCTTCCACATACTGAACAACACGGATTATAAGGAATGTTATAAGTATTTTGCTTATTGTTTTCTGAAGATTTGTTTTTTAATTTTATTCCTATTTTAAAAAAAAATATATTTATAATCAAACAATTGTCTTCAATAAAACTGTTCCTAATGCTACTCTGATACTCTATCCAAATTTAGCTATTCTCAGAAATAGCATATAAAAAATATTCAAAATGATCTTATTTTCTATTTTCAAAATTTAAAAATAGTCAATAGAATTAGAGATCTGTTAAATTGTATATAAACTGTTTTTATATTATTGATTGAATATTAAGCATCATTTTTATGACATCGAGGGCTAACAAACTATCTGTTAACCTAACCACTGTTTCCTGGGATCCTGAAAGGTAAACCAGTACTTGAGCACACCCCATCTCCACAAGCACTTGAATCAGTGAATCAGACGGATGATAATGAGACACAATGTCGTATATCAATCATCACTGAGACTGTTTTTTTTTTAATTCTGTCCAAAATATGTAGAAATGTTTTATTTACAAATCAAGTTTAATTGAGAACAAAAAGAGATATTGAAGGTAAGGGGGAAAAAAACATGATAATATTGATTTGGTTCATTTACATAATTATTCACCAAACCCCATTTTATCTGTATTAGATTGTCATTAATAATAATTATTCATAAAAACCTCATTTGAATAATTCATTTATGCCCCTAACAAAATTTCTGTGAATTAAGAAAGGAATTGTTTATCAAGAAACAATTTTGCAATACAAGCAAGTTCCTTTTCAATAAAAATACAAGTTCAGCTATCAATAAAGGGAAACAATTTTGCTTATTATTACCTCCCTAAATAAATTAAAATTGGGTCAATAGTTTTTTTATCATTAATATTATATCAATTATTTATCAAACCCTTGTTTAAATTTATTTATGCATCTTAACATTTTTCTGTGAATTTACAATAGAATATTTATCAAGAAACAAGTTTGCAATACTAGCAAGTTCTTCTTTTTTTTATCAAATTATAATTTCAGTTACCAATAAAGGGAAATAATTCATTTTTTTATTACTTCCCTTTATAAATAGATATTTGGTTACAGGTCAAAAAACGATACAGATTTGTTTGTAAATGTATATTCTCATATACAATAAAAGATAATAAACAATTTAACCCAATCTTATTTTTTCTCTAAACCTGTTAACAAAATTGAATTTGTTTTGAATAGTTTGTTTATGCCATTTTTTGCCAACTTGGAAGATTTTGTGATATTTTTGTTGTTTTTTTAATTTTTATATGAAAAGTAATTGATATAATCAATGTTTTGAGTTAAATCAAATTTAAAGATCAAGTATGTTTGTAGTTTTTCATATATACATTACTCAATATATTTTTTGTAAAATATTTGGATTTATTGTTAAAAAAATAAAGAAAAATTACAAATAAAAGTTATCATTATTTTGGTTAATGTTTCGAAAAAGGGCAGTGACTGCCACAAAACTTAATAAATGTGAAAAAATCAATTCCAATTACTACTACACCAACATGTCACTAAATTCTTAATACGAAACACTTATTAGATTTCTGTCTTTAAAATTTACAGTTTGCAAAATGAAAAATTTAATATTTAACAGAATGTTGAAAATTGATGGCAATGTTATTAATCACGATAATCTAGATTTTACATAAGGTAATTTTGATACAGACAATTTATTTTCATTAAAATATGCATGTGGGTGCCCATTCAATTATTTATTCTAAAGTTGTGGAAGCACTTTACAATTTTTTATCACAACATAAATCTGAATATATACATGTATTTCTCAAAATTTGACAAGGACCATGCTCTTTATTAATTCTACTGAACTCAAATTCAAACTGTTCTGTGGACAACTATAGAAAAGTTAATCGAAAACTGTTTCCTGAACCGTTGAAATTTTTAAAAAAAAAAAAGTATAAAAATAGTTTTCATGTATTGTGATGAAAGCTCAGAGCTTATATGAACCATGCTCGAGTCCATTTCCTGAGTAGAACCAGTACTGAGTGTTGTAATATCAGAAACATCTGGTCGAGTTGGGGATCAAACCCACAACCTCTGGCGTGAGTGGCCAACAATCTATCCATTACACTATCACACCCTCTTAATGTCAAAAAATTAGTTTTCATGTACTGATTTTCATTTTAACCTTGTTTTGGCATAAAGTATCAGAGCAGCTCCAAAATTGTTATTAAAAACTATATGTATACCATTTAAATGTAAAATCTATGGGAATAAATAACAGGGTCCTTAATAAAGTTTGAGAAGTATATTTAAAAACAATGTCAACTGTAAGCATCCCGTTGTTAGAGGTCTCCATATATGCCGGCCCTATTCGTCCAATGCTGCAAAGTGAAAAGACCATTTTTACAATAACGCTTTGGATATGTAATTAATATATGTGAAAGGCCATGCCTGGTTAGCTCAGTCAGTAGCACGCCTGACTCAATCCAGGGGTTGCAAGTTCGAATCCCCGCCCGGCCAGTCTCCATGATGATTGATATACGACTACAACAAAGAGCTTGCTAAAAGAATAGCTCAACTGAGCTATACTCAAAATGAGCTGAAAAACATAGTTTAAATGAAATACATTTTTGTAAACATTTCATTGTTATATATCACTGCAGTTGCGTGTTCGAGCCCAGTGAGAACGTTTCTTGTCAGTTACTTGCATAACAAGGATTCTGGACTTGGATCCAAGGTCTTTCTTAGCCAATTTAACCAGACGCCATATATTAGACAGGATTTGTTGAAATTAGGCAATTATAAGTTGAATATTCAGGTAAATGATCTGTCAATTTATATTAAATAAGGATAACCAAAAGGTTTATTACTGCACAGATAAACAATTTTGTGTGTTAATTTACCTGTAATCTGCTGTTGGTAGTCTCAGCTGCTCTTCATCAAGTCTTGTACATGCACCATGGGTACAAACTGTCTCTGAAAATGAATAAAAACATGTGCAAGTGGCCATCTTTTTATTAACAGTAAATGTAATGCCCCTTGGAAACTATTTAGAACTTTCAATTAAAGTAACATGTATTTATATTTTTTTTAACTGGAAATCAACCAAATACTTATATATATACTTATGTCTGTATGTGTGGTGCATGTGTGAATAAAGGGACTTTATACATAGCTCTGATTTCTAAAATTCTAAAACTTATTTTTTAAAAATAAAGAATGAAATAAAAAAATGTAAAATTTATTTAATTTCAAGTGCCAACTGATACACATTATTCATTACATATCAGAACTATGTATAGATGAGGGGATACGTCTGTACGTTTATAATACATATACAATGTATATGTGTAAAGACCACGTACATTTACAAGGCGCAGCTCTTTTTGAGAAGAGTGCCTCTTGTACAACGTATTTATAATAAAGCAGGCCGAAAGATAGGTTCATAAAAAGACTAATAATTGTTTAAAGTGTTGAGCAATGCCAATTTAGTTAACAATGATATTTCCTTGATATTTTTAGCATTTCACAAGTTGTTTCGAAATAAAAATAAAATAAGATATTCTTTAAGTGGATAATTATGACCATATTTTTATGTTTAAAGAGTTAACTTTTTCAATCTTTTGAATTTTCAGGTGTTTTTTTTTTATATTTTAGTTAATTTCATGACTTTTTTTAATGTATTTTTTTTAATGAAAATATATTTAAAGTAATTTTGTTTATTTTTAAAGAGTTTATGGATAATTCAGAGTTTGTATTTAACTATTGTTATCTAATTAGTTTTATATTATATTATGTATTATAAGTACGAGTGCTATGTGTTTATATGAGTATCTGCTTATGATTTTATGATTTATAATTTATGAGTATCATTTTATGTTTTTTTATATGAGCAAATTATATAAGGATCTTTGTAATACAATTGTTTTAGGGAAATTTTATATGAGTTTCTCTTATACAATTAAGTATGTTCAATTACATATAATTTGTAGGATTTTATAATGTATTCATTTTATAACATTACACGTTTATATATTTTGAAATTATTTTGGAACTTATATGAGTATCTATTTTGTAGGGTTTTGAGCGTCTGTTTGATATAGTTTTATTATGTATGCAAGTTTATATGATCAAATATATGTGCACTTTATATGAGAATTTTAAGGTTTTATAGGATTTATTACATGCAATTTATAATCGTTTATGAATTTATGATGTATTATATTTATATGAGTATCTGATTTATCTTATTATACAAGTATCTATTTTATATGATTATATGAATATCTGTTTTATATAATTATATGAGTATCTATTTTATGATTATCAGAGTATCTGATTTATATAATTATGTATCTGTTTTATATAATTATGTGAGTATATGTTTTATATGATTATCAGAGTATTTATTTTATATAATTATATGAGTATCTATTTTATATAATTATGTGAGTATCTGTTTTGTATAATTATGTGAGTATTTGTTTTATATGATTATCACAGTATCTGTTTTATATAATTATGTGAGTATCTATTTTATATGATTATCATAGTTTGTTTTATATAATTATATGAGTATCTGTTTTATATAATTATGTGAGTATCTGTTTTATATGATTATCAGAGTATCTGTTTTATATATTTATATGAGTATTTATTTTATATAATTTTGTGAGTATCTATTTAATTTGACCCTATGAGTATCTATTTTATATGATTATCAGAATATCTATTTTATATAATTATATGAGTATCTGTTTTATATAATTATATGAGTATCTGTTTTATATGATTATCAGAGTATGTTTTTATAATTATATGAGTATCTATTTTATATAATTTTGTGAGTATCTATTTTATATGACTATATGAGTATCTATTTTATATGATTATCAGAGTATCTATTTTATATAATTATGTGAGTATCTGTTTTATATAATTGTGTGAGTATCTATTTTATATGTTTATATGAGTATCTATTTTATATGATTATCAGAGTATCTATTTTATATAATTATGTGAGTATCTGTTTTATATAATATATGAGCATCTATTTTATATAATTGTGTGAGTATCTATTTTATATGTTTATATGAGTATCTATTTTATAAAATTATCAGAGTATCTATTTTATATAATTATGTGAGTATCTGTTTTATATAATTATATGAGTATCTATTTTATATAATTATGTGAGTATCTGTTTTATATAATTATATGAGCATCTATTTTATATAATTGTGTGAGAATCTATTTTATATGTTTATATGAGTATCTATTTTATATGATTATCAGAGTATCTATTTTATATAATTATGTGAGTATCTGTTTTATATAATTATATGAGTATCTGTTTTATATAATTATGTTAGTATCTGTTTTATATGATTATCAAAGTATATGTTTTAAATAATTATATGTATATCTATTTTATATAATTTTGTGAGTATCTATTTTATATGACTATATGATTATCTATTTTATATGATTATCATAGTATCTATTTTATATAATTATGTGAGTATATGATTTATATAATCATACGAGTATCTGTTTTATGATTATATGATTATTTTATATAATTGCATGAGTATCTGTTTTTTATGTGCAATACGTACATTTTATATTTAGATATGAATTATTTTTGTATTATATATTATATGATTATATAATTAAAACTAAGGATAGTATATAAGTTTATAGTAAATAAATAAACTATTTTAAATTAAATAAGCTACAAATACTTAAATACTAACTTGCATGAATAGACAAATCCCCTTCCATAATTTTTTCTATTTATTCACAGAAGACGCTTCTTAAAATTGAATGGCATGTTAGTTAATAACAACAGTGAAAATATTATGTCAGTCTGTGGGATACCAAACATATCTAATGATAGTTAATATTAATTAAATTCTTTCTTTTTAATTTTAAAGATATTTTCTTTATAATATTTTAGTTCCAATATTTTATTCAATTCAATACAATAGTTGTTTATTTAACTCCAGTATGCATCTCCAGTAAACCACCCATTTACTACAGAAGAATAATTAATATACGGACGTAATTAGCAATTACGGTCGTACAGAATCATGGTTTATTCTTCTGCGGTAACCAATCACAGATCATGATGTCAACAATTGCATGGGACTGTTTTATATGAGCAGAATGTAACAACAATAGTTGTTACAGATTGCTCAAAACTTTTTCCCGTCTAGTATGCAATATGTTAACTATATTAAATGCACATGAATTAAATAAATAATCTATATTTATTGAATATGAATGAAATATTGAATATAAAATATCATGAAAATATCCTTAAGAATGAATAAAACAAAAATAAAGACAGATTATAATGATAGGAAAGAATAATTTCCTGTGACAAATTTTTTAAAGACCAGAAATGTTTGGTGTTCCACCGAGTTGTTAATTGTTAAATGCGCGTTAGTTTGCGTAAGCAGCAGGTCATTTCAAGAAGCCTTTCTGTGATTAATAACTGGCCTAGATTTATCAATAAAACAAACCCACATTGAAATATTAGATATATCCAGTCTATTCAATACAAATACAACTGCACAAAAACTATTACATACTATACAACTATTTATAATACTAACATTTTATATTTCTTGTACTAATTGCATTACTTCTAATAATAAATGTCCACTAAAATCAATAATAAAATAATAATTATTGTATTAATATTCATAATAATAACTCTAGTGTAAGTTTTTAAACCATTTGTATACGTGTCATTTAGCTCTACTTAATAACTGATTTTCTATGTTTTTATTAACCTTAACTGAATGTATATTGTTTTATTTACTCTAACTGAATGTATGTCGATTAATTTGCCTTAACTGAATGTATATGGTTTTATTTACCTTATCTGAATGTATATTGTTTTATTTACCTTAACTGAATGTATGTTGCTTTATTTACCCTAACTGAATGTATGTTCATTTATTTACCTTAACTGAATGTATATTGTTTTATTTACCCTAACTGAATGTATATTGTTTTTTTACCCTAACTGAATGTATGTTGATTTATTTGCCTTAACTGAATGTATATGGTTTTATTTACCTTATCTGAATGTATATTGTTTTATTAACACTAACTGAATGTATATTGTTTTATTTACCCTAACTGAATGTATGTTCATTTATTTATCTTAACTGAATGTATATTGTTTTATTTACCCTAACTGAATGTATATTGTTTTATTTACCTTATTTAGATGTATATTGTTTTAATTGCCCTTACTGAATGTATATTGTTTTATTTATCTTATTTGGATGTATATTGTTTTGTTTACCCTAACTGATTGTATTGTGTTTTAATTGCCTTAACTGAATGTTTATTGTTTTATTTAACCTAGCTGAATGTATAATCTTTAATTGTCTTATGTGAATGTATATTGTTTGAATTGCCTTAACTGGATGTATTTTGTTTTATATACCTTACTGAATGTATATTGTTTTATTTACCCTAACTGAATGTATATTGTTTTATTTACCTTATTTAGATTTTTATTGTTTTATTTGCATTAACTGAATGTTTATTGTTTAATTGTCTATTCTGATTGTATCTGTTTTATTAACCCTATCAGTGAGTATATTTTAATTACCCTAGTTATTTTTACATGTTAATTGCCCATATTGTTTATGTTTTAATTATCCAAATTACTAACTATATTGCCACAATAATTTTTACGTGTCTGATATTTTATCTTATACTGAATGTTTTATTTGTTCAAAATTTAATGTTTTTATTGTCTTAAATTATTTTATAACTTATCCTAGCTGTTTATTTACTTTATATTATTTGATATTTTAATTGTCTTAATTATTTTATTTGTTATTTATCCTAATTATCTGTGTCATTATCCACTTAATAAATATTCTTACACATTTTAGAAATTTTTGATTACAAAAAAGAAAAAAAAATTACGAACTCATAACATTGCTCAAAAATGTAAATGATTGATTTCCAGCTTAAAATATATTTGATATATTTATATATTTTATATGTTAAATAATCCGAGGGACATAACTTCACATGAAAGAAACAAGATTCATATTGACAATTTTACTCATTTGAATTGTTAATTTGTTACTTTATAAAAAAGTTCAAAACCAACTAGCACAGCCCCCTGAAACGGGTAGTTCCAGTCTTAAAGATGCTTGTATCCCAGCACATACTACAGTAGAATAGAAACATGTGCTGGGAGTAGAAATAGTAGTTATTATTTAATTATAATTAACTGATTAATAATCTAAACCAACTAGCACAGCCCCCTGAAACTGGTAGTTCCAGTCTTATTCCCAGCACATACTATAGTCGAATGTCTAAAAAAGTGATGGGAGTGGAAATAATCATTTTATTTTTTTAATGCTGAATCTAAATTAATAATATATAATTAACAAACTTGTTAATAAAAGGAACCAAGCTTTAATGATTGCTATAATTAATGTCTAAATTCAGGTCAAGATGTGTATGAAAAATAAGATAGACGACAGACACAGAGTGATCACAAAAGCTCACCTAGAGCATTATGCTCTCAGGTGAGCTAAAATATAAACAAAACTCACTTTGAACCTTTGGTTCTGGTGAGATAAAACATAATAGCAATTGAAGCATACATATATTTATTCACTGATGGCACCCGCTGACATGGGCTAGAACCAATAACAAGATATTGTGAGTTCGAGTCCCCGTCTGGCTAGTCTCTGTTGTGATGGATATATCACTGACATGGGCTAGAACTAATAACAAGATATAGCGAGTTCGAGTCCCCGTCTCGCTAGTCTCCGTTGTGATGGATATATCCCTGACATGGGCTAAAATCAATAACTGAAGAACTTATTCTCAGCACAAGCTACAGTAGAAAAGAGCAGGTGCTGGGGGTGCAAATGTGACAGACATACTATACATGGCAGTTTACATTTGTTCTTAATACTTGTATACAAGTCTATTCAGTTTTACAAAGTCAGAATTATTTATACTATAACCAGTGCTCCAGTGAAACAGAAGCAACAAGAGAATATATATTGGTATCTATTGTTTAAAGATAACCATACAATAGATAAAGGGGTAGCATTGTGTATGAATATTACATTTTACACGAGAACAGTGTACTTAACTTCAATCTTCTAGTCTGTTCATCTTCTATAACAACCAGCCTGCAGGATACCAATCTGTCAATATTACATTACTGCTGGGAACCAATCTCACATCACCACACTTGGTACCGATCTGTTCAAAAATCAAATTTTCATTAAGAGTTTTTTTTATATAAACAGCGTGGACAGTGCTAAGAATTGATTCATGAACAATTAGTAAATGAGAAGAGGGACATTGAAAATGTCCAAATAAGACAATTAACTATGGCATCACAAGAAACGCATGAGTTATTAAACATGAACTCTGTGCTTTTTAAGTCATTATGGCATAGCAGTTTTAAAAACATGTTAGCAATATATCATTAATTGATAACACAAGTATTAGACTAAGATATAACCCATGGGTTGTGAGTTCGAATCCCCATCTGACTGTTGTAAAGAATATACGACATTGAGTTTAACTGTCATTCGTCTCTCACCACTGATTCAAGTGGGAAAGTAATCAGTTACTCACTGAGATTGTTGAGCTCGAGTAATAATTAATGAACATTCTACCATCATAGAAAAGAGTGGTTATGTTAACTGATTGTCTGATAACCTCGATGGCATTAAATGACGCTAAATATTTAAACAATTAACGTTTCATTTTCATACCGTCAGTAAAACATATGAAGTCAATTACTTATTATGAAAAATATAATGATAACGGACAGCTGGTAAAAAAAACATGACAAAACAACTGAGTAGAGAACAGGATATTGTAACACTCACCATCTGAAGTTCGGTACTGTAACCATTTCTGTTTTACTGCTAACCAAACAATACAACAAAGCGCAGGGCCATTTCCTTGCAACTTCTAAAAATAAAAGGTTTATTTAAATATTTTAATTTGACAAATATAGTATAGCTCAGCAAATTTGAAATACCATTTTAGAGTGGGATCCAGATTTCACAAAATATGAGTAACCTGCATTTCATTGGTTATTTAAAATATATTGGGGTAAAGGTAACCATCATACAAAAGATAGGAAAATAGCCATATACATGTAGCTATAAGAAAAGATAAATACATAATGGATATTAAACTTGTAAGTACACATGCAGGTTGTTTATGTTGTTGTTTGTCCCATCTCAGTACATATAGATATACAATTCCGGTACATCGATTTAATATTTTGTCACTTGAAATCTTTTTCAAGCTAGTTTTGAACTGTCAACAAACAAATAACCAATCTTAGACGGTCGACATACTTTCCAATTAGAACCAATTTGTGTCATGTATACGGATGAAAGAATAACATAAAAAATCTGACTTACATGTAAATTTTTAAAGTTTCCGCTGGTGCTGCAACTTCGAGCGTCTGCTTGGACAATCACACAAAATCAGCCTCGCAGACGACATAACCAAGGATATACCCGTAGATGGTGACCTGTAAATGATTTGTATTTATATAAAAGAGAACTAACAACACATTCATATTGACATTGTGAGAGAGTTGATTTCTCCACTGAGTTTTGCTTTTCTGGTTTATTTTTATCTGTACTATTCGACTGTGATGTTTTTAGTCGGCTTCTTATTTCATTAAATGATATTCAATAGATTGGGGCTTATGTGCCCGCCACGGCTATCGAGATTGCCAGTTTAAAAAAGTTTCAATCAACTAAAAACGGATTTCCCCAAAGGTTAACTAACTTAAAGTGAATATAATTGCAGGTAGCAAGCTATGTAATTTAGCTAGTAAATCAATGCCTTTTGAATGTGTTCATGAATATTGATAATGCATGTATGCGATTGTGTTGAAACAATGGCCGCCGCAACAGACTAAGTTCGAAGTGTAGATTTCCGTTTATGACTACATATACGTTAGGAAAATTCACAAAACATTATAAAACGAAATGAAAGCGATACAAATTGCAATAAAATATCACATAAAACTGACAAAAACACATTTTAACTCACGCTACCATCCCAAATCCAACAACACAATACGTCCTTACAGTTTGAAGTCACAGTGCGAAATGAGCGGGATATTTTTCTCGTCAATGTCCGGGTGTACTGTCATGTGACCTTTAACCAATCATGATGCATCCGGAAAATAACGAAGGCTCTTGGTTGGTCGAAAGATTTCGCGCGAAAAGTATCACGTGATGCAAGTAGCTCATTTGGCGAGTGAGTGAATTGATTTTTTGACACGTCTAAAAAAGTCAAGCTACAATGCAATGTTGATTACTTAATGGGCCGTTTAAAGGATTAAGAATGGAGCGTTTACACATCGATCGTTTATTAGAAGAGGCCATTTTTATGTTATTTTAATAAACCACCTTGTACATATTGTAACTCAGTCCACACAGTCCACCGCACCCCCTCCCCCAAAATATTCAGTTTCAGCATATACTTTGGAGCCTGGAAGTACACCA
Source organism: Panopea generosa (assembly GCA_029582155.1). Lineage (NCBI taxonomy): Eukaryota > Metazoa > Mollusca > Bivalvia > Adapedonta > Hiatellidae > Panopea > Panopea generosa. Next base: position 63,705,747 of record CM055899.1, on the reverse strand, counting down.
ATAATTGAAACGCTCCTACACCAATGGTCCAAGTGCAATCGCCGTACCCTTCGAGGTCGCCTATCTAACAAGTGTTGATTGTTGTTACACATGTTTTTTCAGACATACAGTGATGTTTTTCAGTCAACCCATGAAAATGAGATATATGATACCAAATTAAAACACACATTGCTTTAAACATTACAAAAGAAAATAATCTTTACCAGGTGCGGATTCAGGCTAGGGACATTGTACAGGATAAAGAAGAGTATCTTATTTTCTGTTGTTTTTCTTTCTTTTTGTTTCTCTCTCTGTTATTTTCCTCAGTTCACAGTGAAATAGATCAGCCTATTTCTATGACCCCCACTCCTCCCCCCCCCCCCCCCCCCCACCACACACACACCATTACAACCACAAATACACACACACAAACACACCATCACCACCGCCATCACAAAAACCCAACAACATAAAACAACAACAAAAAAACAGAAAATTTGCACTTTATTTTTTTGCTTTGAATATTTTGCGTCATTTTATGTCATCGAGGGCTAACAGACGCCCAGTTAGTCTAACCACTCTTTCCTGGGATCCTGACAGATTAACCAGTTCTCAAACACACCTATCTCTGCAAGTAACTGATAACTTTCCCACTTGAATCAGAAGTAAAAGACGAATGACAATGAGACGCAATGTCGTATATCAATCATCAAGGAGGCTGTGACCTAGCGAGGATTCGAACTTACGACCCCTGGATTGATAAGTCAGACGTTTTACCGACTGCTAATTGGGCCCGGCAATTTTTAAGTCGTTTTAAGTGAGTGAACAGTTAATGGACGAATTGTCCCGTAACGACCATATAAACCAGTAAAAACGTGTATTAGAACTATCCTTCAATACAAAAATGTAGGAGTGGGCGATCGAACGGACGACTTTGGACGAGTTTTACGGCGTACCAATACAAACAGTATATAAGAAGGCACGTTCAAGACCCCCACTAACCCCCAACCCACACCCACTAAAAAATGCCTCACCGCACTTAAAGGAAATGAAATAATTAATAAAGATAAAAAAAAAAGAAAAAGAAGATAAAACAAAACAGACCGCAAAACAAAAATTATGGACAATGTTACCACCGAAAATTCCTTGTTATCAAAAAATGTCTACTATCTGTAAAAGTTCGGTGGTTGCCGAGTGATTAATTATCAACAAACATAAACAAAGTTTTCTTACCGATGGTCGCAGATTCCGCAGCTATTCAGCGCTATTCCACCGTCATCCAACGTCCACCGCCTCCTACAGAAAAAAGTCCCAGAGCTAGGGAGGTGTTTATTTATTTTTTATGTCCAATAGATTTGAGACTTGTTTCTAGAGAGGTTAAATGTATGCTGGGTCCGAAAATTCATTTCTTACTAATGACTGTTAGGGCACAGCACCAAAATGGCCGCCATGTATTGATATTCATGTTATATTAAATAATATGATCAACAAACACTGTAAAATGTTAGAATATAGACCTATTGTGTTAATGTTTGTTGTATCACATGTTTTGGGGGTAAAATCAAGTAGAAATATGGTTGGTTCAGGTACTAAAGGTCGAAATAAGAGACAAAATGGCCGCCAAAATCAGGGGTTAAACGAGCGTTTTTTCTGCAAATATATGCATTTTGTTGAATGCGATGGTCTTATTTTTATTTATAAAGCGTTCTGGCTGTAATATATATGTTTCAGGATTATGTTTTGTTACTTATACTTAATGCAAACTGGAATTTGTGTATCTTCTACATATTATGCTTCTTTTACTCTAACAAAGCAATGCAATAAACAAGTTTATGAACATTCTATCTTTAAAATATAATCTGAAAAATACAATATTAAAACATCTTTTGGAATAGGAAGCCGTTGTAGTTTACTGAGCATTTCTTAAGAATGTGTTTTCAATGATTTATTTAGTATTATTCTCGCAGCCCTTTTCTGAGTTTATACACCGAAAGACTTTTTGAAATTTATTTTATTTGAGCATATAGCATCTTCCTACCTTTCCGAGAAAGTTTCATCAAAATCGGTTGCGATTATTATTTCTTTATTACTTCTTTTTATTGGTTACAGACACAATCAGTATCTTATAGCCTCCTTGTGCATCGATGCACGCACGGTAGCGACTTCTCATTGAATGAACGCTGCTTGAAATCCGGGCTTGTGGTAAGTTGTTCCGCTCTTTAACAAGTATTTGAACGTTGATATCAATAATTTTCTTGCGAAATTGAAAGAACATACCACTGAATCAAAATATGAATATCAAAATACAGATAAACAAAATTATACAAACAACAACAGTGTTGCATTTTTTTGTGAATTTAGGTAAGGAGGGTTGTATGTTTCAAATCAATAAAAAGTAGTAATCATTGAAATATATTTTGACGAAACTTTCCAGAAATGGTAGAAAGATATATTATCAAAGAAAATAATTTTTAAAAAATGATCATGAACTCAATGTTTAACTGTAGTTAGCTGAGTGTTGCGTTGCTATGATATTCTTTTAAGAATGGCTATCTTTTAGTTTAATTTGGCAAATATTCTATAAAAACACCTAATAAAACACGAAAAGGTGTATATTTGTAACAAATGTCTTAAAAATAACGTTTATGAAAATACGTTTTAATTTATATGACACAACCACCCTCCCCTCAAATAGTAAAAATGTCGACATTGTTAACACCCATGTCATTCTTCTTACAACCTGTTTACTTGTTATTGCAAAATATAAACATGTTTATATTTTGTAAGCTCTGTCTTCCTCAATAAAGAAAATGTTCTATTCTGTTCTGCATCACTCTGTGAACTGTGTGAACGTCAAATTCGTTAGATAAGATCCTGTTTCGCCTTTATCAAGTGACCATGCCAAACTCCTGTTTTTGCAAGGTAAGAAACGGCGTACTTTTCACCCCTACCATAATTGTTTCAATTAAGCACAATACACCGTTGCACTTATTGCGAAAAAAATATGAGTTTTGCATGGCCATTTATAAATAGCACCTATGGTTCTTCTCTATACATACATGGCATTTGATTTTGTTTCGTGAATTTTCATGAAACATTATGAAAGTTATCTGCAAAACATTTGCCAAAAGCTGACACTCTTACTTCGAAACTTTACATCACTCCATAGACATAAGGTGACATTGGTTCACCCTCGTGGTAAATGCACATTATGTAACGCAGTCATGTGATACAGCACTGACCGATGCAACACAAACAACAATTAATAATGTCCGCAAAGAAGTACCAAGCACACGTTATATATAGCAATGATACATTTAAGTAAACAAAATAAATGGGGTGGTAAGTTTTTAATTTAGTAATAGTTTTGTATTTACTCTCAAACGGAAATTAACAATGATATCGTCCGTTAACATGTGCCATTTAAAATGTTCAGAATTCAAATAAAAAGGATACGACTTAACATCAAAGCAAACAAACAACAACAAAAAAACATTTAAGGGACATTTTTATCTTCTGCTAAGTATTTTATATTTAACACAAACTAACACACTGCATGCTAATAAACAGCAAAGGTCCCTTAAAAGTACATTTTTATCTTCAGTATTTGGAATGTTAGACAAACTAACGATCAGTAAATACATTTGTTAAATAAGAAAATGCAGGGAATTCACCTCCAGTGTGTGACCCTTTACAGGAAAATATCTGCCAGCTAAAAGAACAATATCGTTGATGTTATCTTCGTACATGTCAGTGTTTGTCTCTTTCTCATTTCTACAGATACGTTTGCTATTTGAATCAACTATTGAAATAAGAACATTTACTGAAAGTTGAAAATATCCATTTAAACATAAACTCGCACGAGCACAAATTGAAACAAACGGTTTATTATCGTCTGTGCATGAACACCATAACGCCAAGGAGTACTGGTTGCAGGTAAGAAACGATTACGTAGGTGAGTCAACGTAATAGCGCGATGATTACGTAATGTTGTTGCACGTTCTCGACCGGGTCTGACACGGTCGCTGACATACCCAGTAGTATTGTATCAGTTCGCAAGGATATGAATAGTCTATCTGAAACAGCTAAAATGACTATCAATCCAGGGGTCTTGTGTTCGAATTCCTGCCCTGCAAAAGTCACCTTGATGATTGATATACGATTTCGTGTCTCATTACCATTCGTCTCTTACCGCTGATTCAAGTTGGAAAGTTATCAGTTACTTGCGGAGATGACGGGGTGTGCTCGAGTACTGGTTAACCTTTCAGGATCCTAGGCAGCAGTGGTTGTGTTTACTGATCGTCTGTTAGCCCTCGATTGCATACAAAATGACGACAAATATTCAATAAATCAATCAATCAATGATGTATAAAAACGTTTATTTGTTTGTACAAGGTGCAACACAAATTATCAAGTTATCCGTGTTTATGTTTATTTCATGAATTAATAACTGCGTGCAATCATTATATATGTAGTATAAATTTATGATAAATAACCATGATATTGCAACTATGATAAAAATAAAAAATGGGACCGGATGGACTATGCTAAATGGGGCCGGGTTCTCCAGGGGCCGATAATTTTGGGACCGGATTCTCCATGGCCCTTTTGAAGTGGTGCCGGATTATCCAGGTTCCAAATTACATACTCTCGTAAATTAAAGTTACACGAAATTTATAAATTGTCACAAGTTTTTGTATTTAAAGTTATTCTATTGGTGAGAAATGGATTCTATGGTAAGATACGATTAGTTTATATTGTTATTAATTAAATTGATTTAGCTTTTGTGTTAAATTTCAGTTTAATTTGGAGTGTGCTTTTTACAAAAAAAACAGTAGCGTAGTCCAGTGGCAGAGCACTGACCGATGATCGGAGGGCTATGTATGGTGTCCTTTAGCAAGGCACTTTCCACATATCCTTAGTACTGGTTCTACCAAGGAAGACATTGAGCAAGATTCGTCTAAGTTGTAATAACGTGTTTCACAATCGAAGTAAAATAAATAAGTTTGAACTTAAAGTCTACAGACTGTCAAGAATGTAAACTTTTTCTTTCGTATTGGTTTTGTTAAAAGCTGCGTATCTGCGTTTTTTACGCCAAGATATTTGACAAGATATTTGATAGATATTTTAAACTGCTTAAAATTACCCGAGAGGGTGTGCAGCAGAATCGAGAGATAGATAGACAAATATGCACAAGTTATTTAATATGTGCATATAAAAACACAGACCATTTCCCTTTCATGCACGTTTCTAGATTTCCTTGCGTTTTTGCGTGTTCTTGCCAATACCGATTCCTACTTCGCACATTTGTATTTATAAAAATTTGTTATCAATCTGCTTGACTGTATCATCGTTTAATTGCTATAAAATAAGACAGAAAATGCATACTTGATGATAAAAATATGGCACTAAACCAGTCTACATTTGCCCTCGCAGTACAATAAGCGCTTGGAAAATAAAGGCTATTGACTTTCTAACTTTATTGATTCCTAGAAAAATGTTGCGAAAAGAAACAATTCTTATCTTTTTTAAACCGATAAGAAAAATAATAATTCTGGGAAATGGTGGAAGAAATATTAGAAGAATTGATAAAGGAATGTGTAAAGACTGGTAAAAGATTGCATGATGGCCAAAAAGAGTAAAAAAAACCCATAGAAACAAGGAAATTGTCGTTTCCATGGTTGAAGATTTCAGAACATGACAACAGTATTTTTTGTAAAAAATACAACATGCCTAATGTGTGGTCAGATATCGGCACCCCAAATGTGCAGAGGTCTTCCATAGAAAGACACAATGTGTCTAAGGATCATGTGAAAGCTGAACTGATGTACACGAGAGATACATATAAAATATAAGAAGAACTTGATTTGATAGAACCCAATAATGTTTGTATAAGTAATCCTGACATTTACCTGTTTAGAACTGTGTTTACAGTGTAGTGTGATTGGCTGTATATTTACGTTATCACTTCGGGGAATGTTCAGTTATAACTACAACACTTTTATCCAATTTAACATCATTTTAATTTCATCTTGAGGTACAATGGCTAATATGTTTTGGCAGATCTTCGTATTTTCGAGTCATCCAAAACTGATTTATGCATGTGCGACTGCCATCTTGTTTTGGTGCATGAATTCGAAAACAGCTGCATGATGAATTCAAAAGGATATTTGTATATTTTAGAAATGGTAGAGGTTTGTTTGACGTTTCACATGTCATGACAATTTCTACTCTTCAAGGTCTCACTTAGAATTACTTCCGTTAAATGACGGTAGCATGATTTTTATGCCCAAGAAATTAAAGCTGTGTAAAGTGGTTGGGTTTTTGGAAGGCGAGCAAAGCTCTGACTTCCTTAGCTGTCATGTATAAGACCCAGAACCTTTCCAAAAAGGCCTAGGTCAAAATTTCAATTTGTTTGATATATCGTGTCTGGTCTGTAACTTTGTCTTATATGGAGGGATTTAACTTGGTTCAATTGATCATGATGACATGATGACGTGTCGCACGTAAGACCCAGACCTAGCTACACCTCAAACGTTAAGGTCACACTTTGAGTTTGTTTGACAACACTTTGAGTCTGTTTAAGATTTCAAGTCCAGTCTGTAATTTAAATTTGTCATATATGGATGGATTTCAAAAACACTTGTCTCAATTTATCAATTGATAAACATGACATGACGACATGTTTTGTGTAAGACCCAGAACCTTACCTCAAAGGTCAATGTCACACTTTCAATTTGTTTGATATTTTATGTCTGGTCTGTAACTTTGTCTTACATGGAAGGATTTTAAAATAGCTTGACACAAATCAGCCAGATATTATGATGATGTGCCACCTGCATTTACCTGTAGAACATCAGAGGTCAAGGTTACACAAAGGTCAAGGTCACACTATAATGTAAAAAACATGAAATTGCGTGTTTATACCTGACTGACAAAGGCTAATTGTCTGCTTGTTTCTGACACTTTCTCCACATTTTCAAGCTTCAGCTTCATGAATGAATTGATAACCCAATTTTTTTAGGCTGTCTTGTCTGATGTTTATAAGCCTCCTCGAATGGCGTCATGAAATGCTTTTTCCTTCTCTCTATACTGTCTCTTGATTCTAATTACCTCATGTTTTCTTGTTACATCTCGGCTGCTTGCGGCACTCAAAAAGAACTATTTCACTGGCTACTAATTTCAACACTTTTAGTCTTAAAATCATTAAGTGTCACTAAAGTCTTCTAATACCAGTCTCTTATTTGCTTTCTCAACAGACTTGCTTGAATCTATCAGATTTCTAATGCAATTTCAGGTGCTTCTTCATAGTGCATTTTCTGTTGTCTAAACCCAGCTCCCCAAAGGTTGAGACATAGCCGGCAACAGCTGAGCTAAAATGCTGCACTCTTAAAATTACCACATGAATGTCTCTGCAGTACTGTGGAAGTACAGGAGTTTTACTTTGTGCCAACATAGCTGTGATTTAAATAATGGCTGAACATTCCTTTCCTGAATTGGTCTGATCATATAATTACTGTCTGAGTTACCTGCCCTTGAATTGTTTTTTGCTTTATTTGATCTTATGCACTGTGGCACAATACTTTCATTTTTCAAAGAATCTTAACCAAACTTGCACAGTCGTTATATTACCATAAGAGGTCACCTGTTGCAAAATACTTTTAGCAAAGTGTCCTTGCAGGAAAGGGACTTTCCTAGTTTCTGCAGAAAGAAAAGTCAAGGTCCTGCCTATTTCACGGCCTGGGATGGGCAGGGGTTACAATTGGCTTTTACATTTCTGTTTGTATTTACAGGTAAGGTCTCTAAAGGTTTTCTTTTTCTTCTATTTCTATACTTTTTAATTACCTCAGCTTTCTTCTTCCTCTTAGCATTTAAATTTTTCCTGGGTTGGATATTGCCTGGAGTTTGGCGTCCAATATAGCATTTTTCTTTCTTTCCCCACCTATCATCTTCGTTTCACATTTTCGTCTAGTTTCAATTTCACTCTCAATTTTCTGAACTTTAAGTATAGTATGCTGTCTTATCATATTTTACTTTTCAGTGCCTTTGTCTTGTTTTTCATTACTAGTTGTTTCAAGTGTTTTTGTCGCAGATCATTCTTGAGAGAAAATGTTGAGAATAATTATATTCATTTATAGATGAGCACTGTTTTGTTTTTATTAAAGCCAGTTAAACCATAACTTCCTTGATAATTTACAGTTTTTCTCTGCCCTAAGATTATTATTGCCTGGAAAATGATTTAAAATTCATAAATTTTATCATATTTTTTGTCTTTAAAAGAAAATCCATTTGTACAATTATTTTTTTCTCATCAGTTGAAGTCAACAAATGTTTGAGAGGTTGCTAGCTTGATACTTTAGTAGTGTCCGTAACCTTTTTATCTTTCACATAAGTTTTTGATGATGTATTGATAACTCATTTCCATATATCTTTATAATTAACTGTCTATAGAAAGAAAATGCTTTTGGCTACTAACTTGCATCAGCACAGCATATTAAAAACTCTTCATATCAACTTGGTTCTTTAAATTTACAAATGTAAAAGCGCTGATTTGCAAACATAAACTTACAAAAACTATTTTTAATAATAAAGTGGTCCAAACCAGGGTTTCTAAATTCCAAAACGCAAATCAGTCCAGGGTTTTTATTGCCGTGAGAACCGTTGCTGTAAGAATCACACTTTTTCCTTTTAAAACCCCTGTACATTAAGCTCACCCACCCACCAAGCAATTTTATCAGTTTGTTTATTTTTTATGCTATTTGTGTTAAATTTAACTAAACTTTTCTAAATACATACATTTTTATTGTAACCGACATCAAGGAATTATATAGAGAAGGAAAGGCAATTGATTGTGATTTTGTGAACGCTTGCGTATTAACGCAAAATCTCGCAATATCTCGTTTTCTATTATCTTAACTACCATTCATCTCAGATCAAAATTCTTACACTGCAAAATGAAATTATCATGAAAACAATACCATGGAAGTACTTGTGATTACAAAACGTGTGTACTGCAGCTAAAATAACGACAAACCTTTTTTCAAACCTCAATAATTATGTTTAATTTAAGATCATTTTGCATGATCGAAACATGTTTAAACATCTAAGATTACATACAAATTATGGTTTTTGTACAAGAAATCAGGTGTCTGTGAATTATGAATGATTAATTTACAAATTATGAATCCTTCATGTGCTGTTTGATCAATATTTTGTCAGGAGATGCAAGTCTCCTATCCTTTTATACAAGTCCTTGCCGACATCATGTAGTCTCATTCAAATGAACCAGTTTCAATCAATTTCACACAAAAAATTCAGGATGTGAACCGGAAGTATCGTGTATACCGGATATAGCCTTGGTTCGTCTCGAGTCGATGCCACATTCAATGTTTTGAACATTGTCAGAAGCACTTTTTATTGAATGTGACATTTAAACTAGCCAATGGCAGTATTATTTTTGCTAAACTTTATATGAATATAAAATTATGTTATTTGAATACTACCACTTTCAACTCCTATTATATTATTTTCAGTTCATTAAAAAAACATCCGCATCTAATGGAATATATTTAAAATGAATATTAATACTTATTAATGAAACCCTATTTTAAGTGAACACAGACAAATTGCACAATTTTGTTCTTCACATGGATGTTTCTATTGAATAGGAGACTATAAAGAATTTTTTTTTTTCGATCTGAAATTCAATATGGCTGCCATTACTAAAAATAGTCTTAAACTAAAAAAATCTTCTTCTCATGAACAAACCAACAGATTTTCAAAATGTTTATGTAGTAATGATAACCAACTAGTATAGTTTTGTTAGATTTGTTCAAGTGGTGTCCCTTGGGTTAAAAATGACCCCGCCCCGAGGGTTCAATTAGGGGACACATGTCATTATAATAATTTTTTTTTTTTAAAATGGAAATGATTTTGCCTATACCTTCACAGAAGCATTGTTTGGTGAAGGAGGTTCAGATTTGTAAAAATGACTGGGTTTCACTGTCTAAGGGGCCAGGAGGGGCCCCAAAAGGGTAAAAATTGGGAATTACAAAAATCGTTTTCTTAAGAACCTGTATGTCAGATTTGTTCATATTTGGCATAAATTATCCCTATGTGTAAGGGTTTGATTGCAGATAAAAATTTAGGGGCTAAAATTTATAGGGGCCCTGTAAAGGGACTTAGAATTTTACATAGGGATATTATGGTAAAACAGAAATTTTCTCTTTTTTTTTCATCTATTTAGGCAAAATTATTATTCAATTTGAGTTCTGAAGTATCATCTAGTCATATATAGGAAATGAGATTTGGCTCAATAAGGAGAATTAACTTTCCATTAATATATAAAGGGGCCAGGGTGGGTAAAAAAATGGTTAAAATAGAAAATTTTCAAAAATCTTCTTTTTAACAACCAGTCAGTCAAATTTGTTCACATTTCATATGGATTATCCCAATGAGTATGGGTTTAAAGTTTGTACAAATCAAGGGTCTTGTATTTATAGGGCCTTGTAAGGGGATTTCGAGTTTTATATAGAAAAACTATTGGAAAATGGAAATTTTTCTTTTTTATCATTCATTTATGACTTTTTTTTTTATTTAGTTTGAGTTTTGAAGCAACTTCTAGTCATAACAAATATGATTTTGTTTGATAAGAAGGATTGACTTTCTAAAAGGGGCCAGGTGGGGTCACAAAATGGTTTAAATTGAACATTGTCATAAATTTTATTTTCAACGACCAGTCAGTCAAATTTGTTCATATTTGATTATTATAAATTATCTCTATGATTAAGATGTCTAAGTTTGCACAAATCAAGGGACATTGGGGTGTATAGAGGCCCTGTAAGGGGTCTTTGAGTTTTACATAGGAATACTATGGGAAAATGGAAATTCTCATTTTTTTGTCCATTTGGGTTAATATGTTTTTCAATCTGAGATCTAAAGCATTGTCTTGTAACAATAAATTTGATTTTGTTTAATAAAGAGGATTGAATTTCCATAAGGGGCCAGGGGGTGGATGAGGCAATAAGGTTAAAATTGGGAATTTTCACAAAGCTTCCTCTCAATAACCTTTCAGTCAAACTAGTTCATATTTGATATAAATTATCCTTACATCAGCAAGGGAGTCAGGGGACAGATGGGGCAATAAGGTTAAAATTGGGAATTTTCACAAAGCTTCCTCTCAATAACCTTTCTGTCAAACTAGTTCATATTTGATATAAATTATCCTTACATCAGCATAAGTTGAATTCTCAAACTTGCAGAAGTATGGTGGTTCTAGTTGAATTCTCAAACTTGCAGAAGTACAGTGGTTCTAGTTGAATTCTCAAACTTGCAGAAGTACGGTGGTTCTAGTTGAATTCTCAAACTTGCAGAAGTACGGTGGTTCTAGTTGAATTCTCAAACTTGCAGAAGTACGGTGGTTCTAGTTGTATTCTCAAACTTGCAGAAGTACGATGGTTCTAGTTGAATTCTCAATCTTGCAGAAGTACGGTGGTTCTAGTTGAATTCTCAAAGTTGCAGAAGTACGATGGTTCTAGTTGTATTCTCAAACTTGCAGAAGTAGGGTGGTTCTAGTTGTATTCTCAAACTTGCAGAAGTACAGTGGTTCTAGTTGTATTCTCAAACTTGCAGAAGTACGGTGGTTCTAGTTGTATTTTCAAACTTGCAGAAGTACGGTGGTTCTAGTTGAATTCTCAAACTTGCAGAAGTATGGTGGTTCTAGTTGAATTCTCAAACTTGCAGAAGTTCATTGGTTCTAGTTGAATTCTCAAACTTGCAGAAGTACGGTGGTTCTAGTTGAATTCTCAAACTTGCATAAGTACTGTGGTTCTTGTTGTATTCTCAAACTTGCAGAAGTACGGTGGTTCTAGTTGTATCCTCAAACTTGCAGAAGTACGGTGGTTCTAGTTGTATCCTCAAACTTGCAGAAGTACGGTGGTTCTAGTTGTATTCTCAAACTTGCAGAAGTACAGTGGTTCTAGTTGAATTCTCAAACTTGCAGAAGTACGGTGGTTCTAGTTGAATTCTCAAACTTGCAGAAGTATGTTGGTTGTAGTTGTGTTCTCAAACTTGCAGAAGTATGGTGGTTGTAGTTGAATTCTCAATCTTGCAGAAGTACAGTGGTTCTAGTTGAATTCTCAAACTTGCAGAAGTACGGTGGTTCTAGTTGAATTCTCAAACTTGCAGAAATACGGTGGTTCTAGTTGAATTCTCAATCTTGCAGAAGTATGGTGGTTCTAGTTGAATTCTCAGTCTTGCAGAAGTATGGTGGTTCTAGTTGAATTCTCAATCTTGCAGAAGTATGGTGGTTCTAGTTGAATTCTCAGTCTTGCAGAAGTATGGTGGTTCTAGTTGAATTCTCAATCTTGCAGAAGTACGGTGGTTCTAGTTGAATTCTCAAACTTGCAGAAATACGGTGGTTCTAGTTGAATTCTCAATCTTGCAGAAGTATGGTGGTTCTAGTTGAATTCTCAGTCTTGCAGAAGTATGGTGGTTCTAGTTGAATTCTCAGTCTTGCAGAAGTATGGTGGTTCTAGTTGAATTCTCAATCTTGCAGAAGTATGGTGGTTCTAGTTGAATTCTCAAACTTGCAGAAATACGGTGGTTCTAGTTGAATTCTCAATCTTGCAGGAGTATGGTGGTTCTAGTTGAATTCATTTTGAGGTTTTCCATCACCAATAAAACTGGATTCAATGTATAATTTAACCTGTAATTGTGTTGAAAATTATGTTAGACCAGCGTTATAGAGCTGGGCCTGGTTAGCTCAGGCGGTAGTGCATCTGACTATCAATCCAGGGATCATGAGTTTGAATCTCTGCCCGGCTTCAGTCTCTTTGATTATTGATATATTATGACATTGCATCTTATTGCCATTCACCTTATCATTGTATATGCCTAAAACATGTATACAGTCAAACCTGTGTTGAGCAGCCACTCAACGTAAAGAGTAAAATGACAGGTGACTTGCTTAATACTCATATGCTTTAATAATTATAAAAATGGTACAGTCAAACCTGTATAAGCAGTCACCTCTTTTAAGCAGCCAATTGTTTTAAACAGCCACATTTACTATTTCATATTTCTATGCTTTAAGAGCAAATCCACCTGTATTAAGCAACAACCTGTCTTAAAAGGTCATTTTTGTTCCTTCCCTTGATTAGCTGCTTGAGACAGGTGTGACTGTATATAGCTGTTTAAGGCAAGTGGTTACTTAATAGAGGTGACCACTATCACAGATTTGACTGTATAAGTGAAAATGTATTAAAACTTTTGTTAAAAGTCATATTAAACATTTCTTTTTGCAGACTGAAAGGTGATGGAGAAATCATAGAAGAAATAGTTAGCAGGGACAGACAGAGGGAGATTAACAAGGTATGGTGTAACAACAGCCAATACTAACAGGGCTCACTACTGATGTTGAAATAGATTTTTTCCATGTTTTCGAATTGAGTCTTAACACCTATAAACATATAAGCAAATGGTTGTAATGTATTGAATATATGAATATATATACATCCTCCATAAGAAAGAATATAATGAATAACATGTCTATACAGTAAAACCTGTATAAGCAGTCACCTCTTTTAAGCAGCCACATTTGTTATTTCCAATTTATATGCTTTTTGAGCAAATGAACCTGCATTAAACAACAACCTGTCTTGAAAGACCACTTTTGTTTCTTCCATTTACTGGCTGCTTAAGGCAGGTTTGACTGTTTATAACTATTTTTCAAATTTTTGGCTTCATCAGGAAACTAACAACCTTTCACACTAAAAATGGATGGACTTTACAAAATGGAGGTGACTTAGTGTGTCTGTAAACAATTCACATTTTTTACTTCTGCTCAAAGACTGTTTACCTGTTTGTAATGAACTTTGGTACTTTGTTGAATCATGTTGAATCAAAATTGTGAATTTCATGGTTCCTAACCCTATTGGGGATTTGGGGTGGGGCTGGTTGGGGCCAAACAGTCAAATTCAATGTAAGCTTAAAAAATCTTCCTTCTTGATATTGGAAGTGTTGGGAAACAACAAGTAAGCATAATTATTCAGGCCTATGGGTCCTTTACAAAACTTGAATTCCATGCCCCAGGCTCTCGCCAATTGGCACTGGAGGTGGGCTTACTTTGCTTAATCTATATAGAGAAAATTATATAAACTGTTATTTCTCATGACTAAAATAACCTATTTGAATGATTTTTAGCTCGCCGGGACGAAGTCCAATAGAGCTATTGCCATGACCCCGGCATCAGCGGCGGCGGCGGCGTTGTCGTCGTTGTCATCTGTAGGCACCCAGGTTAAACTTTTGCATTTAAGTTTAAGATATCTATGCAACCACTAATTGGATGTGAATGAAACTTGGCATGTGTGTTCACCATCAAACACACACAGACAAGAACCATAACTTTGGATTGCATTTTGGCACAGTTATGGCCCTTTTTTTACTTAGACACCGAGGGGCGTGCTTTGTTGTCTTCTGACAACTCTTGTTGGTGTTTTGTTGTTGCTGAGTGCACCCACCCTTCTGTAGCCTTGGGAACGAGGGCCAAACAGTCCAATTCAAGGTATACTTAAAAAAGAAATAAATCTTATTATGGGAAGCAAATAGTTAGGATGATTATTTAAGCCTGTGGGTCCTTTATAAAAATTGTGAATTGCATGCCCCTGGGTCCCTGGCTCTGGTAGTGGGGCCCTACTTTACTAAATCTATATAAGTTAAAATGACAAAAAAATGTTATTTTTAATAACTGAATTGACTTATATGAATGTTTTTTGGTGTGATTCATTATTGCTGACATGACGGTCAAAATCCATGTTTGAATTTGTGCGCCTGACCCCCAAGGACATCCCAAAGACCAAGGGCAGAGATATATAAATTTTATTAAGACACAGTGGGGTGGGGAGGGGAATTGAAGAATTCAAACTAAAAGTAGTTTTGATATTAAATGGTTGAAGGTTTCTATTTAGCAAAACTAAGAAATATATTCATGTGGGTTTTATCCTTTGTTAAAACTCAACAATGGCAGAGTCTCAAATTACTGTGTCCTCCATATCAAACATTGTATGCTTACTGTGTCCTCCATATCAGACATTGTAGGATTACTGTGTCCTCCATATCAGACACTGTGTCCTCCATATCAAACATTGTAGGATTACTGTGTCCTCCATAACACACATTGTAGGATTACTGTGTCCTCCATATCAAACATTATATGATTACTGTGTCATTCATATCAGACATTGTAGGATTACTGTGTCCTCCCTATCAGACACTGTGTCCTCCATATCAAACATTGTATGATTACTGTGTCATTCATATCAGACATTGTAGGATTACTGTGTCCTCCATATCAAACATTGTATGATTATTGTGTACTCCATATCAGACATTGTAGGATTACTGTGTCCTCCATATCAGACATTGTAGGATTACTGTGTCCTCCATATCAGACATTGTAGGATTACTGTTTCCTCCATATCAGACATTGTAGTATTACTGTGTCCTCCATAACACACATTGTAGGATTACTGTGTCCTCCATATCAAACATTATATGATTACTGTGTCATTCATATCAGACATTGTAGGATTACTGTGTCCTCCCTATCAGACACTGTGTCCTCCATATCAAACATTGTATGATTACTGTGTCATTCATATCAGACATTGTAGGATTACTGTGTCCTCCATATCAAACATTGTATGATTATTGTGTCCTCCATATCAGACATTGTATGATTACTGTGTCCTCCATATCAGACATTGTAGTATTACTGTGTCCTCCATATCAGACATTGTAGGATTACTGTGTCCTCCATATCAAACATTGTATGATTATTGTGTCCTCCATATCAGACATTGTATGATTACTGTGTCCTCCATATCAGACATTGTAGTATTACTGTGTCCTCCATATCAGACATTGTATGATTACTGTGTCCTCCATATCAGACATTGTAGGATTACTGTGTCCTCCATATCAGACATTGTAGGATTGCTGTGTCCTCCATATCAAACATTGTAGGATTGCTGTGTCCTCCATATCAGACATTGTAGGATTACTGTGTCCTCCATATCTGACATTGTAGGATTACTGTGTCCTCCATATCAAACATTGTAGGATTACTGTGTCCTCCATATCAGACATTGTAGGATCACTGTGTCCTCCATATCAAACATTGTATGCTTACTGTGTCCTCCATATCAAACATTGTATGATTACTGTGTCTTCCATATCAAACATTGTATGATTTATTGGTTTCTCCCCCACAATATGTTTCAGTGTATTGACTGATCCATTTTTATATTATTTATACAGTAATGTCAGGATTTTGATTCGAGATTGATGATTCACAGGACAGACTAAATCTGGCCAATTTTGTCACACCACCACGATGTAGTTTCAAATAGGAGACAGGCCTTCCTTTGAACAACGATTGTCCATACAACGTCTGTTAAAGTACCAAAGACGTGAATAGTAAACAATTTAATAGTGAGATGAAAACATACTTTGATATGATATTCAACAGAAACAGACAAATGGTGAACATAGATACACTGACTGTCTGCCGTCTAGCTTATAACCTCCTTGGTCCTTTGAGGCATAAAAGGAAGTGGCTATGGATAAAAAAATATACATGTAGATTTATGTCTTTGCAAGTATACTCGTGTGACCAGTAAGGCCTATGGGCCTCTTGTTTCACTTTATTAGCTTGTGGAGACGAATGTCCAGGAGAGCTATTGCCATGACCCTGGAGTCGTCTGCATTGGCTGTAGACACCCAGGTTAAACTTTTGCGTTTAGTTGCGTTTAAGTTTTGATGTTTGCTTCCAAACTCAATCTTTGCATGGGTGGTGATTTTTACCTCATAGGCAAGCTTTGTTGTCTTCTGACAACTCTTGTAGTTTTTTAGGCCTTTGCTATTGTAATGGAAGTGTGTGTGTGTGTGTGTGTGTGTGTGTTTTCCAGGAAACAGAGGATGTTCATTATTTACACACCAACAAAGAAAGGACTCTCAGAAAAGAGAGGACATTTATCGGGTCCTCTCTTTGTATATCTCTATAATCAATTGCTCTTAATTATATCATGCTGCAAGAGAATGAAAACGGGGTCCTCAATTTTCCCGATTTATAGTTGTGTTAGGATCTTGTTCACACAAATTACTCGACTGTGTGTATAATTTTTATACTAACACACACAAAACCGGAAGATGATTTCGTCATGACGTCAGTGCGGTACGTCATTGGGGTCACATTACTGTCAGATGAATCTCCTGTATCAGCGTAAGTCTTTTCTTTTTCGTTTTATGTAAATTTAAACACATATTTGTTGTGAAATCATCTATAACAAAATAGAAGCTTTATCATATACCGACTACTCGACTGTGTTAGAAATTAAACTGCCAGTACAGTACGTATGGTTTAAGGGTTCTGTCAGAACATTTCGCAGAACATGGTTTCGATATGAATTAACTTGTATCAAATTCAACAAAAAATATTTGAGTAAATGGCTCTGATATCATCTTTGCAACGCATTGACACATTAGCAAGATGCATTGTCATTTCTTTCTACAGGTGTGTAGCTGTAGCGCCATTGACTAGACACAGTGGAATTTAATAGGTGTGGGTGGGGGTCTCCAGTATTGGTATGATTACAGAACATGGCGATCTGAGCCTTTCGAGGTTGAAAAACATGGTTTACACTCAGTTTCGAATTTTATTTTAGAATGCAAATCTTTTCAATTTTTGCCACTGATATTTGCACAATTTCATTTCATTTCATTTATCTGCCAAATCACAAAATTATCCGCATTTCCGAACGACAACATCACAAATACTGCGGGAAATATAGTACAACAAAACAGTGAAATGTCATTCATTTACGTAATACTCAAATTAGGCCATTTAATAATATAACAAATGATACACCAAAAAATCGTATCTTCTCTAATTTAGGTTACACACAGGCGTATCAGAGTATGCCTAACTATGCCACTGATCTATATTATAATATTACTTTGGTTTTTTAGTCTCTCAGAGACTAAATAAGCAGACACTTTTACATAACTTGTGTATTTATATTTAAATCAGACGTGTAATTTGCTATCACAAATCACTGCTATCACATGTTTTTGTTAGAACTGTGTTCATGTTTTATTTCATCCCAAATATTTATTTAAATCATGCATTTCTTTATTTAATTACTGATATTATAATAATCTTCAAACACAATTTAAAAAACTTTACAGATTCTCAGTAAGAAAGTTAGTCAGAGGCCTAAACTGATGTTGAACAGGCTGAGGACACTTTTAATTTTATACAAACAATTTTTGATAATTTAAACAGGCCCAAGGCCATCCTTAAAAATATATTGTTTGCCATACTCCTACTTACTCATTCAAAATTGCAGCTACCCAAACTTTTTTATTGACTTTCAAAGCTTTAAAAAAAAATTCATGATTTCTGTCCATTTTTCTTTAAAATGACTATACCAAATCAAAATTTGATAAAAAGAGTTTTTATCTGTAACCGACCCACATGAAAATTATTGGCTCTGAGCACAGCAAACAAACCTTTTTTTAAGGATCTAAATGTTCAGTCATTTTGTCCTACAGCCAATTCTTATTGAGAACCCGGCGCATACTGAATTTAGAGATGACTTGTGAAAACAACACAACAGAAATAGTTGTATGATTGTATGAAATCAATAGTGATAAAAAATTTGTTTAATGCATTAAGAAGAAAAAAAAGATACCTTTTGAAACAAACTCATTTCTGTGCTTTTGCCCACCACACATAGCAAGGATAAAAGTAATGGTCAGAGTGCCATGAAACAAAAAATAACTAACCCAGTAACAATACACACACCACTCTCATTTGACCAATTTTGGGACTGAAATTTGCCATGTTCTCCCCGCCATGGCATATAGAAACTTTTTTCTCCTATACCTATATTGCTCGTATTCTAGTTTTGATTCTTCGCTTTAACTTGCATCTCACTCCATTTTGACTCATACATTTAAAATGGCTACTTAATGATAGCTAAGCGAGGTAAATTTGAATGTTCATATTCACTGCCTGTCAAAGTAAAGATGACCGTGTTTTTGCGTAGTATGCATGAATTGTTGTTTATAGTAATATTATATGGAATCAACTATTTTTATGCTGTATTTACCCTCGAAAAAAACCCTATGTCTGTGGGTTAATTTTCCACTTGGCTTTGTTTGGATGGGAATGAGAATGCATGATATACTTTTATGTCTTGTGTAGAAATTCAGTATCAATAATGACAGGTAACTGAGTGAAAATGTTTATACTAGGGTCATAGTCCTACTTCTATTTAAAATAATGTCCCATTGGTAATGGAAAAATATTAATGTAATTGTTAAGAATTGGTCTATTGAACAAAAATGCTATCAAGAAATAGCCCATTGAAGAAAATGCCAATCTGCTAAACAACTACAAAATGGTCCATTAAAACGTATTTCTTTTAAACCTTTGAGTCTCTTGTATTTATTTTGGCAGGGAAAGAAGTATATTCAAAAAGAGAAATGTAAAAAGGGAATAACTTTTCCGGTTTAGCAGAAAACTTCTCACCAACCCTCTACCAGAATTAGACAGCTATGTATTTGAAATTAAACCAGGAAAGACATATTGGTAAGTATTTCTCTACTTTTTTTTGTACATCTTTTATACTCATGATAAATCAGTACTAGAAGCCGATAAACTAATGCCATGTCGATGTTATTTGATGTTCATCTACAGAAGTATATAAAGTGAGAAAGCTCTCTTGAGGTTTATAACATTGAGCAGTTGCTTTCATAAGTTTGAGTAAACACCAACAGTTAAACATTATTTAAGTTGAGTACTACACTATTTCAATAGAATTGAAGCATTGTTGTTTAAAGTCAGGCCTGTATGTGTATTTATTTAGATCATGTAAAACAAGGACATATTGTATACATGCAGTTCACATAGAAGAAGACTGTAGACCTACAAAAGAATTTTATTTTTAGAAATTCCTAAAATTATAAAGGTATATGTACATAGTGTCTGAAAGGTTTAAGTGAAAGAGTCAAAAAGACCAATGTTAAAGTTCTGTATATATATATACAAAATGAACTGAAGTTACAAAAGCAAAACCTGTGTTTGAAATCATTTTCTGTAGTAACAAAAGGTCTATATTAGTATATACAAGTAATGATGCTATAAAAGAAGGACCTGTGTAAATATTTACCAAAGTAACTAATGGGTGACCAGTGTTTACAAGTCCTGTAGTTACAAAGGGAGGACCTTTGTGTAGACAAGTCCTGTAGCTATAAAGGGAGACTCTTTGTGTAGACCTGTCATGTAGTTACAAAGGTAGAATCTTTGTGTAAACATGTCATGTAGTTACAAAGGGAGGACCCTTGTGTAGACATGTCATTTAGTTAAAAATGGGGACCTTTGAGTAGACATTTCATGTAGTTAAAAAGCGTGATCTTTGTGTAGACATGTCATGTAGTTACAAATGCAGGACTTTTGTGTAGACATGTCATGTAGTTACAAATGCAGAAATTTTGTGTAGACATGTCATGTAGTTACAAAGGCAGGACCTTTGTAAAAGACATGTCATTTAGTTAAAAAGGGGGACCTTTGAGTAGACATGTTATGTAGTTAAAAAGGGGGACCATTGTGTGGACATGTCATGTAGTTACAAAGGTAGAATATTTGTGTAGACATGTCATGTAGTTACAAAGGGAGGACCCCTCTGTAGACATGTCATCTAGTTACAATAGGAGAATTTTTGTAAATACAAGTCTAGTAGTTACAAATGAAAGAACTTTGATTAGACATGTCATGTAGTTACAAAGGTAGAATCTTTGTGTAGACATGTCATGTAGTTACAAAGGTAGAATCTCTGTGTAGACATGTCATGTAGTTACAAAGGGATGACCCTTGTGTAGACATGTCATGTAGTTGCAAAGGGAAGACCTTTTTGTAGACAAATCCTGTAGTTACAAAGGGAAGACCTTTGTGAACATACCATGCAGTTACAAAGGGAAAACCTTTTTGTAGACAAGTCCTGTAGTTAAAAAGGAGGACCTTTGTGTAGACATGTCGTGCAGTTACAAAGGGAGAACCTTTGTGTAGACAAATCCTGTAGTTACAAAGGGAAGGCCTTTGTGAGACATACCATATAGTTATAAAGGGAGACCTTTGTGTAGACAAGTCCTGTAGTTAAAAAGGGGGACCTCTGTGTAGACATATTCTGTATTTACAAAGGGAGAACCTTTGTGTAGACAAGTCCTGTAGCTACAAAGGTAGAATCTTTGTGTAGACATGTCATGTAGTTACAAAGGAAGAATCTTTGTGTAGACATGTCATGTAGATACAAAGATAGAATCTTTGTGTAGACATGTCATGTAATTGAAAAGGGAGGACCCTTCTGTAGACATGTCATGTAGTTGCAAAGGGAAGACCTTTTTGTAGACAAATCCTGTAGTTACAAAGGGAAGACCTTTGTGAACATACCATGCAGTTACAAAGGGAAAACCTTTTTGTAGACAAGTCCTGTAGTTAAAAAGGAGGACCTTTGTGTAGACATGTCGTGCAGTTACAAAGGGAGAACCTTTGTGTAGACAAATCCTGTAGTTACAAAGGGAAGGCCTTTGTGAGACATACCATATAGTTATAAAGGGAGACCTTTGTGTAGACAAGTCCTGTAGTTAAAAAGGGGGACCTCTGTGTAGACATATTCTGTATTTACAAAGGGAGAACCTTTGTGTAGACAAGTCCTGTAGCTACAAAGGTAGAATCTTTGTGTAGACATGTCATGTAGTTACAAAGGAAGAATCTTTGTGTAGACATGTCATGTAGATACAAAGATAGAATCTTTGTGTAGACATGTCATGTAATTGAAAAGGGAAGGACCCTTCTGTAGACATGTCATGTAATTGAAAAGGGAAGGACCCTTCTGTAGACATGTCATGTAGTTACAAAGGGAGAATTTTTGTAAAGACAAGTCCTGTAGTTACAAATGAAGGACCTTTGATAAGACATGTCATATAGTTACAAATGCAGGACTTTTGTGTAGACATTTCATGTAGTTAAAAAGGGGGACCTTTGAAGAGACATGTCTGTAGACATGTCATGTAGTTACAAAGGGAGGACCCTTCTGTAGACATGTTATGTAGTTACAAAGGGAGGACCCTTCTGTAGACATGTCATGTAGTTACAAAGGGAGGACCCTTCTGTAGACATGTTATGTAGTTACAAAGGGAGGACCCTTCTGTAGACATGTCATGTAGTTACAAAGGGAGGACCCTTCTGTAGACATGTCATGTAGTTACAAAGGGAGGACCCTTCTGTAGACATGTCATGTAATTGAAAAGGGAGGACCCTTCTGTAGACATGTCATGTAGTTACAAAGGGAGGACCCTTCTGTAGACATGTTATGTAGATACAAAAGGAGAATTTTTGTGAAAAAAGTCCAGTAGTTACAAATGAAAGACCTTTGATTAGACATGTCATGTAGTTACAAAGGCAGGACCTTTATGTAGACATGTTATGAAGTTAAAAAGGGGGACCTTTGTAGAGACATGTCATGTAGTTAAAAAGTGTGACCTTTGTGTAGACATGACATGTAGTTACAAATGGAGGACCTTTGTGTAGATAGATCCTGTAGTTACAAATGAAGGACCTTTGATTAGACATGTCATATAGTTACAAATGCAGGACTTTTGTGTAGACATGTCATGTAGTTAAAAAGGGGGACCTTTGTAGAGACATGTCATGTAGTTAAAAAGTGTGACCTTTGTGTAGACATGATATGTAGTTACAAAGTTAGAATCTTTGTGTAGACATTTCATGTAGTTACAAAGGGAGGACCCTTCTGTAGACATGTCATGTAATTGAAAAGGGAGGACCCTTCTGTAGACATGTCATGTAGTTACAAAGGGAGGACCCTTCTGAAGACATGTCATGTAGATACAAAAGGAGAATTTTTGTGAAAAAAAAGTCCAGTAGTTACAAATGAAAGACCTTTGATTAGACATGTCATGTACTTACAAAGGCAGGACCTTTTTGTAGACAAGTTATGTAGTTAAAAAGGGGGACCTTTGTGTAGACATGAAATGTAGTTAAAAAGGGGGACCTTTGTGTAGACATGTCATGTATTTACAAAGGGAGGACCTATGTGTAGACATGTCATGTAGTTACAGATGAAGACCTTTGGGTAAACATGTCATGTAATTACAGAAGGAGAACCTTTGTGTAGACAAATCCTGTAGTTACAAAGGGAAGACCTTTGTGAGACATACCATGTAGTTACAAAGGGAGAACCTTTGTGTAGACAAGTTATGTAGTTAAAAAGGGGGACCTTTGTGTAGACAAGTCCTGCAGCTACAAAGATAGAATCTCTGTGTAGACCTGTCATGTAGTTACAAAGGGAGGACCCCTCTGTAGACATGTCATCTAGTTACAATAGGAGAATTTTTGTGAATACAAGTCCAGTTGTTACAAATGAAAGAACTTTGATTAGACATGTCATGTAGTTACAAAGGTAGAATCTTTGTGTAGACATGTCATGTAGTTACAAAGATAGAATCTCTGTGTAGACCTGTCATGTAGTTACAAAGGGAGGACCCCTCTGTAGACATGTCATCTAGTTACAATAGGAGAATTTTTGTGAATACAAGTCCAGTTGTTACAAATGAAAGAACTTTGATTAGACATGTCATGTAGTTACAAAGGTAGAATCTTTGTGTAGACATGTCATGTAGTTGCAAATGTAGAATCTTTGTGTAGACATGTCATGTAGTTACAAAGGGAGGACCCCTCTGTAGACATGTCATGTACAGTGAAAGGAAAAAGAAAGTAAACATGCCTTTAAAAGTTGACAGGTCAAGTATTGCATATTAAAATTTTGTATATTCGAGGGCTCAGCGCAACACTATTGTTACTCCATTTTTTCCAAAAATCGTTTTTTTTGCACAAATTACTGTAGTTTTACAATGTGCATCTTGTGTTAAAATTTGGTCCTGATATTTAAATAATTTTGAAAATATTCACTTTTGGTGAAAATATTGTATCTCAAATACACTAATTCTTTAGCGCAAAACTATTGTAACTTGAGTTACAATAGTTTTGCACCAAATAATATCTCAGAGACCTTTATTTATATCGGTGCAAAACTATTGTTACTTGAATTTAAATTTTATTAAACCCAGTTATCCTGTATAACCACACTTTTATTTAGTCCAAGAATATTGCAATACATTAGTTTCAAATGATAGTTCAGAAAAATCTAGCAAGATTTTGAAGAAATACAGGTATAGAGACTTTTTTTTTTTGTTTTTTTTTTTTATGGTTGAAAACATTTTAATTTGATAATAAAGTAATTTTAGTCAGATGAGTATGTTAAATGTTTTATTGATTTGGACATTAGTGACAATGAAATCGATGATTAATAATTTATTGTGTTATAAAAGAGCCATTTTTTGATATTTTGTTTAAAAATCTGAATATTAAAATTTGCAGTAAATTGTTTGGTTTGCATTTTTTTTTATAATAAAAAGGCCATCCAATCGAACAATATTACTCGACATACTTTTAATGTATACCAATTATAACTTTACTTAACCAATATATCCCTTTTGAAAACTTCCAAAATGAGATATTATTCTAATTACCTGGTACACTCAGTATTATTCTTTTTAATATATCAGTACTAGAAGTCAACACTGTATCTAATTATTTTAAAATGGCTGTTAAAGAACCAAAACAATATATTTTAGATATCAATACACCTGGTAGTATAGGGGGTATAATGGGTGTAGAGGGTATATCTGGTACTATAGTTGGTAGTGTGGTTGCATATGGTATATCTGGTAGTGTAGTGAGTATGGTTGATGTACATCTGCTACTATAGTTGGTTGTGTGGGTGTAGAGGTACATCTGGTACTATAGTTGGTTGTGTGGGTGTAGAGGGTACATCTTGTAGTGTAGTGGGTATGGTGGATGTACATCTGGTACTGTAGTTGGTTGTGTGGGTGTAGAGGGTACATCTGGTAGTGTAGAGGGTATGTAGGATGTAGAGAGTACATCTGGTACTATAGTTGGTTGTGTGGGTGTAAATGGTACATCTGGTACTGTAGTTGGTAGTGTGGGTGTAGAGGGTACATCTTGTAGTGTAGTGGGTATTGTGGATGTACATCTGGTACTATAGTTGGTTGTGTGGGTGTAGAGGGTACATCTGGTAGTGTAGAGGGTATGTAGGATGTAGAGGGTACATCTGGTACTATAGTTGGTTGTGTGGGTGTAAATGGTACATCTGGTACTGTAGTTGGTATTGTGGATGTAGAGGATACAGCTGGTAGTGTAGTGGGTATGGTGGGTGTAGAGGGTACAGCTGGTAATGTAGTTGGTATGGTGGGTGTTGAGGGTACAGCTGGTACTATAGTTGGTAGTGTGGGTGTAGAGGGTACATCTGGTACTATAGTTGGTAGTGTGGGTGTAGAGGGTACATCTTGTAGTGTAATGGGTATGGTAGATGTACATCTGGTACTATAGTTGGTTGTGTTGGTGTGGAGGGTTCATCTGGTAGTGTAGAGGGTATGGTGGATGTAGAGGATACATGTGGTACTATAGTTGGTTGTGTGGGTGTAGAGGGTACATCTGGTACTGTAGTTAGTATGGTGGATGTAGATGATACAGCTGGTAGTGTAGTGGGTATGGCGGGTGTTGAGAGTACAGCTGGTAGTGCAGATGGTATCATGGGTGTAGACATTACAGCTGGAAGTGTAGTCGATATGTAGGGTGTAGAGGGTACAGCTGGTAATGTAGTTGATATTGTTGGTGTAGAGGGTACAGCTAGTAGCATTGTTTGTGTTGTGAGTGTAGAAGGTACAGCTGGTAGTGCAGTTGGTATGATGGGTGTAGAGGGTATGGCTCGTAGCATAGATGATATAGTGGGTGTGGATGGTACAACTGGAAGCATAGTTGGTATAGTGGGTGTTGAAGGTACAACTTGAAGCATAGTTGGTATGGTGGGTGTTTAGGGTACAGCTGGTAGTGTAGTTAGTATGGTGGATGTTGAGGGTACAGCTGGTACTGTAGTTGGTATGGTAGGTGTAGCAGGTATGGCTTGTAGCATAGATGATATAGTGGGTGTTGATGGTACAACTGGAAGCATAGTTGGTATGGTGGGTGTTTAGGGTACAGCTGGTAGTGCAGTTAGTATGGTGGATGTTGAGGGTACAGCTGGTACTGTAGTTGGTATGGTAGGTGTAGCAGGTATGGCTTGTAGCATAGATGATATAGTGGGTGTTGATGGTACAACTGGAAGCATAGTTGGTATGGTGGGTGTTGAGGGTACAACTTGAAGCATAGTTGGTATGGTGGGTGTTGAAGATACAGCTGGTAGTGTAGTTATTATGGTGGGTGTTGAGAGTACAGCTAGTAGTGTAGTTGGTATGGTGGTTGAAGAAAGTACAGCTGGTAGTGTTGATGGTATCGTAGTCGTAGACAGTACAGCTGGTAGTATAGTTGATATGGTGGGTGTAGACGATAGGGAACAGCTGGTAGTGTAGTTGGTAATGTGAGTATAAAGGGAACAGCTGGTAATTTAGTTGATATTGTGAGTATAGAGGGTATAGTTGGTAATGTGAGTATAAAGGGTACAGCTGGTAGATGATAATGTGGGTATAAAGGGTACAGCTGGTAGTGTAGATGGTAATGTGAGTATGGAACGTATAGTTGGTAGTGTAGTTGGTAATGTGAGTATAAAGGGTACAGCTGGTAGTGTAGATGGTAATGTGAGTATGGAGGGTATAGTTGGTAGTGTAGTTGGTAATGTGAGTATAAAGGGAACTGCTGGTAGTGTAGTTGATATTGTGAGTATGGAGGGTATAGTTGGTAGTGTAGTTGGTAATGTGAGTATAAAGGGTACAGCTGGTAGTGTAGTTGGTAATGTGAGTATGAAGGGTACAGCTGGTAGTGTAGTTGGTATTGTGAGTATGGAGGGTATAGCTGGTAGTGTAGTTTGTATTCTTGGTGTGGAGGGTACAGCTGGTTGTGTAGTTGGTAATGCGAATATAAAGTGTACAGCTGGTAGTGTAGTTGGTATGGTGGGTATTGATATTAAAGCTAGTAGTTAAGTTAGTATGTAGGTTGTATAGGGTACAGCTGGTAGTATAGTTGGTATTGTGGGTGTAAAGGGAACAATGGATGATTAAGATGGTTGATATGGTATAGTGGATGTACTTAGTACAGCGGGTAGTTATATGGATGCAGAGTGGACATATGAGGAGTGGTGTTGCAGTTGGTATAATGAATGTAATGGTTGCAATGGGTAGTGATGTTGATATTTAGGGGGTTGTGAGTAGTGAAATAAATAAAGAATTATAGAGGATGTAGAAGGAACAGTGAAGAGTTGAGATGGTATGGTGGATGTAGTGTCCATGAAACAGACGGTAGCGATGTTGGTATGGTGCAGTGGGTAAAGTGGGTAGTGATGTTGATATAATGTGGATTGTGAGTAATGAAGTTGGTATGTGGATGTTTAGGGCACAGTGGGTAGTGATGTTGGTATTGTTGATGTAAAAGGTACAGTATGTAGTTCAGTCTGAATGGTGGGTGTAGAGGGTACAGTAAGTAATGAGGTTCTGGTTGGTATTATAGATAATGGTTGGTAGAAAGAATACATTACCTATATACTGAAGTAATGTAAAGGGAACATTGGAGTTCAAAAAGTGAATGTAGATGTAACAGTGGATAATGATACTGGATTGGTGGTTGTAATGGTTCAGTGGTTAATTAGGTCAGTATGATGGATGTAGTGGATGCAATGGGTAGTGGGGTTGGTATGAGTGGATACATGTAATGAATATAAAGGATCAGTGTCTTATGGATTTGGTTTGGCCGATGTTGAGGATGTAGTTGAAGATGGTGCTAGTTTACTAGATGTAGAGTGTAAAGTTGATGATGTTGGTATGGTGGTTGTATAGGGTACAGTGGGTATAATGATGTTAGTTTGTGGGTGTAAAGGGTACAGTACCATGGTGGTGGAGTTGGTACATGTATGACGACTAAAAGGTGTTATTAATTTGGTATGATGGATTTTGAAGGTGCAGTTGGAATTGGAGTCAGTATGACAAATGTAGATGGTACAGTTGTTAGTGATGTTGGTAAAGTGGACCCATGGGGCACAGTACCCACTTACTGCTTGTTTAAATTTAAACGATAACGTTTTCCAAATTTTTAACTAAATAAAACACAGGTTTATTTTTGTCTATTTGTCTGTCTATAAATGAGGTTTTAACCAAAACAATCATGTAGTATGCAATTTGATCTCAACTGCCTATTGCACCCTAGGTAAAAATTCATCAATATTTTTTATAAGACTGAAAACAACAGTTTTATTATCTTGTTTGATATTTACTGGCTATTAATATCAAAATGTTGCATCCTTAAACATGGCAGTTAGTTACTATTATGTTGTGGTCCAGATAGTATCTGCATACTATATAAATTTACACAATATAAATACTAATTTGGAAATATAATTTTATATATTAACTTATATTAACATAATTTAATACTTTCAAAACTGAAATATTATGCTTTACAATGTTAATGACATAGGTTAATTGTTTGTTAAGATGAGAACCATCAAAATTATTGTATTTATAGGCTAAAACATAAATAATACAGCTTTATATACTTTTGTATATTTTTTTCTTTATTTCCAATACTTCTTATATGTCTGTGTTAAACTTTAATAAAATTAAAACTGATTTTGGATTAATAACAACATAATTTTAAACAGTTTTATATTGAGTTACAATATTTTTAAACTTAGAAATTAATTATTTATCTCGTAAAACTTGGTGCAAAACTATTGTAACTTGAGTTACAATAGTTTTGCACCAAATATAAATTCAGTTTTATTGAATTTTCAACGCAACACTATTGTAACTCAAACTTTTACAAATAAATCAAGTAATACTAAAGCTTTAATTGATAACACTTATTAATAATGTAAGTAATACAGTTTTCATTTGAATTTTGTAAACTATTTGCAAAAATATCTAAAGACGAAAATAAAAAACAGTTTTTTCCTTCTCCTGAACAATTTGCAAAAACCTAGTTACAATAGTTTTGCGCCAAGCCCTCGTATTTATATTTCAATATATTGTTGAATCAAAAAACAAACATTTAATTTATTTCAAAGCAAACAATTAAAAAAAATAGTTTTTCTCTAAAGGCAGGACCTTTGTGTAGACATGTCATTTAGTTAAAAGGGGGACATTTGGGTAGACATGCCATGTAGTTAAAAAGGAGGACCTTTGTGTAGACATGCCATGTAGTTACAAAGGGAGGACCTTTGTGTAGACAAATCCTGTAGTTACAAATGGAAGACCTTTGTGAGACATGTTATGTAGTTACAAAGGGAGAACCTTTGTGTAGAAATGTCCTGTAGTTATAAAGGGAAGACATTTGTGTAGACAATTCCTGTAGTTACAAAGGGAGGACCTTTGTATAGACATATTATGTAGTTACAAATGGAGGACTTTTGTGTATATACAATTCCTGTAGTTACAAAGAGAGGACCTTTGTGTAGACCAGTCCTGTAGTTACAAACGGAGGACCTCTGTACAATTCCTGTAGTTACAAACGGAGGTCTTTTGTATGTAGAATTTCTGCAGTAACAAAGACAGGACCTTTGTGTAGTCAGGTCCTGTAGTAACAAAGGGAGGACCTTTGTATGTACAATTCCTGTAGTAACAAGCGGAGGACCTTTTTGTAGACCAGTCCTGTAATTACAAATGGAAAAATTTGTATGTACAATTCCTGTAGTTAAAAGGAAGCACCATTGTGTAGACAGGTCCTGTAGTTACAAATAGAGGACCTTTGTGTAGATAGATCCTGTAGTTACAAAGGGAGGACCTTTGTGTGAACCTTTCCTGTAGTTACAAAGGGGGGAACTTTGTGTGTAAAGTTCCTGTAGTTACAAAGGGAGGAACTTTATGTTAAAATTCCTTTAGTTATAAAGGGAGGACCTTTGTGTTTTTATGTATGATTCCTGTAGTTACAAAGGAAGGACATTTGTGTAAACAGGTCCTGTAGTTACAAAGGGAAAACCTTTGTGTGGACAAGTCCTGTAGTTACAAAGGGGGGAACTTTGTATGTACCTTACCATTAGTTACAAAGGGAGGACCCTTGTGTACTAACAAAGGGAGGACCTTTGTGTGTACAGTTCCTGTATTTTACAAAGCTAAGACCTTTGTGTAGACAAGTCATGTAGTTACTAAGGGACCTTCGTATGCAAGTCCCGTAGTTACAAAGGGAGGATCTTTGTGTGTACAGTTCCTGTATTTTACAAAGCTAGGACCCTTGTGTAGACAAGTCACGTAGTTACTAAGGGACCTTCGTATGCAAGTCCTGTAGTTACAAAGGGAGGATCTTTGTGTTGACAAGTAATGTAGTTACAAAGGAAGGACCTTCGTGTGTACATGTCTTGTAGTGGCAAAGGGAGGATCTTTGTGTTTACAAGTCCTGTATGTTACAAAGGGATGACCTTTGTGAGGACAAGTCATGTAGTTACAAAGGGAGGATCTTTGTGTTTACAAGTCCTGTATGTTACAAAGGGATGACCTTTGTGAGGACAAGTCATATAGTTACAAAGGGAGGATCTTTGTGTGTACAAGTCCTGTATGTTACAAAGGGATGACCTTTGTGAGGACAAGCATGTAGTTACAAAGGGATGACCTTTGTGAGGACAAGTCATGTAATTACAAAGGGATGACCTTTGTGTATACAAGTCCTGTATGTTACAAAGGGATGACCTTTGTGAGGACAAGCATGTAATTACAAAGGGATGACCTTTGTGTGTACATGTCTTGTAGTTACAAAGGGAGGACCTTTGTGTGTACATGTCTTGTAGTTACAAAGCGAGGACCTTTGTGTGTACATGTCTTGTAGTTACAAAGGGAGGGTCTTTGTGTAAACAAGTCATGTTGCTACAAAGGGAGGACCTTCTTGTGTACATGTCTTGTAGTGGCAAAGGGAGGATCTTTGTGTTTACAAGTCCTGTATGTTACAAAGGGATGACCTTTGTGAGGACAAGTCATGTAGTTACAAAGGGAGGATCTTTGTGTTTACAAGTCCTGTATGTTACAAAGGGATGACCTTTGTGAGGACAAGTCATGTAGTTACAAAGGGAGGATCTTTGTGTTTACAAGTCCTGTATGTTACAAAGGGATGACCTTTGTGAGGACAAGTCATGTAGTTTCAAAGGGAGGATCTTTGTGTTTACAAGTCCTGTATGTTACAAAGGGATGACCTTTGTGAGGACAAGTCATGTAGTTACAAAGGGAGGATCTTTGTGTTTACAAGTCCTGTATGTTACAAAGGGATGACTTTGTGAGGACAAGTCTTGTAGTTACAAAGGGAGGACCTTTGTGTGTACATGTCTTGTAGTTACAAAGCGAGGACCTTTGTGTGTACATGTCTTGTAGTTACAAAGGGAGGGTCTTTGTGTAAACAAGTCATGTTGCTACAAAGGGAGGACCTTCTTGTGTACATGTCTTGTAGTGGCAAAGGGAGGATCTTTGTGTTTACAAGTCCTGTATGTTACAAAGGGATGACCTTTGTGAGGACAAGTCATGTAGTTACAAAGGGAGGATCTTTGTGTTTACAAGTCCTGTATGTTACAAAGGGATGACCTTTGTGAGGACAAGTCATGTAGTTAAAAAGGGAGGATCTTTGTGTTTACAAGTCCTGTATGTTACAAAGGGATGACCTTTGTGAGGACAAGTCATGTAGTTACAAAGGGAGGATCTTTGTGTTTACAAGTCCTGTATGTTACAAAGGGATGACCTTTGTGAGGACAAGTCATGTAGTTACAAAGGGAGGATCTTTGTGTGTACAAGTCCTGTATGTTACAAAGGGATGACCTTTGTGAGGACAAGCATGTAGTTACAAAGGGATGACCTTTGTGTGTACATGTCTTGTAGTAACAAAGAGAGGACCTTTGTGTGTACATGTCTTGAAGTTACAAAGGGAGGTCATTTGTGTGAACATGTCTTGTAGTTACAAAGGGAGGACTTTTGTGTGTACATGTCTTGTAGTTTCAAAGGGAGGACTTTTGTGTTTACAGTTCCTGTATTTTACAAAGCTAGGACCTTTGTGTAGACAAGTCATGTTGTTACAGAGGGACCTTTGTATTCAAGTCATGTAGTAATAAAGTTAGGACCTTTATGTGTACAGTTCCTGTATTTTACAAAGCTTGTACCTTTGTGAAGACAAGTCAAGTAGTTGCAAAGGGACCTTTGTATACAAGTCCTGTGGTTCCCAGGGATGACCTTTGTGTTACTAAGACAAGTCCTGTAGTTACAAAGGGAGTGTACATTTCTTGTAGTTACAAAGGGAGGACCTTTATGTGTACAGTTCCTGTATTTTACAAAGCTAGGACCGTTGTGTAGACAAGTCATGTAGTTACTAAGGGACCTTTGTATACAAGTCCCGTAGTTACAAAGAGAGAATCTTTGTGAGGACAAGTCATGTAGTTACAAAGGGAGGACCTTTGTGTGTACATATCTAGTAGTGGCAAAGGGAGGATCTTTGTGTATACAAGTCCTGAACTTGAACCTTTGGTCTCTCAGAATAACAGTTGGTACTGTTTCCACCCAGAAAGACTGGATAATGGTTCAGATAAGCTCTGAGTTTACTTCGCATTTAAGATTACTTAAGTTGTTAATACATTATATTCTTTAAATGTGTCCCTTTTATTTGCTAAAACAGACTAGAAAATAATTTAATTATTAAAAAGTTAGTTCTTAATAATTAGTATTCAGTCATCACTGTTCATGCATACATGACATTGCACAGACTCCCCCGTTTTCATGGAGGAAAAATACAATGTTAAAAACAAACTACAAAACCTTTGCAAGCTATGCTTAGAAATGACCTTAACAATGGATGGACTATCATCTCAGCTTTCATTGTAGCTCCACCCGCTTCCCAGAGTTATATGAACTGTCAAGCAAATGACGTTTAACACTAATCCAGTAGGTAAATAATTCACAATTAAGAAACCCCATTTGCTCCCAGGTGTGGGCGCTCCTTTTAGGTTTTTAAATTGTTAAATATTTACTATTGTTTCCTCATGTAGTGACATTCATTTTTCAGTATTAACTTCTACATTCAAAAAGTGCTGGAGAAGTCCTTAGTGACCGAGTGATCTTAGGTACTGTTGTCTTAGACTACTGAGGTTATGGGATTGAGCCTAGATGGGTCCCAAAACTTTATGTAAGAAAGTTTACCAGTTACTTATGGAAGAAGAATTGGTCTATTCAGATTCATTCTAAGGTCATCCTTCCATAATAAAACTGAATATGCCATATATACAACCTGCCATTTGTGGAAAATGGCATTAAACCCCAGATATGAAGAAAAGCTAAGCATCGATAGCTGAATTGGCCGAGTGTCTGACTAGCAATCTAAGAGTGTTGAGTTTGAATCCCCAGAAATAGTTAGGTTAACTGATCATACATTTATAAACATTACCTAGTTATTGAGACTGTATACAAGATTAGAAAAATATTGCAAAGCACAGCTCTTTTTGCCAGTTTCTTTAAATATTTAATTTTTTTCATATTTATCTCCAGGAATTCAGCCATATTTGGATAACCAAGGTGCATGTTGATGAAGATCTGACAGCTGAAGATTCATGTTTGGGTGAATCGAAAGTGCAAGGAAAGGAACATCAAATATATTGGGGCCCGACCAAACAGTTTATATTTCAAAATTGATACCAGTTGTTTTACAGAATTGATAACAAGTTCTTACATGTAACTAGTGGTTGGTCAGGCCAATATTGATATGCTTTAATATATATTCATGGACTTTCATGTTAAGCATAAATACTCATATTAATCGTCTAAAAACAACTGAATACCCAAATGTGTTCATATTTGGTATAAATGATCCCTGTGAGTAAGGGCTTTCTAGTTTTTAATTTGATTTTTACATAGGAATAATTGCGAAACAGACATTTTTTTTTTTTTCATATTTTAGGTAGTACTTCAATTGTCTTGATGTCTGAATTATTGTTGTTTTTCTCATATTTTAGATATTACTTTGCTTATACTGATTTCTGAATTTACAGTCGAGACTGGTCCTTTAAAAGGTATTTTATATCCACAAGTGGTCAGCAGGGGCCCATAAAAGGATAAAATTGAGAAATTTCAAACATCTTCTCAAAAACACATGGTAGACTTTGATTAGTATTTGGAAATATTTTGTGGAAAACAGGAAATTCTCTTTTTCTATTCAATTTCAGGTATCATTTTACAGTTTTCTTGAGGTTCAACACAACGTTTAGTCATTACAGTAGAGACTGGATCTTTTATAAGGGATTGAGCAAAGCCCAAATAACAATAAAGTATTATTAAATTTCAGAAATATTCTTCTTGATTTTTACATAGGAGTACTTATAATGTGAAAACAGTGAATTCTCTTTTTTAGCTGTACTGGCCAAAGGCCAGAAGAGCTTATGCAATGGCTCGTTGTCCGTCCTCTGCTGCCTGATGTCTGTTAGCAGTGTAACTTTCTCTGAAACCACTTATATATATATAGACCAATTAAACTCAAACTTTTTTTAGATTTGAAATTTAAGATGGCTGTTGTTACTAAAAAAAGTCCAAAACTTAAAAAATCTTCTTATGAACCGCCCAACAGAGTATAATATTTAGGTAGTAATGATAACCAACTATAGTTTGGTAGATTTGTTCGAATGGTGTCCCTGGGGTTAAACTTGACCCAGCCCGAGGGTTCAATTAGGGGACACATGTCAATAAAAAAATAATTTAAAGAAAGGAACTAATTTTGCCAATATTTTTTTACAGAAGCATTGTTTGGTCAAGGAGGTTCAGATTTGTAAAAATTACTGGATTCCACTGGCTTAAGGGAACAGGAGGGGTCCCAAAAGGGTAAAAATTGGGAATTACAAAAATTGTTTCTTATGAACAGGTTTGTCAGATTTGTTCATGTTTAGCATAATATATCCCTATGTGTAGAGGTTTCATTGCAGATAATAATTCAGAGGCTAATGTTCATAGGGGCCCTGAAAGGGGACTTAGATTTTTACATAGGGATACTATGGGAAAACAGAAAATTCTCATTTTTTCATCTATTTAGGCAAGATTATTATTCAGTTTGAGTTCTGAAGTATCATCTAGCCATAGGAAGTAAAATTTTGGTTCAATAAAGAGAATTGACTTTCCATAAGGGGCTAGGGTGGGTCAAAAAAGGGTTATAATAGAAAAAATTAAAAAACCTTCTTCTCAACAACTGTTCAGTCAATTTGTTCACATTTGATATAGATTATCCCAATGAGTATAGGTTTAAAGTTTGTACAAATCAATGGTCTTTTATTTATAGGGGCCTTGTAAGGGGACTTTGAGATTTATATAGGAATACTATTAGAAAATTCTCTTTTTTGTCATTCATTTATGACTTTTTAGCTCGCTGGGACAAAGTCCAAGGAGAGCTATTGTCATGACCCCGGTGTTGGCGTCATCTCTAGACACCCAGGTTAAACTTTTGCGTTTAAGTTTAAGATATCTATGCAACCACTCATTGGATGTGAATGAAACTTTGCATGTGTGTTCACCATCATCAATGGAACACACACAGACAAGAACCATAACTCTGGATTGCATTTTGGCACAGTTATGGCCCTTTTTGGACTAAGACACCCAGAGGCGAGCTTTGTTGGTCTTCTGACAACTGTTGTTTTTATTCAGTTTGAGTATTGAAGCATCTTCTAGTCATAACAAATAAGATTCTGTTCAATACGAAGAATTGACTCACAAAATGGTTAAAATTGAACATTGTCATAAATGATTCGCAGCAACCGGTCAGTCAGATCTATTCATATTTGATAGACATTATCCCTATGATTAGGAGCTCTAAGTTTGTACAATTCAAGGGGCACCGGGATGACAAAGGTCTGTAAGGTGTCTTTGAGTTTTACATAGGAATAATATGGGAAAAAGGAATATTCTCTTTTTTTCATCCATTTGTGTAAATATGTTGTTCAATTTGAGATCTAAAGCATTGTCTAGTAACAATAAATTTGATTTTGTTCAATAAAGAGGATTTAATTTTTAAGGGGTCAAGGGATGGGTGGGGGCAATATGGTTAAAATTGGGAATTTTCACAAAACTTCCTCTTAACAACCTTTCAGTCAAACTAGTTCATGTTTGATATAAATTATCCATACATTAGCAAGGATTAAAGATTCTGCATATCAAGGGGCTGAAATAAATTGGGGCCCTGTAATTTTACTTTTCTTTTACATAGGACTATTATAGGGAAAACTGAATTTTATTCATTTTCACATCCATGTAAAGCATTTCTGCTCATAACAAACCTATAAAAGTGGGAAATTTAAAGTATTTCATTTTCATAACAATTAGGTTTTTGTTTAGTATGGGTGTGGTGGGGGTATTTATCCATAAGTTGTTACCCCCCCCCCCCCCCCAGAAGGTAAATATTGTGAAATTTTCAAAAATGCTATGGCCATTATGAGCAAATAGAGTGTCCTCAGGCACTCTTGGACTTTTGTTTAGCTTGACACCTGAACGTTTGCGTCACACCTTGGTTAAAGTTTTGCATGTAAGGCTATATTTCACAAGTCACTCAATATATTTGATTAAAACTTCACACAAGACTTCCCAATCATCAAACATATGACAATCACAAAGTTAGATAACTCTTGCTTAAATATAATGCAAATTATGGCCCTTGATTGAGAAATTCTGGTTAAAATTTTGCATGCATTGTATCGAAAGTCCATATCTTACCAACCACTTACCAACCACTCGATACAATTGATTGACATTTTATGTCAGGCTTAATTTGCAGTTGTAAAAAACACCAAAGTGGATAATATAAGGTTTGACTGTAAAAAGACCTCTCAATTT
This sequence comes from Panopea generosa, assembly GCA_029582155.1. Taxonomy (NCBI): domain Eukaryota; kingdom Metazoa; phylum Mollusca; class Bivalvia; order Adapedonta; family Hiatellidae; genus Panopea; species Panopea generosa. Next base: position 63,668,799 of record CM055899.1, on the reverse strand, counting down.
GGTAAGTGGGACAACTCCTGTTTACTTTGATTGGTCACTTGCCTTAATAAAAGTTTGTAATTTTAGGACAAATGATTTGAATAGTCAAATGCTCAGACTTACTGCTCTTGTTATCATCTATTTTAGTGATTATTTTAAATATCTTGATATCAAAAGTATTATGTAGTCGCTACAGTTGAGATTAAGTCCTATATTAAGTACAGGGTATTTAATACACAATGGGGTCTAAAAAAGGGGTGCAATTGTGAAACTTACAAAACTATCTTTTTGTGAACTGATTAGACATATTTGTTCATATTTAGTGAAAATGATTCTTAATTATGAGCAAGGGTTTTAAGTTTGTTTGAAAAAGGGCAAGGGTCTATTAAGAACTTATAGAGGCACTTTGAATTTTAGCTCTACTGGCCAAAGGCCAGAAGTGCTTATGCGATGGCGCGTTGTCTGTCGTCCGTCGTCTGTCGTCTGACGTCTGTCGTCTGTCGTCTGTTAGCAGCACTTTCTCTGAAACCACTTGGCCAATTTAACTGAAACTTTACATGGGTGTTTCTATTGCATAGGAGACTATACAGAAGATTTTTTTTTTTTCGATCTGAAATTCAAGATGGCCACCATTACTAAAAATAGTCCAAAACTTAAAAAATCTTCTTCTCATGAACGGCCCAACAGATTTTCAAAATGTTTATGTAGTAATGATGACCAACTATAGTTTTGTTAGATTTGTTCAAATGGTGTCCCTAGGGTTAAATATGACCCCGCCCAAAGGGTTCAATTAGGGGACACATGTCATAATATTTTTTGATTATTGTTTTTTTAAAATGGAAATGATTTTGCCTTTATCTTCACATAAGCATTGTTTGGTGAAGGAGGTTCAGATTTGTAAAAATGACTGGGTTCCACTGTCTTAAGGGGTCAGGAGGGGCCCCAAAAGGGTAAAAATTGGGAATTACTAAATTCATTTTCCTAAGAACCGGTATGTCAGATTTGTTAATATTTTGCATAAATTATCCCTATGTGTAGGGGTTTGATTGCAGATAAGAATTTAGGGGCTAAAATTTATAGGGGCCCTGTAAGGGGACTTAGAATTTTACATAGGGATACTATGGGAAAACAGAAAATTATCTTTTTCTTTCATCTGTTCTGAAACCACTAGGCCAATTAAACTGAAATTTCACACGGATGTTTCTATTGCGTAGGAGACTAAACAGAAGATTTTTTTTTTCGATCTGAAATTCAAGATGGCCGCCGTTACTGAAAATAGTCCAAAACTTATAAAATCTTCTTCTCATGAACGGCCTAACAGATTTTCAAAATGTTTATGTAGTAATGATGACCAACTATAGTTTTGTTAGATTTGTTCAAATGGTGTCCCTAGGGTTAAAAATGACCCTGCCCCGAGAGTTCAATTAGGGGACACATGTCAATATAATATTTTCTTTTTTTTTTTTTTAAATGGAAATGATTTTGCCTATATCTTCACTAAAGCATTGTAAGGTGAAGGAGGTTAAGATTTGTAAAAATGACTGGGTTCCTATGTGTTAGGGGGTCAGGAGGGGCCCCAAAAGGGTACAAATTGGGAATTAATAAAATCTTTTTTCTTAAGAATCAGTATGTCAGATTTGTACATATTTGATATTATTATCCCTATGTGTAGGGGTTTGATTGCAGATAAGAATTTAGGGGCTGAAATATATAGGGGCCCTGTAAGGGATACTGTGGGAAAACAGGAAATTCTCTTTTTTTTCATTATTCTGAAACCACTAGGACAATTAAACTGAAACTTCACATGGATGTTTCTATTGCATAGGAGAGTATACGAAAGATTTTTTTTTCTATCTAAAATTCAAGATGGCCACCGTTACTAAAAATAGTCCAAAACTTAAAAAGTCTTCCTCTCATGAACAGTCCAACAGATTTTCAGAATGTTATGTAGTAATGATGACCAACTATAGTTTTGTTAGATTTGTTCAAATGGTGTCCCTAGAGTTAAAAATGATCCCGCCCTAATGTTTCTATTGCATAGGAGAATTTCAAAAAGTGCTATGGCCACTATGAGTCAGTAGAGCGTCCTCAGGCCCTCTTGGGCCTCTTGTTACATGGAAATGCTATGGGAAAATGGATAATTCTCATTTTGTCATCTATAAGTCATCATAGACTTACTCCATAAAAAAGAAGTGAATGGTTAATCAGTTGAGAAACTTAGGATGTATTTGGCCTCTTGTTAGATCATATGAGTCAAAGTGAGATATTCTGATTGTTTTTTTTCTATCCCTCACCTGACCATCAACTATTTCTTTAAACATTTTCTCTCAAACAAATTGTATTAATTAATGACTGATTTAGTTATCATTAATTAATAAAATCACCTTGTTCATGACATCAACTTGAAAGGCTACAAACACATGCAAACATCATTGGAATTTACATATCTTGTTTTATATTTCTTTGGAGGAATTATATTGATTTCTCAGTGAAAAAAATATCTTAATATGACTTTCACTTTGAAATAGTGAACTTTTAACCATTTATAGTCTGATTAATAATCACCTAAACATTAATGTGGTATTAAATATGATTGAGTTTGCATGTAATATAACTGTAAATAATGTATATTGTATTTGTTGACAACTGTTTTTGTTTCTTGTAATGTTTATAGTCATATTAGTTGTATGTAAAAATAAATAATTAAAAGTACAAATTTAAAGATATTGTGTTTCGTAACCTTTTAGCCAAAGGCACAATGTTAATATTTCTGATCACTCTGTTTGGTCTAGCTCATTAATATATCATGAAGTCGTCGCTAGACTCCAATAGTATTACTATTGTATAACCATAATATTCCAAAATTTCATGAAATTTCTAACAAATGTGTTTTACTGGTCTCTCAAAATGCTTACTTTCATTAATTTATAGAACCTTATAACAAAATAATTACAATATTAAAAAAAAGTCGGTATAGACTTATTATTAGTTTGATTTTCTTGTTTGGTTATTTAGTATCATTTTAATGTCATCGATGACTAACTACTCTTTCCTGTGATTCAGTATTGGATTACACGCATCTGAAAGTAACTGATAATTTCAATCTTTAATCAGCAATGAGAGACGAGTGAAAATAAGCTGCAGCGGTGGTCTGTGTGGTAGAGTGTACGCCTTGCATGTGGAATGTTGTGGGTTTTATTCCCAGTTGGTTTATATTGGAAAAAAAATGGTATAAGAACTTCTTCGTCAACACTAGGCATTAAGAGGATAGTTATTCATTGTCTGTATAATGTGACAGGGTTGGGTATCATACCATGGGTCTACGGTATGATACTGCGCTTGGAAAACTGTCTCCAGCAGACATTGTCCTGATATATAAACTAAAAAATTGTTGAAAACGTCGCTTAACACCATACAACAACAAATGACATTGAAATGTAATGTTGTATATCAATCACCATGGAAACTGGCTGAATGGGGACTCGCAACTTAGCTAACCGAACCCGGCTACCTCATGACATGGTGACGTGTCCCGCGTAAGACCTTATCTGTATCTTAAAGGTCAAGTTCACACTGAGTTTGTTTGACAACACTTTGGGTCTGTGTGAGATTTTGTGTTCGGCCTGTAACTGTAATGCATGGGTGAATTTTATAAATACTTGCTATAAATGATCAACATAACATGACGACGTGTTATGAGTAAGACCCACACCCATACCTCAAAGTTCAATGTCACACTTTGAGTTTGTTTGACGACACTCGGAGTCTGTGTGAGATTCATGTCGGGCCTGTAAGTTTGTCGTGCATAGATGGATTTTATGAATACCTGCTACAAATGATCAACACATGATAACGCATTGCACGTAACACCCTGACTACCAAGTCAAAACAACTTTATGGTATTAAAATAATCTCAATCTTATCTGTCATTGGAGGAAAATGACAAATTGACCAATCTTTCGTTAAAACCACTATTTTCACGACGCCTGAAAACACAGGGACAGATAAAGACGCTTTTCCTCGAGTTTGCCCGCCAAGAAAGGAACCAATCCATCCCAAAGTTGAACCCTTCGATCCATAAGATGAGAGTTTGTAAAGGAGCTTATTTAGTGCAACCTTATCAATTGCCTAGGCAAAATCCATCACCACAACATCATTTGGTCGACTTTCTTACATGTTAAAGGCCATGTCATGTCACATGCTGATATAAATGATACGTAAAATAACTTGCACATTAATGCGTTGCTACTGGGTTTCGTCATCCACTAGCATGTCGCACATATTTGTTGGTGATGAAAACATTTTTAATTGAGTCATATATTGTCGTTTGGTTTTAATACATGCATAAAAATTTACATGATCATGTGACTGTTATTGAGACGTTTGTTTATAACAAGGGGATCGAGAGGTGTAACTATTCCCAAACCCACAAAATATGTTTAGTCATCAAAACCAGAAAAATAAACACTTATTATATCTGCTGCAATAATTTTTTTAGATTTAAAGAGTGTATTATAAAGGAAATGACAGTATTTATTATACCATAATAAGTATACATAATGCTATTGAATCGTAAAAGTATTAGTAATTTCCAAAGCTCGCAGTTTTAAACTACATGTGCTCGTGTTATGCTTCGCTGTTTTGGTGTCACAAAACGCATGAGTGCATTTAGTTCAAATGAAGATCATCCCCTACTCGGTTAGTTATTATTACTATTTTCACCCCACAAGTATGTGTAACGCATGACAGACTTTCGTTTATCACCTTATGACACTTTAATAGCATGCACCCTGGTTGATCAATTACCAAGACAATGACTAGTAAGTCTCTTTTGCTACTGATCACTAAAAAAATTTCTATAAAAGTGACGATCAGTGTACAAGGGGCTTTGCACTTGCAAGCAGAGTACCTATGTATAAAGTGTCATGCACATGCAAAGATACTATGTATAAAGTGACAATGTAAAGATACATGTACAAGTAAAAAAAGGACCTGTGTATAAAGTGTCATGCACATGTAAAGATAGGACCTGCGTATAAAGTGTCATGCACATGTAAAGATACAGATAGGACCTGTGAATAAAGTTCCATGCACATGTAAAGATAGTACCTGTGTATGAATTGCCATGCACATGTAAAGATAGGACCTGTGTATAAAGTGTCATGCACATGTAAAGATAGGACCTGTGTATAAAGTGTCATGTACAAGTAAATATAAGACCTGTGTATAAAGTGTCATGCACATGTAAAGATAGAATGTGTGTATAAAGTGTCATGCACAGGTAAATATATGACCAGTGTATAAAGTGTCATGCACATGTAAAGATATGACCTGTGTATAAAGTGTCATGGACCTGTGCATAAAGTGTCATGGACCTGTGCATAAAGTGTCATGGACCTGTGTATAAAGTGTCATGGACCTGTGCATAAAGTGTCATGCACATGTAAAGATATGACCAGTGTATTAAGTGTCATACACATGTAAAGATATGACCCGTGTATAAAGTGTCATGGACCTGTGCTTAAAGTGTCATGCACATGTAAAGATATTAACTGTGTATAAAGTGTCATTGTAAAGATAGAACCTGTGTATAAAGTACCATTACATGTAATGATAGGACCTTTGTATAAAGTGTCATGCACATCCAATGATAGGACCTGTGTATAAAGTGTCTTGCACATGTAAAGATATTACCTGTGTATAAAGTGTCATGTACATGTAATGATAGTACCTGTGTATAAAGTGTCATGCACATGTAAATATATGACCTGTGTATAAAGTGTCAAGCACATGTAAAGTAAGGACCTGTGTATAAAGTGTCAAGCACATGTTGAATGATAGGACCTGGCTATAAAGTGTCTTGAACATGTTGAATGATAGGACCTGTGTATAAAGTGTCATGATTATGTAAATATATGACCTGTGTATAAAGTGTCAAGCACATGTAAAGTTAGGACCTGTGGATAAAGTGTGAAGCACATGTAAACTTAGATCCTGTGTATAAAGTGTCATGCACATGCAACGATAGGACCTGTGTAAAAAGAGTCATGCACATATAAAGATAGGACCTGTGTATAAAGTGCCATGCATATTTTATAATAGGACCTGTGTATAAATTGGCATGTACAGGTAAAGATAGAACCTGTGTATATAGTGGCATGTACAAGTTAAGATAGCATTTGTGTATAAAGTGTCATGCACAAGTGAATATAGGACTTGTGTATAAAATGTCATGCACAAGTAATGATAGAACCTGTGTATAAAGTGTCATGCACATGAAATGATAGGACCTGTGTAAAAAGTGTCATGCACATATTGGATAGGACCTATGTATAAAGTACCATGCACATGTAATGATAGGATCTTTGTATAAACTGTCATGCACATGTAATGATAGGACCTGTGTATAAAGTGGTATGTACATGTAATGAACAATCTGTTTATAAAGTGTCACATACATATCATGATAGGATCTGTGTAAAAAGTGTCCTACAAATGTTAAGCTAGGACCTGTGTATAAAGTGTCAAGCACATGTTATGATAGAATCTGTGTATAAAGTGGTATGTACATGTAATGAACAATCTGTGTATAAAGTGTCAAGCACATGTTATGATAGAATCTGTGTATAAAGTGTCTTGTACATGTAATGATAGGATCTGTGTATAACATATCAAGCACCTGTTAAGAGAGGACCTGTGTATAAAGTGTCATGCACATGTAAAGATATGACCAGTGTATAAAGTGTCATGCACATGTAATGATAGGACCTGTGTATAAAGTGTTATGTACATGTAATGAACAATCTGTGTATAAAGTGTCACATACATGTTATGATAGGATCTGTGTAAAAAGTGTCATGCAAATGTTAAGCTAGGACCTGTGTATAAAGTGTCAAGCACATGTTATGATAGAATCTGTGTATAAAGTGTCTTGTACATGTAATGATAAGATCTGTGTATAACATATCAAGCACCTGTTAAGAGAAGACTGTGTATAAAGTGTCATGCACATGTAAAGATATGACCACGGTATAAAGTGTCATGGACCTGTGCATAAAGTGTCATGGGCCTGTGTAAAAAGTGTCATGGACATGTGCATAAAGTGTCTTGCACATGTAAAGATATGACCAGTGTATAAAGTATCATGCACATGTAAAGATATGTCCCGTGTATAAAGTGTCATGGACCTGTGCATAAAGTGTCATGCACATGTAAAGATATGACCTGTGTATAAAGTGTCATTGTAAAGATAGGACCTTTGTATAAAGTACCATGTACATGTAATGATAGGACTTTTGTATAAAGTTAAGACCTGTGTATAAAGTGTCATGCACATGTAAAGACATTACCTGTGTATAAAGTGTCAAGCACATGTAAAGATAAGATCTGTGTATAAAGTCTCATGCACATGTAAAGAAAGGAACTGTGTATAAATTGTCATGCACATGTTGAATGATAGGATCTGTGTATAAAGTGTCATGCATAAGCAATGATAGGACCTGTGTATAAAGTGTCATGTACATGTAATGATAGGACCTGTGTATAAAGTGTCATGCACATGTAATTATATGACCTGTGTATAAAATGCCATGCACGTGTAATGATAGGACCTGTGTATAAAGTGTCATGTACATGTAATGATAAGATCTGTGTATACAATGTCAAGCACATGTTAAGATAGGACCTGTGTACAAAGTGTCATGTACATGTTATGATAGAATCTGTGTATAAAGTGTCTTGTACATGTAATGATAAGATCTGTGTATAACATATCAAGCACCTGTTAAGAGAGGACCTGTGTATAAAGTGTCATGCACATGTAAAGATATGACCCCTGTATAAAGTGTCATGGACCTGTGCATAACGTGTCATGGGCCTGTGTAAAAAGTGTCATGGACCTGTGCATAAAGTGTCTTGCACATGTAAAGATATGACCAGTGTATAAAGTATCATGCACATGTAAAGATATGACCCCTGTATAAAGTGTCATGGACCTGTGCATAAAGTGTCATGGACCTGTGCATAAAGTTTCTTGCACATGTAAAGATATGACCAGTGTATAAAGTATCATGCACATGTAAAGATATGTCCTGTGTATAAAGTGTCATGGACCTGTGCATAAAGTGTCATGCACATGTAAAGATATGATCTGTGTATAAAGTGTCATTGTAAAGATAGGACCTTTGTATAAAGTACCATGTACATGTAATGATAGGACTTTTGTATAAAGTGTCATGCACATGTTAATATATGACCTGTGTATAAAGTGTCATGCACATCCAATGATAGGACCTGTGTAAAAAGTGTCATGCACATGTAAGATAGGACCTGTGTATAAAGTGACATGCACATGTAAAGATATGACCTGTATATAAATTGTCATGCACATGTTGAATGATAGGACCTGTGTATAAAGTGTCTTGCACATGTAAAGACATAACCTGTGTATAAAGTGTCAAGCACATGTAAAGATAAGACCTGTGTATAAAGTGTCATGCACATGTAAAGATAGGACCTGTGTATAAATTGTCATGCACATGTTGAATGATATGACCTGTGTATAAAGTGTCATGCATTAGCAATGATAGGACCTGTGTATAAAGTGTCATGTACATGTAATGATAGGACCTGTGTATAAAGTGTCATGCACATGTAATTATATGACCTGTGTATAAAGTGTCAAGCACATGTAAAGTTAGGACCTGTGTATAAAGTTTCAAGCACATGTTGAATGATAGGACCTGTGTATAAAGTTTCATGCACATTCAACGATAGGACCTGTGTAAAATGAGTCATGCGCATGTAAAGATAGGACCTGTGTATAAAGTGCCATGCATATTAAATAATAGGACCTGTGTATAAAGTAGCATATACAAGTAAAGATAGAACCTGTGTATATAGTGCCATGCATATGTAATAATATTACTTGTGTAAAAAGTGTCATGCACATGTTAGATAGGACCTGTGTATAAATTGTCATGCACATGTAAAGATAGGACCTGTGTTTAAAGTGCCATGCATATATAATAATAGGACCTGTGTATAAAGTGGCATGTACAAGTAAAGATAGAACCTGTGTATATAGTGCCATGCATATGTTATAATAGGACCTGTGTAAAAAGTTTCATGCACATGTTAGACAGGACCTGTGTATAAATTGTCATGCACATGTTAGATAGGACTTGTGTAAAAAGAGTCGTGCACATGTAAAGATAGGACCTGTGTATAAAGTGCCATGCATATTTAATAATAGGACCTGTGTATAAAGTGGCATGTACAGGTAAAGATAGAACCTGTGTATATAGTGCCATGCATATGTAATAATAGGACCTGTGTATAAAGTGGCATGTACAAGTTAAGATAGAACCTGTGTATATAGTGCCATGCATATGTAATAATAGGACCTATGTAAAAAGTGTCATGCACATGTTAGATAGGACCTGTGTATAAATTGTCATGCACATGTAAAGATAGGACCTAAGTATAAAGTGCCATGCACATGTAAAGATAGGACCTAAGTATAAAGTGCCATGCATATTTAATAATAGGACCTGTGTATAAAGTGGAATGTACAAGTAAAGATAGAACCTGTATATATAATGCCATGTATATGTAATAATAGGACCTGTGTAAAAAGTATCATGCACATGTTAGATAGGACCTGTGTATAAATTGTCATGCACATCTTAGATAGGACCTGTGTAAAAAGAGTCATGCACATGTAAAGATAGGACCTGTGTATAAAGTGCCATGCTTATTTAATAATAGGACCTGTGTATAAAGTGGCATGTACAGATAAAGATAGAACCTGTGTATATAGTGCCATGCATATGTAATAATAGGACCTGTGTATAAAGTGGCATGTACAAGTTTAGATAGCACCTGTGTATAAAGTGTCATGCACAAGTGAATATATGACTTGTGTATAAAATGTCATGCACAAGTAATGATAGAACCTGTGTATAAAGTGTCATGCACATGTAATGGTGGGACCTGTGTATTAAGTGTCATGCACATGTTGAATGATAGGACCTGTGTATAAAGTGCCATGTACAAGTAAAGATAGAACCTGTGTATAAAATATCAAGCACCTGTTAAGATAGGACTTGTGTATAAAGTGTCATGTACATGTAATGATAGAACCTGTGTAAAAAGTGTCATGCAAATGTTAAGATAGGACCTGTGTATAAAGTATCATGCACATGTAATGAAAAGACATTTGTATAAAGTGTCATGCAAATGTTAAGATAGGACCTGTGTATAAAGTATCATGTACATGTAATAATAGGACCTGTGCTTAAAGTGTCATGTACAAGTAAAGATAGAACCTGTGTATAAAATGCCATGCATGTGTAATGATAGGACCTGTGTATAAAGTGTCATGTACATGTAATGATAAGATCTGTGTATACAATGTCAAGCACATGTTAAGATAGGACCTGTGTACAAAGTGTCATGTACATGTAATGATCGGATATGTGTATAAAATTTCATGAACATGTTAAGATAGGACCTGTGTATAAAGTGTCATGCACATGTAATGATAGGATAAGTATATAGTGTGCCATGTCTATGCAAAGAGTGGATATTTTATTAAGTAGCATGCAGAATCATGTTTATGCAAAGGGGACATGTGTCTAATGTGGCATGCAAGGAGAAGTCCTATGTATAAAGTGTCATGCATGTGCAAAGAGATATATATGAATACAACTAATATAGCTTCAATAGCCTGCTTTGATTACATATCTCACTGAAAGACATTTACAAAAGTCTGTCTTCTCAGTAAAAACTCAAACTCTGTTTCTAGAGGATGTAGCAAACTAAAATAACACCAATGAAAATTACAAAATGATATAGATGAAAAGCCTCAAAGTTGACCGATAATTAAAAAAAACAAAAACAGCAGACTTGATTCGGATAATGATGTGAGTTTTTTTTTCTTTAAAATCATGTGATTAAACACAAGCAAACAGCTCTGAAAGCATGTAACCACTGCCGAATGACAATCACTGACGAATTATGTGTAACCACTGCTGAATGACAATCACTGACAAATGATGTGTAACCACTGCCGAATGGCAATCACTGCTGAATGACATATAACCACTGCCAGTTGATATGTTACCACTGCCAAATGACACATAAGTTCTGCCGAATAACATGTAACCTCTTCAGAATGACCAGTAACCACTGTCAAATGTCATGTTACCTCTGCTGAATGACAATTAACCACTACCGAATGACATGTTACCACTGTCAAATGATGTGTAACCACTGCCAAATGATAAGTTACCACTGTCAAATGACAAGAAACCGCTGCCGAATGACATGTAACTACTGCCAAATGATATGTTACCACTACTGAATGACAAGTAACCACTGCACTGTTATATGTATACAATATTTTATCGAAGCAAAATTCATATTGGTACGCCGAAAAATAGGTGATACATTAAATGGCATAGTTCTTGGATTTTTGAAGACTAAACATTTGTATCAGAGAATGAAAAAAGTGGTAAATTACCTCGAAAATGACATGTCTTTGAGCTTGATACGGAAAATTTGTCATAAAATTGATTCAAAGTGCAATAAAAATTGAATTGAGTTATTTGAATGGAGGAGCCCTTACGGAATCTAATGTCACCAACATATATGTAACTTATATGTGCCTTATATGAGTCCTATATGGGACATATATGAGACATATATGGTACATATAACTGCCATGAAATCCTGACTTTGTGAGTTATATGTATAAGGCCACTATATGTCTAACTCATCTCCACATATATGTCCCATATATGACACTTGTATGGGAATGGGGCACATGTACGCCCAGTATAAGGCATTTATAAGTTCAGACAATATTGTCTATAAGGTCCATACATACTGGCCACAACTGGTAACATGATACTGTGAGCCCATGATTATGCTGATATAACGGTTATTTCAAATTCATGGAAGAGTTACACAAAAAGAAAAAGAGGAAAAATGTTTTATATCTAATATTATGCTGGATTATAAGAGATAAAGAGTTTAAACATTTATATTGCAAGTATAATTTTGTATGATTAAATCATTTGATTTGATTACAATATTGGAAACTATGGTTGTACTATATATATACATTATTATCTCTCTTTTTCTTGATCTATAAGAATGTCTTGATGTTAATTGGTAACTCAGTCTTTTTTACATAATATTTATTGTAAATGTTTACAAAAGCAATTTTACTCAAGGATCAAAGGGGACTTGATAAATCATCCACAAATATTAAGCTAAAAATTGAAGATTTCAATAACAATAATTTTCTTGGAATTTACTTGCTTAAATCAAAGCACATCAATATAGATATGTAAATACCTTGATGATGAAATAAAATACATATCTTATTAATGTAAGAAAATCCAGTGTTTGTATTATATTTGTGGTGGTCCCACTGTACAGCGTAAAGTCAAAGTGATCAAGATGGAGGCTGAGAATTAATGTATGTATGCATGTATCCATAAGTATTTGTTGTTATCAAATCTATACTACAATATCTTCTGTATACATGCTGGCAGATGTATTGACAATATTGAATAGTTTTTAAGCCTATATTGGATTATATGGGACATATATGTCACATATATGTGGTTGTCATATATGTGCCTTATAAGGGACATTCTTATATGTAGATCACATATATGTCTGAAGACTTATAAGGAACATATATGACACATATATGGGGCATATATGTGAAACATATTTTTAACCCACATATATGTTGTTTTCAAGGGTCTTCTATCTCACTTGTATTTAAAATCCATATATTGGACATATATGAAATCTAGTATAAAGGACATATAAGGCACATATATGTCCCTTATAATTTTCTCATATATGTCACATGTAAAACGTTTCCGTAAGGGAAACGTTCTGAAACAACCTGAGGGAAAAACATCTGTAGTGATTATACATGTATTGCTCGCATGATCTCCAAAATTAAGCCTCCAACACAAAACAACACATGCTTTGCTATGGACGAAGTTGAGTGTGCTAATATATAAAAATATAGCACACTCGTGTACATCTATAGATAGCTTCAACCTAAGTAGGACATAGCCTGATTAGAAGTTTCTCAACCGCCCATTGCACACTTTCATATATATCATCCAGGAATGTGCAGATTGTTGATTTGTACAGAGTTTTCAAAAGTTCAACCACTATATGCACTCTAAAGTATCACTTATTTTCTGTCATATTAATTTGAATTTTGCCAAAGCACATTTGTAATAAAGAAAACAGTGCAGTGCACATATTTTGAAAAAAGCATAAATGCCGCTCAGGATTTTATATTGTATACTGTTCAATAATAAGTTGAACACCTTTAGTGTATCCAGGAATTACTCAAATCGCATGCATTATGCTTTAAATACCTTGTTGAAATCGTTGTTTTTGTATTAATCTATTGGCCAGTTCTGCCAATTAGTTTGTCAATGGTTGTAAAACATGGTTGTAGTTAGGTACAACTGATTTGGTCAAAGCACAAGCCGCGTGACCTTATTCTCTATCAATCGCTGCTGCTATATATACCAAACCAAAGTTCACTTTTGTGCGTATGCTTCGTTTACATACCTGCTTCTTTTGTTTTGTTGTTTTCTATGGATCATCCATCCTTTGTCAATAATCATAATTATGTGTACAAATTGCACATGATTACGGAATTTGTGTAACTCTTCAAATTATCGTGGAGAAACATTGATCATGTTTTTTGGCAACATATAAAAAAATTTGAATAGAACTACGTATTACAGGCTGTACAACCCATCAGTTTGCGTATTAATCAGTTAAAATAAATACCACAGTTTAACCTTTTTCTTCATAGATACCCGTTTTCCTGCACCAATCACAGAAGGCCTTTGAAAACAGTGCAGGAAGAGTTCAGATTGCTCGTAACGAGCAAACTGAACACTTCCTGCACTGTTTTCCACTCTATCATTTAAAATAAACATAAATCATCAAATAATTCAAAAGCCTTCTATATTAGAGGTGTCCAAAGGTGTCTTTATTAGAGGTGTCCAAAGGCATCTATATGAAGTAAAGGGTTAACACACACACAAACACACACACACATACATTTGTATATTATATACAGTATACAAGAACCGAAAATACGCCTCACAGTTTTAAATATAAACATGATTCCCCCTTTGAATAACGCCCGAGTTATATGTGCATACATAAAGGTTCTTTCTTTGAACACACACCAAAGTTCTCAGTTTTAGAATACACGGAGGCTTCCATTTGAACACACACATCAATGTCCTCTGTTTGAGTATTCAAAGAGTCCTCCCTTTGTACACACACCAATCATTCGTTCTCCACTAACGCATGTCATCAGAGGTGAGGTAAAAGTGAAAATAGGACCAGCTCAGAAGCGTTTCATTCCTCCACATTATGATAGCCACACATCGGAAGAACTCACATCCATAATGGTTGATCTTAAATAAGTCGTGTTTCACAGATATGACACTTGCAATACATCAACCCAGTTTTACCACGTACATATATGTTACCTGTTATCAGAACAAGATTCAAGTCATTAGATTGATACTGCAAGAATGGCATTTTCAATGCTGCAGTATTTTGATATGGCAACACCAGAGGTTACATTGCAACAGGTTTTGGTGGATATTACGATTTCTAGTTGCACTATTTGAACAAAACATTCAAGTTGCAGTTTAAATTTTGAAGTTCAAGTACATTAATTTTGTGATTTCCCTTTTGTAATGTAATGATTTATCTAGTGTTGATAAATTGTGTTTAAATTTGAAACCCCAAGCATGATACATAGGATAGAATTGATAATGGATGGATTTTCTCCATAACTGCTTAACTAAAGCAACTACATGTAATTGAATGTGCTGCAAGAAGTAACGTATCTGTCCATAACTAAAGGCATTCAATAAATATGACAAAAACTGTTTATACATGTGAACACAATGCTTTAATAACTCAAAAATGGCAAGTCTTCATTAACAACACAAAAATATACTTCCGTTAGTGTAATTGTACCACTTATTTCCACTGCACAAAGTTAATATTATAAACTATAGATTTTGGGGGGAAATTCGGAATTGTGTGGAATATAGAAGTACATACCGTAGCATAATGGAATCTAACTGCAAGGTATATTATGTCTAATAAATCCTGCAGAAATATAATGCAACTGTAAAGACTAAAACAATTTGAGGTTCTATCTTGAAATACAGCTTGCTTAAAAGAAGATCACGTATTTGTTCAAATTGAAATGTCTTAGAGAGAACCATGGAATTAATTTTCTGCAGAGTACTGTTACCCTGTAAAAACTAGCAGACCTACCAACTGACAGTGGTTCGGACGCCTGACAAATTATAGTTGTACATGACACCCAAATACTTCTTGGTGCCACCGAATCTGAATTTGGTCCTTAGCATTATGCTTTGACAAGAGACATGTCTTCATCTGTTTTTGCAAATAAACCTGTATTTGTCACAATACACTATGACGTAAGAGTTGACTGGTGGTATGATTGGTTCAGATTTGGACTGAGTTGTTTCAAACTGTTCTGTGACGGTGGACTGATCTAACAATGTGCCTTCAGTATTGACCAGATCATCAGTGGTGCTTGCTTGTGCACTAGTAACTTTATGTCCCTTCCAACTGTCACACAGGGCATCTGATTTCCTATCTATTCATCGCAGCTTGGTTTCTTTCCCTGTAAAGGAACTTGGTAACTTTCTTCTTTTGCCCTTTCTGTATGATTTATGTATTTCAGCTCTAGACTTAGCCATGTCCTTCCAGAAATGTGTATACTTTGATATATACATGTAGTTTTATTTTATTTAATGTTGAAAAAACGTGTTTACATGTTGTTGTTATTGCTGCTGCTGCTGCTGTTGTTGTCGCTGTTGCTGCTGTTGTTGTGTTGCTGCTACTGTTGTTGTTGATGATGTTGTTTTGTTGATGTTGTTAAAAATTCACTCAATACTTACATGTTGCATAATATACGATAATTTACACAGATACGTTACCATTTCCAACAGATACGTTACCTTACTTTGCATCTTCAATATGTCTTTCAAACTAAATACACAGCTTGGCAATTATGATAATGTGTTAACCTGATAAAAGGTCAAGATAAAACATGCCGATTATCATTCATTGGTCTACATAGATGGCAATGTTCTACCTTGTTCTTATAGACATTCTTGGCACAGATACATTACAATTTAAAACAGATACGTTACCTTTGCTGATGCCAGGTACAGAGAAGTACACGAATACTTCACAACAGTAACATGAACAAAGTTGTGTATGAAGATTGCACAGGACATTAAAATGAGAATGATCAATATATGGAGTATACAAAGCTGGATTTTAAGAGAAAAGCTACAAGATATATTCAACTTCTTGACAGAAGATTGTATCCGTACAATTTAGTGCTTCAGATGTTTCTCTTTT
This sequence comes from Panopea generosa, assembly GCA_029582155.1. Taxonomy (NCBI): domain Eukaryota; kingdom Metazoa; phylum Mollusca; class Bivalvia; order Adapedonta; family Hiatellidae; genus Panopea; species Panopea generosa. The sequence continues at coordinate 63,652,335 of CM055899.1, read as the reverse complement.
ACAGCCATGAGGACAAATATAATGTTCCAAACACATGGTTTCTCAAATATTGCAATTTCATGAGAGAATATGTACTGTAACGTGGTGTATAAATTCAAATTAATAGGTTGGTTAGGTTAAACGTATCTGTGAGTAATGTATCTGTTGCACATTACATGTAGTTATTATCATTGCAAATTTACATGGGTTTATAAATGATCACTTCAAATGTGATTTTCCAATGACTAGAAAGATACTACTGCATCGTTAAATAGTTAAAACTGGTAAAATCTATAAAACTTGGAGTACAGTTAGGCAAATATGGTAACTTATCTGTTCCTATTTATAACTCTTCTAGCTTCAGTTGTGTGACTGCATTATTATGAAGAAACATGATAACGGGTCATTCAATGTATTAATATTATGTTCATACCTACTACATAGTATGCCAAAGTAATGAGAGTTTATTTAATATGAACATAACTATGGTCTCAGGTCCATTGAAATGCTGGTAACGTATCTGTTCAGTAACTCAGGGACATCTGCATTTCCAGTATTTTGAAAAGAAAATGGACTAGATACTCTGTTAATAGAAATGAACAATAAATGCCATCAAATAGATGTTGTGCCTGTAACTATGAGACATGGTAAATGTACACTTCACCAAGGGACACAGCAAACTGGTAAAATATTCAACAGTACAAGATGAATTTTGCGAAACAGGTACACGTTACACTGGCTTGGTTATTTGAGTTTGTGCAGACTCATCATATTGCACGAAATAACACTGAAAATACCACGCAATGCTAGAAACTCCAGGGACAATAAAAATAGTAATTGGCTTCTATTAGTGCAGAATAAATGCAATGTCCTCTGTTTGAGTATACACAGAGTCCTCCTTTTGTACACACACCAATGTCCTCCCTTTTCGTGCACACAGACAGGTCCTCCCTTTTCAGACAGAGTCCTCTATTTGTAATCTAACTGTAACTATAGATTAAAACATCCTATGTAATTTATCAAATAGTTGTGGCAAACTATTCTCATTCTAATTAATACATGTATTACATATTTTTAATTGATTAGCACCAGTAGAAAGCATGGTCTTCTGTTTTCTGTGTGAGGCATGGTCCTCTCTTTACACCCCATACGCGTATATGTGTGTGTGTGTGTGTGTGTGTGTGTGTGTGTGTGTGTGTGTGTGCGTGCGTGCATGCGTGTGTGTTTGGGAGGCATATAGATTTGTGAATATCTTTCCATCATGTGACGTATGGAGAGTATTGGAATTGACACCCAGGGGTATCCAATGATGTGTACTGACATACAGTTTGTAATTGTTTTAACAGGATACTACTGACATATGTTAAAACGACATCTGTCATAAACTGTCATATGTTAAAATGACATCTGTCATAAACTGTCACATGAAAGTGAGATAACTGGCATAAACTGTCATATGGAAGTGAGATAGCTGGCATAAACTGTCACATGAAAGTGAGATAACTGGCATAAACTGTCATATGAAAGTGAGATAATTGTCATAAACTGTCATATGAAAGTGAGATAACTGGCATAAACTGTCATATGAAAGTGAGATAACTGGCATAAACGAAATAAAATTATTTACGACTGCACTGTTTTCAAATTTTTGTGAAAAAAATATTTAGTTTTATGCAACTGTGCTGTGTGGACTATGAAAGCATTCTACATGCAACTAATGGAATGTATTTATTTACATGCTATGCCAAAGTAGTCATGATTTATATTCAGACACTATGTTATAAAGTCGACCAGTTTCTCTGCAATTTATTCTATCTGGCAAACAGGTCCTCCGTGGCCAAGTGATCTAGGTCATCTCAAGATCACTTGCATCTCACCACTGAGGTCGTAGGTTGCCAATTACTTGTGGAAGAACGGTGGTTCTACTCAGAATTTTCTGAGGTCTTCCCCTACAAATAAAACTGGATGTGCCATATATAACCTGAAATGAGCAAGACACCTTTCCCTCATAATTATGCTTAGTACTGGCAGGAAGACTTCGAGTGTGATTTGTCTATGTTTTGATAACTTGTTTCACAATCAAAGTAAAATAAATAAGTTTAAACCTGAAATGTGTTGAAAATGACGTTAAACCCATTTTATCCCAGTTTTTTGTAAGTTGTGCACTTTCTCGCTGAATCTGTGTATGATTTTCCTGGACCAGACACTTTTTTGTGCACTGGTCTTTTACCAACAGCTTGTAATAATTAGTGATTTACCAGTAATCATGTTGACATGTCCAATATGCAGAAACAATTTGCAAACTTATTTATTATAGAGAGATCAAGTTATGAATGCATCATGGGTATTTTATCACATCAAACTTTTGTCAATGTGTTAAATAAAAGAAAACATATACACAAAACTTGATAATAAACATTTCATTGATTTTCTTTTAATTAAGTTTTGTTTATATATTATAATCTATTGAATATATATTTCTGTACATGAATAAAAATTTGTTAATTAAATTGATGTCTTTACATAGATACCATTTTCACAATCATGTTACACGGAAAAATCGAGTTTTATCAAAACGCACACAAAAAAATGTTTTTCCTTTTATTATTTATTTTACACATATCTAATTATATCTCTTGTCCACACACATAGTCCATATCACATTACAGTGTTAACATTACAATTCAGTCAGTACCAGGCAACATAATAAGTGTGAATAACCAACTTAGACTTTTTCTTGGTAAATTTTTCTCTATAACGCAGTTCCATCTATATCACTGTTTCATTCTGTGGGTTCTGGGATATGTGTATAATGGAATCCAAATATATGTGGAACTGATTTCTGGCAAAAAATAACCAGTCTGATTGTGCCTGGTTTTAGGAAATATTCAATTTGTTTGTTATTTCCATCACTGTAAGTGGTATTGTAGTTTGTTTTATTAGTGTGTTTTAGTAAATATTCAATTTGTTTGTTATTTCCATCACTGTAAGTGGTATTGTAGTTTGTTTTATTAGTGTGGTTTTAGTAAATATTCAATTTTTTTGGTTATCTCCATCACTGTAAATGGTATGTTTTCATATTTCCTCTAACGGAACCCAGGAAAATATTCCTAGTGTTCCTGTCATATGCAATAGATATTGCACTTGCTCCTTCCTGTCCAGCTTCCAACAATGTCTGAATCTTCCTACCTTCCCCGGTTACATGGTGGATATCATCACTTCCACACACAAACACAGATCCATCTTCATCTTGTGCTAGACCCCATGCTTCATTATTATCTTTATCACTATTGACAAACTTGACCTTGCCCGTCATAACCAAACAGGTCAGGGTATTCATTTTATAATCTGACACATAGATCAGGTCATTACTGGGGTTGACTACGATATACCGTGGAGCCATGAACAACTGTTCACCATTATCACCATTGGTGATCTTCCTCAAAACTTGCCCAGACATATCCAGTATCTGAACCTCACCAGGTGAACCATACATACCAACAATCAGCTTATTCTGACAGGCAGCTATTCCTAAACACAGGCCTTGTGTGTTTATAAATTGTTTAATCTGAAGACGCCTGTCTATTATTTTGAGGATCTGAATCTTTTGTTCAGATGGTAAAGTAACTGCAAGTTGACCTTTACTGACCTCTGTAATGTTCCTGGGTTTATGCTGCAGTTGTGTTTCAGTAACACTGTTGTCCTTTGTATCAACAAGTTTAACTGATTGGTTCGCATTATCCACAATAGCAAGTCTTCCATCAGATAAAACTTCAGTGCCTGTTATGCAAGGTGTTTCCTTATTGTCCTCTGTGGAAATATTGATATCATCTAACTGTTCATTAATTCTTTTGTATTTTATTAATGTTCCAAAGGTTCTGATTCTTTGAATACATTTCAGGTCAGAGTTTTCCATGAATTGATAAACTGTAGGCTTTGAATCAATCCACCTGTTGTTTAATGCTTGTATTATTTCCTTTATATCTGGTACAAGCTTTTTCATTGCAACAAAACTTTCTATATCAGAACTGGTTTTGGATTCCAACTCTATCTCCATAGAATTTATTTCTTCAGTTGTCTTCTCACATTTCTCTTTGGAACTTTTTAATTCAGCTAACATTTTTTTGACAAATTTATCTTTTTCATCTATTGCTATCTGCATCAAATTTTTGATATGTTTTATCAAGTCTTCTCCAAATTCATTGACCTTATCAGTGTAGGCTTTACTTTCACTTTCAACTTCAGCTATTGATTTTGATGTATTTTTATGTGTTGTTTGATATTGTTTTTGCAAGTAAGTTACTTTCTCAAGCAATTGTTTATATTCATCTGAATTCACAATTCCCTTAGCTAGTTCAGGAATGTATCCCACCCCACAGGTTATATGTCCGAGGGTCACACAAACACTGCACACAAACTCTTTATGTGCCTCACAGTAATACTCCAGAACTTTCCCATGGTGCTTTGTACATGGTTCTGTACATATGTCCTGAGGTTGCTGTACTGGAGAGTTTCCTTGTTTGACATCTTTTGGCATGACATGTTTGTCCAGTATAATGTGGTTCCTTGTGACTTTAAGTTTCCTATGGTACTGAACACAGCCACCACACAGATAGTCCTTACACTCCACACAGAATCCACAAGCCTCTATGCGCTTGTGATCCTCATCACACGGATGACAGAACAAGTCAAAGTTTTCTGCCGAGGCACCTAGTTGGCTGGCCGAGAGAAGCTTCCCCTTTTGACCCGAGACAGGCTTCCCCTTTTTACCGGAGACTTCATCAGTACCGCTCATATTTAATTGTTCAATAATTATCTATACTAATTAAGATACTTCATGTTGAAAGAATGTAATCCCCAAAACACATCAGATTTGTTTAACACTTCCTTGTTCAACCTTCCAAGTCTAGGGCATGTATGTAAACAGATATTTATCTATGTAACTATGCTGTCTGCTGAAAAATTACATACGGAGACTCAGATAAACTTTTATCGGTAGATGAATATTCCCTACACTGTACAATATGTGTATTTGGTTTACACACTTGATAAGTTTACCTGTATTGAATAAACATTTGGACAAATGATAATACTACAGTTTGATTTTTGTTGAATCGATTGTAGTGTGTTATTATTGAGGTCAAATCAACAGGCAAGTCTTATCAAAAGGTTTAAAGTAGAATCTCTGTTCAGATCAATAATTTTACACATTCAATTCAATTTAATAATATTTTATTGCAAATTTTACATGAAACATCAATTTGTAGCATAAATAATGAATAAAATGCAAAAGGGTTGGGCTAGATTTTGTAACAACATTAATTGCAGCCCTCCCCGATGCTTTAAAATGGATTTGCAAATTAATATGATGGTTTTATTTTTGTAACATAAACTAATGCATATATTTCGCACAAACATATCACTCTCTTTCAAACATAAACAAAGACGAAACATTTATGTGCAATCATGCATAAAGAAATAGAAGTAATTATTTCACTAGAGTTGAATATGATAATAATTTAAAGAAAATCCAGCATAAGGTTTCACTACACAGTTGAATTGTGTTCTTTGTTCTATATAAGATAAGGTATATGAATTCCATGTTAAAAAAATTATTCCATATAGAAATTTTTTTCATAGCAGGAATGTATCCCCACATAAAAATGCACAATAACTGGTAGATTGACCAGCTTTGGGTTTTTTAAAAGAGGGTACAGTGACACCCTATGATTTTTTTTGAAAAAGAAGTCAGCAAAATGCATAAAAAATGATGTTGAAAAGTCACTTTTTTAACACCAGTGATGTCTTATTGCAGTATATGCCATACAGCTTTTGCTCTACTCATCTGCAGCAAGAACTAACAACAACTATAACCCTTTTGAAAATATTTCAAACCAAATTACATAGGACTTCTTTTAAGCTCGCCGGGAAGAAGTCCAAGGAGAGCTATTACCATGAACCTGGCGTTGTCGGCGTCAGCGTCTGTAGACACCCAGGTTTAAACTTTTGTGTTTAAGTTTAAGATATCTATGCAACCACTCATTGGATGTGAATGAAACTTCGCACGTGTGTTCACCATCATCAATGGAACACACAGAGACAAGAACCATAACTCTGGATTGCATTTTGGACTTAGACACCCAAAGGCGAGCTTTGTTGTCTTGTTGCTGACAACTCTTGTTAAGTGTAAGAATCATGTTACCATGGGAAAAAAGGGCCACAACTGTGTAGTCAGACATAATAGACTAGAATTTTGTTAAACAGCTCTAGCCTCTGACTATTAAAAAGCTTGCATTGAACAAAAAAAAAAGTTCAGTATTTTCTACCATGTAAAGAGGTATTGTCACATGGGTGGTTATTATATTGTTCTCATTTGAATTGCTGCAATTGTTTTGCATACATGCGTGAAGAAGCATGGACAAATTTCTGTCACCATTTATGAAACATTTTGAGCTACCAGAGGTGTAAAAAATTCTTTAATATGTTTTTTTGAAAATAGAAATTGATACATACTCAATATCATTCCAAAGTTTATTTGCAGAGTGAGAATACACATCCATTCATGGGTAAAGTGTTTAAAGGTCATTACTCTTTCTCAAGTATAGAATTGAGCCATTTACTAAAAGTGGAAACAGGGAACTAAGGGCCCATTGGTGTCCAGTAAGGTGACTGATTTTTACATGGGAATGCTATGGGAACATGAAATTATCTTTTTCTCATATATTTTAGGAATTATTTTAATCATATTGGTATGGAGCATAGTTATCATAACACATGAAACTGGAACTTTTAAAGGGGGTTTAATTTCTGTAAGAGATCAACAGGCATGGGCATAGCTTGGCTCAAAACAATGTGTAGGCACAGTTGTAGGGGGTCCAATTTATTTTTCAGCTAGGCTATCGTATGTGCATTTGCCAACCCCCCCCCCCCCCCCCCCCCCCCCGGGCCCCCTTTAGGAGTCAGTTTTTTTATTACATTTTTAGCATTTTTATTTTCTTCAGAAAAATGTGTAGACCCATGCCTTGAGTGCCTATAGGTCTCACTGAACAATTACCTCCCTTACATGACGGTAGCAAGAAATTAGAGCTGTGTAAAGCGGTTGGGTAATTTTTTTTTTAAAGATGCATAAAATGTCATATTTTTTTGTGCATATGGGAACATTGGAACATTTTCATGATTTCTGCAAAGTTTGGGTGACCCTGAGAACTGTTTGATGATGCTATAACAGTTTAAAGCTGCGCAGTGATACACTGCAACAAATGGGCAGAATTGTCAAAAATGAAGGGGTGCCATCAAACTATCGAAATTGTGAAAAAGCAACCTGGTCAACCCCATGTTTTTTTCTGCATATTTGGACCAACAGAGGACTATCTATGGGGATAAGGCACTTTTAGAACCATTGGTAATGTATCCAGTGTTCCAAACAACTCCTTTGTATTTCTGTGCAACCCATATTTTCTTTTTCCGCGGCATATTTTATGAATTGTATTATGACAACCTTGTTGAGGAGTTCATATACGAAGTCGCTGTCACTTTTGTGTGATTTTTTAAGGAACATGCAACAGCTGACTTTGCTGAAACTTTACTATGTTAGTTCATCATCAGATACTGGACTGGTGTTTTACTAATATTAACACAAAACTGTATTCTGGTAGCCACGTGACATTTCACTTTTTCTTTAGACGCGTCACCTTTTCAATGTAAGTTGGTTTAAATCCCTAATACTTGCGCTCAATGTTATTACTGAAATGACCTATTTAGACATTGATCACGTTACTTCAGTAATATATGATTTCTCCTTAAATTTTATAGGGACGCATTTATTATTTTTTCATGTCTTTACGCTATTTTCAGCTTGAGCACTACGTATGTATGCATGTTGCTATGTATACTATAACATTATTAACTGACATAAAAATGCAGTAAAATACTGAAAATCGATGAAAAATACATCAATACTTATGCAAAAAGTAGCAATTTACTTGCATAAATGTGGATTTTAGCCTGTCATTTTGAAAAAAAAACAACAAAGGGCCACTGTCATGACTCTGGCGGCGTCCGGTAACGTTTTTATGTTTAGTTCAGCCTTTTGTCTGTTTCAGAACAAACTACTTAATATGTTATAGTAGCAAAACTAAACTAAAACATTCATATCATGTTATACAAAAACTGTATATAAAGGTCTTACTTAAGAATTACCTCCCTTACAACCAAGAAATTAGAGCTGTGTAAATCAGCATTACTTTTGTTTTTGAAGGATTGAAGATTCTGCATATCAAGGGGCTGGGATATATTGGGTCCCTGTAATGTGACTTTTACATAGGAATATTATAGGGAAAACTGAATTTTTTCATTTTACATCTTTTTAAAATTTGAATCATTTCTGCTCATAACAATTCACTAAGAGTGGGTGATTGAAGTTCTGACAAATTAAGGGGCTTGGTTGTATAAGGGTTCTGTACAGGGGACTTTATTTTTTTTTTACAGATGAATGTTATCGGAATTTAAAGTATTTCCTTTTCATAGCAATTAAGTTTTTGTTCAGTATGGGTGTGGTGGGGGTATTTATCCATAAGTTGTTAAGATGACACCACAAAGAGGGTAAATATTGTGGAATTTCAAAAAGTGCTATGGCCACTATGAGTCAGAAGAGCATCCTCAGGCCCTCTTGGGCCTCTTGTTTTTATTAAAGTTTTTGTTAAAAAAAACACAAACAAACAAGTAATACTGCACGTTTTCATCAACTATTTTAATGACACAAACAATTATCGCCTAGCGGTATATCAAAGAAATTACGGACGCAAACACAACAGTTTTGATAAACACCGACAAAAGGCGTGATATTGGTCGCTGCTTACATGTTATGTAGCAATGGACTCTTCCGAAAAACTTCCCTACTAGTATTGGTAACGGATAAGTTAAAATTGACCTCCTTTCGCACAGAGGGTGTCTTTAGTTCACAGCATGAGAATGTTAGGCACAACTGTTTAACAGTAGTAGTTTTCTAAACTTTTCAAGTATTTGTAGCTTGTTTGTGGATGGTTATGTGAACATGGATTATTAAAGTTTTTAACTAAATAAAACTCTTAGAAAATTGCCTGTGGTTACGGACACTACAGTATTTCATAATGAGATTTTTTAAGACAAATGCAACAACAATATTTTTTTGGACATGCAAATGCTACAAAAATTGGTTATTCTGAAAAGTACATTCAAAGCCGAATAACATGAGATATTGAAATCAAGTTTTCCTAATAGTTTTATGCATATAACATGTGTGTGGTGTTAAAAGAATACACTTATCCAATCTTTTTACCATAATTCTTTTTCATAATTTTTTTCAGCTTAGCATCATTTTGTAGATTAAATATTTTTCTGCAGGAAAAAAAAAGTTTTAGAAAAAATTTGAAATTATACGATATGAAAAATACTGGTCAAAATATTATTTTTTAAGCAATACAGCATAACACTTAAAAAGGGGCCTTTTTGGGGACATATTTTTATATGTTTGTAAAAATGCTTTGATCCTTGTGCTTGAAACTACGGCAGTATTAAGGGTACATAATTATGGTTCAATGTTTCAGTTCTGAAAACTCAAACCAGGAAGGTTCCATTTGTCTGAAATTGATATATAACATGGAATAACGGCAAATCGGGCGAATACCTAGTTTTAACTGTTTGAATAATGGCCGTCTTATCAACATAACGTGATGGTAAGCTCCTCTTGGGGGTATTTATTGTTTAGTTTTGAATTTATTGATATCAGTCATGCAGAGGTGTATCATTTTAATTATTTGAACTTCTTATTGACAGTACATTAAAATTGATGTTGAAATTAAATATCAGTTTAAGAAGGGATTTGTTTTAAGCTAACAGTAAAAGTTTCATATATTGTGAATGCTTAATGACGATTTGAAATAATGCGTTACATATAATAATGTGTCGTCCAATTTCTAACCACAGAATCATGCTTGAAAACACTACATTACTCAACCCATAAATACATGACGAAGTATAGCAATATTTTTCCAATTACAATATGTACTGATACCACTTTAGGAGCCGATAAATGTATCATTGACCATAACTCATTAAGGACTATGCTAGATTATTCTCGATAGTCGCTTATGTATCAAGGAACTGGGGTTAAGTCTTTGACATCGACTAAAAGTTGCACATAATATGGTAAATAATTCATCATAGTGCCTATTGGCACATGCTGTTGTCTTCTGAAAATTCAGTTTGTTGCTGCTTCATTATTTGCCAAAGAAAGTGTCAATAGTGTCCAGTCAACAGTTCTGCTATAGACAGTCAGTGTACAGTCAACCTTTATGCTATAGACAGTCAGTGTACAGTCAACAATTCTACTATAGACAGTCAGTTTACAGTCATCATTTCTGCTATAGAAAGTCAGTGTACAGTCAACATTTCTGCTATAGACAGTCAGTGTACAGTCAACCTTTCTCCAATAGACAGTCAGGGTACAGTCAACATTTCTTCTATAGACAGTCATTGTACAGTCATCATTTCTGCTATAGACAGTCATTGTACAGTCAACATTTCTGCTATAGAAAGTCATGGTACTGTCAACATTTCTGCTATAAACAGTCAGTTTACAGTCATCATTTCTGTTATAGAAGTCAGACTGAGTGTACAGTCAACAGTTCTGCTATAGACAGTCATTGTAGTCGACATTTCTGCTATAGACAGTCATTGTACAGACATCATTTCTGCTATAGAAAGGCTTTGTACTGTCAACCTTTCTGCTATAGACAGTCAGGGTACAGTCATCATTTCTGCTATAGACAATCAATGTACAGTCATCATTTCTGCTATAGACAATCATTGTACAGTCATAATTTCTGCTATAGAAAGTCAGTGTAAGTCAACATTTCTGCTATAGACAGTCAGTGTAAGTCATCATTTCTGCTATAGACAGTCATTGTACAGTCATCATTTCTGCTATAGAAAGTCTTTGTACTGTCAACCTTTCTGCTATAGACAGTCAGGGTACAGTCAACATTTCTGCTATAGACAGTCATTGTAGTCGACATTTCTGCTATAGAAAGTCATTGTTCAGTCATCATTTCTGCTATAGACAGTCATTGTATAGTCATCATTTCTGCTATATACGTTCAGTGTACAGTCATCATTTCTGCTATAGACAGTCAGTGCACAGTCATCATTTCTGCTATAGACAGTCAGTGTACAGTCAACCTTTCTACTATAGAAAGTCATTGTACTGTCAACATTCCTGCTAGGACAGTCAGTTTACAGTCATCATTTCTGCTATAGAAAGTCATGGTACTGTCAACATTTATGCTATAGACAGTCAGTGTACAGTCAACAGTTCTACTATAGACAGTCAGTTTACAGTCATCATTTCTGCTATAGACAGTCAGTGTACAGTCAACCTTTCTTCTATAGACAGTCAGTGTACAGTCAACCTTTCTGCTATAGACAGTCAGGGTACAGTCAACCTTTCTGCTATAGACAGTCATTGTAGTTGACATTTCTGCTGTAGACAGTAAGTGCAGTACAGTCAACAGTTCTGCAATAGACAGTCATTGTACAGCCATCATTTCTGCTGTAGACAGTCACTGTACAGTCATCATTTCTTTTATAGACAGTCATTGTACAGTCATCATTTCTGCTATAGACAGTCATTGTACAGTCAACATTTCTGCTTAAGACAGTCAGTCTACAGTCAACAGTTCTGCTATAGACAGTCAGGGTACAGTCAACCTTTCTGCTATAGACAGTCATTGTACAGTCAACCTTTCTGCTATAAAAAGTCATGGTACTGTCAACATTTCTGCTATAGACAGTCAGTTTACAGTTATCATCTCTGTTATAGAAGTCAGTGTACAGTCAACAGTTCTGCTATAGAAAGTCATTGTAGTCGACATTTCTGCTATAGAAAGTCATTGTACAGTCATCATGTCTGCTATAGACAGTCATTGTATAGTCATCATTTCTGCTATAGACGTTCAGTGCACAGTCATCATTTCTGCTATAGAAAGTCAGTGTACAGTCAACCTTTCTGCTATAGAAAATCATTGTACTGTCAACATTCCTGCTAGGACAGTCAGTTTACTGACATCATTTCTGCTATAGACAATCATTGTACAGTCATAATTTCTGCTATAGAAAGTCAGTGTAAGTCAACATTTCTACTATAGACAGTCAGTGTAAGTCATCATTTCTGCTATAGACAGTCAGTGTACAGTCATCATTTCTGCAACAGAAAGTCTTTGTACTGTCAACCTTTCTGCTATAGACAGTCAGGGTACAGTCATCATTTATGCTATAGACAATCAATGTATAGTCATCATTTCTGCTATAAACAATCATTGTACAGTCATCATTTCTGCTATAGAAAGTCTTTGTACTGTCAACCTTTTTGCTATAGACAGTCAGGGTACAGTCATCATTTCTGCTATAGACAATCAACGTACAGTCATCATTTCTGCTATAGACAATCATTGTACAGTCATAATTTCTGCTATAGAAAGTCAGTGTAAGTCATCATTTCTGCTATAGACAGTCAGTGTACAGTCATCATTTCTGCTATAGAAAGTCTTTGTACTGTCAACCTTTCTGCTATAGACAGTCAGGGTACAGTCAACATTTCTGCTATAGACAGTCATTGTAGTCAACATTTCTGCTATAGAAAGTCATTTTTCAGTCATCATTTCTGCTATAGACAGTCAGTGTATAGTCATCATTTCTGATATATACGTTCAGTGTACAGTCATCATTTCTGCTATAGACAGTCAGTGCACAGTCATCATTTCTGCTATAGACAGTCAGTGTACAGTCAACCTCTCTGCTATAGAAAGTCATTGTACTGTCAACATTCCTGCTAGGACAGTCAGTTTACAGTCATCATTTCTGCTATAGAAAGTCATGGTACTGTCAACATTTCTGCTATAGACAGTCAGTTTACAGTCATCATTTCTGCTATAGACAGTCAGTGTACAGTCAACAGTTCTGCTATAGACAGTCAAGGTACAGTCAACCTTTCTTCTATAGGCAGTCAGTGTATAGTTATCATTTCTGCTATAGACATTCAGTGTACAGTCACCCTTTCTGTTATAGACAGTCAGTGTACAGTCAGCCATTTTGCTATAGACAGTCATTGTACTGTCATCATTTCTGCTATAGACAGTCATTGTACAGTCATCATTTCTGCTATAGACAGTAATTTTACAGTCATCATTTCTGCTATAGACAGTCATTGTACAGTCATCATTTCTACTATAGACAGTCAGTGTACAGTCAACATTTCTCCTATAGATAATCAGTGTAAGTCAATTTTTCTGCTATAGACAGTCAGTGTACAGTCATCATTTCTGCTATAGACAGTCATTGTACAGTCAACTTTTCTGCTATAGACAGTCAGTGTACAGTCAATGTTTCTGCTATAGACAGTCATTGTACAGTCATCATTTCAGCTGTTGACAGTCATTGTACAGTCATCATTTCTGCTATAGACAATTAGTGTACAGCCAACATTTCTGCTATAGACATTCAGTGTACAGTCAACATTTCTGCTGTAGACAGTCATTGTACTGTCAACCTTTCTACTATAACCAATCAGTGTACAGTCAACATTTTTGCTATAGACAGTCAGTGTACTGTCATCATTTCTGCTATAGACAGTCAGTGTACAGTCATCATTTTTGCTCTAAACAGTCAGTGTACAGTCAACATTTCAGCTATAGACAGTTGGTGCAGTACAGTCAACATTTCTGCTATAAATAGTCAGTGTACTGTCATCATTTCTGCTATAGACAGTCATTGTACAGTCATCATTTCTGCTATAGACAGTCATTTTACAGTCATCATTTCTGCTATAGACAGTCATTGTACAGTCATCATTTCTACTATAGACAGTCAGTGTACAGTCAACATTTCTGCTATAGATAATCAGTGTACAGTCATAATTTTTGCTAAAGACAGTCTGTGTAAGTCAACATGTCTGTTATAGACAGTCATTGTACAGTCAACATTTTTGCTATAGACAGTCAGTGTACTGTCATCATTTCTGCTATAGACAGTCAGTGTACAGTCATCATTTCTGCTATAAACAGTCATTGTACAGTCATCATTTCTGCTTTAGACAGTCAGTGTACAATCAACATTTCTGCTATAGACAGTCATTGTACAGTCATCATTTCTGCTATAGACAGTCAGTGTACAGTCATCATTTCTGCTATAGACAGTCAGTGTACAATCAACATTTCTGCTATAGACAGTCATTGTACAGTCATCATTTCTGCTATAGACAGTCAGTGTACAATCAACATTTCTGCTATAGACAGTCAGTGTACAGTCATCATTTCTGCTTTAGACAGTCAGTGTACAATCAACATTTCTGCTATAGACAGTCATTGTACAGTCATCATTTCTGCTATAGACAGTCAGTGTACAGTCATCATTTCTGCTATAGACAGTCAGTGTACAGTCATCATTTCTGCTATAGACAGTCATTGTACAGTCATCATTTCTGCTATAGACAGTCAGTGTACAGTCATCATTTCTGCTATAGACAGTCAGTGTACAGTTATCATTTCTGCTATAGACAGTCAGTGTACAGTCAACATTTCTGCTATAGACAGTCAGTGTACAGTCATCATTTCTGCTATAGACAGAATATTTATTTTAAGTGATAAATAGGGTATTTTTTGTCAAAACACAACTTTGTAATATTCAATGTTGCGTAAGGCTCAAATTTATGGATGATGCTTGTCAAAATATGAGGAATATCGCTGATTTCAATGAAGACAGTAATGAGATTAAATGTTTGTAAGGTAACTTGTTTGATGTTAATGTACATAATGTAATGTGTGCCAGAAACATCAGAGAAACACTGTTTGGTACTTTACAAAGTTATGTATTTTTTATACCTTAGAGTATTATATTCTTACTTTTGGTACTTTTGTGTAATCTGAATGTGAGTCATTTATACATTAATATGAGGGGCATTCAGTATATTCTGTCACTGGTCTTCACATATTTAAGATTTTCACAGGAACTGGATTTTTTTCAGGCCAACACTTTAAAGTATCCTCCCCCCCCACCCCCCCCCCCCCCCCCCCCCCCCCCCACCCCCTCGCACAGATACACACATTGAAGTATTGCTGTCCATGACATAATTAAATGCCGCAAAGTAGTCTCCCCTTGGTATACTGTTCAGACACTGAATCATTAGGGCACTTCTAGACTTCTAGTAGCATAGCGTTTACCTGTGAGCATTTTTTTAGCATGGGAACAAGGAAAAAGTCACAGGGGCTTAAGTCAGGGGAATAAGGGAGGTGTTTAACCTGAATAACTTTTCTGTTCCAAGAAAGATTGTACAGTTTTACTTTTGTGGGCAGATGCATTGTCATAGATAAGTTGTATGCCTTCCAAACTGTTACTTGGGCATTTGTTTTGATAAAACATTTTAACAGATATAAGTACCTTATCTGTGTAAGACATGTGTGCAATTGTTCTACCCTCTTTGCAAGGGTTTTGTACAACAGGACCACTAGAATTGAAGAAAATGGCTTATAAATTCTTCTTGGTGCTTTTTGTCCTGAGACTTTGCTTAGAATGACTGGCCAAGCCTGATTTTTACCAAGCCAGTGTTTGTTATTGATGCGCCGTTGGGGCTCAAAATAATAAACCCAAGTTTAATCCCCAGTGAGCAAGTCAGAAATTTTCCTAATTACAATTTATATATATTTTCAGAAGCTTTTTTTAGCACAATCTAAATGCTTGGCCTTTTGGTCAGGTGGCAGCAAGTGGGGGATCCATCTTGTCCAAAGCTTTTTAGCTCTACTGACCAGCAGGGCTTATGTCTTGGTAAATTGTCCATCCATTAAC
This sequence comes from Panopea generosa, assembly GCA_029582155.1. Taxonomy (NCBI): domain Eukaryota; kingdom Metazoa; phylum Mollusca; class Bivalvia; order Adapedonta; family Hiatellidae; genus Panopea; species Panopea generosa. The sequence goes on along the minus strand of CM055899.1, from coordinate 63,636,483 downwards.
ATTTTTCTTGTAATGCGATAGCACTTCATTTTTTATTGAATTATAACCAAACTTGCACAGCAGTTATATAACCATAAGATCTTGGGCAATTTTTTGAACCAGCGTCATACGGCCACCAAAGCGCTGCCAGAGCGCTTATAAGCATATTTTAAGCTAAACTTCAAAAACATTTTCTCTGAAAGTTCAAGGCCTAGACATAAGATATTTTACATGTTGCATTGCATGGGTTACAGTCCCCTAAATGATTGGTTGGGGTCAAATTTGGGGCCACCACAGGGGTCACTGTTTCAAAAATAGTTATATAGGGAAAGTGTTGTACACGCGATAGCACCTTCATTTTTTAGCTCTACTGGCAAGAAGTGCTTATGCGATGGCGCGTTGTCTGTCGTCCGTCGTCTGTCGTCTGTTAGCAGCACTTTCTCTGAAACCACTAGGCCAATTAAACTGAAACTTCACATGCATAATTCTGTTGCATAGGAGATTTTTTTTTCGATCTGAAATTCAAGATGGCCGCCATTACTAAAAATAGTCCAAAACTTAAAAAATCTTCTTCTCATGAACAACCCAACAGATTTTCAAAATGTTTATGTAGTAATGATGACCAACTATAGTATTGTTAGATTTGTTCAAATGGTGTTCCTAGGATTAAATATGACCCCGCCCTGAGGGTTCAATTAGGGGACACATGTCATTATAATATTATTTTTTTTTTAAAATTGAAATGATTTTGCCAATATCTTCACAGAAGCATTGTTTGGTGAAGGAGGTTCAGATTTGTAAAAATTAATGGGTTCCACTGTCTTAAGGGGTCAGGAGGGGCCTCAAAAGGGTAAAAATTCAGAATTACTAAAATCGTTTTCTTGACAACCGGTATGTCAGATTTGTTCATATTTGGCATAAATTATCCCTATGTGTAGGGTTAAAAATGACCCCGCCCCTGAGGGCGTGAGTCAGTAAAGCGTCCTCAGGCCCTCTTGGGCCTCTTGTCATTGAATCTTAACCAAACTTGCACAGCAGTTATATAATCACAAGACCTCTAACAAGTTCTTGAACCAGCACCATTCGGCCACAGGGCTTTTTAGCACATTTTAAGTCAAATTTTAAAAAAACATTTTCTTTGAAAGTTTATTGGCATACACCTTAGATATTTTACACGTAGCATCTGTTGTCAGTAGGGCGTTCAGGTTCTCTTTGGCCTATTGTTTAATTTTAAACAGTTCGTCAGAATATGATATTAGGTGCCTTCTGAAATACCTAGACTATAAGCTGTCTGGGAAACAATATACTGTCCATCTTCTTCTACCATAGCTCTTAGACTGCATCAATGTTTTCCTGGGCAGTTATCTTCTTGCAGGCGTATGTTGACCCCCTTTAACTTCTTAACTCAATGAAAAACTGTTCTTTATGTTATGGTAAAACTATCATATATATGACAAATTTCAGAATAAATCTTTTGGCGATAACTGCACAGAAACTCGGGCTTTAATGTAAGTCCTTATTTCTAATTTTTCTTCAGGTTTCATTATGACATTGAAATATAGTCACTTTACATGAGTGTGTATCATTCAACAATGAATATATTGGTAAATTATAATCAGATTAAATTGAGAATTTGCAGGTGTATTGATTAAACATCCCCAAACAATCAAACAAGTTTTTCATGTTCTTAAGCAACATTGTTTCTATGGAAGGCCATTAGTGACAGAATTTATTGAATGCCCCTCGTAATAGTCAGATTGTTTTGTGTGGCACTATGATTTATGAAACTAAAACAGTGTGAATTGATCATATTATAGAAAAGATTGGCAAAAGATAATTAAATGAATACCGGTAAAAAGAAAAAAATCATTAAATTCGAGCAGGTCATTTTTTGTTGTAAAAATGAGAAACAGTATTACAGCAAACATACATTGACAGGAAAACATAATAGAAAAAGAAAATATAAATACTTCGATTAAAATTACCATGGTTGTAAAGGATGTGTAAAACTGGGATTTTACAACATGGTTTGTAATTAATGACATGGAATTAAACTGTATTACAGATACAGGAAACGTGATATTATCTGGGAAGAATTTGCGAACGGATGGTTCAAACACTTTTGTTAGGAGCTCTCAGCACTTAAATTAAAATTTATGTCTTATAATTAATATATATACCAATATATATATATATATATATAGTATGTAAGTTCATAATTGACATGGTATTAATTTGGAGCAAACAGGGATTATACAACTCAAGTTCTTTTTCTGTATGACTTTCATTGTATAACAAGTTTCACTTTGGTGACCCAAATTATATATTTGTATATGCATAATAAAAAATAAGATATAATAAATGTATGATGGTCAACCTTTTAAGAATTTAATTTAATTCTAAGCGTAGTGCTAGCCATGTTTCAGTCCTGCGCAACCTTACTATTCGCTGAAATCTACACCCACCTCTTTTTATATATTTTAGTGCACTGGATTGAAATAAAGTTTACAATGGTCATGATCCAGAGTGCTACAGTTGTGTCTGATAATATTTTGCTTGTCTTGCATTGACTAAAATATAGGTTACTGTTTGAATGAGAAGGAAAACACCTCCACGCTTAGGAGTATATTTTTGATTGAATAAAATTTTGTAAAGAATATCATATGAACAGGTTAAATTCCATTTGTATTGCTTTTTAATTAGTACTTAGTACTATTTTCAATCAAAGAAAATATTGATATACCTACATGTGTTATATTTTGTAAATTGTCAGTTGTTTGGTACAATATTTTGTCATATGGCATACTAATGATTACAGCTGTATTGTGTGGGCAGTGATCAAAATAGAACAGAATTAAATGACAGTTGATAGAAGAGAAGATCATTTTTTATATGTTTAAGTTTGCATGTAAAAACATATGTGATGAATAATACAGATAAACAAAGTACATCAGTCAAATGTTTTTGAGCTCGCTTGGACGAATGTCCAGGAGAGCTATTGCCATGACCGCGGCGTCATTGTCGACATCGTCGCGTCATCTGTAGACACCCAGGTTAAACATTTGCGCTTAGTTGCGTTTAAGTTTTGGTGTTTGCCTCCAATTTCAATCTTTGCATGGGTGGTGAGTTTTATCCCATCAACGAGCTTTGTTGTCTTCTGGCAACTCTTGTTTGGTATCTTTATAATGTTAGTAACTTTTATACACTACAGTATTGTGTTCTAATGTTGGAAACTTGTATATGGACTGAAGTTTTGATTATATCTGAATAATAAGTACCAGGAAATATTGAATCTACACTATGTTATTCACTGAAAACAAATTTGCCTAAAGTAAAGTAGATTAAAATTACAAGTTACGAGTTATAGGCAGACACAGTTAAACAGATGCCGATATTTGGTGGCTAGTTCCCAATTCAAAAATCATGTTTTTTTTCCAAATTGAGGCTAAAAAAGTCTAAAAATGAAAAAAAAATTCTTACACTAGGGGATACAATAACACAATTTGTAATATCTGATAATTATTGGTTAGAACATGATCTTGATAGTGTAACATGCTTCATTTTTCAGTTTGCTAAAAACTCTTAAAATAATATGCCCTAAATGGCAGTTTTTTCCCAATCTTGAGGGCTTGGGCCTCTTCCTAATTCAGAAAAAGGCTCTGAGTCACTTTCATGAAATATGGAGTTATCTAAATACATTCATTATCCAACTTAAGTAGCTATTCCAATAAGCTTCTAGCATTTGTATCACGTGATTGTATATAAGAAATCATTATTGTAAACTTCAAACCGGAAGTGTCCCGAAAATCTGGGTAGATTTTTCGTATTGGACGGTTCAACCGTCCCAAAAATCTGGATAGATTTTTTCGTATTGGACGTTAAGGAAGGTAACTCTAACTATATAAATACTCCGCATATCTCAGATATAACATGTAAGAGAAATCACTGAGGCACTCCCAATGAATATTGTGTTGTTTGAAACAACAAGCAACATATATTTATTCGAGAAATTAGAGTATGATATGTATTATTCAAAAACATATCAATAGATATTTGATGAAATATAATTTAAAAAAGTAAGAAAATAGCTGCTGTGATAAAGGAATTAAATTAATATTGATACTTTCTTTAATATTATCAAATAATGTGGTAACCTCAACTACATGTTATTTTCCATATTTTAAAAAAAATGACTATTAATGTTAAAATAAATTGTTTTATAAAATTTTAATCTGATGTTGTGTTTCATATGAAAAGAACTTGAGGTGAATAATAAAAAAGGTCATTATACAGTTCATTGTACAATATGGATTTTATTGTACTCGTCAATGTTGTGGTGAAAACCTGTATTGGACTCAGCGCCTGTGGTGTCTCGTCCAAAACAGGTTTTCACCACAACATTGACGAGTACATCATAAATCCATATCATACAGTGAACCTTATAGTATATTGGATAGTTCAGTGCATGAAATGACAGTGTGTCTTAGTATTTTCATTTAATACTTAGACTAGTTTATTAGTTTTGTTAGTTTAGATGTTTTATAAATCGTATAAGTACATGTTTGATGTTTCAAATACCATGAGGCAAGTAGTAAAGAGAATCAATATTTTATGTCATGCAAGATGAATTCATATAATCATGATGGTATGCAAGAATCTAGTTATTGTTGAAGCTATTGCTAGTGGTATTACATAATTTGTATGATATAATACTGAAAAAACTCAAGTCACTTGTAGTTACTTACCTGCTTATCTGCTAAAACTCATTTGGTTAATATAGATAAATTGTGTCTCTTCATCAGCTTTGTAGGAATAAAGGGGCAGCTAGTGTTGTGTAGCAACTTTCATTAAAATTTGTTTATGATATTTGTTTTGAATTACTGAAAAAGGTGTAAAATTTCATTAAAATTTGTTTATGATATAATAATCAATTATTTTTTGAATAAATAAAAATTATGTAATATTGTAAACTTTGAAAATTTACGAATTGTCCAAAATTTAAATATTTTAGTATTTTGATGCAAATGCCCCTTTTTCGCAGTTATCTTTTTAGGTAAGTGATCATTTCTTGAAATTTTAATGTAGATATCAGGGCTCGAATTTAAGCACTCGCCACTTGCAAAATGCGAGCTGTATTTTGAAAATGCGAGTTGAAATTACTTAAGCTGGCATTTTTTTGCGAGTGGATTTCAAGTTGAGAAAATTACTTATTATATTGATTTTATTGATTTTTGAAAATAAACAAGTGTTATCCTGGTAAAAAAACGAGTTCTTGTCAATTTTACCCAATGTCTTTTGCTTCTCGCGCCAAATTACCCCTAGCAGCACGATTGTCAATTCATGTATTAAATAGTTAATATTGGAAGACTGCGTCCAATTGTTTTTGATCTCGAGTTCATTCTGCAAAAAGGAAGTAAAGTTAAAACCCGTCAACAACATAATGAGTAGACTGCGTCTAGTTTGATCGATCGCGCACTCACTCTATAAAATAAAAGTAAAGTTGAAACCCGTCAAATTTATTGTTTACATATTTTGTCAGCTGTTAAAATGGCTGATAAAATAACATCTTTTTCTCCACTGAACCGATGAATGGAAGCGAGTCCCAACAAGAAAAAAGAGAAATAATCCTTCTGTTAATACTGTAATGAAATGGAAGCGACAGCTCAATATCACACTAGGCTATAAACTTGACAATGACAAAATGGTGTGTCAATTGTAGAAACCACGTGATCGACAGATCATCCATAATAATTAAACTATATTACTATGATATCACAACATTTACACATGTTAAACAATCGTCCTTGACTAGATCTAGATCTAATTTTAAAACGAACGGCCATTGGCTATATTAATTCTATAAATAGAAATGTGTGTATGTCTCAATCTCAGTCTCTGTACACTTGTTATTGTCGAATCCACGATTCATATTTTTGTTTAGTTAAAAATGTTTATTTATGATATATCATTGTATGCATTTATATATGGTAGTATAATAAATAACAGACAATTTTATTTTTTAAGTACTGCTTTGAAATTGAAATACCTTAACATAATAATAACCTTGATACCATTGTCTATAAAATATATACAAGCTAATAATACATATTAAATAAAACGCGGACTTTGAAACAATTAATGTTGGGTTTATTTAGACATTGAGGACTACAAGTTTCTGCGAAAATTGGTTTGGCTAGTTGGTTTCAAATTTGGCCAGTTGAAATTTTAGGCACTGGTCAAAATTGCCAGTGCACAAAAAAGTTAAATTCTAGCCCAGGATATATATTATTTTGTTTTAGATAAATCTTTGTTCTACCATAATAAGTATACAGTGTGAAAGTTTAAAAAGTTTCAGTGTTTTCTCCAGAGTGTGTTTCCTGCATTTTTGACGCAATTAAATCTCATTTAACGCAATCAAGATTGTTCAGTGCGTCCTCTATGATGCAACCTTAAAAATACAGAAATTCAAACTACCAAATTTGTTTTTGCAAGCTGGTTTCAGAGTTATTTTTACAATGCTAGCTGTTTTAACAGATCACAGGTCTGATTCAGGGAAACCCCGGTCACATGGTTCTACTAAGTTACGTAAACATTTTATTGATGCAATTGCATAGATGATTATGATCACATGTTTTATTTAATGTTCCGCAAAGCAATATTGTAGTTTGAAGACAACATTTGTGAAAACAAATGTATGCTGCAACAATAGCACTGATATATACCCAGTTTTAGGTTGTTTGTATATAAAGATGAAATGTGGAAATCGTGAAACTTTTCAAATAAGTTGTTTAAGAGGTTACGACGATACTCTATCTTTTTGTATTCTAAAAGGTATCAAGACGCATGCGCGACATTTTAATACCAGTTTAAACATTGGCTGGTCCAAGTTTTACAGTGGTATTCCCAGCGCGGTTTGTGTTTCTTTAATGCACGATTAAAAGGTTATTGCAAAAAAAAGAAATTAACTTTTAGAAAATTATATTCATTTTGAAAAATGATTACATAATTTCAGAAATTTAAATATTTTGTGTTAAGTTACCATTAGAATGTTTTTATATTATTTTTTTAAGGTAACATTACTCTAAAATGAGTCTAGCTATGGGCCAGAAGAGAAGTGCTTTTTTTGGGGAAAAAACAACAAAGAGTTTAATGCTTGGTAACACTAAACAAACAGCTCAGCCGAAATATAAAATTTTGAAATAGTTTTACTGTTTATCATTTAAAATAGTAAGGGCCTTGGTGATTGAACTGTGGCCATGACATTTGAAAAATTCATGGCCCTAGTTTCTAGTTGTTGTAACTTGTTGCCAAAAGTGAAACATTCCTTTGAAGTTAAATTTTTTTGAAGTTGTTAACTTAAGTTGCAGTGAAGTTTATTTATATGTTGTCATTATATGTAGTCCAAGATAGTTAATTCAATTAGGAAATATCTGAGGTTTGCATGAATATATTTGTGAATGTTATTCCTTTTAACACTGCAGTATCCAAAAGAAACAAAATGATATTATAGATGTATATCTGTACAATCTCCTGCAGTTCAAAATACCTTTCCGGTTTTTTTTTTTAGTATTTACCTCTTTCGGTTCGATAAGTTAAATTATGTAACAGTACTCTCATAAAATGAAGTAACACAAAACAACATTTATATGTTGGAAATTTTATAAATTGTCACAACTTTTTGTATTTAAACTTATTTTATTATTGAGAAATGGATTCTATGGTAAAATAGGAATAGTTTGGATTGTTATTAATAATTGAATTGGTTCAACTTTTGTGTTAAATTTCAGTTTAATTTGAAATATTGCTTTTAAGAAAAACAGTCTACACACTGTTAACAATATTTACATATTTCTATGTGATATTGGTCACCTTGGATATTGATGAAAAACACAATTGATAGTTAGTTTATTTGTAATCGTGTTATATTCTATTCTTTATGTTATTCATTTAGTAACCACTTGGCATCTGTGACTTATATTAAATCGTAAATTGTGTAATAAAAGTTTTATTGGAACTGCAATATGTTTTAAGAATCAGCCCATTTATACCGTGTGGCACAATTTGAACTCATGTTTTTCTGTCTTGCAGTGCCCCATATAAGAATTGACTGAATAGGGTGAAAATTATTCAAAATTAAAACCATTGAGTGAAATCTTATAATCAAAGAATTAAATGGGAGATTTTCACTCAGTAAGTCTACAATAATTGAGTGAAATATGAAGTATTGTCTAAATGAAACATATCAATTGTTTTTCCTCGACTAAACTAGCCTATGGTAAATGCACAGTATTGCAAAATTGTTGCTGCCTGCAACTCTTGAATTGCATTACTGGTTTCAGTATTGTATCAAATGTTGCTGCCTGCAACTCTTGATTTGCATTACTCGTTTCAGTATTGTATCAAATGTTGCTGCCTGCAACTCTTGATTTGCATTACTCGTTTCAGTATTGTATCAAATGTTGCTACCTGCAACTCTTGATTTGCATTACCAGTTTCAGCATTGTATCAAATGTTGCTGCCTACAATTCTTAAATGATCAAACTAGTTGCTTCCTGCACCATGCAGCTGCCAGCAACTCAGAATTTCTGGCTAATTTGTCATTGGCAATGTCAAATAATATTGTTTCAAAAATACTTATTGAAGAAATGTGTGTTGGGGGCACAAAGTAACTAAACATTGTACTTTGATTTGGGTTAGAACATAATTTTTCCTTTGCAAGCTGGTATTTTTGTTCTCACTTAACATTTTGTCAACATGTGTGATCTTGATCATCTAGATACTATCAAAACCATGTACAAATAATATGCAAACTCCTGTATAAGAAGGCTGAATAAAATAGTATTCATCTCTACTTTCACTCTGCTAATAGCTAGCAAGGTACAAACCGTACTTACCTGATAGCAACCAGTTTATCTTTATCTGGCTGCAACCTGTTTAACGAAATACAGGAAATATGAAACATTTGTTTGGATTTGCAGGTATTTAAGTAATGTTTTCAGTGAAAGGTAAAATTATTTGCGTAACAGTACCAGTACCGCTTAAAAACAAAATTGTTTGTGTTTTCCATGAATTTGTTTTAGTGAAATATGCAGCGTACCTGGAGCACTCACTCACAGTCTTGGATTAGAATAATAATTCTTGCATACCGGATCTATGGACAGCTACATTATTACTGGGGTTGAATATTTCTATTTTACCCTAGAGACGATATAAAATTCTCCTGCTCTGACATTGAAACATCTTTTTAAATATTACATGTATAACATATCTTTTGTGATTTAATCTTAAATGTTTAGATAAATTAAAACAATTACTCAATTTGTTTCATATGCAAGAAAAAGAATCATTCATGGGTTTTTTTGTTCGTTAAAAAATTATGTCACCTGTGATAACTACTTTCGCTGGAACTCAAGTTTATTCCTGCCAAAACAGTTATCCTCACGACGTTATAAATGTATCTTTAATGGGTTAAAGTGTGGATGGAAAATTCCGTCATAAGGTATAACTGTAGAGTCTCGTTACTGCCAAAACAGCTATTCTGAGTGATGGAATTTCTATCCACACACAAAACTCCAATGATAGATATTTTTTCTTGTATACAACCCTTACTGTGTGATTTTTTAAAAAATTTATTCCATTTTTTTTTTTGTCATAGCACAAGGATACCTTCAATAATATTTATGAATGAATATGTCAGTGCGAGAAATTCGTCATAGTGGGAGGATTTTATGAAAGGTGTTTGTCATAACATGAGGCGGAAAGGATAAATGCATTCAGGAGGTGTAGAATGCAAAATCCATAACCGGTATGCGGTAGGCAAGAATATTCTCTCTGAATCTCAAACTGTAAGATTCTCATTATGTTAATGGAATTTAAAGGATACAATAACTCATCCTGTTCATAATTACAACAGCGACTAAATGACAGAGACTTCCAGATCATTATCAGTCCAACATATATATATATATATATACATGGCTGAAATTTTGAGTTGCACCTTTTAATAGTATAAAATTTCTTCAATAACTCTTTGAACCTTTTTCTGAATTTAATAATTTTGTTACCAATGTAAAGCCAAGAAAGATATTGACTTTTTCCAATTATCAATTATTTAATATTTTAATTCTGAATCAACTTTTTAATGGTTTGAAAATGAAAAATGTTGAAATTTTTATGATATACTTCTTTTTTTTTAACCAAAAAGGTAGTGTGGTTGTTTTAACAAAAACAATTTAACTGTCAAACACATCATATGAATAGAAATTTAAAGTAAAAAGAAGAAGTAAGCATAAATTTTATATTGATATTTAAAGAATTTTTTTCTTATTTCTTACTTTAAAAGATGATTGCAATAGTTTTTCATGCACACCAACTCAGTGCACAAAGGGAAGCAATTTTGTCAAGACCTGCCAGAGTCACTACATACCGCTATACTACAACTGACACTATATCGGATGTCAGTCATTTACGGATACCGTAACGCCTGAATTTTATCTCTTATATTGTGTCCAATATATGAAATAATGCATACTGGTATAAAATAATTGTTTTTAGCAATTTAACCTAAAATATGAAATATGTAATTATGCTCAATTAGTATAAAAAATTTTTGCAATTGCAGTTTATTTAACGATGGTATACTTTAAGGGCTATTTTTTCTCAAATTATGCGGTAAAGTGTATATTTTATTTTGATTGTCATTAGAATATGACTTAGAGAGTATTTTATGAGGATTTAAGCAAAATTTATCCATACACTATATCAAAATATTAAAAAACGCATATTATTACAAAATTGGCACTGAAATGATTTTGTTTTTAAAAACCCTAAACAGTTAAGTTCAAGCTTATAATTATCATTTCCATTAAAATTAATATTATAATAATTTGCAAGCATATAATGTAATAGTTTTAATTAAAAACTAGATGTAAACAATTTTAAATGATTTTTTTCGCATTGCTTGTTAAATCTCCTTCTTTCAAGGTAGGGTATGTTTATGAGGAGGTAATACCAAAAATCTGTATGGTAACATGTGTTTTTTATTTCTAATATTGCATCAACATACAGTAAACTTAAATAGTGGGAAGTTTCATAAAATTCTATCCATGTGAAAAATTTGACAAAATCTATAGCAATCATCTTTAAAATGAGATAGGATGATCACAAAACAATTAACTGTCTGACAGCATAAACATTATTTATTTAAATTAAAAAAAGAAAAGTTTACCAACCAAAGTAACAATCAAGACCTTTCATTTTATATGTCTCTGGTTACAACATGTACTTTTATGTATTTGCAGTATTTGCTAACTCTGCAGCTGATATCATTGATGTATTCCACTAGACAAGAATACCTACCTACAAGTACAGTGTTTTATCAACATTCTGGAGTCATTGTTCCCCTTCATCAAGTGTACAGCATTCCTTTACTATGGTCTGGTAAGTATTATGAATTCATTCAAAGGGATATAACTCAAATATGTCTTAATGTAACAATTTCATCAAGTAGACAGGATATCTTTACAATGACCAGCTAGTCTGGTTAGTTAGACAAATTCATTCAAAGGGAGATAATTAAAATATGTCTTAATGTAACAATTTCATCAAGTAGACAGGATATCTTTACAATGACCAGCTAGTCTGGTTAGTTAGACAAATTCATTCAAAAGGAGATAACTCAAATATGTCTTAATGTAACAATTTCATCAAGTAGACAGGATATCTTTACAATGATCAGCTAGTCTGGTTAGTTAGACAAATTCATTCAAAGGGAGATAACTAAAATATGTCTTAATGTAACAATTTTATCAAGTAGACAGGATATCTTTACAATGATCAGCTAGTCTGGTTACTTAGACAAATTCATTCAAAGGGAGATAACTCAAATATGTCTTAATGTAACAATTTTATCAAGTAGACAGGATATCTTTACAATGACCAGCTAGTCTGGTTAGTTAGACAAATTCATTCAAAGGGAGATAACTAAAATATGTCTTAATGTAACAATTTTATCAAGTAGACAGGATATCTTTACAATGATCAGCTAGTCTGGTTACTTAGACAAATTCATTCAAAGGGAGATAACTAAAATATGTCTTAATGTAACAATTTTATCAAGTAGACAGGATATCTTTACAATGACCAGCTAGTCTGGTTAGTTAGACAAATTCATTCAAAGGGAGATAATTAAAATATGTCTTAATGTAACAATTTCATCAAGTAGACAGGATATCTTTACAATGATCAGCTAGTCTGGTTAGTTAGACAAATTCATTCAAAGGGAGATAATTAAAATATGTCTTAATGTAACAATTTCATCAAGTAGACAGGATATCTTTACAATGATCAGCTAGTCTGGTTACTTAGACAAATTCATTCAAAGGGAGATAACTAAAATATGTCTTAATGTAACAATTTTATCAAGTAGACAGGATATCTTTACAATGACCAGCTAGTTTGGTTAGTTAGACAAATTCATTCAAAGGGAGATAATTAAAATATGTCTTAATGTAACAATTTCATCAAGTAGACAGGATATCTTTACAATGACCAGCTAGTCTGGTTAGTTAGACAAATTCATTCAAAGGGATATAACTAAAATATGTCTTAATGTAACAATTTTATCAAGTAGACAGGATATCTTTACAATAATCAGCTAGTCTGGTTACTTAGACAAATTCATTCAAAGGGAGATAACTAAAATATGTCTTAATGTAACAATTTTATCAAGTAGACAGGATATCTTTACAATGATCAGCTAGTCTGGTTACTTAGACAGATTCATTCAAAGGGAGATAACTAAAATATGTCTTAATGTAACAATTTCATCAAGTAGACAGGATATCTTTACAATGATCAGCTAGTCTGGTTACTTAGACAAATTCATTCAAAGGGAGATAACTAAAATATGTCTTAATGTAACAATTTTATCAAGTAGACAGGATATCTTTACAATGATCAGCTAGTCTGGTTACTTAGACAGATTCATTCAAAGGGAGATAACTAAAATATGTCTTAATGTAACAATTTTATCAAGTAGACAGGATATCTTTACAATGACCAGCTAGTCTGGTTAGTTAGACAGATTCATTCAAAGGGAGATAACTAAAATATGTCTTAATGTAACAATTTTATCAAGTAGACAGGATATCTTTAAAATGACCAGCTAGTCTGGTAAGTTAGACAGATTCATTCAAAGGGAGATAACTCAAATATGTCTTAATGTAAAAATTTTATCAAGTAGACAGGATATCTTTACAATGACCAGCTAGTCTGGTTAGTTAGACAACTTCATTCAAAGGGAGATAACTCAAATATGTCTTAATGTAACAATTTTATCAAGTAGACAGGATATCTTTACAATGACCAGCTAGTCTGGTTAGTTAGACAAATTCATTCAAAGGGAGATAACTCAAATATGTCTTAATGTAAAAATTTTATCAAGTAGACAGGATATCTTTACAATGACCAGCTAGTCTGGTTAGTTAGACAGATTCATTCAAAGGGAGATAACTCAAATATGTCTTAATGTAACAATTTTATCAAGTAGACAGGATATCTTTAAAATGACCAGCTAGTCTGGTTAGTTAGACAAATTCATTCAAAGGGAGATAACTCAAATATGTCTTAATGTAACAATTTTATCAAGTAGACAGGATATCTTTACAATAACCAGCTAGTCTGGTTAGTCAGATAAATTCATTCAAAGGGAGATAACTCAAATATGTGTAATGTAACAATTTCATCAATTAGACCGGATAACTTTACAATGACCAATTGGTCTGTTTAGTTGGTTTAAACTTATTTATTTTACTTTGATTGTGAAACCAGTTCTTACAACTTAGGCAAATCACGAAGTCTTCCTGGTTAGAACCAGTACTAAGCATATGCGGAAATGTCTTGCTCAAGGACACCACACATAGCCGGGGCGGAGGATCGAATCCTGTATAGTTATATGAATTCATTCAAAGGGAGTTTACCTAAATATGTCTAATATAAAGTTGCTTAGATGAATGTGGATTTGTATCATTTTTAAACACATAACTTATATTATGAAATCCAGTTTATTTCGGAGAGGAAGTCATGATGACCTTAGAAAATGTATTCATCGTATACAGAAATCAGAGTTGAACCATGTTCCTTTTTTTGCAAGTAGCTGACATTAGCCTTGTATTTATTTTTGTTTGGACCAAGCTGAGCTTAAATTATGAGTGTTCTTAACTTTTTACTCCATATTCATTTTAACTGGACTCTTCCAAACTCAAAAGCCACACATAGTCAATTTTCATGAATATATACATTTTACCTATTTATTGTGATAGAGCAGAAAACAGTGCAGAACATGTTCTGATTGCTTGTTACGAGCAATCAGAACTGGTTCTACACTGTTTTCAAAAGCCTTCTATATTAGAGGTGTTCAAAGGTGTCCATATGAAGTAAAGGGTCAATTAAGGTAGCACCATAGATTCCTCAGAACCCATTCTTTAGATAAAATTTACCTGACTTTTAAGTTAAGAATTGGTATTTGTCTGAATATTTAAGTTAACTCAGTTGGTAGCGTGTCTGACTATCAATCCAGGCAGTTTCAATACCTGCCCAGTCACAGTCATTGTGATGACTGATATACTACATTTCATCTCATTACTTTTCCTCTCTCTCTACTGATTCAAGTAGGAAAGTTATCAGTTGCTTGTGAAGATGAACTTGGCACTGGATAACCTTAAGTGGTTAGGTTAACTGATTGCTGTAAATCCTTAATGGCACAAATGACACTAAATATTCAAACAAACAAACACATTTTCTGTTCTCTTGAATATCTTATACATTACCTGATACCAATAAAAGTAAGTGATTTAGTCTAATTATTTATGGCTTTTATCAATACAATTTCAGTGGCATGTATATAAATTAGATGTAAGATAAGGTCAATCTTTTTTAGTGTTAAATAAAAATGTTTTACTTTTAATGAAACACTATCGGGTGAAACAAATTTTACAGCAGAAATTGATTTTGAGGGACAAAATCACTGCAAATTCAATGTTACCAAAACAGAAAACTTTTAGATACAGTCCTTTGCATTAAGTTCAATAAATGAGCATAAACTGTTGTGATAAAACTTTCAATTTTTTTTCAAATTGGTATTTGACACATATTAAACCAAGTTATAACATAAATATTATGATTTTTTTAAAATTTTCATCAATCAAAATTTCGCATTGAACTGTGCCAATTTAAAAAAATCTTTTTGTGGTATTTCAAAAAGTATTCGGCTGAAGCATGTTTATTAATGATTAAAGAAACTTCAACTGATGCATACTTTATTTTTTCCTCCAAAGTTTGTTGTTCACAAAATGTTAAAACTGTGAAACTGTATCACCCTACCCATAGTGACATACGTATCTTTATCAGGTTTTAAACAAGTCATAGTGTGATTGATTGATTGATTGATTGATTGATTGATTGATTGATTGATTGATTGATTGATTGATTGATTGATTGATTGATTGATGCTTATTCAAGTTAAAACACACATATACAGATTACATTAAATATATAAACTCTATTACAAACAAAAGATAGATGAATTAGTAAAGGTAATTTTGTAACTATCAACCATATTATATAAAATCAAAAGTATTGCAAATTATTAAATACAAAGTATCATAGAATGCAATTTTTGAAAAAATCCAATGTAAAAAAATTAATGATCTATCACAATAAAATATTCTATAGAAAACTATTGTAACTTAAATGATATGGATGGCAAATTTCAAAGAAGTATTCAATTATATTAATGCAACATTGGACATACATAATAGTGTTAAACAACCTTGGATTGCCCATTAAGCCTGAAAGTTTTTTTCCAATGAAATCCTTGGTACTAAATTTACTCAAGTATACATTACAAAATTGCAATTAAATTAAATAAACACAATATAAAGTTGAAGACTTATGGAATATTCCCATATTAAATATATTTGCCATTTATAAACGTAATTTTGTACACTGTGTCCATACTATAGGAGCGGTTTGGAGCAAGATGACATGAGGATTACGTACAAATACCTCACTACCTCCCTGGTTCCTGCATATCTGGAACAAGAGCTGGGAGCCAGCAGTCAGCCTTCACAACACATCCACAGAAACATGCCACTACCTAATGTGGGAAGTGTGCATTTTGGAAACTATGCATCAAAATGTAGGTAGTGATACTCTTAACAAAACAACAATTTACTGATAATCTCTACCTTGTATATATGAAAATAATTCAATATTTCTACTGGTATATCTTTTCACTTGTTCAATAAATACTGAATATATTGGCATAGGCTAACTTAGCTCACCAGACAATATAGTATTAAAGGGAAAACATCAGGGTTTTTTAAAAATTTTAAAATTATATCATGCCTATGATTTGTATTCACTGACCCCATATTGCCAGAAGGATATCTGCTAAAACATGCTGAAATAATACACTAGAACTTCGTTGGCTTGAACATGGAGGGCTTGAACACCACATTTAGCTCGAACCACTTATCTGGACTCCCAGCTGATTTTGTATATCGATGTATAAACATGTACATGTATGGTATGATGTTGAACATACTTTGGCTTGAACAACCCTTGACTTGAACAATTTTGGTCCAGTCCCGTTGAGTTCGAGCCATCAAAGTTTTACTGTATATTGAAAAGGGATTTCCTAACATGGGCTGCACACCTAGATTGATGAGACTAAAATAGACTTCTCTGCTTAAAATTGCAACATATTTTGTGACGTATTAAATGAGTCATATGATTTCATTTTGATTTTAATTTACGGTAATCTATTGTACAGATTTACATGTAGTAAAAATTGTTTCAACTTAGAATAAGTCTGAATGATGATGCGAAGTTTGTAAAGCACTATTTAAGTGCTGTTCATTTTAAGGTCACCTGAGACTTTGTCTCTAGTGGCCTTTTGCGATTGCCTTTAGTCCGTCATCATGCGTTGTCTGTCTGTAAATAATTGACATTTTCGACTTCTTCTCAAAAACTGTAAGTTCAATCATAATGAAATGTTGTATGCAGCTTTGATACCTAAGGGTGAATCAAATTGTGAATTTTATGGTCCCCACGCCCCTGGGACTATTGGGGCAGGGCCAAAACAGCCAAATTCAAGGTAAACTTTGAAAATCTTCTTCTCAGTTCAGGAAACACTGGTAAACAAATGGTGAGCATGATTATGGATGTATATGGGTCCTTTATAAAAATTGTTAATTGCATGTCCCTGGGACTCATGGTTTGGCCCTGTGGGTGGGACCC
This sequence comes from Panopea generosa, assembly GCA_029582155.1. NCBI lineage: Eukaryota > Metazoa > Mollusca > Bivalvia > Adapedonta > Hiatellidae > Panopea > Panopea generosa. The sequence continues at coordinate 63,619,203 of CM055899.1, read as the reverse complement.
ACTTTACTAAATCTATATAAGAGAAATTGACAAAAATGTTATTTTGTATGACTGAATAGTCTTTTGTGAATGTTTTTTTGATAATCAGGTGACTGTTAAGGCCCATGGGCCTCTTGTTAGAATGTGTATTTTGTTTCAAACTTTCCACTCCAATGTAAATATTGAAGTAATGTATTTGGCATAATAGATTGCATTCAGATTTTATTAATTAATGATGAGATGCTTTTTATCCATTTTCACCCAATTTTCATGCCATTCCAACCTTTTATAGCTTGACTATTCGTATAATAGGGGGGGGGGGGGGGGGTGGGGGGGGGGGGGCAATTGTACTCACTCTGGCGTCGGTTTCGGAGTTGGTTTTTCAGGTTAAAGTTTTTTATCAGGTAAGATATCTATGCAACCACTTATTGTATATGAACGAAACTTCACATGGATGTTCAGCATCATCAATGGATGGAACACACAGAAACAAGAATAATTCTGGGTTGCATTTTGGCAGAAATATGGCCCTTTTGGACTTAAAAAATTTGGTTAAACTTTTTAAGCATGTAAAAGTTTTTGAGCAAGTACATATTTCGTCAACTTGTCATTGGATATGAATGTAACTTCACATGTGTGTTAAGTATCATCAACGGAATGCACAGATACAAGACCCATAACTCTTGGTTGCATTTTGGCAGAATTATGACCCTTAAATATTTTAGCTGGTTAAAGACTTGGAGCAGGTACATATTCATCAACCTATCATTGGATATGAATGAAACATTTTTTTCGAAATCATCTATGAAACTCATAAGGAAATAAAACATAATTCTTGATTGCCCTTTGACAAAATTATTGCTCTATTAGACTTATTTAACATAATGCTTGATTGCATTTTGGCAGAATTATTTTCCTTTAAGATTTAGAAATTTTGTTAGAGTTTTTTAGCGGGTTAAAGTTTGTAGTGCAAGGCCTTGAGCTTAGATGTCTGACAAAAGTTTAATAGGGTCAGTAAAATTGTGGTCCTCTATCAAATTTGTTCAAAACCATGACACTGGGGTTAAAGTTGACCCACACTAAGGAGTCAAAATTTTACATAGTGTTATATAGGGAAAATTTAAACAAATATTTTTCCATCAAGTTTATTTCAACTATAGATCCTCTTTCTTGCTTCATAAACTGGTAACGATATATGACCCTATGATGTGAAGTGCATATAATGTATAAGTAAAACATTGGAAGAATGTATGATGCGAAAGGCTATGATAAAGGTACATGATTATTTCAATAATGGATCCATTTTCATGAACTGGTACCGATATAATGCTCTTTGATGTGAAGTTATTGTCCTGTATTGTGTATATACGTATATATGTATAAAACTGAACAACTTACAATGTAGAAGGATATTCAGCATTGATAAAATGTGTGTACATGTATTTATAAAAATTATATGACTATAGATCCATTGAAATTAGTGCATAACTATATCGCATATGTAAAACATTGATAAGGACTCTTGAAACAGAATAGTATCTCAACAGCAACTGTAGCTTACACTTTATTTTAAATTCTTGCTGGAATTATTTCAGGTAATGATTAATTAGAATGGGTTGATATGCTTGATCAACTTATATTATTTTAGTCATGCAATTGTAGCATTTAGGGTTATTGTACGTACATGGTATGCCTTAAGTTAGGTATTGGCACAACTATTGGGTTATTTGTCATCAATTGTTAATGAAGTTATTAAGAAATTTTAAGACAAATGTAACAAATGACAAATGCTGAATTAAATAATATAAGACAATATGAGCCATCCATTCGCATTGTTGTTTTCAAAAATACAAAAACTGTTGATAATGAAAATGAATATTATTGTTGAATTATTTTGCTAATTCATTTGTAACAGACTAGCAATAATTAATTTTACCACCCCTAAATTGTTTAATTGTCTTACATTTGGTACTAATTTAATGAAAAAGCTGTTGTTTTATAACAGTATAGAACTAGTCTAGCATGCTGTCCCAACAGCTCTTGTATATTTCATAAAATAAAATAAAATAAAAAATAATAAAAAAGAAAACAAATCCTCCCCCCCCCCCCCCCCCCACCCACTCCCCTTTCATCCTTTTTAAGAAAAATTTGGATGATAATCTAGCAATTAATTTATAATGGCCTTAGACAATTAGAGCGTTTTTCCCCCTGATATACTCCCTTTAATTACTAAAACTTTATAATTATAATTATTATACATTTACATGTCTGGTTTAAAATGATAAATGATGGTAAATCTGGTTATATTGAGCCGAGTCAGCATGCTTGGGCAAGGCTTAGATGGAAAAGCCTGATAGCCCATGATACGAAACTAGCAAATTACCAACCAGAACTAAAACCAGCTGGCATTGTTCAGAAATGTGGAGATGGGGCGGGGACAGTTGGTGGTTAAAGGCCAATTCACAGTTTAAATGCCAGCAGCACTGAAAAATGGCCACTTACACTGAATTCTCTGTACTCACTGGAAGTAAAGCATCAATGGAGGAATTTTTTTAAATTTCTAAAGTCGTACGAAACAGATTTGGTTGAAACTTGGCAGATCTGTTCTTGAATGTATAATATTTATGTCATGTGAATATGAAAACAATTTGTATTTTATTAGTGTCACATGCAAAAAATCTTTTTTGAAAACTGTTGTAAAATTCAAATTTTCCTCTAGTTGTGATTGACAGCTGATCTGAGTTCATGACCTGACTCTCCAGCCCAACTTCTATGGAGAAAAGCCACAGTGCATTCCACGTTTTGACATATGTCAGGTAACTAAAATTTATAATAAATGCAATATACATGGTGTTTAGATGTGCAACATGAATGTTTATTGACAAATGTTGTAGGAGTACATGCATTGTATCAAGTACATCATGTACATACTTTGTTATTGTTCCCTTTAGGAAGATTGTGTTGATTTGGAAAACATTTTCATAATCTTCCTTCTGCCTACCATTAGCATAATTGACCTTTTACTAACCTTTAGGCAGTTTTTTTTTTTTTTGTTTTAAAGAAAAATGAAAAACGTTATGATCAGTGAATTGTTTTTGTGGGATTTTGCTTATTCAGTTAACAGTACAAGACTTGTATCATCCTTTAGTATAAATTTTAAGGCATTTTAGTATATGAATATTAAAAGAAGAAGCAATTAACTGATTATAAAGTGTTTTAGAAATTGAACGCAAGAATTAATATTTTATCCAAACTGATTCAATCTTGAATTTATGAAAGTGAACCAAACAATTAGTATATACTTATTATTCATTACAAAAATGTTGATTATTACATACACTGACCATTCATTTTATCTGTAGTAGTTCACACAGCTATCAATCCAAATCACATGTTTATGTTTACAAATGCTAAGATAAGAGCAAGCAGGCCAGTAGTTTAGCCACACCTTCTCTCCCATATTTGCCTAATTCCTTACAAGTAGGGTTTTCTTTGGATAAAAATGGTTATTTGTGCCGCTTATGGATGCAGTTCAGGCGTTGGACCTGGAGTAGGACTGTACCATTTTCTTTTAAATGATCAGAAATGTTTAAAAGTATTGGTTGATGCGACATAGGGAAAAGTTCAAACAAACAAAACATTGAAAATTGTGCGCTTTGCACTTCAAGAATGATCAGTTTGTGAAGGATCCTGTGTTATTAAAGTCACTAGACATTAGCACATCATATTAAAGACTTAAAAGTGATGCAGTTCCGCTTATAACAGCAAAAAGAAAATGTAATGACGGAAATGTCACAAGAGCGTTGTACGATGCATTGCAGTTAAGTTTTTTTGTGTGTTTTTTAAACAAAAGATATATATAGGTATGGAAAAGAAACAGTTACTTGTTGTTGCTGTTGTTTGTTTTTAGCTCATCTAAGCTGAATGTTCAGAAGACGTGAAGTGAGCTATTGTGATAGCTCTGTCTGTCTTAACTTTTGCTTCAAACAACTTCTTTGAAGCCGCTGGACAAATTTTCACCAAATTGTGTGTAAATTGTACATGAAATCCTCTCAGGTTTGGTAAAATCATGGCCATTGGGTCAAATATGGCCCTGCCCCAATGGGAATATCTTTTTTTTTCAAAAATGTTCTCTGAAAAATACAATACAATGCAGCTTTGATATTATGCATGTAGTATCATCTAATAATTTTGTGTCAGCTTTGTTCAATTCATGACCCTTAAATTAAAATTAGCCCCCCTCTAATACTCAGATTAATAATTAATATTCAGATTATATGTGCCATGTTTTCCATTTAGTTGCAAACAGTTGACTGACTGAATATTTTAAAAGTGTTATTTTGATGCCTTTATTTTAAAACTTATTTATTTTGCATCAATTGTGGAAGAAGTTCTTAGACTTAGACAAATCACACTTGAAGTCTTCCAATACTTAAAACCTATGTGGATAAAGTGTCTTCTATCAAGGACATCACGTCGCCATGGCAGAGGATGGAAGCCACGACCCTGGAACTTGAATCTGGTGCTCTACCATTGGACCACATTATGCAATCAAGGCCTAACAGATAATCATTTAACCTAAGTACTTTTTTCCTTGGATCATGGAAGGTTTACAATTACTCAAGTACACCGACCTTCACAAATAGCTGATAACTTTCCCACTTGAATCAGCGGTGAGAAACAAATAAAAATGAGATGCAATGTCATATATCAATAATCATGAAGACTGTGACTGGGCGGGTATTCTAACTCACTATTCCTGGATTGAGAGTCAATACATGCAACTGACAGAGCTAACTAGGTCCAGCTAGCTGCATTGCCTATTGAATATTATGTATCAGAAAATAAATTGTAGTGTAAAGCTGACCATGTAATGTCACAACAATAATTGTAAAAGATGTTTGTATGTACATTTGATTATGGTGTCAGAAAAAATTTATTTGCAACATCATTATTTAAATAGGAATATTGAATCTGTATTTTTCTCATTTTCATTAAGTATAAGTATACCTGTAAGATATGTAATGAAGGCGTTTGTTGATCTTTTATCAATAAAAATTACAGATAAAATTTGAAGTAGACAAAATGAGGGAGGAGTTACAGCAGTAGTCAAGTAGTCATAGTAAAAAAAGACAGAAAATCTACCCTCAATTTCAATGTCAGGTATTTTAAATCAAAAATGGGACCATTTCCTTTGAATAATAGTTAATATTTCAACTTTGATATAATACTAGTAGATAACACTTTTCAAACAGGTATTTTATTTATGTTCATCCCAAAAAGTCTTGTTTCCTGTTCAACCCTGCACTAAGCAAATAGTTATGGTCTCACTTTTCGCACAACGTCATCCGATTCTACATTTTAGCTAGGCAGCAAAGTCCATTCTAATATTTGGATATCGGTTTATTTGGATTGAATTGTTTGCTGATTTTGTTAATTCAATTAATTGTATATATATATGAGCTCACCTGAATATAGCACAAGGTGAGGTATTTCCATCGTTGGTCTGTAAATATTTGTTGTGTGCATTACACTACCATTTATTTTCATTGGACATGTTGGATATTCACAAAACTTACATAGTAGTCATACTGGAATAACTCAGACAAGTTCTTTAACTAGCCAAATCTGATAATAAATGTTGCAGTTATGGCCCTTGAATCATCAACAATTTACTGATATGACATTATATCCACAGAAGCATCTGCAGTTCATCGTCTTCTCTGTGACAAGAGTGAATAAGGGCATATATTTGGTGGTTTCATCTTAAAATCAATAGATTAATAGTCACAATCAATATCAATAATTGCAAAGCTAACAGTTTGTAAGCATTAATCAATACAATTCACAGATCTGTGTTTTCTTAATTAACAGTCACTTCAAAGCAAAAATGTTCCGGTTCATCCAAATCAGATATCAGAGATGTTCCTTCCACAGCAGATATTGGAGATGTTCCTTCCACAGCAGATATCGAAGATAGTCCTTCCACAGCAGCATCAACCAGTACAAGTTCTTGTATGCCAGATGTGGATGTTACAGAAGTGGTGAATACTCTATTGTACTTTGTTAACAACCCATGTATACATGTGGGTAAGTAATTGTGACAATTAAGCTTTTAAAATATAATGCCAACACTTGCGTTGTTAAAAAGGACAAGATTTATGCAATTTCAACTTAAAGTAGTTTCATTTAGTAATTCATTATTATACTTATTTATTTTAGTTTGATTGCGATGAAAGCTCAGAACTTATATGAACTGCTCTCGAGTCCGCTTCCTGGGCAGAACCAGTACTGAGTGTTGTTTTATAAGAGTAAATGGGTCGATGGGGGGATCAAACCCACAACCTATGGCGTGAGTGGCAACATTCTATCAAAAGTTCATTTAGTTTCATTCAGGTCCTGAGATTGTTCATGTAATAATCGACTAGTAAGTGATGTGCTAGTAGATTCTATCCTCAAATGGTCTAACCCAGTTTTTCTAAGTAATATAGGTTGCTTTGCTTATTGAAAATAACTAGTACAGAATATATACACTTTTTATTGTCCAAGCTGATCATGTCCATGTTATAATAGTAAAATTTGCACCTACATACAACTATTGGGAAATCCAGTGAAACATTCATTTTGAAATAAGTAAAAATAACTATTAATAAAAAAAATGAGTTTATTTATAACAAATATTGTTTGTGCCTTTGAAATAATCCAGTTTTTTTTCAGACTTGGAGTCCAGATGATGCTAGTCCGAGCACCACCATGACATTTTTTTTTTGGCCAAAATTTTGATTTTGCATAGTCATTTTAAAGAAAAAGGGATAGAAATCATGAAAAAAAAAAACGCTTTGAAAGTTGATAAAAAAATTTTGGTAGCTGCAATTTGAGTGAGTGGGTAGGAGCACAACACAGTTTTTTTTAAGGACAGCCTGATAGTTTGAGCATGTATAAAACATTATGCTTATGCCCAGTATTTAGTAATTGATTTCTTATTGTGAATGAGTCACTTATAAATAAGCAAAATGTTATGATAAACTTATTGTAATACCAGACTAATTAAGTGGAAGTCATTAAACTATGTGTTTTATATTTAATAAAAATAAGAAAATATATGACCAAAATGTAAACAGATTCCAGGGGATGGTGGAGTGCACTGTCATATGACTGGCCAATAAATATTTTGGCAAGAGCCATATTTTGGCCGCATTTTAAAATATCAATCGAGTAACCTCCCTTAGTTTATCAATATCAGCTTGATGCTTATTTATTGTTATTGAGTCAAATGACTGTATTTCCACGCGTTTTGATAATTTGAATCACATTCACACTAGGCACAGACTAAAAAAAGTTTGTTGATGAAAATTGTTTTGCCAAATAAGGGGAAATGTTAACTATTTGTACTTGTGCAAGAGGCTGAATGTCCACTTGTTTCTAAAGCATCTCAGCAAGAAACTGATAACTTTCCAACTTAATCAGCAGTGAAAAAAGAACAACTGAGACTTGGCTGGGCTTGGATTCAAACTCACGACCCCTTGATTGATAGTCAGATGCCCCAGCAGTTGAGCAGCAAGGTCCTGTTAATGAACTTTTATATTAAAAGACATGCAAAGGAAGAGTATATTGTGTGTATCAATATAGATAATAAGTTCATTTAAAGTTTTGAATACAGTGTAGGCTACTCTCACTTGATATTGAGAATTTGATCCCAGCTTCACCTGTTGGGCTCTCAAAAATACTGACTGAATACCAGATCTAACCTTGAAGCCTACTCGAGAGTTGTTCATATAGCTCTGAGTTTACTTTACAATCAAGCTGAAATAGATTAGTATAAACTTAAGTAACTTAGTTTAAACTTGTTCATTTAACATCACTTGTGTAACAAGTTATTACAACTTATAGGCTGCAGAGCTTCAGATAAGATTTGCATAAATGAGGCATTAAAGTTATTTTACATGCGCTTCAATTACTCAAAGAGTTTTACACTAAAGTCATTTTTGGGGGCGGTGCTTTAGCAGCTGCTCTCAGAGCTAACATGATTTTTTTTCAATACCGCAGATCTACAACCGTGTATCGTGTTAATGCAAACCTAACAACCAATAATCAAATAGTTCTACCCCATGATAAGTGTTCAAACTCGCTATAAACAGTAGAATTGCCTATTTCAACGAAAACATTAATTTTATAACAGACAGTGACGATTTATACCTATAAACAATTGTGTATTGTATAAATTTCAAGTTTATATTCAGTGCTATTAAACATCTGAATCTAGACTTAGTTGTACAATCAGGGGAGATATCGTTGCAGCTGTACTGCATCAGTAATTTCCTATCATTTTCTGTAAACGTTTGATGGGTATTGTTAACATAGTACGTTCCTTTATAACTGTTTCCGGGTTAGGAATTATATCTCAGCATTTCCAGGTCGCAAATTACATGCAGATCCTAATTATTGTCTCACTTTTAAAAACAAATTAATTCTGTGTGTGGTGTTGATTAAGCATTTATTTTCACCTTTGTGCTTATAAGAAATGGCTACTGTAGGTATAAGTGGACTCTAAATGTTCTAGGTTTAGAGAATTTCCGATTTATATGAGCACTCGAATGTTCATGAAGTTTTGTTTATTGTGAACTGGAGTTGAACACATAAAGTTGAGTTGCGCTGCCAGAATTACATTTTCTTACAAATCTTGGAGTTGAACTTACCTACAAATCTTGGAGTTGAACTAACTTACAAATCTAGGGAGTTGAACTTGCTTGCAAATCTTGGAGTTGAATTAAACTACAAATCTTGGAGTTGAACTAACTTAGAAATCTTTGAGTTGAACATACTTAGAAATCTTGGAGTTGAACTTACTAACGAATCTTGGGAGTTGAACTGACTTACAAATCTTGGAGTTGAACTTACTTATAAATCTTGGAGTTGAACTTACTTACAAATCTTGGAGTTGAACTTACTTACAAATCTTGGAGTTGAACTTACCTACAAATCTTGGAGTTGAACTTACTTAGAAATCTTGGAGTTGAACTTATTTACAAATCTTGGGAGTTGAACTTACTTACAGATCTTGGGAGTTGAACTTACTTACAGATCTTGGAGTTGAATTAAACTACAAATCTTGGAGTTGAACTTACTTAGAAATCTTGGAGTTGAACTTACTTACAAATCTTGGAGTTGAACTGACTTACAAATCTTGGTGTTGAACTTACCTGCAAATCTTGGAGTTGAATTTACCTACAAATCTTGGAGTTGAACTTACTTACAAATCTTGGAGTTGAACTTACTTACAAATCTTGGGAGTTGAGCAAACTGGAGTTAAACACATATCTGTTATAGTCTTGGAGTAGAGCTTTTAGAATTTGCAATATGTCTCACTAGGGAGTCGGAATGGTATAACACAAATCTCGGGAGTTCAACCGTTGATAATCAGGGCTTTCCCCAGAAAAAACTGAGGCGTAAGGGCATTTTGTGGCTGTAAAAGTCAAGATAACAGATAAGATTTCAAGTATTTAAGTAAAACAAATTGCCTATCAATTAAGAAATAAACATTTCATATACACACTGTACTTCTTTTATCATTATTATTCCCCACCAGGATCAACAGTTATTCTTTAATTAGATTAACAGCTAGTAATTATCTCATTAAATAAGAATAACTTCTAATTTTTAAGAATCAATATATATTGATAAGACCCTTTGGAGGAGACAGTCTCCTTGCTGTTGGCGATCTGTATCAATTGAAACCAGTTCTTGATTCATGGGTGTTTTCACAAATATACAGAACAACACAGCTTCAGTGCTTAGGCACAAATCTTTGGGTAGACTTGTTTGAATTTTTTGAATTACAAGAAGTGATGAGACAAAAAGATGATCATGCATTTGCTCTGCTTCTGAATAGGTTATGAGAAGGAATACATACAGCAGAAGATCTGGATATATTGAAAAAGCGACACATTCAGAACTTGGGTTTGACTGGCGAGGTCATTAAACACTTACCTCACTTATTCTGTAGAAGAGCTGATACCTACTCTCATTATGCAGCTATACTTTCAGACATACCTGCTTCAGATGTAATTAACATACAAGCCATAGATTCGGTTTCTGGTAATTTTCCATGTTCTCTGCATGACAAAATCCTTTTGAAAATTTCTCTAGATCCAAGTAAGACCATGGGTCTGCAAAAAGATCTGTCACTTGGGATAGGTATGCCGGCTGAACTGTGTGTAAATGTGGACACAGCGGATGGTCTTACCAATGGTGCACCATGTTAGTTAGAAAATTTGACTTTAGAGTAGAAAATTCAACCAGATGTAGTATAGTGTGGGTGGAGTTTGATGACCACTCAATCGGAAAGAACTAGCGTATAAAGTACAGACATTTATATCAAGAGGGCATAGCTTTACATTTCACTCCAATTCTTGAAACTTGCAGGAATTTACATTTCGGTTTTACAAAACATACCTAATAGTATGGCGTCAATTTCCAATTTACTTATCTGCTGGTAAAACAATCCACAAGGCCCAAGGTTCAACAACTAAAGGAGCTGTTATGCATTTTGGGACAAGAAAAATTAATCATATACACTATGTTGGCCTAAGTAGAGTACCAAGTCTGTCTGGTGTTCATATCCTTGAATTAAACTCTGCCAAAGTAAGTGTTTCTCTTCAAGTTGAAAAAGAAATGAAAAGACTTAGAATGCAAAGACTCTTTAAGGAAAAGTTGCCTGACTTGAAGTATTCAAATCCTGGTGAAATCAAAGTGTGCTTCCAGAATTGCAGATCGTTACGGAAACATCTTGACGATATCAAACAATAGCACAACATCTTTGATTGATGGATTTAATGTATTGTGTTCACACTATGATCAGTCCGCACATGGAATTGCTGTTTACTATAAAGAAAATATTAATATTCTTCATTCCGCAGTTAAGACATATTTTGGTAAAGAATGCAGTTTGGTAGACTTGGGTGGAGGTGTTGTTATTGGTTTTGTTTACTGTCCCCAAAAGTCTGCAACTGTTTCAAATTTCACTAATTTCCTTTCTGCTGCTGTTGCTGATGCTTGTGAATATATCAGGTTGTTTCTGAACATGTGAAACTTGTGTTGATGGGTGATTTTAATTATGAGTACACAGATAATGGGACTATTGCGCCTCTTTTCTATGACACACTTGGCTTGAAACAATTTGAGAACTTGGTGACAACTGACTATGGCTCTTGTATTGATCATATTTATACTAACCTGCCTTGTCAATGCTTGAAAAACTTTGGAACCTTAAAGTCTTACTACTCTGATCATAAACCATTATTTCTAACATTTTCTATAAACTCATGACCTGTGTCATTCTGCTTGTAGAAGAGTGCAGTTGTTATACGATATTCTTTACATCACCAGGAAGGTGGGATATAGTAAACACTACTTATCCCTTATTTCTACCATCTATCTGTATGTCCCAGGGCTTGTACAAATCTTGGCAAATCTTGAAATTTATGTCAGTTCTGAACACTTGCCTATTTATCTATATAATGACTGTATTTTGAAATAGCTAGCAAGTACATTGATGCTGAAAATGTAGCCATGATTGATATTCCACAAAAAAGTCTTTGAAATTATCTTGGCATAAATGGATGTAACAAATTGTCTGAAGGGAAAATATGCAAGCGACTGATTGCAAAAGGTATTAGTTTATATGTTTCCTTTTGTTATACCGTTAAGTGTTGTACTCAAATAGTGTAAATTGTACATATTACAGTTTTCTATTGATGATTCATAGTTTTATTAAATGGACATTAATTTCATTACAAAGTTTTTCCAATACATATTTGCGACATGTATATTTTGTACATAGTTAATTATATGGGTTATTATTGAATTTCAGTAACATGCACTTATTCATATTCTGTTGTATTAATTTTGAGACTTTACTTATTTATTTTCAAACCTAGTCTTCATTTATAATTACCAATATACCATAAACACTTAAATGTGTCTAAACAAATGTAATTTGTTATCTACAGATGGCTAGCATCAGCTCCATATTTGCAGACCGGGGAACAGGTCCGAACAGTAAAGCCCTCAAGGTCAAGGTTGTGGCTGTTGATAGGGAGCCATTGAAGTATCGGGGGAAAGATAGAAGTCAGAAGTCTTCCTTTGCCAGTTGTGTAAGCGATGGGGACATAGTGGTGTGTCTTACATGTTATGACTCCACCAAGTTCGCAAAAGTTAAGGTAGGTTTTTATTTGAATTAGTGTTGAATCTATATATGAACTTGAACTTATATTTCTTGAATGACAAAGGATCAGACTGATCCATGAGTCAACATATTTACAAAACAATGTGACATTTAGCATTATACACAGCAAATTTTTACAATACAATTTTGTACAACATATATTTATTGCCAGTCCCACAGGGACTTATGTTTTTGTTAAGTATGGCATATATATATATATGTAACATATGACAATTTGATATTGAATAATGCATGTATTACAACATAATGATGTTAAATATCCCCATATAATATTCTGCAGTAATTTTGTTTTTAAGAAACATATGATTTCTTCTTTTCTGAGTGATTTGGGAGAAGGAAATCATATCAATTATTATACGGTATTTCATTTCTTAATTTAAACGCTTTCTGTAAAAACAGACCAATATTAAAAATCTCTCTCTTGTTTTCAGTTTTTAATAATAACACTAGTTTTAGCACAATTGTTGAGCTAAAATTGCTGGCTGTTATTGCAGATGACTTTATAGTGTCGGGTTTAAATTCAAACTGCTCATTATTTTGCAATGTTAACTTGTCCTGCACTATTTACACATTTACCAGAAGATATAAGCATAATATGACAAACAGTAGCAAATTATTAAATAATGCTTCCATTTCAGAAGAATGCATTATGTATGTTCGGAAGTAAGGATTAAGAAATGTGACAACCCTCCAAAACAGAATGCACATATTTAAAGCACATTATGTTGTATAATTTCAAACTGTTTGAGAACTTATTGGGTGAGATCTTGGTTAATTTGTAATTGTAATATTTATCCGATCTGTAAATGATTAATGGAGGCATTGTTTCAGGTTGGGACGACCCTTGTTCTGTTGGATATTATCAGAAGAATGGATAATTTACATCAAGCTGTGGTTGTTACCAGTGCAGCCAAGGTTTTAATGTCTGCACCCAGTGATGTCCCTGACAGCCACACTGCAGAAGGGATGCAGATGCTTCATCCCCCATCAGCAGACAAGGTGCCAATATCTACCGCTTTGATGTCCCCTTTGAAAAAAAAAGTTTCAATCTCGGGAAAGGTTTTACAGGTATGAACAATGTTTTAGTGTATTGTATTTACTAATTGTGCCGTCTTCTGTGTATCAGTATAAGTCACAGGTCCTCATTAAACTTCATAAAATCATGTCAAGCTAAGTACAGCTCTTGTCATTGCAGTTTGTATGTGTGGGCGTCAACATTTTAGTTCCGACCACTTTAGTACCCTTATTTTTTACCAGATCTTAACAAAACATAATCAGTTTATATATATTCATAGCCTATAGTTTCAGTTTGAGAATCAACAAGATTGGTCAGTAACTACCAGAGTTATGGCCCATGATTTGTAAAAATAAAAAACCTTATTTTTCCACCAATTGTTACCAAATTTAGTCAGAATGTTGATATTCGTGAACTGTCTTTAAACTCCCGGATCCAGCCAGGATGGCCAATTACAGCCTGAATTCTTGCCCCTGAATTATCAGGTAATGCATATTATGGCCATTCTAGCACATATAATACTTTATTTTCTTATTTATGTACTATATTTTGATGTCTGACAACAGTGGTGGTATTCACCAAGGCAACCATTCTTAAGAATGTTCTTATAATTGAGCTTGAAAACCCAAATTTGGTAAATACCACCTTAGGAAAAAAAAAAGCTATATATATATAATTTTAATGAATGTTAAAATAACAAAGAAACAAAACAGTCAGGTCTCATTAGCCAATATAAGGCAGTGAAGCAATCAGGCTCTTAAGGGCCTTTTGTTTTCATCAGAGACATGGACACATTCATAACATCTGCTGCTTAAAACCAAATAACTAGTCTTACTCTTTCAAATTGGTATCAAAAACATAAATTTGTATAAAAAAACATGCTTCTTTATAAACATTTTCACAATTTAAAACTTTCACTACATGCATGATCTTTCAGGAGGATGAGACTAGACAAGTTAAGGTTAGTGGAGAGGAGGTGACGTTTAAAACCTGCATGTCGAAGATAAGACAGGAAAGGCAAAGGTCACCCTGTGGCGGTAACAGCCACTACACCAGTCTGACCAGGGGACCATGTGTTTATTACAGACCTTGTTGTGAACGTGTATCAAAATGCAACATACCTTTCCTCCACTACTAAGTCCAAGGTGGAGGTACGTAAATTGTTTATCCACTGTTTTACCTTATATTCATGTCTTTAAACAGAAAGACATTTCAGTCGCTGTTGAAGCTAACTTTTCTCTTACTTACATTACTTATTCACCCATGAGAGATGTCTTGATGTGTCAAGTCAACTGCCAAATAACTCTTGACAACAATGGCCTTACTTAACTAGATTATAATATAAAAGCGTCTCTACTTGTCTTGAGATCAAAATGGTCCTAGTGGTTTTTTTCCACACACATTACAATATGTTTCTGCATAGGCCCTCTGACCTGAGCATACACTTTGCGCAAATGCTTTGAGATCAAAAGGCAACTTTTATTAAAAAAGGTGGCCCACATACAACATCAAAAATTGTTCATATGGACGCCATTTCATCCATAATTATTCATAGTTACCATAATCTTTTTTTGGAGAACCTGCTTGAATGAATGTTTACACAGGCAAAGACGTACATTTGTTTCGATCATAAATAAGTAATAATTTTGCTTTTGGAGCCACCCTGCTGCGAAATGCAATATCATGGAGAAATTCAGTATCATGATGTAATCTATTGAAGCATGGAAATGGGTCATTATCCAGTAAATGATAGATGCAGGTTTATGTGGTTTTATGGAACAAAGGATTAAGCAATTAACATTTTTTTCACCTTCAGTGATAGCTCTTATTGCCTTCAGTGCATGATTACATATGTGCAGAATTTCTGAACCTTATTGGAAATAAACAATAACCTAACAGAAAAAATAGGGATACTGCTGATTTGTTAATACTGTTTAACTGTTCTGCTGTTTATTTCACTAAATTTATTGCTTCTATTTTATGCCAGCAAATGTTCAGCCTTCAAACATTTATATTTGCAGAAGTGCGAGGCCCCTCTGGTGGAGAGGATGATAGTGGTGGAAGTGGTCGGGGTTGAAGATGGGGATGCAGAATTGTTGCTGGATAACGAAGAAACAATGATGGTACCAGCTGAGCTGCTGCAGCAAGCTCTATCCATTGATGGAGAGCCAGTTGATATTGAAATGGCAATGACAAAAGGTCCATTGACCCTCAGTGTTAAAAATCAGGGATCTGACATAATTAGTATTACAAAAATATAACTAAATGCATCATCAGATCTTGTATTGTACTTGACCCAGTTGTTCAAAGCTTGGTTAGCTTAATCCTGAGTTAAGTGAAATCGTGTAAGTTCAGCATGTTCTATGCTGAATGATTTTATGTCAATTTAAATGTAATTTTTAGAAACAAACTGGCCTGTCCTCATAATTTCCAAGTAAATAACCTATTATGCTGTAAATGTCTAAACATAATGATTCGAAAATTTCACTTAACCCAGGGTAGCTAACCAAGCTTAAACATACACTGAAAGGAAAAAGAAAGTATACATTTTGGTTTTTAAAATTATTTCATTATTGGCTAAGTTTATTCATGTGATGGAAAATGAACTGATTTTTTCTTATTGTTTTGCTTTGAAATGAATTAAATGTTTGATTTTTTATTCAACAATATGATGAAATATAAATATACAAAATTTATATGCAATACATTTATTGTTCCTTGACCTGTCGACGTTTATAGGTATGTATACTTTCTTTTTCCTTTCTTTGTATTTTCTTACAGAGCGTTTTTATTTTTTATTTGGTTTCAAAAATGTTGATTTGTATTTGAATTCTAGTCAATCTAGTCAGTAAGTCTGTTTCATTTTGGTTCAGTGTATATATGTCAGCATTAAAGCCTTTCTGCTTGTAAGTTGTAGTGTACATACATATAACCATGAATGATATCTGGGTACACAATTCTGCAGTGTACTTACATATTACTATGAGTGCTATCTGGGTACACACTTACATATTATCATGATTGATATCTGGGTACACACTTATATATTATCATGAGTGAAATCTGAGTACACAATGCTGCAGTGTACTTACATATTATCATGAGTGATATCTGGGTACAGACTTACATATTATCATGATTGATATCTGGGTACACACTTACATATAATCATGAGTGAAATCTGAGTACACAATGCTGCAGTGTACTTACATATTATCATGAGTGATATCTGGGTACAGACTTACATATTGTCATGAATGATATCCGGGTACACACTTACATCTTACCATGAATGATATCTGGATACACAATTCTGCAGTGTACTTACATATTACTATGAGTGCTATCTGGGTACACACTTACATATTATCATGATTGTTATCTGGGTACACACTTACATATTATCATGATTGTTATCTGGGTACACACTTACATATTATTTTGATTGATATCTGGGTACACAATGCTGCAGTGTACTTACATATTACCATGAGTGATATCTGGGTACACACTTACATATTATCATGAGTGATATCTGAGTACACAATGCTGCAGTGTACATACATATTATCATGAATGATACCTGGGTACACACTGTTGCAGTGTACATACATAGTACCATGAATGATATCTGGGTACACAATGTTGCAGTGTACATACATATTACTATGAGTGCTATCTGGGTACACAATGCTGTAGTGTACATACATATTATCATGAGTGATATCTGAGTACACAATGCTGCAGTGTACATACATAATACTATGAATGCTATCTGGGTACACAATGCTGCAGTGTACATACATATAACCATGAATGATATCTGGGTAGACAATTCTGCAGTGTACTTACATAATACAATGAGTTCTCTCTGGGTACACACTTACATATTATCATGAATGATATCTGGTTTCACACTGTTGCAGTGTACATATATATTACCATGAATGATATCTGAGTACACATGTTGCAGTGTACTTACATATTACCATGAATGATATCTGAGTACACGTGTTGCAGTGTACTTTCATATTACTATGAGTGCTCTCTGGGTACACACTTACATATTATCATGAGGGATATCTGAGTACACAATGCTGCAGTGTACATAGATATTACCATGAATGATATCTGGGTACACAATTTTGCAGTGTACTTACATATAATCATGAGTGCTCTCTGGGTAAACAATACTGCAGTGTACTTACATATTATCATGAGTGATATAGGGTACACAATCTGCAGTGCACTTACATATTATCATGAGTGATATCTGGGTACAGACTAACATATTACCATGAATGATATCTGGGTACACAATGCTGCAATGTACTTACATATTACCATGAATGATATCTGGGTACAGGCTTACATATTACTATGAATGATATCCGGGTACACAATGCTGCAGTTTACATACATATAACTATGAATGATATCTGGGTACACAATGCTGCAGTGTACTTACATATAACTATGAATGATATCTGGGTACGCAATTTTTCAGTGTACTTACATATAACATTGAGTGCTCTCTGGGTAAACAATACTGCAGTGTACATACATATAACCATGAATGATATCTGGGTACACAATGCTGCAATGTACTTCCATATTACCATGAGTGATATCTGGGTACAGACTTACATATTACTATGAATGATATCTGAGTACACAATGCTGCAGTGTACTTACATATTACTATGAATGATATCTGGGTACACAATGCTGCAGTGTACATACATATAACCATGAATGATATCTGGGTACACAATGCTGCAGTGTACATACATATAACCATGGATAATATCTGGGTTAACAGTGCTGCAGTGTACATACATATTATCATGAGTGATATCTGGGTGCACAATGCTGCAGTGTACTTACATATTATCATGAATGATATCTGGGTACAGCCTTACATATTACCATGAATGATATCTGGGTACACAATGCTGCAGTGAACATACATATAACCATGAATGATATCTGGGTACACAATGCTGCAGTGTACTAACATATTATCATGTGTGATATCTGGGTACAGACTTACATATTACCATGAATGATATCTGGGTACACAATGCTGCAGTGAACATACATATAACCATGAATGATATCTGGGTACACAATGCTGCAGTGTACTAACATATTATCATGTGTGATATCTGGGTACAGACTTACATATTACCATGAATGATATCTGGGTACACAATGCTGCAGTGTACTTACATATTACCATGAGTGCTATCTGGGTACACACATATTATCATGAGTGATATCTGGGTACACAATGCTGCAGTGTACATACATATTACCATGAATGATATCTGGGTACACACTATTGCAGTGTACATATATATTACCATGAATGATATCTGAGTACAGTCTTACTTATTACCATGAATGATATCTGGTTTCACACTGTTGCAGTTTACTTACATATTACCATGAATGATATCTGAGTACACATGTTGCAGTGTACTTTCATATTATATGAGTGCTCTCTGGGTACACACTTACATATTATCATGAGGGATATCTGAGTACACAATGCTGCAGTGTACATACATATTATCATGAGTGATATCTGGGTACACACTTACATATTACCATGAATGATATCTTGGTACACAATGCTGCAGTGTACTTACATATTATCATGAGTGATATCTGGGTACACAATGTTGCAGTGAACTTACATATAACCATGAATGATATCTGGGTACACAATTTTGCAGTGTACTTACATATTACTATGGATGCTCTCTGGGTAAACAATACTGCAGTGTACTTACATATTACCATGAGTGAAATCTGGGTACACTATGCTGCAGTGTACTTACATATTATCATGTGTGATATCTGAGTACAGACTTACATATTACCATGAATGATATCTGGGTACACAATGCTGCAGTGTACTTACATATTATCATTAGTGATATCTGGGTACACAATGCTGCAGTGTACTTACATATTACCATGAATGATATCTGGGTACACAATGCTGCAGTGTACTTACATATTATCATGAGTGCTTTCTGGGTACAGACTTACATATTACCATGAATTATATCTGGGTACACAATGCTGCAGTGTACTTACATATTATCATGAGTGATATCTGGGTACAGACTTACATATTACCATGAATGATATCTGGGTACACAATGTTGCAGTGTACTTACATATTACCATGAGTGCTATCTGGGTACACACTTACATATTACCATGAATGATATCTTGGTACACAATTCGGCAGTGTACTTACATATTACCATGAGTGATATCTGGGTACAGACTTACATATTACCATGAATGATATCTGAGTACACATGTTGCAGTGTATTTACATATTACTATGAGTGCTATCTGGGTACACAATTCTGCAGTGTACTTACATATTACTATGAGTGCTATCTGGGTACACACACATATAACCATGAATGATATCTAGGTACACAATTCGGCAGTGTACTTACATATTACCATGAGTGATATCTGGGTACAGACTTACATATTACCATAAATGATATCTGGGTACACATGTTGCAGTGTATTTACATATTACCATGAATGATATCTGGGTACACAATGTTGCAGTGTACTTACATATTACCATGAATGATATCTGAGTACACATGTTGCAGTGAACTTACATATTACTATGAGTGCTATCTTGGTACACACTTTCATATAACCATGAATGATATCTGGGTACACAATGCTGCAGTGTACATACATATTACCATGAATGATATCTGGGTACACAATGCTGCAGTGTACTTACATCTTATCATGAATGATATCTGGGTACACAATGCTGCAGTGTACATACATATCATGAATGATATCTGGGTACACAATGCTGCAGTGTACTTACATATTACCATGAATTATATCTGGATACACAATGCTGCAGTGTACTTATATATTATCATGAGTGATATCTGGGTACAGACTTACATATTACCATGAATGATATCTGGGTACACAATGCTGCAGTGTACATACATATTACCATGAGTGCTATCTGGGTACACAATTCTGCAGTGTACTTACATATTACTATGAGTGCTATCTGGGTACACACTTACATATTATCATGATTGATATCTGGGTACACAATTCTGCAGTGTACTTACATATTATCATGAGTGCTATCTGGGTACACAATTCTGCAGTGTACTTACATATTACTATGAGTGCTATCTGGGTACACACTTACATATTATCATGATTGTTATCTGGGTACACACTTACATATTATCGTGATTGATATCTGGGTACACAATTCGGCAGTGTACTTACATATTACGATGAGTGCTATCTGGGTACACACTTACATATTACCATGAATGATATCTGAGTACATATGTTGCAGTGTACTTACATATTACTATGAGTGCTATCTTGGTACACACTTTCATATTACCATGAATGATATCTGGGTACACAATTCTGCAGTGTTCTTACATATTATCATGAATGATATCTGGGTACAAACTTACATATAACCATGAATGATATCTGGGTACACAAGTCTGCAGTGTACTTATATATTATCATGAGTGATATCTGGGTACAGACTTACATATTACCATGATTGATATCTAGGTACACACTTACATATTATCGTGATTGATATCTGGGTACACAATTCTGCAGTGTACTTACATATTACAATGAATGATATCTAGGTACACAATGCTGCAGTGTACTTACATATTACCGTTAGTGAATTCTGGGTACACAATTCTGCAGTGTACTTTATATAATACATATTACTACGAGTGCTGTTTGGGACAACAATTCTGCAGTATACTTTCATGTTACCATGAGTGCAGTAGTCTTGCATTTCTGCAATATAATATATACATTATTACGTGTGCTGCCTAGGCAAAACTAAATCTGTCTCGGTGATCCCACTTTCATTTTTGTTTGGGGCTATATATACCCCCAGGGTGCAATTTTTGGGGGTCGAGGGGTATATCATAATAGATATATAAATTCATGGGACATTTTTGTCAACTGTAACTTTTATTCAACTCTACATTGTCTCAGTAACTGTGTCAACTTATTTTAACAAGCTCTTCTGATCACTGAATTTGCATCAAGACCAAGTTGTTGTGATACAAACTCAATGACTATTCATTTTTCTACACTTTTTACATTCCTTTTATTAGTTTATTTTGACAAGTGTTTATTTTGTGAAGGAAACCCTCTCTTACAGGGGACTGAAAATAAGTATTTCATTTGTTTGATTTGCTGTTCTTTTGACAAAACCCTAATTTGTCAACCATTTTTGACGATTTGCCTTGACAAGACACTTAAAATGGCGTAATGAAAAACAAACTGTATCAGTTTTTATTGCGCATTAATATGCAAGCCTTACAATACATTAATCATGCCATATTGACACCAGTCTAGAATCAAATCTCTTGGTCAAACAGTTCCACACAGTCGTAGGAAAAAAGCTGAGTATTCCAAACAGAACAGAAACTATGCAATCAGAATTCTCGGCTTTTTTTTTCGCACAGTAATGTGCAATCGAAAGTAACTTTCTACATTAATGAGGTGAACACATTTTTCGATTCTTCGATTCTTTGCTGAGATTCTATGTAATAAAATAAAACCACACTATCACTGCACTCTTATACTGTTCCTGGATATCACCATCACCCTTGAAGGTTAAAGTTTATGCATGATCTCTGTATATATTAGTCATTTTTGTGTACACTCGATCACGTCCAAGGGTTAAAATATAAGCTCGTTTATATTATCTCTTGGAATAACTAGTATTTTAAGGTTCTGTATAATGTAGCATTATGACCTCTTGCATAATATTGTCACTGTGCAATAAGTTTTGAGATGTCCATTTTTAGCTTGGGAGTTGTTACATTTTCTTAGTTATTATCTCCCTTGTATTTTCTTAATTATTATCTCCCTTGTATTTTCTTAATTATCATCTCCCTTGTGTTTTTTTTTAATTATTATCACCCTTGTTTTTTAATGCCATTGGAGATGTCACCTCACATGAATGAAACTATATTGCATGTAGCTAATGATTTGGTAATAATTGTTCACTTCATCAAAAATACAAATACCGGTAATTCCATTTTTTTATGAAGAAATTGTTTTAAATTTCCTATTCCTTGAAATAAGGATGTGCTTGTAGGCAGGATCAGCTTGCAAATAAAACATTTTTTTGGCCTAGTTTTAAAAACAGAAGGTGGCTTCTCCTCAACAACTTTCCTTTAAAGTATGTATGTCAAATTTGCTAAATAGGTGTCTTACATGGAATAGTTACCTTGGGGGTTTCTTGTGAGTTCACTTCTGTCACTGTTACTCGAAATAAAAAAATAGTATCTGCTACATATTTTTATTTTCCTTTCAGGTATATTGATAAAATTGGGATGTAGGCTCTCGTGGGGGGGGGGGTCATTTTGGCCTCTTCTTTTGGTTGCTTTTATTGAGATCAATTCTGAGCTTTTGAATTTCATTCACATCTAGTCATTATGTCTGTTTTATAAGGTTCAGTGTGTATATATATATATATAAATATGTCCACATTTTGGCTTTTCTTCATGTGATGTCTTTGTATTTTTTTTTATTACTGTGTTCTACCTATTTATAGTGCCCACAACATTTATGGCGCCATGCATTTCTGTGGCATTATATTATATTAAATTATATTCTTGGAAAACCTGGGAAAATCATTCAATACATCATATTTGGGTGACAACTGAACATCCATTTTCACAGTGGGTGGAATTTCCAGTCACACAAGCATGCACATATATCAAAATTATTGTTTTCTTCTAACAAACACAAGTAATACCATAACATTACAATTATGCTTGGTATGATTTAGACTTTGTACCACGTTTTTTTCTCATTACACACAATTGGGTAGAACACATATTTTACGTTCCTTAATTTTTGCCAGAAATACCCACATTTTGTATCTTTTAAACACATTAATTTGTGTAACTGTGAACATTCTACGTTCGTTTTGGCTAGAACAGTGTGTTGTTGTTTGTTGTTGTTGTTTTTTGGGGGGGAGGGGGTGGGGGGGGGGGGGGGGGGGGGTGGTATTGTCAGAAGGTTTGTTTTTATAACATGCTCTATATCGTCTAAATGCATTATTATTAATATTATTCAGTATTATTGCAATCATTGATCTCATTTTATTGATGTTCAAAAATTTCTTTTTAATGTTCTCATTTTGTTAAAATTTATTAAAAAAATAAAAAATACAATGTTTTATTGTCACTACATTTCCCAAATATTTCCCGTAAAGGATATGGACTTGAGAACACTAGAAGAGAAAGTGCAGGGGATGGCAACAGACCAAGTCCCCAACCTTTAGCACAAAGTACACCTTTAAAACCCAGTAAAAGAAGTGTTGTAGACGTTTTGCATTCAAACTTGACAGATTTTTATAAGTGAAGCATTTTTATTGACCACTAAATTGGCTATTCTCATCTGACAGATGAAATGGCATTGACCGTGTTAAATCAATACTAAAACCATACCTGCATCAAAGTCGCACATATTTTGCCGGTCAATATTACTGGGCAGTATTAAATAATATTGACTGATTTGTTGTGGGAAATTTGACATAAAGACTTAAATTGAGGTATAATAATTAATTAATTACCACACGTTCTCACAGATGTCACATGTTTACTATATCGTGAGATCAATATAACCTGACAGTGTATGACTATTGTAAAAACATGCAAAATCAAAGTGATTAATAATTAAGTATTAACATTAAGCATGATATATAAGAAACAAAATGTTTTAGCCAATTTCAAAATTTTGAAAAATCCCGAAAAATTCCCTTCAATATCATATACATCTGAAGCTTTATTTGTAAATAAACTGTGTTAACCAAATTAAAACTGATAGAAATCGACATGTGTTGTTGTATTTGGTGTCTGTGACCTTCAGCTTAATAAATAAAGTGTTTTCAACACCCATCATCAATTCTGCACCATACTTTACGTGTAAATAAATACTCACTCATTGCATCTTGTCTACTCAAGGCGAACCGGAGTAACAACTATAATAATTCACAGCTTAGTAGAATTTATAAGGAAAATTTTCATTCTGGTGATATCTGTCATCCTAAATCGTTCCTCTTTCAGGTCTCACTGAACAATTACCTCCCTTGCATGACGGTAGCAAGATTATTACGCCCAAGAAATTAGAGCTGTGTAAAGCGGTTGGGTAATATTTTTTTTAAAAATGCATATAATGTCATATTTCTTCGTGCATATGGGAACATTGGAACATTTTCAAAGTATTTCTTTTTCTAGAATTATTTTTATTAAGGTACAATGGCTTAAAAATTTTGGCAGTTTTTCCTGTTTTCGAGTCATCCGAAAATGATTTATGCATGTGTGACTGCCATCTTATTTTGGTGCATGAATTCGAAAACAGTTGCGCGATGAATTCAAAAGGCATACTTTTATATTTAGAAATGGTAAAGGTTTGTTTGACAAAAATTTCAGTCACATGTCATGACAATTTCTACTCTTCAAGGTCTCACTGAACAATTACCTCCCTTGCATGACGGTAGCAAGATTATTACGCCCAAGAAATTAGAGCTGTGTAAAGCGGTTGAGTAATTTTTTTTTTAAAAATGCATAAAATGTCATATTTCTATGTGCATATGGGAACATTGGAACATTTTCATGATTTCTGCAAAGTTTGGGTGACCCTGGGAACTGTTTGATGATGCTATAACAGTTTAAAGATGCGTAGTGATACACTGCAACAAATGGGCAGAATTGTCAAAAATGAAGGGGTGCCATCAAACCATCGAAATTGTGAAAAAGCAACCTGGTCAACCCCATGTTTTTTTCTGCATATTTGGACCAACAGAGGACTATCTATGGGAATAAGGCACTTTTAGAACCATTGGTAATGTATCCAGTGTTCCAGAAGTGCATGTCTCTATATGTAGAACAGTACAAAATTAATTGGTGTGTGAGACTTTCAACGTAAAGGGAGGTATTAAATTAACCATTTCTTAACTTTCAAGAGGGATTGTAGGTACAGTGATTGCATGTTTTGAATTGGACAAATAACTTGGTGTTGTCGGATTGGAAAAATAGTGAAAAATTCGAATTAATGGAATTTGATATAACAGACGTTAATTTATATAGAAATAGAAGGGGAAAAACAGGACCAAACTACAACTTTGAGATAACTGGAATTTTGAGATATGTGTGTTCGAGTTAGTGAGTTTCAACTGTATTGGATTAGGGGAAGTGATAAAAACAGAAAAAACTGATAATTGTAACCCAATTTTGTGACAATACATATACCTTCTAAATGTGTGTGTGATTGCTACATGTTCTCTGTAGTGGAGCTGTCCTGTGTGACATCTTTAAAAGTTTATAAATGCATAAACTCTAGAAAAAATATGAATTCAGTTCTAAAGCAATTATCGCAGACAAAAGTGTTTAATTTTCCAATGATAACATTAAAGATGTATGGTTCAATGGATAGTGGGCTAGTGCTATAGTGATGGGCACACATGCGGAATGTCATGGGTTTTAACCATGACGTGGTCATCCAAAAGACTTGTAAAATGGTACTACAAAATTCCTCACTTGTAGCTCGGCATCATGATGTTCCTAGGTACACAAAATACAAAATGAATTTATTTTATGTCTGTTAAAAATAACAGATACTGCAGTGTTGTTATAGTTGTAAAACATCTGCCTATAGCATGTGGAAGGTTGGTGGTTTTAGTGCAGGCTGAGTCATACTTAAGACTGAAAAAAGCTGTGCAACAAGAACAGCATCATATAACAGATAAACACTAGCTAGAATACCTAGTTTCTGGCAATAGGTCTAGTTATGATCAACCCTGTGTAAATATTCAAGTAATTTGGTGTCTGTAGTATGATAACCTGTAAAAAGGAGAAATTATGGCTTAGGTGTAAAGGGAGTCAAATGGGAAAAGCGCACCCTTAAGGGAGCATATACTGGTCAGAGAAACTTGTTTGATAAACAAAATAGAAAAGTGAAACATAATTATCGGGAAAAAGAACAGGACAGAATCAACAATTTGAATAGAAATCATGGCAGTCACCGTTTCTGGGAAGGCATTGGTAAAATAAGTTTGCAAAATGAAAGAAAAAAACGGCATCCCCGCGGGAGTTACAAGACACAAACAGTCACTTGTCCACAAATATTGATGACATTCTTTTGCATTGGAAATCTGATTATGAAACCCTGTAGTGATAGCGATAATTTACATTATGATATGAACATCTGAAGCAAATTAAAATCAAAATACAGAATAATGATATTCCGTGGGTAGATTATTATTCACATGCTTTAAACACAGATATAACCAAAGCTGAAGTGGAAAAAAAGTGTTTTGGGGGCCAAGTTAAGAAAATCATCTCTGGATTTTGACGTAACATATCAACAGAAGTGTTACGAAACCTTGTGTGCATCAACTTATCACATAAAATTATAAACTTCTGTTTCAACATGGGCACAGTCCACAAGGACTGGAACTGTGGCCTTAGCAAACTATTACCTGAGCTGATTCAACAAACCGTCACGTTCCATTGAACTATATAATGTATAACCTAAATTTCAGTTCCATGCAAAATATATGCTGATATTTTAAACGTACAGCTTTCTAAATGGAATGAAGACAACAACATATGTGCTGATGAATAAAACGGATTTTGTAGTAACCGATCTTGTCTGGAGCACGTGTATATGTTATACACAGTTATAAATAAAAGAAAATTAAATAATTTATCCACCTATGTGTGTTTCATTGATGCAAAAAAGGTGCTTAAGGAAGAAAATACCTTTTAAATCATTTTCGAAATCAGTGGTATAATTAGTATATTAAAAAACAAGAAGTAATATCCAATGGGAATATGTATTTTTTTCAGCAGTAAGTATAACATATATTCATTTATATGTAACATCGTAAACATGACCATATTCTCCCTTTTTGATGTCCCAGTTTATAGCAGCAAAATCTTGTATTTTTCAACCTCAGTTGAGTTTTACCTAATGTACAGAATCGAAACATATATCACCATGTACACATTTGACAGATGTATGGATTTACAAATGCAAACATTACGTTGAACTTCTTATTCTGAAAATACCATAATAGTGAAAAACAGGAACTATTTTTTCTCGATTTTTCGAAAAATCAGATTCAAATCAAAATTACCAAAAAACAAAATGAGCGATTTTTGCATATTTCTATATGATTTTATACAATATATTGAATACATATTGTGAGACTTTTAGAAAAATTGACATACTAGATTTTTTAATAATATTAAATTATTTAACTCTATACCCTACATCAAAAAATGCTTTACAGCAAACATTAACGTCGGTATATCGCATTAAGTGTATTTTTCTTTCCATTTTACTAGTATTTTGTGCACACAAATTATATATACTACTGCTGTTTAGTGGCAACAAATTTGTCTATAACATTTATAATAGCATGCCTATTTGTTATACATACAAAACTGTTTTGTTTTTTTTCTCTTACACGGAACTGGATTCCAAAACAATATTCTTATTTCTGACCATCTCCACAACAGCTAGTGAAGTTGTCAGTTATAAGAACAACAGGTCTGGCTTTTCTGAAGTTCGGACCAAACTTTTATAAAAAGAGCAGTGAAAAGCCACGATCCCGGTATATCATCATTGAACGTACGGTGGGCCGAGTACTCCTCCACCCAACCTCTTTAAATAATATTACTATTGTTTGTAAAAATGTTTCATTTGCAGAAACATACAAGTGGGTAGAGATGTGGCTAGCAGTTACTACTTCCGATTGAATACACTCCCAAGCAGTTTTGATCAAATAATCCTTTCGCAGATTAATTCCTTTCCAAAACATTAAGTTGTATCAAAGTTAAATTCAATATTTAAAAGAAATATCATGATGGAAATGCAGTTAAAGATTTTTTTTTGAAAACAGCAATTAAACTTATACATATCAGTGTCAAAGACATATTAATTAGTTGTGTTGTAAGGCTCATTGACTCTTTTGATACTGAATGAACAGACGAGGACTAGTAATCTGTATGGACATTAAGACAACCAAACGATCGCAATCTTAAAATGGAGTATTAAGCGGTCAACACTCTTTCAACTGCACTACCACTCTTCTTAAAACATACTGTGTTACTCAAGAGACTCACACAAATGTTAAAATCCATTTTACTTACGTTTCAGCATCAAACAAATTATTTCACTATGAATGTATTACTATATGAAGATATTAATGCTAGTATTTTTTTTTATGAAACTAGTTTGTTTATTTGAATATTAGCGCCATTTTGTACCATCGAGGGCTAATAGACAATCAGTTAAACAAACCAGTCTTTCCTGGGATCTAAGAAGGTTAACCAATACTCAAGCACAATCATCTCTGCAAGAATCGGTTAACTTTTCGCTTGGAATTTGCAGTGGGAGACGAATGACAATGAGACACAGTGTAGTACATACATGTATATAAATTATCTTGGTGATTTGGCTGGCCAGGGATTCGAAAGATTGTAATTTAAACAAATGAAGTCAAGTTACTAGTTTTGAATGTATCTGAAAATGCTTAAAGATATAAAACGATATTTCTTTCGATTTGTTCTTTATACTGAGGTATTAAATTTCATATTTGATAAGGCCAAAAAACATTTGTTTCCGGTTTGTTAACAGTCTTAAATCTTTACTGCTGACCATTTTTTCCCCCAAATTAAAAAAATCTAAAACATTATTTTCTTTCTGTTATTTATTTATCATCTAAACATTTCCATTACACAGACACTGCATTATACCTAACAAAATGTGGATTTTGAAAAATCTAATTTGTGTGCTGCACGATATCAAACATGGCCACCTAGAGAGACAGAGAATACTGTCCCGAACAAATGGTTACCGGTATTATTGTTATTCAGAACAGCTCTGTGAATCTTTAATGTACCTATCTCAATCATATAACTTGGTTAACATACAACTACAGCCAATGATCGGCTTGCTCTGAACATTACTAGTACCTCGAGTGTGAATAAAAGAAAAGACAACCATATGGGGTCTATACTACTTTTTTTCATGGGATTAATTACCAGAAATGGATACATTATTTTGGCCTAAGTAATTTTAGAAATTGCTTTTAGTGAAAATGTGTTAAAAATTGCGATGTGTCCCTTTAAAATAATAAAATTTTGTAATTAATATAATATTTTAGATTTACAGTGAAGTGTCCGAATTAAGTAGTCAGTGACCGATTTTCTATCAAATTTTAATATACATGTGCATTACTTCCATCAATTTTTGGAGGGAAGAAAAAAACACAAACACGCAACAGCAATGTGTGCAGGCGCTTTTTGTCTGTTTAACGCATTGTCTCTTCAGAAAAAATAGAAATACGTCAAATTTTGTCAACATAACACCTTTTGTCTGCTGAAAAATTAGGACAATGAACACTTCTGTCCGCATCAAGACAAAAGTCAACGTATTTCTATTTTTTTCTATGGAAAAAAGCACTGCGAACAAAAAAGTCACAGGCGTGCAAATAGCAGACGTCTACACATTTTTGAAAAAGTAGTATTGGATCTATAGTGACTTTTATGTAGAATAAAAAAACAAAACAAGGGATGTTCAAATGATGATAACCATGATGATAAAAACAATGCTGCTGCTGATGATGATAATAATAATAACGGTGATGATGATGATGAAGATATTTTGCTTTTTTATTATGATGATGTTGATCACAATCTAGTAAGGGACCTTTATGCAGAACATTTGTCGACTGGCTCATGATAATATGCCACTTAACAGTAGTGCAATAGTAGATATAACTAATATGCACAAAATACCGTTTTTTGTAGAATGAGGTTTAACGTCATTTTCAACACATTTATAAGGTTATGTATTGCATATCCAGTTTTATTGAATGATTACAAACCCAACATTTACTGCGCTATACCAACGTTGTCATTTTGCTTTAAAGCTTTTTTTTTACGTAGGATAGGGTTAAATAATTGAATATTTTAAAAAATCTAGTTTGTCAATTTTTAGCTCTACTGGCCAAACTAAACTTCACATGAATGTTTCTATTGCATAGGAGACTACAGAAGATTTTTTTTTTATCTGAACTTCAAGATGGTTGCCATTACTAAAAATAGTCTAAAACTTAAAAAATCTTCTTCTCATGAACGACCCAACAGATTTTTAAAATGTTTATTTAGTAATGATAACCAACTATATAGTCTTGTTAGATTTGTTCAAACGGTGTCCGTAGGGTAAATGACCCCGCCCCGAGGGTTCAATTTTATTAGGGGACACATGTCATTATAATAAATATTAATTTATTTTTCTTAAAATGGAAAATATTTTGCCTTTATCTTCACAGAAGCATTGTGTGGAGAAGGAAGTTCAGATTTGTAAAAATGACTAAGTTCCTCTGTCGTTAGGGATCAGGAGGGGCCCCAAAAGGGTAAAAAGTGGGAATTACAAAAATCGTTTTCTTAAGAACCTGTATGTCAGATTTGTTCATATTTGGCATAAATTATCCCTATGTATAGGGGTTTGATTGAAGATAAGAATTTAGGGGCTAAAACGTATAGGGGCCCTGTAAGGGGACTAAGTCCGATTTACAATTTTACATAGGGATACTATGAGAAAACAGAAAATTCTCTTTTTTTTTCCATCTATTTAGGCAAAATTATTATTCAGTTTGAGCTGTGAAGTATCATCTAGTCATAGGAAATAAGATCATATTAGATATGGATTATCCCAATGAGTATGGGTTTAAAGTTTGCACAAATCAACGGACACTGGGATGTAGAGAGGTACTGTAAGGGGTCTTTGAGTTTTACATAGGAATACTATTGGAAAATGGAAAATTATCATTTTTTTGTCCATTTGGGTAAATATGTTGTCTAATTTGAGATCTAAAGCTTAGTAACAATAAATTTGATTTTGTTCAATAAAGAGTATTGAATTTCCACAAGGGGCAAGGGGGCGGATGGGGCAATAAGGTTAATATTGGGAATTTTCACAAATTTCCTCTCGATAACCTTTCAGTCAAACAAGTTCATATTTGATATAAATTATCCTTACATCAGCAAGGATTGAAGATTCTGCATTTCAAGGGGCTGGGATATATTGGGGCCCTGTAATGTGACTTTTAATAAAACTGAATTGTGTACAGAAACATATGTGAAATTACATTTTAAGAGAGATCACCACTGCATTTTAGCTAAATTTTAGAGTGGAAGTTTACCACTTCTTGTTGAAATCTGTTGATATGCAAACCCATGGTGCTACTTAACTAGCACACATGTAAGCTTTGTCCATCAAATTCTGTTGAAGATGGAATGCATTTTCTATTATCATGTGACTTTTACTTGGATTTAAGACGTCCATTATTCATTAAAGCTTGAAAATGCAAGACTGACTTCGAAATGATGCCTATTAAAGACAAATTCATTTTTTCTGATGAATTATATATATTAAATATTCAACGTTCCCTAGCTACAACCTTGCAACAAATGTTCAGTAAAAGAAAAATGTTTCATTAATTTTATCTATTTAGTATCATTTTATTGGTTCTTAATAATTATAAGTTATTCTTATTTAAATCTTAATCTTTTTAATGCATTTCTCTATTTAACAAAACTATAGCTTTATTTGTAAATATTCATATGTATCGTATTATGTCATAAGTCTGGCTGGATGTTATAACTCATCATGTTTTGAAATATGTAAACTGTTTATTGTTTTATAACATGTGACACATTGATACAATAAATTATTATGTTTTATTATTATTATTATTCTGTGGTTTGATACTCAAAATGTGACCATACAATTTAAGTGCTCCCTCAATATAAATATATATATTTGTTTAAACAAATAGTTACATTTTATTTATTACTTAATCTATACTTTCATAATATGAGTTCAATTTAATGATATCAATTTGATGTTGAAACATTAAAAATGAGCTAATGCAATTCAATAGAATTGACTTGAAAAGTCACCGAACATGTCAAAGTGAGATAATACTGTTTGTACATGGAGCTGAAAGTATGAGGTATAAATGTGATGCAGTTTGTACATCTGGTTACATAAATCAAATTTGTGAAAACAGACCGTGTACAAGTCACTGAAACTACCATATATTTGTACACATAAAACGGACAGTGTACATGTCTGTAAAACTACCATATATTTGTACACATAAAACGGACCGTGTACATGTCAGTAAAACTACTATATATTTGTACACATAAAACAAAGTGTGTACATGTCACTGAAACAACCATATACATGTATTTGTACACATAAAACAGACCGTGTACATGTCAGTGAAACTTCTATATATTTGTACACATAAAACGGACCGTGTACATGTCAGTGAAACTACCATATATTTGTACACATAAAACATAGTGTGTACATGTCACTGAAACTACCATATATTTGTACACATAAAATGGACCGTGTACATGTCACTGAAACTACCATATATTTGTGCACATGAAACGGACCGTGTACATGTCCGTGAAACTACCTTATATTTGTACACATAAAACAAAGTGTGTACATGTCACTGAAACTACCATATATTTGTACACATAAAACAGAGTGTGTACATGTCACTGAAACTACCATATATTTGTACACATGAAACGGACTGTGTACATGTCACTGAAACTACCATATATTTACGAACATGAAATAGACCATGTACATGTCACTGAAACTACCATATATAACGGACCGTGTACATGTCACTGTAACTACATGTACCATATATTTGTACACATAAAATGGAACGTGTACATGTCACTGAAACTACTATATATTTGTACATATTGTGTTTATGTAATGTTTATTGATATCTTTCAGTATACCACTGATGATATGATGATAGCATTAATAACACTGATATGTATACACATGTATGATGACATTTATAAAGACTGATGTACAGTGACTGATTGGTGTACAGTTACTGTTTCTGTATTTTTATTGATGTTTACAAGTTAGTAATGGAAATACACTATATAACAGTTAATGTAATCACATCCCTGCAGATGGTTGGTAATTTTAGAAATGATTCCATTGTGTCATTTTATACAATCTTTATTGTGATTAAATCATCATCACCTGTGTTTCACCAGGGTGCTGAGTGATGGAAATAACAAGACCATGGTGGCCATTCCTGCTGGAAGGGATGACAAACTGAAACTTGTTAAACTCAGATTCTATACAACGATCAAGTTTTAAATTTCATTCTACTTATTCATTTTTTGATGCAGGTTGTCATTGTCTTTACACCACCTGTATTATATTGTTGTGAGAGTAAGTCTGGAGGTTTCTACTTTCTGTGATACAGCTTTGTGTTTAGACACAATGAAAAACTCATTTATTTATTATAGTAGGCCATCCAAAAAGCAAAATGACCCTTATTTTAACTTTTGATGGCAATTTTTAGTATAATTGTTTTAGTACCATAACATCATTCCCCAATATGTATAGCATCGTGATATGATGGATGCCACTCATGAAATTGCATTTTAAGGTCACAGTTGAGGTCAAAGGTCAATCAGGTGCAAAAATTAACAAAACAGTATTGTATATAAATTATTGTCACTAATGTTACAATTATGTTGTTTTATATATTTTTTCTGAAATGACATGTTGTTAATAGACTATTAGATAGTATAGACAAATAAACAAAATTTTATTTGAGTAATGTAGGCCTCCGGCCCATAATACATTTTTAAACACATGGTAAACATGGAATCTAACAAATAATCATTCATAATATGAACATTATAATTTCAATACAGTTTTGATCAAATGAATGCAATATATTTATTTATATATATATATTTTTTTAATGTATTGACTGTTCTGTTGTTTTACTCGTGGTCAATGTTTGTGTCTATCTTATTTCAAATACTGAAAAAAAGAAAAAAGTCATACACAATTTTGAGATTTAATTCAAGTCATTATGTTTTAAGTCATTTTGTTTTAAGATTGGAGGTAATCGTTCATTTATTAAACATCTTAAATACAAACTTTGCCAGTTTGATTATCTTGTCAGAATTGGCTGTGCTCATCAAACTGTAGAATTCATATACATTATGATAGTTGTGATCGTTATAGTTAATAATGAAACAGTGTAAAGGACAATGGAGCATCTATTTAAAGGATATTGAAGCATGTCTGTCTTTCTGCTTGTTTTTATACGAGTCGAAAGTTCAATAAGTACATTTAAAATGTTAAAATTTCAGTAGTTGTTGTTTATTGCAAATCTGCAATTTGTTATTAACCTTGAATTTTATACATATCTTTGAAGATAAATACTAAAATTAACTCTAAAAATAGGTAAGTGTTCACTTGGACGTCCGTATGTTCTTCACAATACAATAATACACTGGTGCATATATTTTTATCATGTATTCTTTTCCAATTGAAATGCTATTTAAGGAGAAATAACAATTACTAATATATATACCTTAGATTAAAAGTAAATGTAAAAGAAAGAGAGTTTATGTTATGATGTAATCAAATTACCTTAATTGTATGTAAAACTTGTAAAACTTGTCCTACCATATATAAAGATGCCACACAAAGTATCTGAGATTCAAAGAAAATTACTTGTTACCTCTAGTACAGAAGTTCTTGACAGAAATGACAGTTTTGATCGTGACGCTTGATTGAAACTTTTAATGGCATAAAATTTGTTATAGTGTATTCACTTCCAAAAACAAAATTAATAAACTCAAAAGAAAAATAGGATCTCCTGGACCTTCTACTAGTAGTGTCGAAGAAGTGTTAAAAGATGCTCCTGTCCGTTCAGCAACTTTAGCAAAATATTACCAACTGATTCAAGTTGTTGTATTTTATTTCAGTCGGAAGATGTAAAATAGTTACACTGTATAAGAGTGATAGATTTCAAGAATATGTAATGCGGCTGTTAATGAACTTCTTGAATCCGAAGTAAAATACATTCTAAAATGTCTGTCTAAGTTTAAAAAACAAATTGTATGAGGATACTATCAAAGATGATACAGTAATGACAGAATTATGAGGATTTAGCTCCGGTGATTATTGGTGGCGACTAGAGTAGCTATATTACAAGGAAGCGGGTATTAAATCAGACTGTTCCAAGCAAATATGAGGATCGTTCTATGAAGACGTCAAAAAAGCTACTGACCCAAAGCCCAGTTTATTAGACCATCATATATGCGTCTGATTTTGGGTCATATACTGATTTATCTGATAATGTTTCAAGTATTCTAGAACCATATGAAAGTATACTTATACAGGAAAGTGTTGGCTGCTGCTCAACAAGTAAGAGGTGAGATAGGCATGATTCCCTTCGGGAAGGAATAGACATTGATTATGTAGACAAGGTAATTCCTGGAAGGTTCTTTCTATATCTCGCCTGCTATTTGGTGGTATGACAATTATTCTAGATGGCAATGCTGAAGTCAGAACCTATGTGGAGAACTGTTATGTTTGTATACTAGCACAGGAGATATAGTATTTGGTGTATCTAACGGCATACACAATCTCAAGATGTTGGCTTTGGACATGCTCTTCGCAAGACAGCTTGTTCTGAAATAAGTGTCAAAGAGATTGTGACCAGGCAGGGATTTCAACTCACAACCCCAGTATTGATAATTACACTGAGCTAACCCGGCCTAGTTCATGAAAAAATAGATAACTTGACTGTAATACTTTAATAGTAAATAGGTCAAAGACAACTCAAACATACTGAGCAAATTATAACAACATTTAAGCTTAACAAGGATGTAAACTATGTAGTATTTAGTAGCAGTAACTGAAGCCCAGTGACACCTTCATGCTGAAAATCATGCATACTTGCCATGTTGTAGTTGTTTTCTTATTGCTCTTTGCTGCAAATATCACTGTCTAAACTGCAGCTCAAAGCAGCCATTTTAAAGAAATTTCTTAGAAAGTTACAATAGCTCTGACCTATCTTAAAGTTCAGAGGAAAAAAGTTCTATTCTAAGATGATTTATTCATTAAGACACTTTATGAATTCTACTTAAGATTATGATAAATCTTAGATGAAAATATGGATTAAAGATGAAAAACTAACTTAAAGCTTTATGAATACTGGCCCCTGGACCATCTTCAAGATTGAACTTTCGTTAAAATACAGATTTCAACTTGGAGACTGGACTTTTTTTAAAAGGTATATACATTGTATATGTAGAATATTTTGGAGATTGGACATTCTTTGAAATACATTATTCAACTTGGAGTTTAGTGGAGTGCATAGTCAAGTGGATAAGCATCAAAACTGGGATCAAAGGGTCGTGGATTCAATCCTTCCCCATGGCTATGCATCCTTGAGCATAGCACAATTTCCACATATGCTTAGGAGACTTCATGCTAGATTTGTATAAGTTGTAATAATTTATTTCATGAGTAAAATAAATAAGTTCAAACTTACTTTGAAATTTGACTTTTTTTAATAATATATACAATAAATAAACATGGGAATTGAACTTTTTTTTTAATATATACATCTTGGTCGTCTTAGTTGGTCATCTTAGAGAATGCTGTTTTCAGTACATTAAACTCAATATATAGTTTGAACTTTCTTTGATATAAGTATAACTGGGAAATGGACTTTTTAAATAGATAAATGAACTTGAAGGTTGACTGAAAATATAATTTTTATGGTTAAATTAAAGGAGAGACCTGTTTCTTTGTAAATATACACATTTAGATCATTTTGGATATTTTTTTTTATATTAACAATAATGTCAACTTGAGCATTGAACTGTGTAAGTATACCTACCTTTGTAGATCATCTGGGGGATTGGTCAATTGTCTTTAAAATATTACATTTTGAAATACAGTATAACTTCAATATATCGAAGTTCGGGGGACCGTCATGAAAAGTATGATATACCGAGACTTCGATATATGTGCATGTCTGGATCACTTGACGGTAATGGTAAAAGTTCGATTGGTAATGAGATCACAACATGTATATGACTGTAGATCTACCTGTCATACTTTTACTAGTAAAGGTAAGTTGAAAAAAAAATTGATCCAGTTATCCCCCCCGGGTGTACCCAGGATCCTTCACTGGATTGCTCAGTTGAAAGTGCCTGCCTAGCTATCCCCCCGGGTTGGATACCGGGTCCTTCACTAGCCAAAGCTTGATCAGTAATGGAGTCCATGATTAACATCAGTGAACGATGGGTAGTGTTAAGCATACACTTATATACAAGTGAGATGACATGTCGAGTACAATCCATTATCGAAGATTTATCAATTAGCCTAATGTTTAATTTTAAATTGAATATTAGCCATAATTTGGGTAGTTAACAGCGCTTGTCGGTAGTTAGCCATTTTTGGTACATTTGTGATATGTAATCATGACAGACGCAGCCGTCATGTCTGCGTACATAAAATTAATGTGTTTTATCAGTAAATTATCACCATTCTGCCTTTAAGTAATCAAATGTTTATTAAAGTGTGACTCCTAACAAATATTTATCCGAGCACTCGAAGGGACTTTATGCTATATGATCAGCGGGGCCTTTGTTCCTACAATCATCGCATCGGCGCACCGCAGGTGTGAAATAAATGTACATTACTCCCGCAAGAAATTTTGAACAGTAATCGATATTCGATACATAAATGGTTAGTGATGTGTAAAAGGACTCTTTGGGGTCGTGAAAAAACTTATATATACTGAAAAATTTGATATGCATAACTTCGATATATTTGCGGTTTTTCCATATAGATTTAGAAGGAAAAAAGTTGGGACTTGAGAAAAAGTTTGATATACCGAGAAATTCGATATATTGAAGTTCGATATATGGTAGTTATACTGTATATATAAAAGATCTATCGTCTTGGAGACTGAGCTATGAAATAGTATTTTACAGTTTAATATTTTAAAAAAATAAAATAATATATGATCCTGTCTTATGTATTTTGTTGTACCGATACAAAAATAACGGTTTGTAAATAGTAACCTCTGCTTAATCACTATCCATTGGTAGATCTATGCTTATATGATATTCTGGGCTACATCTGACACAACTTTATTATTTCATTTCGCATTTTTGGAATTAAAAATCTTACCCGTGCTTCTTTTCTTGAACAATATTTCCACTGGGACTTTCTGTGAAGGGACAGTATAGAATCTTCTTGCATATATCTGATAACATAAATTGGCCAAATTAATTTTGGCTCTTTTCCATGTTGGAGTGAAGAATTTTATCTATGTTGGAATGAAGAATCTTGTCTATGTTGGAATGAAAATCTTGTCTATGTTGGAATGAAGAATCTCATCTATGTTTGAATGAAGAATAATGTCTATGTTGGAATGAAGAATATTGTGTATGTTTGAATGAAGAATATTGTGTATGTTGGAATGAAGAATATTGTCAATATTGGAATGAAGAATATTGTGTATGTTGGAATGAAGAATCTTGTCTATGTTGGAAAGGAGAATATTATCCATGTTGGAATACAAAACCTTGTCATGTTGGAATGAAGAATATTGTCTATATTGGAATGAAGAATATTGTCTATGATGGAATGGAGATTTTTGACTATGATGGCATGAAGAATATTGTCTATGTTAGAATGAAGAATATTGTCCATGTTGGAATGAAGAAACTGTCTATGTTGGAATGAAGAATATTGTCTATGTTGGAATGAAGAATCTCGTCTTTGTTGGAATGAAGAACCTCGTCTATATAGGAATGAAGACTTATGTCTATGTTGGAATGAAGAATATTGTCTATGTTGGAATGAAGAATATTGTCCATGTTTGAATGAAGAATCTGATCTATGTTGGAATGAAGAATCTTGTCTATGTTGGAATGAAGAATCTCATCTATGTTGGAATGAATAACCTTGTCATGTTGGAATGAAGAATATTGTCTATGTTGGAATGAAGAATATTGTCTATGATGGAATGGAGATTTTTGACTATGATTGCATGAAGAATATTGTCTATGTTAGAATGAAAAACATTGTCCATGTTGGAATGAAGAATCTGTCTATGCTGGAATGAAGAATCTCTTCTATGCTGGAATTAAGAACCTCTTCTATATAGGAATGAAGAATAATGTCTATGTTGGAATGAAGAATATTGTGTATAATGGAAAGAAGAAGCTCATCTATGTTGGAATGGAGAATAATGTTTATGTTGGAATGAAGAATATTGTGTATGTTGGAATGAAGAATATTGTCTATGTTGAAAGGAGATTCTTGTCTATAATGAAATGAAAAACCTTGTCTATGTTGGAATGAAGAATAATGTCTTTGTTGGAATGAAGAATCTCATCTATGCTGGAATGAAGAATATTGCCTATGTTGGTATAAAGAAAATAATGTCTATGTTGTAATGAAGAATCTCATCTATGTTGAAATGAAGAATATTGTCTATGTTGGAATAAAGAATAATGTCTATGTTGGAATAAAGAATATTGTCTATATTGGAATAATAAAGAATTTTACCCATGTTGGAATAAAGAATAATGTCTATGTTTGAATGAAGAAAATTGTGTATGTTGGAATGAAGAACCTCATCTTATTGGAATGGAAAATAATATTTATGTTGGAATTAAAAATATTGTGTATGTTGGAATGAAAAATATTGTGTATGTTGGAATGAAGAATATTGTCTATGTTGGAATGAAGATTCTTGTCTATGTTGGAATGTAGAATCTGATCTATGTTGGAATGAAGAATCTGATCATGTTGGGATGAAGAATAATGTCTATGTTGGAATGAAGAATATTGTATATATTGGAATGAAGAATATTGTTTATGTTGGAATGAAAAACAATGTCTATATTGGAATGAAGAATAATGTCTATATTGGAATAAAGAATATTATGTATGTTGGAATGAAGAATCTCATCTATTTGGAATGATCAACCTCATCTATGGGAATGAAGAATATTGTGTATGTTGGAATGAAGAATAATGTCAATGTTGGAATAAAGAATAATGTCTATGTTAGAATGAAGAATATTGTGTATGGTAGAATGAAGAATATTGTCTATGTTTGAATGGAAAATCTTGCCTATGTTGGAATTCAAAACCTTGTCTATGTTGGAATGAAAAATATTGTCTATGTTGGAATGAAGATTCTTGTCTATGTTGGAATGTAGAATATTGTCTATGTTGGAATGAAGATTCTTTTCTATGCTGAAATGAAGAATAGTGTCCATGTTTGAATGAAGAATAGTGTCTATGTTGGAATGAAGAATATTGTCCATGTTGGAATGAAGACACTTGTCTATGTTGGAATGAAGATTCTTGTCTATGCTGGAATGAAGATTCTTGTCCATGTTGGAATGAAGATTCTTTTCTATGTTGGAATGAAGATAAATGTCTATGATGGAATGGAGATTCTGGTCTATGATGGAATGAAGAATATTGTCTATGTTGGAATGAATAATATTGTCTATGTTGGAATTGAGATTTTGTCTATGATGGAATGAAGAATATTGTCTATATTGAATGGGGATTCTTGTCTATGATGGAATGAAGAACATTGTCTATGTTGGAATGAAGGATCTGGTCTATGATGGAATGAAGAAAATTGTGTATGTTGGAATGAAGATTCTTGTGTATCATGAATGAAGAATAATGTCTATGTTGGATTGAAGAATCTGATCTATGTTGGAATGAAGAATCTTGTCTATGTTGGAATGAAGAAAAATTGTCTATGTTGTAATGAAAAATCTGATCTATGTTGGAATGAAGAATATTGTCTATATTGCAATGAAGAATCTTGTCTATGTTGGAATAAAGGATATTGTCTATGTTGTAATGAAGAATAGTGTTTATGTTGGAATGAAGGATCTTGTCTATGACGGAATGAAGAATCTGATCTTTGTTAGAATGAAGAATCTTGTCTATGGTGGAATGAAGAATATTGTCTATGTGTTGGAATGAAGGATATTGTCTATATTGGAATGAAGAATATTGCCTATGTTGGAATGAAGAATATTGTCTATGTTGGAATGAAGAATCTTGTCTATGTTGGAATGAAGAATATTGTCTATGTTGTAATATAGAATAATATCCATGTTGGAATGAAGAATATTGTCCATGTTGTTATGAAGAAAATTGTCTCTGTTGGAATGTAGAATGATGTCTATGTTGGAATGAAGAATAGTGTGTATGTTGGAATGAAGAATATTGTGTATGTTGGAATGAAGAATATTGTGTATGTTGGAATGAAAAATATTGTCTATGTTGGAATGAAGAATATTGTCTATGTTGGAATGAAGAATATTGTCTATGCTTCTCACTGAAACTTGCTGTGAAGCATTTGCCTGAACCCTAGTTTTACATTCTAGTTTTTTAGTAAAGCATGAGACATTAATTTGGGTATGTCCATCTGTCTGTCCATCTGTCCGTCACTCTTAATCAAATCTTTTGAAATTTTAATACAATGTTTATAATGACAAAACACAGGCTAAGCTTGATTTTCAGGGTTGTCATTTTTTGCATTGTAGAGTTATGCCCCTTTATTTTGTGAAAAATCATCAAACTTTGATTTCCATGCAATAAATTAAGAATAATATAATCAAATCTTTTGAAATTTTTATACAATGTTTATAATGACAAAACACAGGCTAAGTTTGATTTTCAGGGATTTGTGCCCCTTTTACTTGTGAAAAATATTTGTAACTTCTGTTTGTCTGTCACACTTTTTGAGGTTTCCGTGTAATAACTAAGAATGCCTGAATCAAATCTTTTGAAATTTTAATTCAATGTTAATAATAACAAAACACAGGCTAAGTTTGATTTCAGCATTTTTGGCATTTGTCATTCTACAGTTATGCCCCTTTAATTTGTATAATATCGAGTTTTTTTTTGTTTCCATGCAATAACTTTAGAATGCCTGAATCAAATCTTTTGAAAAAGACAGGGGAGTATATAAATTCATGGAATTTGCTTATTTGTTTTTGTAGGATTATAGTGGTGATTTTATTTAACAATTTATAGAACCACTAGAAATCATGTTCAACTTAACTTGGGTATGCAAAATTATGTTAAATTTTGAGTTAAAGGTTAAGTTCATAGGTCAAGGATAAAGTTTATGAAACAGATTATAACTATATATTTTAAATATTCAGTTATGTCATCAACAATGTGTACCATTATACATTCATGAAAAAACTGTGATTGTACTCTGATTCCTTCTAATATTTTTATTTTTATTCCGGTAATCTCATCTAATATATGTAACAAAAAATGTGTCTATTTTTATATTTGCTTTCAGCAAAATAACGACCTAGACATTTGAGTTTTGCAGAAAACTTGTTGGATTTGTAGGTCCACAGTTATCAAGGCTAACATCAGAAATAGGGGAACAATATTCTAAAAGACCACATAAATTTTAATAGCCTTAGAACTACTGTGTACAAATGTAATATACAAGTCAGTAGAGCTTGAAATGATATCATTTAATTTCCGTGCGTACTGTATATTTCAGTTCTGAACCAGTGCACAAATATATTTACTTTCAATGCTTTGTCTATAAACTATAGTATTGGAAATTGGAGCTGAAATTTTGAATCAATTAGTCAGACATTTGGGACAATAAGAATTGGGATTAATTTAATATAGATTTTCTTTATATTATATTAACCCAAAATGGTCCCAGGAGTTTGATATTTTTATTTCTTCCTAGAAAGGGATAAGTCAGTCACCTTTGTCAGTCATGTTGGTAAGTTGGCCCAGGCAAGTTTGATAAGCTGTCTGACTATATTTTTCGTCCAATCAGTGTTTAATTCAGTTATAAGAAGGAACGATAACTCTTACACAGTAGTCAGTATAGTTCATTGAAGAGCAAATATCTATCTTTGATGATCTTGCCAGTGGCTTTTGGCAACAATGTTGTGATAAATTGATTAACCAAAACAACAGTATGTACACCAGCAGCTCGCGGAGTGATATTTGTCAAA
Source organism: Panopea generosa (assembly GCA_029582155.1). NCBI lineage: Eukaryota > Metazoa > Mollusca > Bivalvia > Adapedonta > Hiatellidae > Panopea > Panopea generosa. Next base: position 63,575,927 of record CM055899.1, on the reverse strand, counting down.
ATCAGGTAACAAAACTCGCATTTTGACAGAAAATTGGTGAAAAAACACATGCCTTCAATAATTGTGAAAATATTAGTTTATATTCAAAGATCGATTAATTTGTCATTTGCCTTCGATAACAGATAAGAAAGATATTTCTTTAATACCATCAATTTCATTTTGGGGAAAATATTTAACAATGCTTAGTATACACAGCATAAATTGAATTTCAAGCCCCCAATTTGCATGTTAAATTTCACTTTTAAACAAAATTATTTTAAAAAATTGGTCCTTTTAGTGAGAAACAATACGAAAACATCACCAGGTAGACCCCACCCCTGAAATTCAGACTCATCACCATTGCACTTAAGTATTGTAAATCGGGTGATTATTGAACATTCGCCTTACTGTATAATAATTAAGTGATGTAACTTTTGTAAAATTAAGTTATTAAACTAATATTAATTGCGTTGTATTGGGCACAAATTTTCCATTCCTTCAATATATACATTGATAGCGATTATGTCAAGGCTTGATCTACTGGATCGAATGAATCTGTAAGTTTTAATAAAATTTGTCTTTAATAATGGCTGAAAAATGACTAAAAGTTTAAATTGGATAAAATGTTTGTTTTAACAGAGAGGAGGTCAGACATCAGCTCAGAACCTTCAGTAAGCTGTTCTGAATTAAAAAGCAAAATTTAAGGAAAATCAGGAAAAAAATATTTGTTTTTTGCCAAAATTCAGCTTTGTGATTGTCGTGGGTACAACAATTTTGCATTAGACATTAAGAAATTATGGATTGATGTTAAAAATCTCGAGGTTTTTTTTTATAAATTCTAATCAAGTTGTGAAAGAAAGAAATTGCATATTGTACATTAACCTATTGTTATTAACTTATGTGCAAAAAAAATCTTCAAATAAGATAAAACAGTTAAAAAATATGTTTCTTTATGTCTAGCTGGGTATGGATGGAGTTGCATGGCTTATATCTAAAAAACGTCCATTATATATTAATATAATAATTAATAACTTACATTTTGTAATAAATAACATTGTATCTATAAACTTAATGCAATTCTGAAACTTTCTTTTAAAACATAATTGTGCTCTAAATACATTTAATTGTATTAAAATACGTTAATAAAACTTGCAACTATCGATTGCAAACAGAATACCCAGTGTCTATCACTGTACAAGTAAAATTTGTAAAACTGAGCAGAATATTGCTGACATTTATTTCGGAATACTTTGCCGATTTCCCATATGCCTAATGATAATGGAATTGTTCTAGTATGAATGTTTATGGTGTGCTCATTCAGCACAAGTAAGTAATGACAAATGTGTACAATAATATATTAGATAAAATATTTAGGTTGCGAAACTACTCTTAAAAAAACTGGCACACTGTAAAATCCTTGGTTATTCATTAAACATGGATTGCAATTTAGATTGCACAGTTAATATTTATAACTAGTCTTGTATTGCTGTCTAGTGTTAGTATTGGAGTATACTCCTTTCGTCAACAGTTTCTTACTGATGTAGCAGCGTTCAGCGCATTTAATCAGTGTTCCCGAGGATTTACCAAACTGTTAACTAATACTATATGCATTTTATCTCTGCAAGTCACCAAGGAATTATATAGAGAAGGAAAGACAAATTATTGAAATTTGTGAACGCTCACATATTCATGCAAAATTTCGCAACATCTCATTTTCAATTATCTTCCATTCATCTCAGGAACACAAATCAAAATTCTTATATTGCAGAATGACATTCTCATCAGAACAATACCTTTCCCAGAAATGTGTATTTAAAATTGTTAAAGTACTTTTGATAACAAAATTTGTATACTGCAGCTTAATAATGACAAACTATGAGAAATTTTCCTTCAAGCCCCAATATCTTTAATTCAAGATATTTTTGCGTGATTGAAACATATTTGAATCATTTTTATTATTGCATCTAAGATTTCCGGTACAAATTACAATGAACAAGAAAGCAGTTGTCTGTGAATTATGAACAATTAATTGCCAAATAGTTAAGCCTTCATATGCTATTTTATCAACATTTAGCCAGGAGATGCAAGTTTCCTATCCTTCTATACAAGTCTTTCAAGTCACTAACTACGTTCCCACATATCCAGAGATATCAAGGTAACAAAACAAAGTTAATAACCTAGCATCGCAGAAACTTTGCAAAATTGCAGTCTAAAAAACTGTTTTTAAGTTTATTATAAGGTAGCCGTGGGCCCAGTAAGCTCAGTCAGAAGTCAGTCTGACTATCAAAACAGGGTCTCCAGTTTGAATCCTCATCTGGCCAGTCTCCATGATGGTTGATATACAACATTACATTTCATTGTCATTTATTGTTGAATGGTGCTTTAGCATCAATTTTTTAGTTATATATTATGACAGTGTCGGCTTCAGATAGTATTCCAAGTGACTGCCACACTGGATTATCGTGCCGCTGACATATTGTATGATACCCCACCCAGTCGCATTATACCTACACTTACTAACAATCCTCTAAACGCTGATGTCCTTTGGAAAAATCTGGTACCATTTTTCACCCATATGGCCTGTTGGGGAATTGAACCCACAACCTTTAAAATGCAAGGTGGATGCTCTACCCCATAGACCATTGCTGTGGTTTATTGTCTTTCTTCTCTCACAGCTGATTTAAGAGTGAAATTTATCAGTTACTTGCCGAGATGGGTGTACTCCAGTACTGGATCTCAGGAAAGAGTTGTTATTTATTCTCAACATGAAAGTCCATGTATATACGAAAGTATATTGATATTGGCTTGCACAATCTAAATAGTTAAGAGCTTATTTGAGTTGTAAATCAGTATCAATTCTGAAATATAAACTGTTTAGCCAAGCTCCAATATATTTGATAATTCTTTCCTTGCACTTTCGAATCAGCCCAACCTGAATATTCAACTGTCAGATCTTCATCAACATTCACCTTGGTAATTCAAATATGGCTGAATTCCTGAGCTGTTGAGATAAATATGATGAAAATTAAATATTAAAAGAAACTGGTAAACAGAACTGTGCTTTGCAATATTTTTCTTATCTTTTATACAATCTCAATAAGTAAGTAATTCATATGATCAGATAACCTAACCGCTATTTCCAGGTAGTCAAACTCAACACCCTAAGAATGATAGTCAGATGCTCAACCAATACTGAGCTAACCAGTCTCAGCTCTTTTTAATTCTTTTGGAGCCGGTGTCATATTATGTTTTCACCCAGCGGGTGAAAGTATTATAGAATTTTGCTATAATATATTTACACCCCACTGGAATATTCCCCCCCTCCCCCCCCAACTTAACCCCCAAATTTTATTTTTTTCAAAATTAATCACCACTAGATGTATTTATTAGGATAAAAAAGCATCAAACTTCACTGTTAAAATGCATTATGAAGAAAAGAGAGGCGGGTGAAAATATATTAGAATTTTGCTATAATATTTTCACCCCACCTCCCCAGCCCAGTTAGTTCATTTAGTAGCACATCTGACTATCAATCCAGAGATCATGAGCCACGAATCCCCAGCTACCCACAGCTGTCTCCGTGATGATTAATATACGATATTGCGTATCACTGTCATTCGTCTCTCACCACTAATTCTAGTGGAAAGATTCGATGTGCTCGAATACTGGTTAACCTTCCACAATATATGACATATTCAGTTTTATAAGGGAAGGATGACCTTAGAATAAACTGAATAGACCAATTCTCCTTCCATAAGTAACTGGCAAACTTTTTTACGTAAAATTTTGAGACCAAGCTTGACTCAAACCCATAACCTCAGCCGTGACAGATAAGTAGTCTTAGACAATAAGACCTAAGATCACTTGGTCACTGAGTTAATACATGAGGAAATAATATATATTTTGAGTCGTTAAAGCATGAGAAAATTAATTATTTAGAATCTTTAAGTAATATAATATATGAGTAATTTAATTTATTTTGATGAAGTAAACTCAGAGCTTATACGAATCATTCTCCAGTCTTTCTGGGTAGGACCCGAGTACTGACTATTATTTTGAGGGACCAAAGGATTGAGCCTTGAACCTAGACTATGACCTCTGACACAAGCAGCCAACACTCTACCCACCACCCTATTGTACCATTTGATTCTGATATTACATTTTATTTCAAATACTGGTTTATTCATATATATACCATATAAAATATATCATAAATGATATACACCATATAAATATATATATTTTCACATAATCAATGGTGCAGGATTGTGATAAACCCATGACATATTTTTTTTTGTGTAATATCACTTACAATTCATCATTGTTCAGTGTTTTCTGTATAACTCGACTCTCATACATAAAATGCTGAACTATACATTCCAACTTCCCCAAATATATAAATGACACTGATATGTCAAGATAAAATGACATATTTTGTGACGTTACATCATATAACAAATGAAGGAAACAAATATGCCAGACTTTTTCTTGTTCCTTATAGAAATGATGCGTTAAATTTAAATAAATGGTAAATGTACTATTTTTCTGAGTTATGTGTGTGATGAAAATAATCTTACATTCGTGCTCATTTATTATTGAACTTATTAAACGTGTTGTATCATTTTTTGATATAATGCTCGGCAGAGCCTGCATCATTTATTTTGACATCTCGTTTAATAAATTTACTTATAAATGAGCACTCATGTAAGATTCTTGTTTTACTGTAATTTTTTGAGATATATTGATACACTAACACTAAATCTAAAACATTTTTCTTTTTTATTATTGTGTCTTGTTTGGGTGGTAGTGTAGTGGATAGAGTGTAGAGCGCTCAAGCCAGAGGTTGTGGGTTTGATAGACAGCTCAACCCTGTGCCTCAACACTAAACACCGGACTTTTTATATAAAAAGGTCTGAGTTTTCTTCATAATCTAGCTAAAATAAATTGTAAACATAGTGCATTGGTGAAATTTAGATATATTTGTTCTTTTTTTCTCTTACATAATCTGCATGTGAAATGTAGAACTGACAAGTGTCTATTTATGATACATATCACATAGGACACAAAGTACATTTTACATCAAACTAACAAAACATCAGTACACAATGAATTCAATACATAAAGGAAAGTTCAGATTTAAATTAGAAGTATAATAATTATAACTGTAATACCATGATAGTACTGGTTTTAACAACAAACATACTTAGACACAACTGTGGTGGAATGGCCCCATATAACTTATGACACTGAGGTTTCTCAAACTTCATGCATAATGTAGTGGTAAGCTTGACAACCTGTATAAAAACACAAACATAGATCATATCAACAGAATCAAAATAATAATTACAGATTTTAAAGGGAATATAATTATCGTGATTTTTCACAATTTATATGTCGCTTCCTATCAGTATGTATCTAAAGGGATTTTTAAAATTGTCTAAAAACATTTATTTCCAATTATACTATGCCGAGGTATATAATTATATACTCGCTGACCCCATATTGCCATAAATATATCTGTTTAAACATGCCAGAATAATATATTGAAAAGGGATTTCATAACTTGGGCCTGGGTTGTCTGAAATAGACTTCCTGCTTAAAATAACAGCATATCTTATGAAACTATTTGGTTTATATTTATTAATGACAATGAGGTGCTTTTTATCAATTTGGATAATTATTTTATTGTTTAAGACATCTATAGCATTTTATCCTGATACACTCCCTTTAAATGAGAAAATGTCATACTGCTGGTGCAGATTTGGATAAAAAGGTTAGAGGGGACATAATTTATAAAACATTTACATCGATATACAGCATTTCTATAATATTTATAACACATGCAGATGATCTTAAAGTACAGACTTCATAAGGAGGTCCTTAAAATAATATTCTATTCCTACCTACTCACTCAAAATTGCAGCTCAGACCTAAGCTTTTTTAAATTACTTTCATAGCAAGGAATTTTTTGTTTTCATGATTTCTGTCCATTATTTTTAAATGATTACTGGTATGCAGAATTGTTTTTTTTAATGGAGTTTAATGCCATTTTCAACACATTCAGGTTATATATGGCATATCCAGTTATATTGTTGGAATGAAATGAGTAGAACCACCAACCTTCCACAAGTCACTGGCAAACTTTCTCACATAAAGTTTTTAGACTGAGCAGGGCTCGAACCTACAAGCTTAGTGGTGAGAAGTAAGTGTTCTTGAGATGACACCTCAGACCACTCGGCCACAGAGGATGTATATGCAAAATCAAACTCTGGCAAAAATAATAACCAGCTACCTGTCACCCACATGAAAAAATACTAGGTTGGAGCATGGCAAACAAACATTATTGAAGGATGACCTAATCTATTGTACTCCACCTGGTTAAGCAGGCTCATTCATCCGGGTTCTCAAAACCATGTACCATACTCCTGAGATTGTGGGTTCAAGCCAAGCTCAGTTAAAACACAGGTATGAGTGAAAGTTTGCCACTTATTTGCAAATCTGTGGGAAACACAGTATTTTTCATTCTACTATCTTAGTAATAAACAAATCTCTTAAGTATGAAATGTCTTGTTTTACATCATTTTATTGTCATGTAAAGAAAATATTAGAATCATAAGCAAATTGATTATTTCTGTATAAAAAAAAATTTAGGCACTCTAAGGTATGCCTTTTTAAGAATGCCAAGATAGGCTCTGTGCCCACCATTAATTATTCAAGGTCAGTCCCTGATGTGTGTGGGTGTAACATGTCATGTTATTTCAATACAATTTAAGTCACTAATTTTTACAACAGTTGTTAAAATATATTTTAAAGAATACTTTTTCAGTATACTTTACTGTAGTTGGACCCATGTCATACTCTGAGATGTTCAATTCTTAAACAGAAAAAATTAATCAAATCTTCAATGAAAATTACAATGATATTAAATGTTAGATATTACATGATTGTATTATAATTTCTTAATAAAAGTTTTTCAGTTGGATAACATATGCATTGCGCACCAGTTTTCAAAATATTTTCAGCACAATTTAACATACTGTAAAATTTAAGCACCTGTATATATTTTTTCATAGAGAATAAGGCCTTTCTTAGAGAATTTTTTTTTCAATGATACATCTACTCACTCTAAAATGAATTTCAAAGAGTTGATTTTCTTTCTTCATTTCTATCCATTTTTGATTAAAATGACTGCAAAATCAAAATCTGGCCAAAAAAAAAGAAGCTAAAAACTGGACTGGAATACAGCAAACATTTGTGTAATATGGGTTTATTCAGCAGATCGGTTACTGCAATTAGCTGAAAGGGTGGTGTGTGGAGCTTAGTTACTTCTGTTAGTGCTCAAGGTTGGGTCACAGTGTTGGTTCCAGTCTCTGTTTCTGTTTTGTTCTATTGAACTTCTATGGTACATGAAACATTATGTGTGAAAATGCAACAAAAAAAAATAGCACAATATTGGAACAATATTGGAAGAACTGAAGATAGGGAACGGAGTGTGTCTTGAGTTCTTATTCAATGTAAACATTCCATAATATTGTAGTGATTTTAGTTATTGGTATGTCAGTCAAAGCTTTGTTCATGGGGTTGTCAGTTCCATTCATGCCTCTGGTTGTAAAATTCTTCCCGTTTATTTCTGCAATGAGACAAGACAAATAGATGCAGAACAGTCATGTTAACTGCACAAGTACATTAATTGTATAATTGCTATTGTTGTAAGACCACGGTGTGGTCTAGTGGAAGAGCATCTGCCTCGCATGAGGAAGGTCGGGGTTCAATCCCCGGCCGTGTCATACCAAAGACTTTAAAAATGGTACTAGAAGCTTCCTCGCTTGGCGCTCAGCATTTAGAGGAGAGTTCTAGGTCTGGTCGGCCCAGTGTCAGTATAATGTGACTGGGTGAGGTATCATACCATGTGTCTGCGGCATGATACTCCAGTGTGACAGTGCTTAGAATACCGTCTCAAGTAAACACCATCGCAATATGACTGAAAAATTGTTGAAAGCGACACTAAACACCATACAACAACAACAACTGTTGTTGTATGGCATCCATTTCTTCCGTCATATTGCCATGACATCTACTTCAGATAGTATTCTGAGCACTGTTACATAAGAGTACCATACCGCAAACACATATGAAATGGTACCCCACCGACACCCATTCACATTATACTAAAACTGGGCCTACAAGACCTAGAACTATCCTCTAAATGCAAGATGAGAATTTTCTTGTATCTTCTTTTTAAATTTTTTGGTATGACCCGCCAGGGGATCGAACCAAAGACATATTCCGCATGTGGGGCAGACTCTACCACTAAACCACTGCTGCAGTCTAGTACATTGTAGAAGCAGACAAGTCCTGACAAAATGAAGAGGGGAAGATTGTAGTCTTATCTAGCAAGATCTATCTGATAATTAATCTGTTGCCGTAGACAGTATTTGGTGCACAGTGATTTAAAAGATTGAAAAGGATATATGCAGGAATGGAGAATACAATCAGGCTGATACAATAAAAATACAACTTCTGCATATATTAAAAAGAGAACTTGTTTCTAGTGGGACAAATGCATATACTGTAGGTGGCATAAGACCTGATGAAACTGGGGGGCCTCAGGTATGATTTAGATTAGGTTAAATTCAGCGGTCTCATTTGATCAAAGGGTAGACATAGCCAGATTAAATTGGACGTTGATGGACAGATTTCTTCATATTTTTTACAGGATGGGAAAAATTATTCAGCAAGTCTGGGACTCGAATCATTTTGCTAACACTTGTTCTTGACAAATTTATGCTACAGCTGAGCTAGCAGGACTGCATATGTATATTTCTTTCCAAACAGGTTACTTAAACACTGGGACATAGTCCCCCACAAATTGAAATTTGTCCCTGAATTGCAAATTCTCAATTTAATCTGATTATAATTGACCAAGAAATTAATTGTTGAAGTATACACACTCATATGTACAGTTGCTTTATTTCAATGTGATATTGAAACCTGGAAAAATTGGGGCTTACATTAAAGCCCAAGTTTCTTTTTAGTTAAGGCCAAAATAGATATATTCTGAATTGTGTCATTTACATGATAGTTCTACCATTACATTAAGAACATTTTTTGTTGGGTTAAGAAATTTAATTCAGCATAGCCTGCAAGAAGATATTACCACCCAGGTAGGCCTGTTGTTGCAGCAACAAAGGAAAACATTGGTGCTGTTAGAGCTATGGTAGAAGAAGATGGACATTATATATAAATCAAAGCACATCAAAATAGATATGTAAATACCTTGATGATAAAATAAAATACATATCTTATGAATTGAAGAAAATCCAGTGTTTGTATTATATTTGTGTTGGTCCCACACTATACAGTGGAAAGTGATCAAGATGGGGGCTGAGAATTAATGTATATATGCATGCATTCAAAGGTATTTGTTGTTATCAAATCTATACTACAATATCTGTTGAATACATGCTTGCAGAAGTATTGACATATTGAACAGATTTTCAAGCCTATATTGGATTTTATGGGACATATATGTCACATATAGGTGGTTGTCATATATGTGCCTTATAAGGGACATTATTATATGTAGATCACATATATGTCTGAAGACATATAAGGGACATATATGACACATATATGTGAAACATATTTATAACCCACAACTTTCTCATAATATGTCACATGTAAAAAAAAATCCGTAAGGGGATGTACATCATATTCTGACTAAAGGTTTGAAATTAAAGAAGCTTTGTACGAGATGGATCCCCCACTTGCTGACACCTGACCAAGATAAAGGCCAAGTGTTTAGATTGTGCTAAAAAAAACTTCTGAAAAAATATAAAAGTTGTAAAAAAAATATTCTTACTTGCTCACTGGGAATGAAACTTGGGTTAATTATTTTAAGCCCCTTGAATGGGGCATCAGTAACAAACAATGGCTTGGTAAAAATCAGGCTAGGCCAGTCATAGTAAAGAGGACAAGAAGCGCCATGAATATTTAATATGCCATTTTTTTCATTTTTTGTGTTCCTGTTGTGCAAATTTCTTGCAAACAGGCAACTGGTGGAACAATTACAGGCAAGTTGAAATACTTAAATCTGTCAAAAAGTTTTATCAAAATAAACGCCCAAGTAAAGGATTGAAAGGCATACAGCTTATTCATGACAATGCTTCTGTCCACAAAAGTAAAAGTGTACAATCTTTCTTAGAACTAGAAAAGATTATTCACTGAGGATGTGACCCAGGTGTGTTCACTGTAATAGCACATAATTGTTCTTGTGTCCAATACTTAATTATTTATTCACTGTTACTGGGGATGTGACCATGGTGTGGTCACTGTAATAGCACATTATTGTTCTTGTGTCCAATACTTAATTATTTATTCACTGTTACTGGGGATGTGACCATGGTGTGGTCACTGTAATAACACATAATTGTTCTTGTGTCCAATACTTGATTATTTATTCACTGTCACTGAGGATGTGATCCAGGTGTGTTCACTGTAATAGTACACTATTGTTCTTGTGTACCATACTCAATTATTTATTCATTGTCACTGGGGATGTGACCCAGGTGTGTTCACTGTAATAGCACATTATTGTTCTTGTGTCCAATACTTAATTATTTATTCACTGTTACTGGGGATGTGACCATGGTGTGTTCACTGTAATAGCACATTATTGTTCTTGTGTCCAATACTCGATTATTTATTCACTGTCACTAAGGATGTGATCCAGGTGTGTTCACTGTAATAGCACATTATTGTTCTTGTGTCCAATACTTAATTATTTATTCACTGTTACTGGGGATGTGACCATGGTGTGTTCACTGTAATAGTACATTATTGTTCTTGTGTCCAATACTCGATTATTTATTCATTGTCATTGGGGATGTGACCCAGGTGTGTTCACTGTAATAGCACATTATTGTTCTTGTGTCCAATACTTAATTATTTATTCACTGTTACTGGGGATGTGACCATGGTGTGTTCACTGTAATAGTACATTATTGTTCTTGTGTCTAATACTCGATTATTTATTCACTGTCACTAAGGATGTGATCCAGGTGTGTTTACTGTTATAGCACATTATTGTTCTTGTATCCAATACTTGATTATTTATTCACTGTCACTGAGGATGTGACCCAGGTGTTCACTGTAAAAGCACATTATTGTTCTTGTGTCCAATACTCGATTACTTATTCACTGTCACTAAGGATGTGACCCAGGTGTGTTTAGTGTTATAGCACATTATTGTTCTTGTGTCCAATACTTGATTATTTATTCACTGTCACTGAGGATGTGATCCAGGTGTGTTCACTGTAATAGTACATTATTGCTCTTGTGTACCATACTCAATTATTTATTCACTGTCACTAAAGATGTGACCCAGGTGTGTTTACTGTTATAGCACATTATTGTTCTTGTGTCCAATACTCGATTATTTATTCACTGTCACTAAAGATGTGACCCAGGTGTGTTTACTGTTATAGCACATTATTGTTCTTGTGTCCAATACTTGATTATTTATTCACTGTCACTGAGGATGTGACCCAGGTATTCACTGTAATAGTACATTATTGCTCTTGTGTCCCATACTCAATTATTTATTCATTGTCACTGGGGATGTGACCCATGTGTTCACTGTAATAGCACAGTATTGTTATTGTGTCCAATACTTGATTTTTTATTCATTGTCACTGAGGATGTGACCCAGGTGTGTTCATTGTAATAGCACATTATTGTTCTTGTGTCCAATACTTGATTAATTATCCATTGTCACTGAGGATGTGACCCAGTCATGTCACTGTAATAATACATTATTGTTCTTGTGTCCTATACTCGATTATTTACTCATTGTCACTGAGGATGTGACCCAGAAGTGGTCACTGTAATGGCACATTATTGTTCTTGTGTCCCATACTCTATTATTCATTCATTGTCACTGAGGATGTGACCAAGTCATGGTCACTGTATTAGTATATTATAGTTCTTGTGTCCAATAGTTAATTATTTATTCATTGTCACAGAGGATGTGATGCAGACATGGTCACTGAAATTGCACATTTTTAGTTTTGTGTCCCATACTCAATTCTTCATGCATTGTCACTGAGGATGTGATGCAGATGTGGTCACTGTAACAGCACATTATTATTCTTGTCACCAATACATTATTATTTATTCTTTGTCACTGAGGATGTGACCCAGGTGTGGTCACTGTAACTGCACATTATTGTTCTTGTGTCCCATACCTCAGTTAAATTGATCAAGTCAAATAAACCATATATGCACTGTCATTTCATCACCTATATACCTTTTGTCAAAAATAAAAAAACTATCTATATCTTGAAGCAATGAAGTTAATTTACAGTGGATATATACTACCATTAATTGATTAGTGTTGCACTGTTATGGGTAACTGCACTGGGCTTGATCAAATACTCAAATTATAGAAAAGAGCAGCAAGAATTATTCTCAATGCAGATCCTCTTTCAGCCTCAGAGTCTTTATTTAAAGAACTTAACTGGATGCAAGTAAATATAAGGATTCAATATCATAAACTATTACTTGTCTATAAATGCTTAAATTCCCAGGCACCTGAATATTTGTCAAATAGGCTTGTATACGTGGGAGATAATAACCCATACAGTATAGGGAATGTTGTAAATGGAAATTTATATGTTAAAAAAATTAAAAAAATCAAAGACAAAGCTTTACAAACAATCATTTATTATTCTGGGTCACTTTTATGGAACAATCTGCCTACAGAAATTCGATAATCACCAAGTTTATACAGCTTAAAAAATAATCTAAAATATTATCTTCTGAAATTTAATTGTTAGTTGGAAATAGACTGTTTGATTGTAAGTATTCAATAGAAATGTTTATGTCATTGAATTGGTTAACATTATGTGAATGTTTGTTTTTTATTTAATGTTTAGTCATATTGTTGAATTTCATGTTCATTGTATGATTGTCGAGGGCCACAGGGAAGGTTAGTGTAACTTACTGTTACCCTCATTAAATATATTATTATTATTATATTATTATTATTGTAATTATTTATTCATTGTCACTGGGTATGTGACCCAGTCATGTCATTGTATTAACATATTATAGCTCTTGAGTCCAATACTTGATTATCTGTTCATTGTCACTGAGGATGTGACCTTGTGTGACCTTGTTCATGAAGCTGTCAAGGTGCTGAAATCCCTCCAAGTATGAAATGTTGGCTTGCGGCTATGAAATGTGCGGTATTAGAAAGTTACAGAGTGGACATGAATTGTCAAACAGACTAAAACTATTGTCAAACACACTCTAAGTGTGACCTTGACCTTTAATATACCTGTTTGGATGTTACGCATGACACGTCATCATATCATGTTGATAAGTTGTGCGTTGTTTTTTTTTTAAATATATTCATGAATAAAAGAGTAATAGGGCAGACTAGAAATTTGAAACAGACTGAAAATGTTGTAAATATGGTGAAAGTGTGACCTTGACCTTTGAGATAAGTGTTTGAAGTTAAAGCACCACATGTCATCATGTCATGTTGATGAAATGAATATTTTTTGTTTAATATCTATAAATGGATGAGAAAGAATGAACACAAAGTCTGACACACTGAAAGTATGACTTTGGCCTTAGAGGTGCTGGTGTGGACCTTACATGTGACACATCATCATATCATGTTGATGAATTGAGCCAAGTGTTCATCCATAAGTGCAAAAAATACAGAAATCTAAAACAGACTGAAAGTGTTGTCAAACATTATGTTAAAGTGTGACCTTGACCTTTGAAGTGGAAGTCTGGGTGTTAAGCGTGACACGATATATCAGACGGAAAGATGGACGGACACTGCGATTCTTGAATATGCCACCGAAAAAATGGAGTGGGGGTGGGGTCATAAAAATGTACTTGAGAATTGTCTATGTCTCATATAGTCTAGCTAAGGTTGCAGTCTTCTTTATGATTGATAAATAACATTGTGTATCATTGTCATTTGTCTCTGTATCAAGTGTTATTATAGTTATCAGTTACTTGCGGAGATGAGTGTGACCAAGTACTGACTAATGTTCCAGAATCACAGGAAGAACTGATAAGAACAAGGTTAATTGATCATCTGCTAGGCCTCAATCATATAATGGCATACAAATAATGCTAAATTTTAAAAAAAAACTCATAATATATATAATGTATTGTCCACTTCCTCTCTATTGGCCAATGTATAGATGACCAATAAATAAAAGGCTGTTCAAGGAAAGTCAGTAAATCTGTGATATTCATTTTATTTCAGACTTCTGCTATCAACATTGATGACCACACATATGATTAAACTGGCCAACCTAAAATAAATTAAGTGGACACATCTGCTGCATCAGTCCAGACAAAAGTTCAGTTTTATACTGGCTTACCAAACTTAGAAACAATTTTAGCACTTTTTGAATATTTGAAGCTGAAAGCTGAGAAATTGGTATTTTGGAGAGGCAAATGAATAAAACAGAGACAGAAAGCTTAAAATTCGAACTCTAGAAGGCTTTGCTTGAAAGATCAATTGTTTGGAACGTTAATAGACTAAAACTAGGATTAACCCTTTACTCCATAGATACGCGTTTTCCCGCACCAATCACAGAACGCCTTTGAAAACAGTGCAGGAAGAGTTCAGAACGAGCAATCTGAACACTTCCTGCACTGTTTTCCACTCTGTCAGTTAATATAAACATAATTCACCCAATAATTCAAAAGCCATCTATATTAGAGGTGTCCAAAGGCGTCTATTTTAGAGGTGTCCAAAGGCGTCTATATGAAGTAAAGGATTAAGTTTTGAAGATCTCTGTGAAAGATTCAATATTTCAAAGAGTTGCTTCTCCGGCATGTTTAACACATGGGTACAATTTCTACAATTAAAAATAGAGGGTTTATTTCCTTACCCAAGCACTGAACAGATGAAAAACAATTTGCCAGAATCAGTAGATTGATTATTGATTATACCGGAAATTTATACAGAAACCCTCAGCCCCAAAGTCCAGCATGAAACTTTGTCCAACTATAATGATAGGAACACCCACAAGATTTTAGTCGGGATTACTCAGGATGGAACTGGTACTTGTAGTCTATGTGTCACCTTTGTATGATGAAGCCGCCTCCCAAGTTTATTGTGAAGAACAATGGTTTTCTAAATCTAATCGAGCATGGAGATCATATCGTGGCTGATAGAGGATTTGAAATCCAAACTGATTTAACCCTTTTCTCCATAGATACGCATTTTACCACACAAATCACAGAAGGCCATTGAAAACAGTGCAGGAAGTGTTCAGATTGCTCGTAACGACCAATCTGAACACTTCCTGCACTGTTTTCCACTCTGTCAGTTAATATAAACATAATTCACCCATTGCTGATACATGGTGAATTAATGCTTTCAATATTAGAGGTGTCCAAAGGCGTCTTAATATGAAGTAAAGCATTAAAAAAGCTAGGGATTGAGTTGAATATCCCCTCCCCCCTTTAGAAATGGTACCAGCTGACTCCCAAGAAGGCGGATTAAACAAGACGTATAAGTTTAAATCCATGTTGAATGTATTAAATCATTTTTAATGTTAAATAGTACAATGCCAGCTACATTGCAGATAGTTGCAGAGAACATATTTAAAACATGTATGATTGTATGTTTATTTAGTATTTGAATGTATTTGTTATAACCTGGTACTTTGCTTTGTTGATGGCCTCAGGGGAGAACAGTTATTGCAATTGATTGAGTTACCATCGTTAAATAAAGAATTTATTATCATTATTGTTATTATCATTATTACTACTGTCACTCTTTATGTGAGAAAGTTTCCAGTTACTTGCGGAAGGACGGTGGTTCTACTCAGTCTGACTCAGTCTGAGGTCTTCCTCCACCAGTAAAACTGGATATGCCATATATAACCTGAAATGTGTTGAAAATGGCGTTAAACCCCATTCAAAAAAAAAAAAAAAAAAAAAAAAAAAAACTACTGTCACTAGTCAAAATGTCCACAATGTTACAATAAGGCTATAGGCACACTGAGGGATTTGTACTAACAGGCACATTTCCAGTTTAGTAAGTAATTTTTAGTTATTTTTTGTCCAAGTCTGAATTTTAAATTAAAAAAATTGATGAATTCACAAGCCGTGATTTGTTCACATGAATAAGATTGATTTTATTATGTACAGTCAGTCCTGTCTTAAGCAATCAGTCAAGGGAAGGGAAAATGACCTTTTAAGACAGGTTTGTTTCTTAATACAGGTTAATTTGCTCTGAAAGCATAACAATGGAAAAGGCAAATGTAGCTGTTTAAGACAAGTGGCTGCTTAACAGAGGTGACTGCTTGCACAGGTTTGACTGTACATGTATGTTAAATTAATAAAACAATTATATGTAATGAAAATAATTCCGTTTTATTTCTTATAGATTTTAAATTTGTCAAATATTGTTACAATGTTTTGGAGGCAGAGCTTTTTCTAGCAGTTTACCTATTGGCCTCTATGGTCACTTAAGGGTAAGCGAATTAGTTTTCACCTCCCATGTGTAGCCGGAGAGAGCACTGCAGGTTGGAGATATGTCTTTCTTGCATAATAACACATTTGTTTTAGTATCCATTCGCTTATCGAAAACAAAGCAGTATGGTAAACCAATTGTGCTCAAAATTCCATGCGAGAAGAATCCAAGTTTTTGCCCAGTTTGCTCTCCTCAGTGGTATGTGGATGTACGACCCGCCTACAAGGGCTTCTTGTTTTTCATGGCAACAAGACCCCTTTAACCAGAGCTCAGTTTTTGGCAGCACTTGCTAAGTGCTTACAAGCCAGTGAACTCACTTTCCACCATTTACTATCTCAAAGGTTTAGAATCAGCCGAGCTACCCAGCTTGCAATAGCCAGTGTATCTAGTGAAAATATAATGAAGCTTGGTCGTTGGCATTCTAACGCAGTCAATGATTATATCCGCCCAAACAATATAAATATTATGTCGTAACTTTATATTTTGTCAATTTTACTCCAGATGTGTCGCTCCTGGGAGACTCTCTAGTACTGGGCAGTGGAGAGGGCCAGATTTAGGACCCAGGAACACTTAAGCTTGCCAGATGGCACAAGAATTGGCTAGATGGGAGTCTGTGGTATGTTGTGGCAGGATTTTCATCACACAATTCAAAGGGAAATCCTGTTCAGACCTGCACCAAAAATTATTGTTGTTAACCTGGGAGGGAATTACCTAACCGGTCACAGTGTTTTGAAAATCTTTAGGTGGATATTGGCTGACATTGATTATGTAAGGTTGGTTAAATTACATTGGTGTGACATGTTTGCAATGGGGGTCTGAGTCTGTCAAGGCCATGGAGGTTAAGGACGTTGTATTAATAGATATGGCCGAGCAGCAGTGTCCAAGGACCAACATGGCGGTGCCTTTGCACATGATATTGATCATAAGATCCCAGGTGTCTACAGGCAGGATGGTATCCACCTGTCTCCTGTAGGCTTGGATATGTATTTGGATAAAATGAGAGATCATTTATTATCTCATTTGTAAGCACCATTAATTTAGGGGATAAATTTGTGTGAATTATTTTTGGCGGAAATTTCTGTCGATCGTGTACACACTATACAATCTAGTCACATCATGGTTTTAACTGATATCCATGGTTGACAGATTTAAAAATGTCAAGTAAAAAGAGCAATAACTGTGTCTTTATTGGAGAAAAAATTGTTGCAGTTGTTTCCCTTGAATTAAGCAATATTGTGCCACTACTACAAATAGTCAAAAATAAGTATACTGCGCTAAGTACTGATAACTGATCATGAGGTAATAGGGAAGGTATATGTATAGATTTTAAAATTGTCAAAGCATGTAATAATATATATAAAAAAAAAAAGCCATCCTTGTTTGCTGTGCTCTGACCCATTTTTTTTTCATGTAGGTACGTAGCTTTTTCTTTGGACATATTTTGCTTTTGCATAGTGATTTTAACAAAAATGGACAGAAACCTTAAAAACAATTCAAAGCTTTGAAAGCCAATTAAAAAAGTTTGGGTAGCTGTTAATTTGAGCAAGCAGGTAGGAGCACAGCAGATAGGTTTTTAAGAATAATCTTGTTAAGAAATGTTACAATGTGTGTGAAGCTTAAACATGAAGACTTTGTGTGGAGCGCATGGTAGAGCATCAAACCCAGGATCGGAGGGTTGTGGGTTGGATCCTTCCACCGCGACTCTGTGTGGTGTTCTTGAGCAAGACACTTTTCCACATCTCTGTTTAGTACTGTTTCTACCCAGGAAGACTTCCAGTGTGATTTGTATAAGCTGTAATAACATGTTTCACAATTGAAGTAAATTGAATAAATGTTAAATAAAACTAAACATGGAGTATACAGACACATGCAAATAAACCAAATATTAACTCTGGTCATATAATGCTAAAATTGTTGTGTGAAATCTTTTGTAGTTAGTTAATATTCTTGAATCTAAGTCTAGAATATACCAATTGACCTGACGTGTGAGCAACTATTGCTGCACCCGCTGGGCACATGACCTTGCTTGTCCAAGTGAATACAATGTAATACATTGTAGTGTTTACTAGAGACCGTTCCCTTGTCTAAGGAACACGGCAGTATAGCAACCAATATAGATCACTGATTGGAATATTGACTTGTTTGATTGACTTGTTTGATTGACAGCCAACGTCAGGTTAATTAAGTCTGATAAGACTCTTTTTAAACTTTTTTATAATATTGATACAATGTCATGTAGTATATATATTGATACAATGTCATGTAGTATATATAATATTGATACAATTTCATGTAGTATATATAATATTTATACAATGTAATGTAGTGTATATATATATTAAACTATTTTATAATATTGATACAATGTCATGTAGTATATATATATTAAACTATTTTATAATATTGATACAATGTCATGTAGTATAATTTTTATTATATATATTAAACTATTTTATAATATTGATACAATTTCATGTTGTATATATATATATTAAACAATATTCAAAATTTATTGGTTTGGCAGAGGCCTTGATATTGTGTCTATGGTTTGCATTGTAGCTAGGCGCACTCGCCGTAGTCTGGTCTGTACATTTATGTCTTGGTTATTCACAAATAATTATCTCCATATATATATCATGCATTGTGAATGAGCATCTGAAAAGATCCCAAAAATCGTAAATTCTGTTGTTGTGAATTTAATAATCTCCCTTTATGAAATTAAATATATATAAATTCCCTGTATCTATATGATCCAACGGGTTTATAAATTTATGCTTTATATAGCATGTGAGTAATCTTAACTGGATCCTACTCATATAAAGCTATCACTTCATGTATGTAAATTTGTCCACCCTGTCTAGATGTGTTGCATGTAATTCCATAGTATATAAGTCCTGGTTGACACCAAATTTATTGGTTTGGCAGAGGCCTTGATATTGGATCTATGGTTTGCATTGTAGCTAGGTACACTCGCCATAGTCTGGTCTGTACATTTATGTCTTGGTTATTCACAAATAATTATCTCCATATATATATATAAATATATATATATATATATATATATATATATATATTAAACTATTTTATAATATTGATACAATGTAATGGAGTATATATGTATTGAATTATTTAATAATATTGAAACAATGTCACATAGTATATATATATATTAAACTATTTTATAATATTGATACAATGTAATGTAGTATATATATTAAACTATTTTATAATATTGATACAATGTCATGTAGTATATATATATATATTAAACTATTTTATAATATTGATACAATGTCATGTAGTATATACATATTAAACTATTTTATAATATTGATACAATGTAATGTAGTATATATATATATTAAACTATTTTATAATATTGATACAATGTCATGTAGTATATATATAAAACTATTTTATAATATTGATACAATGTAATGTAGTATATATATATTAAACTATTTTATAATATTGATACAATGTCATGTAGTATATATATATATATATATATATATATATATTAAACTATTTTATAATATTGATACAATGTAATGTAGTATATATATATATATATCAAACTATTTTATAATATTGATACAATGTAATGTAGTATATATATATTAAACTATTTTATAATATTGATATAATGTCACGTAGTATATATATATATTAAACTATTTTATAATATTGATACAATGTAATGCAGTATATATATATTAAACTATTTTATAATATTGATACAATGTAATGTAGTATATATATATTTTGATTTAACTTATACATTTAGGTGTTTAGGGTTAAATTATATAAGAATACCATGTTAGTGCCTGATTTAATCAGGTGAGGCAAAAAAAAAAGCATGAGCCATATAGTATTCATATAGTATTCTATTAATCGTAACATTATTTGTGTTGTTTTATTTATATTTAAAATCAACAACTGATTTTTATTCCTGCAAATAAACATGTGTGTACATCTGCGACAAATGCGCCAGAAAATAGTTCCAACTTTTATCAATAAAATTATAACAACATTTTTTTTTCTGTAAACCTTTTATAATTATTAGCTTATATACTGACATAATAAAAAGTTAATTAACAGTTTATAAACAATGACATCTGTGTGTGTGCTGCTGCAAGATAAACGTTCCTTGCTGATAAAGCAAAAGTTTTTACTTGCCTCCACTTTATTATGTAGATAATACATTATGATAATCATAATGAAATACACAACAAGAGTCTAATTGATTCAGTTTATTTTGAACAGTTGGGTACTTGTAATGTCTAGACATATCTTAATATCTGGCAGCAAATTCTTCCTAGCTGAAAATAGAGGTTAATCAACAGAGGTTTCATATTATGGACTATAATTCTGGATGGCTGGTTATTTATCTGTAAAAATCAAGTGCTCTAATATCTATCTTTATTTTAAATATCTAACATTAATCAATTTTCCAATTGAAAAAAAAAAGTTTATCATAATATCTGACTGAAAGGAAATAATTCCCAATAGATATTTTCACTTCTATTTCCCCATCACAGAAATCTCTCGAAATCACAGGCAAAATTGTAATACAAATTGTATTATCATTAATTGGATTCTTGACTACCAGTGTTTCTTTTAACAACTTCTAAAATGCCAAAGCTCTCACATGACATTTAAATCTGTAAATATGCATTCTCAGACATGTTTAATTGACATTTTAGCTTGATTAATGTGATGGTAGATCTGATGTGTAATAAATATTTATTTTCTTTCTTGAGCTTATTGTTTATTACATCCCATATAATTCAAATATCAACTCCAATGTGTCCAACTAAAGCATCCAGCTATATTGAAATATTACAATTATTATTACCTACAATATTTTGGGACATTGAAATGGCATACATCCTTACGTCTGTTTGTCAGCACGTACATGGAGAGGGAGTTGCCCAAGATAGAAAGAAAACATGATTATGTTCAGTATCGATTTAAGTTTTTCAAAAAAAAAATTTTAAGTGATATTTCTTTTGTTCCATAATAAAGAAAATACAAATTAAGGCTCATTCCATGTGGCGTCTGTCCGTCAGTCATATTTTGGACCAAAAACCTTACAGACGCAACTCCTCCCACAGTTTTAACTTTATTCAAATGAAACTTACCTTGATTTACACGAGATACATGGTCTGGATAGTTGAACAATTCTTTATTCCTATTTCTTTATTCTAAATGATAAATTCAAAATTCTTATTGCCAAATGTTTCAATCTAAAATGTCATTTGTATACAAATTTGCATTGTGTTTTATTTTTTATTTCTATTAATTTTCTTAGTTCTAAACCATAAGTCAAATTTTTTCACGCCTAATGATTATTTCTTTATTCCTATTTACTAATTTTAAATGAAAAATGTTAAGGTGTTTGTTTTAATTGCTTTAGCACTTCATTCTTAATGGTTATGTAAAATTTGATCTTACTGGGCCTGATTAGCTCAGTTGGTAATGCGTCTGACTATCAATCCAGGGGTTGTGAGTTCACCGCTGATCCAAGTGGGAAAGTTATCAGTTACTTGTGAAGATGGGTGTACTTGATGATGAGTACTGGTTAACCTTTCAGGATCCCAGGAAAGAGTGGTTAGCTTAACTAATCATCTTTTAGCCCTTGATGGCATAAATATGGCGCTGAATATTCAATCAATAAATCAATCAAGTGATCTTACTGGGACATTTCAAACCACACAAAAAACTACTTAACAAACTGGCTCACCTGTTAAATGATTCAATTGAATGTTTAACAGAGAACTAATAAAATGAAACGAAAGCTTGGAGGAGATGAGGAAGGTTGCATTGTGACTGTCTTGGGCCCAACAAGCGTTAAGTTGAATACCGGAGAGAATGAGAGAAAAAAGTGAGAGAATAAGCAGCACTCCTGATGCACCTATGGGTCCATCCAATGATTTGGAGCTTGGCCTGTCTCGGACAGTGCTCTGTCCACTGAGCTATCCATGCCGATGTCCAATTCCATTGTATGTATACATTGCATATCTGGGGTAAAACATGACAAGTTAATAGTGTCATAAATATAAATATTGTGTTTTCATCAGTTTTAACTGGCAGGGTAGAAGAAAACCAGGGAAAAATCTTTTTACGTTTTTATGTTCATACTTATGTATTTTCAAAACTACAGCTGAACCTAATTAGCTCAGTTGGTAATGCGTCTGACTGTCAATACAAGGGTCGTGAGTTCGAATCCCCACCCAGCAACAACAGTCTCCGTGATGATTGTTATACAACTATGAATCTCATTATTATTCGTCTCTCACTGGTGATTCAAGTGGGAAAGTAATCAGTTACTTGCAGAGATGTGGTGTGCTTGAGTACTGGTTAACCTTTCAGAATCCCAGGAAACAGTGGTTAGGTTAGCTGATCATCTGTTAGCCCTTGATGGCATAAAAATAGTGCTACATATTCAATCAATCAAAATTAGAATGACACCACTAGTTCAAAATCATATCATATTTAAAATGTGAAGTTTCAGAAGGTAATACTATGGTTATATCAATACATTTATATTGTAAAGATGGCCTTGATGTATAAACTCTCAGGTGAAAACTGACAACTTTATATGGTTATATTAATACATTCATAGTGTAAAGATGGACTGGATGGATAAACTCAGGTGGAAACTGACATCTTTATATGGTTATATTAATACATTCATAGTGTAAAGATGAACTGGATGCATAAACTCAAGTGGAAACTGACATCTTTATATGGTTATATTAATGCATTCATATATAAGTGTAAAGATGAACTGGATGCAAAAACTCTCGAGTGAACACAAGTGAAATTTGATTTCAACATTGCTTTTCGTCCCTTTAGCCCAGACACAAAGCAATTTATATAAGTTTTAATTTTTATAATATCTTAATGATGTAAATATGAAAATTTAGAACAGTTGACAGATTTGATAATGGCTTAATTGTGACCAGGTGTTGGACTAGTTTCCACTCATCAGTTACATAATTTGTCCCTGTTTTTAGTTTGTATTGTATACCAACTGGTGGCTTGTCAATTTGAATCAAGCTAATGTAAAATTTACATGAACTTAAAATTATTAAAACTTAAAGTGGCATAACCAGTATTCATAGAAAGAAATAAACAACTTCTTCATAAATGATAGACAGTTATTATAGAAAGAAATAACAGCTTGTTTATAAATGATAAACATTTTCATGGATGTTTGTCGCCTACCATTGATTTATAACAGCCAACATCTCTCTTACAATAAATATATGTTTACAGATCAGTAATTCTAATATGCAAATTAGCTGCTCCACTGAAGGAAATTATTGTAGAATTTCTTATGCCCTCGCAGGGGTACAGAGTCTAGTTAATGCATCTCGCATCTTTAATAAAACTCTATACTTTTATCTATACACCCAAAATACCAAACAATGGGAGAAAATATGAATATATAGATGAAGTGTATAATTATGGATTAATTTTTTTTGTGAGAGATGTATATGCTGACTCCATACCTCTGTGGTTGCTCTTCATTCGAATCCCATTTTTAACCAATAATACCCAGGAATTTCCAAACATTTATGAATAAAATCAATACTTATGGCTCAGGTCTAGTCCTATCGAAAATGGAAAATGGTTCTATGGTAAAAGTGAGTTTATAATACAAATTTTTGATGATACACAATCATATTTTGCATCAGATACGATCCAGAGAGTCACAATTTAGGCTAAATATTACAATTATACCAATTTATTATTGCATTATCTAAATGGTTATGGCACTTTAGTTAACGAAATTGATAAACAATCCAGTTTAACTCTTTAAGAGAATATCACATAACCAATACCGGTATACAGAAAATCTTGTACAAGTTGGCAAAAACATATTATGCGAGGTTTTGTTAAGAATTATATCATTTCAGCGAGTTTAATAAATTTAATAAAAAATGGGTGTAATCGACGTATTTTTTATCATACCACTCGGAAATATTGGATATTTACCATTTTTATTTCTCTTATTCTCTTAAAAAAAATGGGGAAAATGCATTATACATTGTGATTCGGTTTCCATCAGTCATCGTAAGACATCAGCATCTCAAGATTACATCATCATGTTATTCAGATGCTTGGTGAAGTTGGTAATATGTTGTCCTAGCCCTGAACTTTAAATCAGTAGTAAATTTTAATCTAGCTTTATTTGGGTTTTATTACACACCTGCATCAATAAATTATGCAATTTTCAGTATTTAGAACCATTTTAATGCCATCGGGGGCTAGCAGATGATCAGTAACTAAACCACTCTTTCCAGGTATCCTGATAGGTTAACCAGAATATGAGTATATCAATGTCTGCAATTAATTGATAACTTTTCCACTTGTAGTATTAGAACCAGCGGTGAGACACAGAACAATGAGACACAATGCTGCATGTTAAACATCATGGAAATAGTGGCCCAGCGGCAATTCAACTCAACACTCCTGAATTGATAAGTCAGATGCACAATCCATTTTTATACTGATTTTCAATGAGAATATAAAAACACTTCAAATGCATTCAAGCAACTTCTTTTCCAAATTTAACTCTTGTCAGGGGTTGAACCTGAGTCTTCTACCAAAAAAGTAGATGTGTTGGCCAGTTACACCACAAAAGTCTAAAATTTGTACAAAGAAACTTGAATAAAATATAAACATAATTTTACCAGGCCAAATCAGCCATTTTTTATCATCAGCTATTATTACAACCACCACAACCATTTCTATAATGACTGGTTTCCCAGGCCAGTTTATTATCATCAGCTAGCTAATACTACAACCAACACAGATAACTGGTTGCACAAGCCCGTTTTTATCATCAGCTACTACTAAAATCAACACAAACACTTCCAGGATGATTACTGGTTTCCAAGGCCAGTTTATTATCATCAGCTAGCTAATACTACAACCAACACAAACAATGCCAAGATTATTACTGGTTTCATACACCAGTTTTTATCATCAGCTAATACTGCAAACAAACATTTCCAAGATGATTACTGGTTTTGCAGGCCAGTTTTTTTATCAATAGCTAATACTTCAAACAACAAACATTTCCAAGATGATTACTGGTTTCCCAGGCCAGTTTTTTATGAATAGCTAATACTGCAAACAAAAAACATTTTCAAGATGATTACTAGTTTCCTAGGCCAGTTTTCATCGTCAGTTTCATAGGCCAGTTTTTATCATCAGCTAATACTACAAACAAACATTTCCCAGATGATTACTGGTTTCCCAGGCCAGTTTTTATGAATAGCTAATACTACAAACAACAAATATTTCCAAGATGATTACTGGTTTCCCAGGCCAGTTTATTATCATCAGCTTCTACTACAACCAACACAGACATTTCCAAGATGATCACTGGTTTCCCAGGCCAGTTTATTATCATCAGCTAGCTAATACTACAACCAACAAATATTTCCAAGATGATTACTGGTTTCCCAGGCCAGTTTATTATCATCAGCTTCTACTACAACCAACACAAACATTCCAAGATGATCACTGGTTTCCCAGGCCAGCTTATTATCATCAGCTAGCTAATACTACAACCAACAAATATTTCCCAGATGATTACTGGTTTCCCAGGCCAGTTTTTATGAATAACTAATACTACAAACAACAAATATTTCCAAGATGATTACTGGTTTCCCAGGCCAGTTTATTATCATCAGCTTCTACTACAACCAACACAAACATTTCCAAGATGATCACTGGTTTCCTAGGCCAGTTTATTATCATCAGCTAGCTAATACTACAACCAACAAATATTTCCAAGATGATTACTGGTTTCCCAGACCAGTTTATTATCATCAGCTACATGTATCACTGCAACCAACACAAACATTAACAAGATGATTACTGGTTTCCCAGGCCAGTTTATTGTCATCAGCTATCACTACAACCAACACAAACATTAACAAGATGATTACTGGTTTCTCAGGCCAGTTTTTATCATCAACTATCACTGCAACCAACATAAACATTAACAAGATAATAACTGGTTTCTCAGGCCAGTTTTTATCATCAGCTATCACTACAACCAACACAAACATTAACAAGATGATTACTGGTTTCTCAGGCCAGTTTATTATCATCAGCTATTACATCAACCTACACATCCTACACAATCATTGCTTAGATTAATGGTTGCCTACGGTTCTTCTCTTTATATTGCGCTGTGCTGCTGTTGGCCACTACTTACGACAATGTGCTATTTCGCAGGTTTTTGTAGTGTTCGCTCCTGCGCCACGTAGAGGCCCAGCACATCCTTCTTTGGCAGGAGAAAAATATAGTCATGTATAAGGAAACAGACATACATGACCAATGTATGTTTGAAATTTTGTGTCTGTTCTTTTATCAACCAGCTATTATTTTACCACAAAGCATTTATTTACCTTTCTTTTTTCTCTCAGCTATTACTGGTTTCCAAGGCCAGTTTTCATCATCAGCTAATACTACAACCAACACAAACATTTCCAAGATGATTACTGGTTTCCAAGGCCAGTTCTTATCATCAGATAACTATTAATACAACTAACACAAACATTTCCAAGATGATTACTGGTTTCCAAGGCCAGTTTTAATCATCAACTAATACTACAACCAAAACAAACATTTCCAAGATGATTATTGGTTTCCCAGGCCAGTTTATTGTCATCAGTTACTACTACAACCAACACAAACATTAACAAGATGATAACTGGTTTCTCAGGCCAGTTTTTATCATCAGCTATCACTGCAACCAACACAAACATTAACAAGATGATTACTGGTTTCTCAGGCCAGTTTTTATCATCAGCTATCACTGCAACCAACACAAACATTAACAAGATGATTACTGGTTTCTCAGGCCAGTTTTTATCATCAGCTATCACTGCAACCAACACAAACATTAACAAGATGATTACTGGTTTCCCAGGCCAGTTTAGTATCATCAGCTATCACTGCAACCAACACAAACATTAACAAGATGATAACTGGTTTCCTATGCCAGTTTATTATCATCAGCTATCACTGCAACCAACACAAACATTAACAAGATGATTACTGGTTTCTCAGGCCAGTTTTTATCATCAGCTATCACTGCAACCAACACAAACATTAACAAGATGATAACTGGTTTCTCAGGCCAGTTTTTATCATCAGCTATCACAGCAACCAACACAAACATTAACAAGATGATTACTGGTTTCCTAGGCCAGTTTATTATCATCAGCTATCACTGCAACCATCACAAACATTAACAAGATGATTACTGGTTTCCCAGGCCAGTTTAGTATCATCAGCTATCACTGCAACCAACACAAACATTAACAAGATGATAACTGGTTTCCCAGGCCAGTTTATTATCATCAGCTATTACATCAACCTACACATCCATCACAATCATTGCTTAGATTAATGGTTGCCCACGGTTCTTCTCTTTATATTGCGCTGTGCTGCTGTTGGCCACTACTTACGACAATGTGCTATTTCTCAGGTTTTTGTAGTGTTCGCCCCTGCGCCACGTCGAGGCCCAGCACATCCGTCTTTGGCAGGAGAAAAATATAGTCATGTATAAGGAAACAGACATACATGACCAATGTTTGTTTGAAATTTTGTGTCTGTTCTTTTATCAACCAGCTATTATTTTACCACAAAGCATTTATTTACCTTTCTTTTTCTCTCAGCTATTACTGGTTTCCCAGGCCAGTTTTTATCATCAACTAATACTACAACCAAAACAAACATTTCCAAGATGATTACTGGTTTCCCAAGCCAGTTTTTATCATCAGCTACTTATACATGTTGTTGTTGTTGTTGTATGGTGTTTAGCTTTGCTTTCAACACTTTTTCAGTCATATCGCAATGGTGTCTACTTGAGACAGTATTCTGAGCGCTGTCACACTGGAGTATCATGCCGCAGACACATGGTAAGATACCCCACCCAGTCACATTATACTGACACCGGGCAAACCAGACCTAGAACTGTCCTCTTAATGCTGAGCGCCAAGCGAGGAAGCTTCTAGTACCATTTTTAAAGTCTTTGGTATGACCCGGCCAGGGATCAAACCCACAACCTTCTGCATGTGAGGCGGACGCTCTACCACTTGACCACGCTGCGGTCTCTACTGATGCAACCAACACAAACATTTCCAAGATGATTACTGGTTTCCTATGCCAGTTTATTATCATTAGTTACTAATACAACACAAACGCTTCCAAGATGATAACTGGTTTCCCAGGCCAGATTTTATCATCAGCTATTACTACAACAAACACAAACATTTCCACGATGATCACTGTTTTTTCAGGCCAGTTTTTATCATCAGCTTCTACTACAACCAACACAAACATTTCCAAGATGATTACTGGTTTCCCAGGCCAGTTTTTATCATCAACTAATACCACAACCAAAACAACCATTTCCAAGATGATTACTGGGTTTCCAGGCCAGTTTGTTATCATCAGCTACTTATTGAACCAAAACAAACATTTCCAAGATGATTACTGGTTTCCCAGGCCAGTTTACTATCATCAGCTTCTACTAAATCCAACACAAGCATTTCCAAGATGATCACTGGTTTCCCAGGCCAGTTTTTATCATCAGCTTCTACTAAAACCAACACAAGCATTTCCAAGATGATTACTGGTTTCCCAGGCCAGTTTTTATCATCAGCTACTACTACCAACACAAACATTTCCAAGATGATTACTGGTTTCCCAGGCCAGTTCTTATCATCAGCTAATACTGCAACCAACACAAACATTTCCAAGATGATTACTGGTTTATCAGGCCAGGTTTTATCATCAGCTAATACTTCCACCAAAACAAACCTCTCCAAGATGATTACTGGTTTCCCAGGCCAGTTCTTATCATCAGCTAATACTACAACCAACACAAACATTTCCAAGATGATTACTGGTTTCCCAGGCCAGTTTACTATCATCAGCTTCTACTACAACCAACACAAACATTTCCAAGATGATTACTGGTTTCCCAGGCCAGTTTTTATCATCAGCTACTACTACCAACACAAACATTTCCAAGATGATTACTGGTTTCCCAGGCCAGTTTTTATCATCAGCTAAAATTGCAATCAATACAAACATTTCCAAGATGATTACTGGTTTCCAAGGCCAGTTCTTATCATCAGCTTATACTGCAACCAACACAAACATTTCCAAGATGATTACTGGTTTCCCAGGCCAGTTTTTATCATCAGCTAAAATTGCAATCAATACAAACATTTCCAAGATGATGACTGGTTTCCCAGGCCAGTTCTTATCATCAGCTAATACTACAACCAACACAAACATTTCCAAGATGATTACTGGTTTCCCAGGCCAGTTTACTATCATCAGCTTCTACTACAACCAACACAAACATTTCCAAGATGATTACTGGTTTCCCAGGCCAGTTTTTATCATCAGCTACTACTACCAACACAAACATTTCCAAGATGATTACTGGTTTCCCAGGCCAGTTTTTATCATCAGCTAAAATTGCAATCAATACAAACATTTCCAAGATGATTACTGGTTTCCCAGGCCAGTTCTTATCATCAGCTTATACTGCAACCAACACAAACATTTCCAAGATGATTACTGGTTTACCAGGCCAGTTTTTATCATCAGCTAATACTTCCACCAAAACAAACCTCTCCAAGATGATTACTGGTTTCCCAGGCCAGTTTTAATCATCAGCTACTACTACCAACACAAACATTTCCAAGATGATTACTGGTTTCCCAGGCCAGTTTATTATCATCAGCTTCTACTTCAACCAACACAAACATTTCCAAGATGATCACTGGTTTCCCAGCCCAGTTTTTATCATCAGCTAATACTGCAAACAACACAAACATTTCCAAGATGATTACTGGTTTCCCAGGCCAGTTCTTATCATCAGCTAATACTGCAACCAACAAACATTTCCAAGATGATTACTGGTTTCCCAGGCCAGTTTGTTATCATCAGCTTCTACTACAACCAACACAAACATTTCAAAAGATGATCACTGGTTTCCCAGGCCAGTTTGTTATCATCAGCTTCTAATACAACTAACACAAATTTTTCCAAGATGATTACTGGTTTCCCAGGCCAGTTTGTTATCATCAGCTTCTACTACAACCAACACAAACATTTCCAAGATGATTACTGGTTTCCCAGGCCAGTTTGTTATCATCAGCTTCTAATACTACAACCAACACAAATATTTCCAAGATGATCACTGGTTTCCCAGGCCAGTTTGTTATCATCAGCTTCTAATACAACCAACACAAATTTTTCCAAGATGATTACTGGTTTCCCAGGCCAGTTTGTTATCATCAGCTAATACTACAACCAACACAAACATTTCCAAGATGATTACTGGTTTCCCAGGCCAGTTTGTTATCATCAGCTTCTAATACTACAACCAACACAAATATTTCAAAGATGATCACTGGTTTCCCAGGCCAGTATGTTATCATCAGCTTCTACTACAACCAACACAAACATTTCCAAGATGATCACTGGTTTCCCAGGCCAGTTTGTTATCATCAGCTTCTACTACAACCAACACAAACATTTCAAAAGATTATCACTGGTTTCCCAGGCCAGTTTGTTATCATCAGCTTCTACTACAACCAACACAAACATTTCAAAAGATGATCACTGGTTTCCCAAGCCAGTTTGTTATCATCAGCTTCTAATACAACCAACACAAACATTTCCAAGATGATCACTGGTTTCCCAGGCCAGTTTTTATCACCTGCTAATACAACAACCAACACAAACATTTCCAAGATGATTACTGGTTTCCCAGGCCAGTTTACTATCATCAGCTTCTACTACAACCAACAAACATTTCCAAGATGATTACTGGTTTCCCGGGCCAGTTTTTATCACCTGCTAATACTACTACCAACACAAACATTTCCAAGATGATTACTGGTTTCCCAGGCCAGTTTATTATCATCAGCTTCTAATACAACCAACACAAACATTTCCAAGATGATCACTGGTTTCCCAGGCCAGTTTATTATCATCAGCTTCTACTACAACCAACACAAACATTTCCAAGATGATTACTGGTTTCCCAGGCCAGTTTGTTATCATCAGCTTCTAATACTACAACCAACACAAACATTTCCAAGATGATTACTGGTTTCCAAGCCAGTTTTTTATCATCAGCTAGCTAATACTACAACCAACACAAACATTTCCAAGATGATTACTGGTTTCCCAGGCCAGTTTATTATCATCAGCTTCTAATACAACCAACACAAATATTTCCAAGATGATTACTGGTTTCCCAGGCCAGTTTGTTATCATCAGCTTCTACTACAACCAACACAAACATTTACAAGATGATCACTGGTTTCCCAGGCCAGTTAATTATCATCAGCTAGCTAATACTACAACCAACACAAACATTTCCAAGATGATTACTGGTTTCCCAGGCCAGTTTACTATCATCAGCTTCTACTACAACCAACACAAACATTTCCAAGATGATTACTGGTTTCCCATGCCAGTTTTTATCACCTGCTAATACTACAACCAACACAAACATTTCCAAGATGATTACTGGTTTCCCAGCCCAGTTTTTATCACCTGCTAATACTACAACCAACACAAACATTTCCAAGATGATTACTGGTTTCCCAGGCCAGTTTTTATCACCTGCTAATACTACAACCAACACAAATATTTCTAAGATGATTACTGGTTTCCCAGGCCAGTTTATTATCATCAGCTTATACTACAACCAACACAAACATTTCCAAGATGATTACTGGTTTCCCACGCCAGTTTACTATCATCAGCTTCTACTACAACCAACACAAGCATTTCCAAGATGATTACTGGTTTCCCAGGCCAGTTTATTATCATCAGCTTCTACTACAACCAACTCAAACATTTCCAATATGATTACTGGTTTCCCAGGCCAGTTTTAATCATCGGCTATTACTGCGAACAACACAAACATTTCCAAGATGATTACTGGTTTCCCAGGCCAGTTTATTATCATCAGCTTCTACTACAACCAACACAAACATTTCCAAGATGATTACTGGTTTCCCAGGCCAGTTTATTATCATCAGCTTCTACTACAACCAACACAAACATTTCCAAGATGGTAACTGGTTTCCCAGGCCAGTTTATTACCATCAGCTTCTACTACAACCAACACAAACATTTCCAAGATGATCACTGGTTTCCCAGGCCAGTTTATTATCATCAGCTTTTACTACAACCCACAAACATTTCCAAGATGATTACTGGTTTCCCAGGCCAGTTTATTATCATCAGCTAGCTATTATTACAACCAACACAAACATTTCCAAGATAATTACTGGTTTCCCAGGCCAGTTCTTATCATCAGCTAGAACTGCAACCAACACAATTATTTCCAAGATGATTACTGGTTTACCAGGCCAGTTTTTATCATCAGCAACTAATACAACAAACACAAATTTTTCCAAGATGATTACTGGTTTCCCAGGCCAGTTTATTATCATCAGCTTCTACTACAACCAACACAAACATTTCCAAGATGATTACTGGTTTCCCAGGCCAGTTTAATATCATCAGCTAGCTAATACAACAAACACAAACATTTCCAAGATGATTACTGGTTTCCCAGGCCAGTTTTTATCACCTGCTAATACTACAACCAACACAAACATTTCCAAGATGATTACTGGTTTCCCAGGCCAGTTTTAATCATCAATTAATACTACAACCAAAACAAACATTTCCAAGATGATAACTGGTTTCCCAGGCCAGTTTTTATCATCAGCTACTACTACCAACACAAACATTTCATAGATAATTACTGGTTTCCCAGGCCAGTTTATTATCATCAGCTAGCTAATACTACAACCAACACACACATTTCCAAGATGATAACTGGTTTCCCAGGCCAGTTTTTATCATCAGCTAATACTGCAACCAACATAAAACATTTCCAAGATGATAACTGGTTTCCCAGGCCAGTTTTTATCATCAACTAACACTACAACCAAAACAAACATTTCCAAGATGATTACTGGTTTCCCAGGCCAGTTTCTATCATCAGCTACTACTGCAACCAACAGCTATTGTTTCACCACAGTGCATTTATTTACCAGTTCTATTGCAACAACCTAATTATGTACCAGTTCTATTACCACAGCTCAATCATTTGCCATTTCTTTTATCACAACTCAATTATTTGCCAGTTATATTGTCACAACTCAAGTATGTACCAGTTCTATTACCACAGCTCAATCATTTGCCATTTCTTTTATCACAACTCAATTATTTGCCAGTTCTATTGTCACAACTCAATTTTGTACCAGTTTTATTACCACAGCTCAATCATTTGCCAGTTCTATTGCCACAACTCAATCAACAAGTTATATTACCACAGCTCAATCATTTACCAGTTCTATTGCCACAACTCAATCAACCAGTTCTATTACCACAGCTCAATCATTTGCCAGTTCTATTGCCACAACTCAATCAACCAGTTCTATTACCACAGCTCAATCATTTGCCAGTTTTATTGCCACAACTCAATTATTTACCAGTTCCATTATTTTGCCACTTCTCATATAATTCCTGAATTAGTTTCATATATTGGGCCCTGCAACCCATGGATGTAAACCCAGCATTTAGGAACAAGTTGACACAAACATTGTCCCAACTGAGTTGTTTTTTTCTTTTTTATACGCTATTTGGAAGCTGGATTTACCACAAGGACCAGCTGTTTCCAAAGGGTGTATGGAGCTCAACTGAGTCCTAGTTCCCCATACTCAAGTCTCGGTCATGACAACCAAACAACCCAGTCCAAGGACTGGGTTTCTGTGTGCTTGCTGCCTTCCTTGGACGTGGTAGCCATTTTCAGGCTCCCTCTCTCTCTGGAATTGAACCCGATTCCAAAATACCCGTAAAAACCATGGTAGGCATATAACGTACCATCTACAGTTGATAGGGCAGATGCTTACAAGATAAAGTCGCTAAAGCCAAATGTTATTCAGAGTTCTAATAAGAGCGCTCCTGAAGGAGCTTTGTTGCATGTATTAGCTCTAAATTACAACAATACTAATGTATTGTACTATCTAGTGAACCATATCTGATTTAGAGAGACATTCGCAGCTTCACATTGTTCCGTGTGGCATGCAAGCTTTGTTCTGAGACAAGCATAAATATGGAGATCAAAATGCAGGTAAGGTTGCCAGGAAGCTGACAGACACTCTTGAATGTAAACTTACAATATTATACTCTAGCCGCGAGCATCTATTGTACTATACACTCGAATTGTCAAAGTAAAACTTGGACTGCATGGCTCCACTATTTAGCTGATGATCTACAGCAGTATCGTAATACTTCAGCTGAGCTTCAAACAACCAATGGTTTCTCTGCTAGCAGAAATTTACAGGTCTGATCACTGACCGAGGTGGTCACTACAGGACAAGTCAAGACATGTGCATGTTAACAATGGAACTAGCTGAGCTACTAGTCCACCAACAAGCTTCTCGGGACCAAGATGATTGCTGCGCCACTGAAAGGAGGAACCAGAGTTCTTTCCTATCGGGTGGCGACTGATGTGCCATTACCAAGGTGAATGCAGGATGAATTATCAAATGGTGTATTGTCCTATTTTCAGTAAAATATTCAATGTTGCCACAAGTTTCCACATCTGCATAAATACTAACACTAGGGGTTTTTTTTGGGTTTTTTTTTTTTTTTGTTGTTTTTTTTTGGTTTGTTTTTTTTTTTTTTTTTTTTTTTTGGTTTGTTAGTTTTGTTAAATTTTTTTTTTTTTTTTGGTTAGTTTTGTTAGTCACATGATACAAAATGACAAATGAGAAGTACTCCTATACTAAAGTATGGCACCCTAAGTATGACATCCATCTATATGGCAATCCACCAGTTCCAACCTGGTACGAACTGCAGAAAGAGCATCCGGCACAGGTTTCTAAACCTTCCTAACTGGGACAGCAGTGTGTACTAGACACAAGACACTCTACTCTGCCAGA
This sequence comes from Panopea generosa, assembly GCA_029582155.1. Lineage (NCBI taxonomy): Eukaryota > Metazoa > Mollusca > Bivalvia > Adapedonta > Hiatellidae > Panopea > Panopea generosa. Next base: position 63,540,398 of record CM055899.1, on the reverse strand, counting down.
GTATCTCAGACACGGCTGGGGACATGAACTGAAGACACCACATAAATAGGTGCCATACACCATACCTGATCTAGTAAGACAGCCTCTCTGGACGGCGAACTACCCGACCTGACCTGGTACGAATCTCCACAGGAGCATTCAGTACAGGTTCCTTAACCTTCCTAACTGGGACATCGGTGTACCGGACAGGTAGTCTAGGCACTCTGCGAGAGCGTCTCAGAGACACGGGAGGGGGCACGAGCTGGTCAGGTAGTACCGCACAAACAGGCGCCATACAAGGCACAACGTACCTCTCAGCTGCTGGAAGGGCATCACCGGCAAACTGAAAAGAGAAAATAAAATATTGGTAAGAATAAAACTTTCAAATCACTATCAACTTCAATATGTAATCTTACTGTTTAGATATAGTAATCATTTACCCAATTAGTTACCCAGATTTTCTTTTAATCAAAGATATAAAACCGTCACACCAGAAAACCACAATTAAATGCACAAAAAGACTTCTAGTTAGCACTTCCTACATTTAAGAGCTGTCGGAGGGACAGTATGCTCAACAATTTGAATATTTGTGACAAAAGTACAAATTTGATTGAGACTGATGACAAAGCCAAGCAAACAAGATAAAATAAAGTAGGTCTTATAACTGCAATACCTTGTATGAAGTTTCAACACAATACAATTATAGTGACTGCTGAGTTATAAAATTAAACAAAGGACCTAATTTGCAAAAGAATCTGGCAAGAGTTATCCCACTTGATTAATTTAGTTGGTTTCATGAATACAAAGCCATATGTAAAGTTTCAGTCAAATACATTGAGTGGATGATGTGATATGGACTTGATGGTACTTGCACACAAAACTTTAACCAGCTAGCCAGTATTTAAGCTGAAATGTATTTAATTAAATCCATTTTTTTTTAAATCTGGGTGTGGATGTGGGGGTGTATGTGCCAAAGTTCTATAAACAGGGCTGTGCAGTTTTAATACAATAAAAAAAATTGGAGTGGGAAGGTGTCTTGGGGTAGGTAACAAAGTTGAAAAGGGACAGACTGTATCTTATTCAATACAGAACACAATTTTAAGAAAACAATTGGAGTGGGTTGAGGGTTTTGGGGTTGGTAACAAAGAGGGCAGAATAGTATTAAATGTAAAAAAAAAAAATTTAAAAGAAAAAAAAAATGAAAAAAAATGGGGGGGGGGGGGGTGCGGGGTGGAAGGGTGGGGGGTGTCCTTGGGACCAGTAACAAAGTTGAAATGGGGGAAAGTATTTAATTTAAAACAAACAAAATTTAAAAAATAAAAATAAAAAAATGGGCAGGGATGGGGGTTAGATAAGAGTGAGGTTTTTTGGGTTGGTAACAAAGTTGAAATTGGACAGAGTATTTGATTTAATACAAAACAAAATTTAAATAAAAAAAAAAAATGGGCGGGGATGGGGGTTGGGAAGTGGGTGGGGGGTTGGGGGGTTGGGGGGGGGGGGGGGGGGGGTAGGGGTGAGGGTCTTCAGATTGGTAACAAAGCTGAAATGGGGCAGAGTATTTGATTAATACAAAACAAAATTTTAAAAAAAATGGGTGAGGATGGGAATTGGTGGGGGGGGATGAGGGTCTTTGGGTTGGTAACAAAGTTGAAATGGGGCAGAGGATTTGATTAAATACAAAATAAAATTTAAATAAAAAAAAAAAAAAAAAAAAAATGGGCGAGGATGGGGGTGGGGGTGGGGGGTGGAGGGGGGGGGTAGGGGTGAGAGTCTTCGGGTTGGTAACAAAGCTGAAATGGGGAAGAGTATTTGATTTAATACAAAACAAAATTAAACAAAAAAATTAAAAATGTTCGGGGATGGAGGTGGGGGAGGGGTGGGGGTAGGGTCTTGAGATCGGTAACAAAGTTGAAATTGGGCAGAGTATTTGATTAAATACAAAACAAAATTTAAAAGAATGAAAAAATAAAAAATAAATGGGCAGCAGGGTGGGTGTCTTAGTTGGGCTCGAGCATTAAATAGGTCACGGTCGGTGATGTAAACTTTTTTAGTTGATGGTGATTAGCTTACAGAATTAATAGTACGGTATAACTGAAAAATAAAATTGATTTAAAAAAAAAAAAATTTAAATTCGAGCTAAACAAAAACTTTAACCTAAGGTTTTAGAGCCCAAAGTATGTAAATTTAGGTAAGTTAGCTATTTACATTATTTGTATAACATGATATGAATGTGTTTATGAAGTTTAGTCACCATAACACGGGTTGTTTATTCAGAAACAGAGAAAAAGCTGAGCTAAACATAAAACTTTAACCAGCGGATGCCGACGACGCCACCACAACCAGGATCATGACAATATCTCTTCGTTTTTTTAAAAAAAGATGAGCTAAAAATTCAATAACCCGACTATTCTAGCCTTGTTACGGAACAGTATATTATTATGTACTATCAGAAAAACAGATATATCTATATGAATGAAACAATCTTTCATATTAGCAAAATAGTAAGATACATGTAACTGTGTGCAAGTAGGACTATAAGGGCAGAATATTCTTAGGGTCGGTAACAAAGTCGAAATGGGGGAAAGTATTTGATTTAAAATAAAACAATTTTTTAAAAAAATGGGGGTTAGGGATGTCGGTCTTGGAGTCCATTGCAAAGTTGAAATGGGGCAGAATATTTGATTTAATACAAAAATATGGGCAGCATGTGTGTGGGGGGTCTTGGTTGGGCTTGGGCAGGTAGCCGATGGTTAGGGGACAATGGGCCTGGCATATTCAAACAATGATACAAAGTATTTCCCATCTATGATCTATTTATAAATCTATATACATTTACATGTTCTTGCTTCAACTTTTTTATTTATAATTGTATTCTTATAATACTCAGGGAGCCTGCGCCTTTATATATTTGCAGTAATTTTGCAAAATAATGATAATTTTTCACCATTAGTTTATGTTCTATAGTAGCTATGGAAATGTTGAATTATGTAGTCAGGAGAGGGGGGTGGGGGGCATTTCTTGTCTAATAATAATTTTGGTGAACAAACCTGATGATGTGAGCTTGTTCAGATGATGGTGATGATGTTTAGCAAGTTTGATTAGAATCGGATGAAAACTGAAGTAGGAGTTGAAACCACTAGTAGGAGTTGAAACCACAAGATACATATATAAATATGAAATATTTTTAAATCAGAACAAGGGGGCATTACTCCTTCATTGATAATTTGGGTGAAAAATCCTAATGATATGCACATGTTCCGATGATAGTGATGATGTATAGCAACTTTGATTAGAATCAGATGAAAACTGTAGGCAGAGTTGACGCCACAATGTACATGTGTATACGAAATATTTTAAAGTCAGGAAAAGGGGGCATTACTCCTTCAATAATAATCTGGGTGAATAAACCCAACGATGTGAGCTTGTTCAGATGATGGTGATGTATAGTAAGTTTGATAAGAATTGTGAGACAAATGTGAAAGTAATGTCTATATACAACTTGCACCTCAAGTTCAACATTTAATGCCTTGAACGGAATTATAGCAACCCTTTAGAGTACAAAAAAACTCAAGGTATATGCAGACAACTATGTGCCATGTAAGATTCACTTAACTATAGGTATGCATGTAAATGTAATAAATCACAACTTGCACCAAAACTTTAACATACAGTTTAAAGACAAAATCTGATCTTTTCTACCTTCAGGTTAGGAGCTCAATATGTTACATAATGCCTTAAAAACATACCAAGTTTCAGCCATATAACTGCAGTCAAGGCACATTTATGACCTCGACTTCGAAATTAGAAGCCCATAATATTCCTTGGAGTATAAGCATGTACAGTTATACAAGGGTGACATCCGCTTTAATTCAGATTGCTTAATTGCAAATTTCAACTAACTTGTTAATTTAATTTGTTAATTTAATTCACTCAAATGCCGTCTTTATCTTCTATGTGCTTAAACTAAATGCAGATGGTAAATTACAAATTGTATTCACTCAAATGATTATTTCATGCTCTCAATTAGTGTATAAAATGCATGTTGCAATAGGATAATTACAAATCCCATTCACTCAAATACCAACATCTTGCTTTTATATATATGCCAATTTGTGTTAATTGCATATTGTAAATTATAGTATTATTCTTTATCAAACAATAATTTTTATGTAAAAAAGGTTAACATTTTTGTTTGTTACATCAAATATCAATGTATTCTATAATGAGGTCATGGGTTCGATCCTCCACCAAGGCAATGTGTGGTGTCCTTGAGTACGACACATTATCCGAATGTTTAGTACTGATTCTACCAAGGATGACTAAATTGACTTTGTCTAAGTTGTACTAATTTGTTTCTCAATCAAAGTAAAATAAAAATAAATTTAAAGTAAAAGTTTAAAGTAGTGGGGGGAGTGGGGGGAGGGGGTAATTTATCCAAACTATCATCGTTTTTATCATAATTACTTTTTTAACACAGATTTCTTATAGAAAATTAAAAATATAAAAAGCATTAGTTTACAACTAGTCATTACATCTCTATGGAGATGCATAAATTAACATAAGCGTTCATGTTCATTATATTCATTATTCATTATTTTCATGTTCATGTTCATGTTTTTATATTTATGTTCATTATTTTACATTCTTGTTGTAAAGTTGTATGTTGTGGAGTATTTTTTGTTAATGTTCATATGTTCATAGTTTTTGCTCTTATACAATATTGCAATATTTGGCCCGCCATATTCAGAAGCCACACCATTTGATTTGTTTACTTGAGAACAGTTTTAAACATGTTATTGACCGATACAGGTAAGACAGGTTATTGGTACTCAAATATGAAGTGTTTGCATATGAAACGGTAATTTCACGCTTGACCTATACCATATAATGATGAACATGGCTAATTATAACTAACTTTGAATCAAACTCAAAATACCACCACAGGGCAAGTGACAATAAACATTCTAATCGCTAGTATAATCTTTATTGTCCCCCACTTTGCGAAAAGTGGGAGACACTAATTCGGGTCTGTCTATCTGTCCATGCTTTCCGTGCAATAAGTTAAGAATGCCTGAATCAAATCTTTTGAATTTTAATACAATGTTTATTTTGAAAAAACACAGGCCAAGTTTGATTTAAGAGGTTGTGACTTGGTGTAAGAGATATGCCCCATTATTTGTGAAAAATCTTATTTTTGGGGGTATCCGTGCAACAACTTAAGAATGCCTGAATCAAATCTTTTGAAATTTTGATACAATGTTTTTAATGACAAAACACAGGCTATGTTCAGTGGTTGTGACTTTTGTCATTGTAGAGTTGTGCCCCTTATTTATGAAAATTCGTAATTTTTTTGGTTTTCGTGCAATAGCTTATGAATGCCAAAATCAAATCTTTTGAATTCTAATATATTTATAATGTCAAAACACAGGCTAAGTTTGATTTTTTAGGGTTGTGGCATGCGTGACATATAAATTTTTTGGGTTTTCCATGCAATAACTTAAGATTATGCCTGATTCAAATTGTATAGTTATACTACCGGTATATATAGGGGTGTGGAATGTGTATTGTCACTAGCCCCTGTGCTCAATATAATGTCATAAATAAACATTACCAGTGCTAAGGTATACATATAAAATATTACCAGTGCTAAGGTATACATATATAAATATTACCAGTGCTAAGCTATACATAAATAAACATTACCAGTGCTAAGGTATACATATATAAATATTACCAGTGCTACGGTATACATGTATAAACATTACCAGTGCTAAGGTATACATAAATAAACATTACCCAGTGCTAAGGTATACATATATAAACATTACCAGTGCTAAGGTATACATATATAAAGATTACCAGTGCTAAGGTATACAGTATACATATATAAACAGTTCCAGTGCTAAGGTATACAGTATACATATATAAACATTACCAGTGCTAAGGTATACATATATAAACATTACCAGTGCTAAGGTACACATATAACTTACACATTTGACACTGTATCATATGCATCAGTTTTCAGAAGTTACATCAATTTATTTGTTTACAGCAATGTGCTGATGTCAAAGCCAGAAAATCAAATTTATCATAGCCATCTTGTTAAAAAGTCTTTTAAACCTTCTTGAATGAAGAGTTGTTGTCAAGCAGTGCATGTATGATATTTCTTGCAATGGGGTTCTGTTTTTTTACATCAACTCCAATTAAAATATCATTTCCTGTCATGTTTTGGCAAATTCATTCTTATTTTAGACAAATGATAATTATATATGCTTTATATTAATCTTAACTTTAATTCATGTTTTTAGACTTTTATAGGATTTAGACAGATATTTTACGGACTACTTTGTCCTTTTATAGCTTTTGTAATAGCTTTCATGATTAGTAAAGGCTTTATTTTAATACTCAAGCTGTTTAACTCACATTTCAAAAACTTTTGCAACACTATTTGATATAAAATCTGTTAATTATATACTGAGATCCAACAGTTTAGTCGATTCTTTCATACAAGTTTAACTATAATACAAAATAAGATTTCAATATTTTTTTTCCATTTAACTATATTTGTCAAAAAATGTAGAACATCAACAATTTTTTGTATTTATTCTAATAGTCTGTCTGAAAGTTATTGCTCTTTTATGTAAAACAGCATTTTGTCAAATAAAAGCAGTGTTTGTCTAGTCAAACAACTGAAACTATGTAAATGATAAGATATTACACCAAAGAATATAAAACTTGTAAAAAAAGCATAACATGTCATCACTGTACATGCATTCCCTCTTGAAATTTTATGTTTGGTAAATTACCTCCCTTAACATTGAAATAAGAACAATTTATGATGATGGATATCACCAGAATGAAAGTTGGTATACTTTTTTTAATCAACAATTCTGTTTGTTACCAAACCAAATTCAATTTCAAGTGGGAAGTTTCCTCAACTTTTTAAAAATGCAAAAGTAACTCCTATACACAAAAAGGGAGATAAATCTGAGGCAACTAATTACAGACCTATATCAGTACTACCAACATTGTCTAAGTTAATTGAAAAACATATCTCCCAACAACTTTATAAGTATCTGTCAGATTTTAACCTATTACATCCATCTCAATCTGGATTTAGGCCGAATCACTCCTGTCAAACAGCACTAATAAATATAACCGACAAATGGTTACAAGAAATGAATGATGGAAACATAAATGGAGTAGTATTCTTGGATTTAAAAAAAGCTTTTGATGTTGTTGATCACAAACTCTTATGCCAAAAGCTTAATATATATGGTTGTACTCAAACTTCCCTGAAGTTGTTTGAATCATATCTTAATAACAGAACACAGCAGGTAAAAGTAGGAAATGCCAAGTCTAAATCTGCCCCTATTTCTCATGGAGTTCCCCAAGGTTCAATACTGGGTCCATTACTTTTCATTTTATATATTAATGATCTCCCATTACATGTAAAAAACAGTGAAACTGATATGTATGCAGATGACTCCACATTCCACACTTCAGGAAAAACTGTTGGAGAAATTCAGCAGAGATTACAAGCCGACTTAACTTCTATAAATATATGGTGTTCAAGAAATATGATGTATATTAATACAGATAATACTAAGTGTATGACAATAGGAACAAGACAAAAGCTATCAGTTCAAAAGGACTGCCTTACTATTACCATAAATGCAGGGATTTTGCAAAATTCTCAATGTGAGAAACTTTTATGTGTAAAAATTGAACCTCAGTTAAATTGGTCAAGTCAAATAAACCATATATGCACTGTCATCTCATCACGCATATACCTTTTGTCAAAAATAAGAAACTATTTACATCTTGAAGCAAGATAATTATTTTACAGCGGATATATACTACCATTAATTGATTACTGTTGCACTGTTTGGGGTAACTGCACTAAAGATGGGCTTGATCGAATACTAAAATTACAGAAAAGAGCAGCAAGAATTATCCTCAATGCAGATCCTCTTTCAGCCTCGGAGCCTTTATTTAAAGTACTTAACTGGATGCCAGTAAATATAAGGATTCAGTATCATAAACTATTACTTGTCTATAAATGCTTAAATTCCCAGGCACCTGAATATTTGTCAAATAGACTTGTATACGTGGGAGATAATAACCCATACAGTATAAGGAATGCTGTAAATGGAAATTTATATGTTAAAAAATCAAAGACAGAGCTTAACAAACGTTCATTTCATTATTCTGGGTCACTTTTATGGAACAATCTGCCTACCAAAATTCGATCATCACCAAGCCTATACAGCTTCAAAAATAATCTAAAAAATTATCTTCTGAAACTTAATTGTTAGTTGGAAATAAACTGTTTGATTGACGAATAATTGTAAGTATTCAATAGAAAAGTTTTTGTCATTGCATTTATAAACATTATGTGAATGCTTGTTTTATATTTTAATGTTTAATTACATTGTTGAATTTCATGTTCATTGTATGATTGTTGAGGGCCACAGGGAAGATTAGTGTAACTAACTGTGTTACCCTCATTAAATAATGTATTATTATTATTATTAATTTCAGATTGCTTTTTTAAAATATTATTTCAATATCCAGGCACACATCTGGCTTTAAATGTACCCTATGGGGTTTCCCATGCAATTTAACTGACTGAACTTTTGGTTTTCAGTATAGATTTAAATATAAGTTTCAAATAATGATACTTGGATACTAATTTTACTTTATGGTTGGTTACATGGTCATATAAAAATATATTTGGTAAGTGAAAAAAAAGTATAATCTATTTAACACTGCTTTGTGTACATGTACCTTTGTGTACATTTCAGAAAGTCCCAGCTCAAACATATTTTAAAGGGAATATATCGCTATAACTGTCCAAAAAATGAAATATTTATCAAAATGGATAAAAACATCCACTTATCAATAATAAATAAACTCTGAATGGTTTGGTATGTGAAATCCACTGAAACATGACAAAATCGATTTTTAAATTGGGAGTTAATTTACAAGTAAACTTAAAGAAATGAAATCCCCATTCTAATAATAGACTCTTTCTAATATGAAAAAATCTAGCGTACAACCCAAATAAACTCCTACATTTTATTAAAATTCATCATTATAACTACTGAAAACATGTGTGCCTGTTCAGATATTGTGTTGAACCCCTTTAAACTGAAATCCTTGAATCGCCCCTGTGTATAACAGATCAAATTGAAACCAAAATGATACCATGCGACTCATTTAGTACATCACAAAATATGTTTGCACTTCTATTTTAGTCTAACATAGATGTGTAGCCCAAGTTAGGATATCCCTTTTTAATATATTATTTTGGCATGTTTACATATATATATCCTTTTGGCATTACTGGGTCAGTGAGTATACATAGGTATGATATATTGGAATAATATGTTTTTAGCCAGTTTTAAAAAATTGAAAAATCTTGATAAACTCCCTTTAAATATACAGTATTGTAACAGATTATAGAACAAAGAATCAAAGGATTTCCAAATATACAGTAATGTTACATTTCAGATAATAGCAGGAAGATTTAATATACAAAGTGCAAAAATACATTATGTAACAATCCAGAAAATAGATCTACCACAAAGTCCAAATATACATCAGGTAACATTTCAGCTAATAGATCTACCACAAAGTCCAATGAAGTCCAAATTTACAGTATGGAACAATCCAGAAAATACCACAAATTGCAAAAATACATCATGTAACAATCCAGAAAATAGATCTACCACAAAGCCCAAATATATATTATGTAACATTTCAGATAATAGATCTACAAAAAAGTCCTACAAAGTTCAAATATACAGTATGCTATAATCCAGACAATATCACAAAGTCCAAATATATGTCACAATCCAGATGATACCAAATGTCCAACAAGTCCAGTATACATTATGTAACATTTCAGATAAAACCTTGAAGTCTAACAAAGTCTAAATGAATCCTTTCCACCTCAGTCTATAAATCTGCCAGTTTGACCTTTTCTTTTATTCACTTTAATATTTTAACTGTACATGCACATTTACTTATAAATGAATATGTTTTTGAGGTGACAATTGTGTTTTACTTTGTGAAAACATTTGAGTGCTGACCTATATACAACACTGTAAAATTTAGTCTGTAGTATACACCTAGCTCTCCCAATTTGGTCTGTTTAATAGAACTGAAAGTTTGAATGACGTCACAGTTTGGTAAGTAAGTAAGTGTTCAATTGCTATTAATTGTGGGACAAGCATAGAATTCCCAGCTTTTTCATTGGGGTTGATAGACCTGATTCGGAAAATATTAGGTTCTGGTATGTAAAACTTAAAATATAAGGACAATGTATTACAGATGCAGAGTGATCAGAAAGGTCCTCATCAAGTATTTCCATGAGGATGTTCACATATTCACAGCATAAAAGATTAAAGGTGATTGATGTCTAATGTAGAACAGGCACCGACTGATCAGAAAAGCACAATTGAGCCTTTGACTCAATAGAGCTACAATTTATTAACAGTTGCAGGGATGTAAAATTCCATTAAGTCACTTACAATATTTTTTTTTGTGTGTAGAGCAGATCATTTTCACAAATTTCTTTCAAATCTGTATTTTTGAAACATTTAAATATGAAATCCAAAAGTTGACAGTTTATACCATTTATGGAACTTTTCACCCCTGAAAGTTGAGAGAAACGTTCAGATATGATGTTTGAACAATCTTTGTATTTACCTCCTGAGCCTGAGCTGCACAGCAAGCCCTCCCCTGCAACTCGACACCTACAACCCGGTCCACAGACAGCACAGCAGCAGGAACCACAGCGACGGAAGCCACAGCGACAGGCACAGCGACAACACACACCACGGGATCCACAACCACCACTGACGTCTACAATTAACATATATAACATTACATATAATATCAATGAATGTTCCATACACAAATCTTGAAACCATCATAAATTCTTTGAAACCGGACCTTCATTTACACAATTATATGGTTGCCCTATCATTTGTAGATGTGTACTTGCATACGTAAAATACAATAGTAACAACATATATTAATACTAAATAAAGTTATTTTTTATCAGAAATATGGGCCCGATTAGTTCAGTTGGGTATGCGTCTGACTATCAATCCAGGGGTCGCGAGTTCAAATCCCTGTCCGGCAACAGTTTTCATGATTGATATATGACATTGTCTCATTGTTTTTCTCTCACCGCTGATTCAAGTGGGAAAGTTATCAGTTACTTGCGGAGATGGGGTGTGCTCGAGTACATGTTAACCTTTCAGGAACTGATCGTCTGTTCACTCTCGATGACATAAAAATGATGCTAAGTATTCAATTTATTCAACAAAACGTGCGTTTTCAGACAAATTCGTTAAAAACAATAAAACTAATTCCAGATATCATGAACCATCAAGATAAGCTGACGTAGAGGAATCAATATTTACTTTATGGCATATTTCTCTTTATCCGTTCGTGTTCAAATTTAGCCGTTTTCACAGGTGACAATTTTAAAAGAGAGAAACTATTGTACAAACTATTATCTATGATATACATTTACTGTGTAGCACACATAATTAATCCAAACTTGTAGCACACATAGTTAATCCAAACTTAAGAACTGTATTACTCACGTTTACCCTGTCATGACATAGTAAGTTTTGAACACGCGCCGCCTTTCCTGCATACAAAACACGTGAAACTCTTTAATTACGAAGTCGTACACCCCAGCGATAATAATATCGGAGGATGACGAAATTGGCCGAGTATGTACGACTACCATTTCGAACAAGGACTGCGTTCAGTTTGATTACATGTATTGTGAAACCATTTAAATTCAGTATCGGGTGTAAATTATAGACATACGGATTCAATGAAGTATTTCGTCAGAGACATATAAATAACGTTATTAAGTCACTGATTCCGTAAAGTGATTCATCTGTTCATTTCAGAGTAAAGTGTTTATTAATCTTTTGAATAATGACTTATTGGCGCGTTTTTTATTCATAAACTATGTAGCTCGACACGTTTAGCTATACGATGCAATATATTGTAGGCCTATTGGATATTTTGCGGCAGAGAGTAATGGATCAATATTTTAACAGAAAACTGTTTTAGTACTCACCTCAGGAGCTGGACTGCAGGTACCGAACACAGCATCTACAAGACGCCCAACCATGGAAACTGCTGATGACACCATCGATGACACCCCAGTCTTCACCATACGCACAACACACGAGAACAAGGAAGCCATGAGACTGATTTTCTGAAATACTTAGAATTGAGAAAATTAGAATTTGAACACGAAGTCGGCGCGAAATGCAACGACAGGGGTATATATAGGCAACATTGGTCACGTGGTTAAACAGTCTATTGTGCTTTGCTAAAAGGTGCGAACAACACCGATTTGAGTAACGTAAACAAGTAAAAAGTTCTGAGGGTTGTCCAACAAGTAACGAGATGATCTTCATAGATTTTGATAAATCCTCCGAAACTTTGGTTAACAAATAGAAAAATTGTAATCTGTACCAATAGTTATTACCTCAGTATTGATGCAAAAAGCGGGGCGGATGTGTTGGTCGCTCACGCCAAAGATTAGCTGTTTGAATCTGATGTGTGAGGCGAATATCAACAAAACGCAATGTTCGTACACCAATCACCATTGAGATTGTGACCGGACGCGGTTTTTTTAAACGGAGGATTCAAACTCATGACCACTGGATTGATAGACAGAAGCGCTCCGAGCCCAGTGTTAACACGTGAAACATATTTATTCATTATATTATTTAGTATAGTCACTTAGTTACGTCAGTATGTTCTAAATATTGCGGATTTCGCGGAGAACGTAATTCATTACAGCTCACAAGATTATCACGGAATGTTTGTATATATGGCAAGTATGGTCCTGTGTCTTATACCCATGTATCAAAATTAAGCAACACAGTGTTAATTTTTCATAGAGGTACCATAAATTTTCCGAATATATATAATGAAGCAGATTATCGTACAGTGCCTCGATATCTGTCCTTTGGTTGAAAACTGACGTACATGTATTCTCGTCCAATTCCGTCAATATTCGGAAATCGGAACTAGGTTCCAGTTGCGGTTAATTTCGCTCTAGACCTTTTTCCGTACGTTGGCGAACCCACATCATCCAATGCTATGGGGCGGTGTAAACAATCAAAGGAAAAGTATCCGCTTCACGTAACATTTTTGCAAATACATTTCTTAATAATATGAAAATACACGATAACCGACGACGACGTCTCTATAGGTGCTATCCAGTAGAAAAGATTGAAAAGATTATAGTATGGGGCCGTATAATATACAAACCGTCGTTGCACTATTTGCAAAAAAAAATAAATGCTGTGCATAGCCAATTGACAGTACCAATGGTTCATCTCTATATATAGATGGTGTTCGTCTCTGTTTCGTTTAATTTCATGCCGTAAAGTTACTCAGCAAAAAATGTAAACTCAAGCGGTTACTTTTCCTTCGATTTTTACACCGCTCCATAGCATTAGGTAATGCCTGTAAGCAAAGCAATAGCAATTGATGTTGTGGGAAGGAATGTACATGGCGTTACAATGTGTGTAATTACAATGCCTGGATGCATTTAGTTTTGCTTCATTTTATTTTTTAAAACATTTTATTCAACTTTTGTATAGCGGTAGTCTAAATCGCCCCATTACTTTTCGAACACCCCTCATGTATTCGTCAATAAGTAGCGCAAAGTTAGAGTGAACACAAACTGCACACACGGCCCGACCACATGTACATATAGTGATGATTAGTGAGCGTGTAATGCTCCCAGGTGTGTTTACCTGTAATCCGATAAAATGTCATGCTCAGTAAAATGTAAACATGTATATATTTTTCATGACTGGGTCTTTTTTCTCGTGGGGATCATTTAGCTGTCTGACCACTTATACCTTTCTGCAACGTTAAATTAATGTACAGTTGGGGTTGGGAACATTAATGATTTTTTTCTTTCAAATAAAACTTACAGCAGCTTGTTTTATCTTTTATTATAAGTTACTTGCGGAGATGGGGTGTGTTTGAGTACTGGTTAACCTTTCAGGATCCCATGAAACAGTGATTATGTTAACTGATCGTTTGTTAGCCCTCGATGGTATAAAAATGAGCTAAATATTCAATCAATAAATCAATCATTTTTTTATTATTATTTTCAACATTTTGTCAATAATGGCTATCGGATGTATTTTAAATTACGACATTTGTTTGAGGGGTCTGTATCCAACTTCTATTATCGTCAACACTGTAACTAGAAATCGGTGATTTCCAAATCTTAAAGAGTACTTGAGGTGATAGTTTGGAAACTGCCTTCTGTAAATAATATTGGAAATCCTGTATACAAAATTTAATTTGTACACATAAAGTTATCGTTTTGTGTAAAGGTTTTTTGATTGTCATACCGCATGTATATGTCTACGAGCAGCACGTGCAAATTGTGAATTATCGACTTTTAAGCTATTCGGTAATACATGGCTGACTTCTTTGAAAGGCATATTATAAAGTATGCGTTAAAGTAAATGTTATCATGTGTCAAATGCATGACTTGTCTTTGTATACATGTTATTCAGTCAGATTTCAGTATACACGTTAATATGTCAATAGAATATAAGGGGTCTAACAGTGTGTGTTTCTTTATCCCTTTAGTTTACTATATATTATTTATATTTTATTTGTAAAATTTTATTTAGTGTATATATTTTTACTTTTCGGCGCGACAATTCATCATGTAGTGGTGAACATTTGTGCTAATTTATTTCAAAATATCTTAATAAATGCCAGGGATTTGAGGCAGACACGAAAGTATGTCTATATGGGATTATATGAAACCAATAACCGCCAATTGTGACTCTGGTAGTATTTATGTTTTATCATAACCATTATCGTGGTTAAATTACCAGCCCCTGTGTGTTCAGGGTGCTGAGTGATGGCAATAATAGGATCCATGTGAACATGCATGTTGGATGGGTGACAAATGAAACACTATTTTTTGTTGAAACTCTACAGTTCTACAGGTATCAAGTTCCATTCTGCATTAATGTTCATTGGCTGTTTGCTTTCTTTTTTTTAATTAATTATGAAACTGAATCTGGAATCATCATTCTAACTTGCCGTCATATACCTGTTTTTTCGGTACATGGTCAAAACCAATTCATTTATCATTTAATATGATGCTATTCCCACCCCTCCCCCCACCCCCTAAGCATGATTGATAAAATAATTATCTCATAGGATATATTGATTATTTTAATATTGTTACTATCAAATTATTATTATTATTCTATCATTTTACTTTTACAATTATAGTTCCACGTGTATTTTTATTTAGTACTGGATATACATATATCTCTCTATATAAGCCTTATTAATAGTTAAGACACCCCATTACTATATTAGAGTAAAGAGGAAGGACGTTCTACATCTACTTCTTCCAGTGGTTAACCCCACCAACCACTCGTCATTATTACAGGGAGGTGCGTTGTCTGTGGACTACGTTAAACGTTTTTATTAAAAGTCACAGAAATAAGTAATTGTTAAAAAAAGTCCTACTCCTACAGGATCAAAACAAGCGTAACTGCCTAATGGAGGGAACCCAGTAGCTCGATGAATTGAGCTAAACTGGGTGTAACTAGGACATGATCTGAATAGCCTCCAAGCACGTAATGTATTTGGACGAAAAACATTTGCATGATACTGGGTACGAGATTGTGAGGTCAGATAATTCAGGATACGTGTTGGGATAAGGTGGGGATGATGAACAAGCCCAGATCTAACTGTATAGAAATAGATTTGAGAAGATTTTAGTCACCCATGTCCGAGGGTTTCCCAATAAGGTGTTCAACGTGGATGTTTTACTATTCTGGTAATTGTAATCATTCAGATATAACATACCGGACAGCCGTTCTTTGAACTCTTCCATGTTGTATGTTAATTTTCTTGCCAGGGATGGTAAGCTGTGGTCCTACATAAATATAGTAGGCAGTCTTGTTTAATATTATGTTGCTAGTTTGAAGTCTAGTTTTATGAAACTGAGAGTGACAATAGCTGTCTGTGTCTCTTGGACAATTTGGATTATTGCTGGTGGTGATACATAAATAGTTTCCAGTTTCAGCAGTTTTAATACAGATTTTTTTTTATTTTAAAGGCTTGTTATTCGAAGTACTTCACACTTCTCACTGTTGAATTTCTTGGACCAATTTTGTTCCCAAGTATCATTTTTTTTTCAGCTCATTTTGGAAGGTTTGTGCATTTTCTTGGTTTTTTAATGGTCAGGTGATTTATACTAACTGCTAGTGGTGTCATTATCTTGTTTTACTAATGAGAGAGTTGAAAAGGTTATTATGTACACCAAAAATAAACAGGGACCGAGGACAAAACCTTGTGGGACTCCAGATAATACTGGCAAGTGGCTAGAGTAGCTATTTTCAACTACTACCTCTTGTGTACGGTCTTTGTTAAAGGACTGGATCCAGCAGACAGTTGACTCAGTTGACTTCAAGTTCTTGGAGTTTACATATTAAAATTTAGTGTTCATCTTTGACAAAGGCCTTATAGAAATATGTCTGTATTCCTATTTCAGATTATCAAAGACATCTTGTGAGAAATTAATCAGCTGAGTATGGCAGCTATGTTTGCTATTGAAGCTATATTAGTATGGTGGCAGGAGATTATATTTGTTGGAATTGCCCATGCTGTTAAACACTTGAAGTTGCATGTATCAGACGTGATGGGCGGATTGAATCAGTCAGCACTAATACTAATTGACTGCCTTATATTAATAACAAGGCTGCATTAGGTTAAATTATTGTTCAATGTATGATTAATCTTCAGTTATAAGTTAGACAAATTAAAATTAATCTCCATCAATGAACAATGAAATAATGAATTATAATCACCGAATCCACTAAGCAGAAAAGTAACTATACAATATGCTTGATATAATCAACTAGTTAGTAACTTAAATAATAAGTCACCGTAAATCTGTTCATCAACCATTCATCATTGATTATTCATACATATTTACAATAAGCATCAATTTATTTTAATCATCTTTTCTTGATATTTTCGCCACTGGCGGAAAATATTTCTTCACCTTTCTGCATAATTTTGTATTTCTATTTCATGTTGCTAAAACATATTGTTAAATCGAGTACACTACCTTTTTTTTTTTTTTTGTTAAAATTTAAATATTTCATGAAATTCTATCATTTTTCGTTGTGATAATTTAAATTTAAAAGAAAAATATTAAATAATAGATAATTGGAATGTCATTGTTTTTATCATCTTTACTTTGGTTCCATATTATTGAATTCGGACAAAGATTCAAAGAGTTAAAAAACGAAAGGCTAATGGTGCCACCTGAAATTTCAGCCACATATATTATATTGCTATTAGCCTGCCAGTCTCTGGAATTAAGGTACTGTCTTAAGTAAATATTCTACTTATTGAAAAGAGTATTATATACAAATTCTTGCTAAATTCAAAATGAAGTTATCTTACTTAATAATGTCCTCTTGAGAACATTTAATATAGAAAAAACACAGGTGAAGTTCTGTTAATGTATAACCAGTAGTTACTGAGATACAATAAAGTTAAATTGTGAGTTTAAACAATATTTTATTCACGTAAGCACATATATTTAGCATACATTTAACAATTAAGTCATACGTTTAACGAATTATGTGGAATGGATACAGAACTTGTGTAAATCTGCTTCCATAACAGTTATTTTACATTTCTCATAGACTTTATCATATAGTTCCGAAATAATTTCAATTTGGCCAAATGTGCAAAAATTGATTAAAGAAATAATGATTTATTCAGAATATTTTAAAAAAATAAAAAAGAGAGTATTGGTTGAAGAGAAGGAAAGAAAGAAAGAGACTCCACTGATTTTATTTTCATAATCGGTTCATTCCGATATAGGGGATAGGTATTTTGCAAGTTTATGTTTATCAATCCAATCCATTCCTTAAACATTGTTTCTTACTAATCCAAGATCAAATAGAGGCATGTTGTTATAATTAAGTAAAAAACACGTAAAGTCATTATCTATTATGTTGTATGGCCAGTAGTTACCAAGATATGACAGCTTGCTTAAAAACTTTCATAAGTATATTTACTTAAAGTCATGTCACTTGTCCCTTTAATGGTAATAAAAACCCGTGATAAGTTTTATTGATGAAAGCCTTAAAGGGAATTTATCAGGATTTTTTAAACTTTTGAAATTAGCCAAAGATTTTTTCCTATATATCATGCCTATATATACTCACTGACTGTGTATTCTATTTGAACATGACAAAATAATATATTGAAAAGGGATTTCCTAATTTTTTTTTCCCTGGGCTATACGCCTAAGTTAGACTAAAATAGACTTTCCGCTTAAAATTCCAACATATTTTATGACGCATTAAATTACCCGACATGTGATTTCATTTTGATGCGTTAAACAGGTTTACTAAACGTAGTAATTATTGATTCATCTTAGAAATAGCCTGAATAATAATGCGAAGGTCATCAAACAGTATTGAAGTGCTGTCTATTTTTAAAATAGTGATTTCGTTTCAAGTTTACCACTCAAATTCAAATATAGATATAGTCACTTTTTTTGTGGATTTGACATACCAAACCATTTGGATTTTATTTGTTAATGATAATGAGATGCTTTTTAATCATTTTAATAGATTTTTTATTTTTAAGACAACTATAGTGTATTTGTCCTGATATACTCCTTTAACCCTTTACTCCATAGATACGCGTTTTCCCGCACCAATCAAAGAAGGCCTTTGAAAACAGTGCAGGAAGAGTTCAGATTGCTCGTGACGAGCAATCTGAACACTTCCTGCACTGTTTTCCACTCTGTCAGTTAATATAAACATAATTCACCTAATAATTCAAAAGCCTTCTATATTAGAGGTGTCCAAAGGCGTCTATATGAAGTAAAGGGTTAAAGACTAGTAATGTTACTGAGATATTAACATGCATACATTTAACAAGTTTTCTAAGTAAAGAGGGGTTTATGATTATTCTGTATCAAATTAAAAGTTATATTCCACTTGTCTCCTTGTCAAGTTGAGTTCATTTAATGGTAATAGAAGAATGCCCGAAATATTTTCTAGAGAGGATAGTTCTAGGTCTGGTCTTTACAGTATCATTTTCACACCTCTGTTAAAACGCAGGGAATAGATCTACATGTTGATGTATTTACTACTTCTTGATTAATTTTTTTTAGTTTATAACTCAATATAATAAAATAACTATTTACCTTTTAGATGGTCAATGGTTAAAATTATTATATATCATTATGAATGCTTCAATCTGATTGGTTGAAACCCGAACTAATCAGGTCAAATAAAATTAACTATTGACCACTTACTCCTTCAAAAATCAACTATTGACCACTTATACTGTCCAAACAAGTTTCACACAATTACTTAATCAATAGTTCAAACGAAACATTCTTCCATTCTCATGCCAATAGTCTATTCAAACTCCATTTGCTCTACTCGATAAAAAAACCCAGTTCTGAACTGTTTATTATATTCCGTAAATTGAAACTGACACTAAAGTACCATTTTTTAATGCTAAAATATAATTTAACAATTTTCTGCAACGTGAAAGGTGAAAGTATGAATAAAGTGAGGGGGGAAACTTCTAATGCATTAGTATGTAATACGACTTCTTGACTTACCTTTTTTAATGTTATTCAATATAATAAAACAACTATCTACCTTTTTAGCAGTCAATGGTTAAAATTATTTATCCAAGGAAAATGACTATTGACCAAAAGCAGGAAACTTGACCGAGACGCAGTACCGCTAAAAAGGTAGATAGTTGTATACTTTTTATCCTCGGAAAATGACTATTGACCCAAAGCAGTGAACTATTAACCTTGGCTGAGTCTCAGTTAATAGATTCCTTCTTAAGTTTAGGTAAATAGTCATTTTCCTTGGATATATAATTTTAACTACTGACATCTAAAAAGGTAGATAGTTGTATACTATTTTAGAGCAAAAAGCACTATTAGAACATTAGGTTTTGGAGATGTGCAGTGGAAAGGGGGAATTTTGTAATTTTGGCTAATTTTTCCTATGGTAACAGAATACTAACAAGAGCTGTCAGAGGGTCAGCACGTTTGACTATTCTAATATTTGTCACAAAAGTACAAATTTGATTGAGACTGATGAAGAATCCAAGCAAATAAGAGTTATCTAACTTACAAAATCAACAAAATTGAGCACATCTTATAACTGCAATATTTTGTATGAAGTTTCAATCCAATACATGCAGTGACTGCTGAGTAATAAAATTTCCAAGTCAAACAACGGCTTCAATGTTGCAAAAAATCTGGCAAGAGTTATCCCACTTAATTAATTGAATAGGTTTCAAAGCCATATGTAAAGCTTCAACCAAATACATTGAGTGGTTGGTGTGATATGGACTTGGCGGTACTTGAAGGCAAATATTTCAAGTCAAAGAAGGGCAATAATTTGTATTTTATTCATGCAAGAGTTATCTTACTTAGTTGTAGTAGGGTTGATGACTGAGAAGGCTTGAGTAAAGTTTCAATCAAATACATTGCGTATTTGGTGAGATATGGACTTGATGGTACTCGCATGCAAAACTTTAACCAGATTTCTAAGTCAAACAAGGGCAACAATTTGCATTATATTCAACCAAGAATTATCTTACTTAGTAATTTTAGCAGTCTTGATGACTGGGAACTCTTGTGTAAAGTTTCAAGTCAATACATGCGATGGTTACTGAGATAGAGACTCGCTTGCAAAACTTAAACAAGAATTTCTAAGTCAAGCAAGGGCAATAATTTGCATTACATTCATGCAAGAGTTATGTAACTTAGTTACTGTAGTAGGGTTAATGACTAGGATGGCTTGTGTAAAGTTTCAATCAAATACATCAAGTGGTTGGTAAGATATGGACTTGATGGTACTTATGTTACTTCGGATTTAATAAATGATGAACAATGGATAGGATGGACCGAAGTCGCTGGTGTGGTAAAGATGTAACAACAAAACACGATGTAAGATGAAATGGACGTTTTTATTAAAAATTGGGGGGAATGATCTTATATATATTTCCTGAAGAGATACATTAATTGCCAATACATATATACATCAAAACATATCTTGGCATACCAAACCACCGGATACAAAGTAATGAGCATAAAAACAAGTGAGGTAATATCTATTCTGACTAAAATATATATAAACTATGGATAGAATAAAAATAACAAAGTACCCATGAGGAATTAGGTTGGTGCTGGTGGGAAATAAGAAATGGTGACTCGAAAATATGCCACATCAAGATCAAGTATCCGGTCAGAATTGAGAAATTGACTGGTTACCGTGTTGTTATTTAATTGGGTCAAGCACAGTCATTGCCCGAGTACCAATATATTAAAGGCGACGCAGAATATTTTGGTAATCTATACCAGCCAGAATAGAACATAAATCCTCATACGTAAAATACTTTATCTTACATATACATGTAAACTACATTTGTGTTACTTCAGATTTGATAAATGACGACAATGAATAGGATGGACCGAAGTTGCTTGTATGGTAAAGATGTAACAACAAATGATGTAAGTTGCAATTAAAATGCTGGGAATTATTCTATACGAGGGTTGTCCCAATATAGCCTGACAAACTCCAGTAAATCTCCTTTTCGTCGTCTCAGTGTATTGATGTTCTGTATATATAATCCTTATTTAATTTTAGTCAATATCGCGCATTTTCATATATATCATAAGTCTTTTATCGATTCTATAAGTGATTGATTCATATCATAAATGTTTGACCAACGTAGCCCTTAAACGTCTCAATTTCATTTGTTCATGTCGGTTATGTGTATTTCAATGAAATATTAATGACGTATGTTTGTCACTAAAAAAATCACAATCATTACGACGAAGACAGTGACGCCATATTTTAAAATTTGAAAAAAATATCATCATTAACGATTGAGTGGTGCTCGTTTCATGACATTTACTACTGCGAGAAGTTAGAAAAAATGGCGATGTCAAACAACAGTAAGGCGCACTAAAACGTTATTGAGTTTTGTATAGATCTTGGAATGACTTCAGTCGATATTTACAAGAAAATGCAAACTGTTGGAAAGCATAAGAACGTGTAAAGACAATGACCGAGTCATACAGCCGTGACAACTCAAATGGAAATCGACAGACTGCAGTCGGTTTTCAGATACTTGTACATCCACCCTTCTCCCCAGACCCCTGGACTTTGCGCATTTCCCTGAACTGAAGAAGCATCTGCGTGGGCAAAGGTTTGATGCGGTCAATGAATTGATGTCGGAAACATTAAAATTTATTAAGGGCTAGGCACAGAATGGTTTGGAATCCTTTACGAAAAGTGGGTATAATGCCATAGACGGTGTGTTGGGTATAACGAATATTTTGAAAAGAGGCGACTTTTATGTTGACGTCATGTAAATAACATCATGACATGACCTGCACTGCACCGGTCGCCAGTAAGTAACAGTGTTTGAATTCTTGTAAAATTATTGTTTATATATATAATTATACCTTTGTAAATTTGTGACAATGCACAGTTATGATGTATGAAAATTTAATGTATGTGAAAATCTTATAAAATTTAACAAATTACTTCCCAAAATATAGAACATGTCACATTGTTTTGGGACCACCCTCATATATTTCCTGAAGAAATACATTAATTGCCAATACAAATATACATCAAAACATATCTGGGCATACCAAACCACCACAAAAATATAATGCATATATGTTCAAGAACTATCTTTTAACACATTGTAAATTTTCAATTGAAAGTCATAAAAGAATTCCAATACGTGGTCGACTCACCAAGGAAAAAGCCAAAGAAGGTACTCTGGAAAACCTGTACCCTATTATCAAATGTCTTTTATTACTGAATGTTGGGCTACATTCTTGAAAATCTTTTATGAACAATATGTCAGCAGATATTGTATGTACAGGATAACTTTTTGATAAACGGTAATTATCACATTGAAGTTTCATATTGTTATGTGAAAGAAATACTTGTAACAAGTGTATTTCTCAGTAATTAATGCATTAACATTTAGATGTCGTAGCTTAGAATGAATGAATGAATGAATAGGGTTTTACAGCATACCAACACATTATAAGTTATTCGACGCCAACAGGAAGGAAGATTCCAGGTTCACTCTACATGTACAAAAACAACAAATTAACATACAGATTAAAAAAACAAAACAAAAAAAACACAAAAAATACCCAAACAAATGAATATGCAGAATGAACCTAGAACCTTAATACCTGCGGAACTGCAGAGTTTCAGCAAATTCTATCGTATTACTGAAATTGTTGCTTCTTACGACATGCATGAGCCACAGTGGTCCTATTCTTGCCAACACTCATATGGTTCCCTGAAACCACACAAGGGTTGATAATTTAACCACAATAGTAAACATGACAAAATGAACATGACACCCATTCGGAGGATTCCTACCCCTCTGCAGAGATCAGCAGTGATTCTATTCTTAACCTGAACCACACGGGCTAGCTAAGAGCGAATCGCTAGAACTGATTTCTAACCACAAAAAAATCTATATCTATACCAATTCTCGAATCACTAGCGAATTCAAAAAAGTTTTTGAATAACAATTAAGCTATGACAAAAATATACTCGTATAGGATGTAACGTGGAGCACAATAATTAACAAACCCACACAAAATTGGTCGCGGTTACTTCTTTTAAGAAATATTTGTGAAAATCTTGTTATTGTATACCTAAAACCTGACAACCATGACAAACAACTGTTTATTCAAATTTAAACGAATGTAATGATTTATATGAATTATAAATAAGCAGACCAAAACCAAACCTGCCTGTGATTTGTACAAAAATGCTAGGAACCCTATAACACTAGGTAAGTAAACCGATTCATGATGAACTTAAAAGTGCTGTCTAAATCAGTCACAAACCTATGTAAAAAATTAAAAAACAACAACAAGAGCTATCGGAGGGACAGCGCGCTCAACTATTACGATGCTGTTCTAAAATAGCAGTTTTCAGGAAAAAAGTACCAAATAGAAGACAATTAAAACTTAGGGGTGGTAAAATTAAACTTTAATTATTGCTTATCTGTTAAAAATAAAATTAGCAAAATAATTCACCATCACTATTCATTTTAATTATCAACAGTTATATATTTTTGAAAACAATAACGTGAATGGATGGTTCGTATTGCCTTAATATTATTAAATTCAGCACGACACATAGGCCTATGCACCAACTTCACCTCAGAGGGGAATATATCAGTACCAGTTCATGAAAATGGATCTATAGTTTAAATAATCATGTACCAGTATGCACAGTTAATCACAGCTGGATACCCTTCCATGAAAATGAAGAAAATAAATCTAAAAAAAAAAAAGATTAAATTTAAAAAAAAAAAATAATAAAGTGAAACTGTTTACCCCTAAGAGCAGACCAAAAACAAGAGTTGTCAGAAGACAACAAAGCCTGCCTATGGGAAAAAACTCACCACCCATGTAAAGATTGAGATTGGATGCAAACAACGAAACTTAAAAGCAACTAAACGCAAAAGTTTAACATGATTGTCTACAGTCGACGCTGACGACACTATGATCATGGCAATAACTCTCCTGGACATTTGTCCTGGCAAGCTAAAAACACAGGGAAAAAAAAAATTTTGTTTACCCATTAGGGCAGGCCAATTTTGCCCTCAGTGTCATGGTTTTGAACACATTTGAGAGAGGACCACAAACTATTGGTCAAACATCTAAGATCAATGTGCTGCAAACTTTAACTTGCTAAAAACAACATTTCCAAATCTAAAAGGGAAATAATTCTGCCAAAATGCAATCAATAGTTATGGTTCTTATCTGTATCAGTTTCATGGAGGATGTTGAACACACATGGGAAGTTCAATTCATGTCCAATTATAGGATGATGAAATAAGTACCAAATAAAAAAACTTTAACCTCTAAAAATCTCTAACCAAAAGGCCATAACTCTGTAAATATGCAACCCAGAGTTTCTTATATCTGTGCATTCCATTGATGATACTGAACACACATGTGAAGTTTCATTCAAATCGTAGGAGTGGTTGCTTTGATATTTTACCTGATAAAAAAACTTAAACCTATAAAAATTAAGTCCAAAAAGGGTCACAACTCTGCAAAAAATGCAACCCAGAGTTATGGTTCTTATCTCTGTGAGTTCCATTGATGATGCTGAACACACATGTGAAGTTTCATCCCTATTAAATGAGTGGTTGCATAGGTATCTTACCCGATAAAAAATTTCAACCTGAAATATTAATTCCAAAATGGGCCATAACTCTGCTTAAATGCAACTAGAGTTATGGTTCTTATGTCTGTGAGTTCCATTGATGATGCTTAACACACATGTGATTTTCATTCATATCAAATGAGTGGTTGCACAGATATCTTACCTGATAAAAAACTTTAACCTGACAAATTAACTCCAAAAAGGGCCATAACTGTGCCAAAATGCAAACCAGAGTTATGGTTCTTATGTCTGTGAGTTCCATTGATGATGTTGAACACACATGTGATTTTCATTCATATCAAATAAGTGGTTGCATAGACATATTACCTGATAAAAAACTTTAACCTGAAAAACCAAAAACGACGCCGGGGTGAGTACAATAGCGCCCCTAATCTATGAATAGTCGAGCTAATAAATAAAATTAAACCATCACAATAAATAAACATACATAAAAATTATACATACTTTGAAAATACATTGTTGGGCACACAATATCAAACAAATTGAAAGTGTGACCTTGATCTTTGAGGAAAAGTTCTGGGTCTTACATGCGACACTTAATTATGTCATGTTGATCAACTGAGCCAAGTGTTTTTAAAATTTATCCATAGATGACAGACAGGACAAGAAATGTAAAAATAACTGAAAGTGTTGTCAAACAAAGTTAAATTGTGACCTTGACCTTTGAAGTGGGATTTTTGGTATTAAGTGCAACACGTCGTCATGTTATATTGATCATTTAAAACAAATATTTACAAAAATCCATCAATGCATGACAAAGTTGCAGGCCTAACCCGAAATCTCACACAGACTCAAGGTGTTGTCAAACTCAAATTGTGACCTCGACCTTGAGGTACGGGTGTTGGTCTTACTCACGACATGTTGTCATGTTATGTTGAACATTTGTACCAAGTATTTACAAAATCCACCTATGCATGACAAAGATACAGGCCGGTAACGACATACTGGACGGAAGGACGGAATTATTTGGGGGGGGGGGGGGGGGGGGGGGCATAAAAATGCAAAGTGGAGATCAAGTATAAATATGTAAAAGAAAATACATTAATTATAAAATTGTTTATTTATTTCTGTAACGACCTCATAGGTTCAAACTGTCCAGTTTGGTCCAAAAACTTTGTGAGAAAGCTTGCCAGATACTTGCGAAAACACTGTGATTGTATTCAGATTCATTCTTAGGTCATCTTTCATAAATAAAACTGAATATACCACAAGTACATGTAACCTATTATGTATTATATAGCATTAAAAAACAGTGTGAACATTATTATAGTATATACAAATTATCAAATGAATAGGAACAAATCACAGCATAATAAGTAACAATAGTTTTATTTTATTCATTTCTCTGTTCTTGTAGCAGTTAACTTACCATGAAAATAAATACAATTATATAATTATTTTTTTAATAACCATAAACAATAAAGAAATTTTAATTGTCAAAATATATACATAGTTTCTTGTTTAATTGTTTTTTTCTAGTTCTCATTGTCACATGTATACATGATTTGAAATTAATCATGTCACTACCTCAATGTGTTTATCATCTATCTTACCCAATTAACACAAAAAACAAATACATTTTGCAATATTTGCATGACTTATAGGACAAATGAACAAAATTGGCATAACTGAAAAGACAAGTGGTATAGAACAGAAAAGAACAACAACCGTCTATGTAACTTGATGGTCACTGCCATTGTCATGTAACTAATCTGTTATGCCATCTCTAATTTACGCAGCCGGTAATAACAGATTCATCCCATTTCCACTTCGATATGGACACCTCTGGTGCTGCACTGTGCATTGTAAGTCTGTTTTCCGAGATGAGAGTGACATATTGTAGCAGGTTATAGTTGCTTCTCGGTGAAAGAATTACAACATGTATAATTCTGCTCTGCCTTGAAGTTGAAGCAACTGTTCTAATCTGGAATGAATTTAAGAATGTATGAAATCAATCATAAATTAAATTTTGTAAATCTAACAAAATTACTTCATAATTCAAATGAAAAATATAATGTAATGTGAAAAATTATTCATACGATTGGTGCACCTTTGATGTAACGAGTTTTTAGTATTGACTTTTAGCTTTGTCATCAAACTGTTTAAATACTTCCATGTACAAAGTTCAAGAGCCAGGGCTGTCCGTAAGGGTGGGGGCCCGGATTTCACCAAGCAATTATTGTTCTGACCACCAGCTACTATGGGCTGAGGAGATACTGTTAACAACATATTTTGTTTTAATAATGAAGTTTAATTTGGCACAAATTGCATATTTTTACTTTTCAGTACACTACATTGTTGGGTCACATAAACAAATAATACAAACTATTTTTCATTAAAAACAATGAAAATTCATCACGGATCATCTCCAGTTTGCCTCTTCAAACCACTTTTACTCTGGAAATTCAACGATCTACTCACAAGACTCATAACAATTAGTTCATAACCTACTTTGATACATCACAGTTAGTTTTTCACGCATTGTCAAATGTACATTTATAATTCATATTTTTTTACCTAAAATCGATGAATAACACATATTCATTTACTGTTATTACATTTTTCCTGTGACTGCGTTATTTAGCACATTAATGTAAATAATGTATGTTTGAGGGCCTCATGGAAGATTAACATTTTCAAATGAGTTCTCGTGTAGTAGTTATAATAGAAATAATAAGTTCAAATTTACCTTCCATGTCGTTTACTCTGATTGGTTGACTAAATACTGTCTAATAGATGGGTTGCCACACAGAAGACTGAAACCATTTGTGCCGAACATACGTGGATAAGTGATGACAGATGATGATGGTCTGGTGAAATGTCTTCCATAGATACAAACGTCTGCTCAACATGACCTGCAGGTAGACACTTCTCAATGAAAATGTGTACCAACCCACATACATGTAGTTGTTATCTTTTACTTCAAAAATATTGTTTTTATATTTATTTCAACATGCAGTTAAATCTGTCTTAAGCAGCCAATCAAAGGAAGGGAGGTTGTTGCTTAATTTAATACAGGTTACATTACTCTGAAAGTATAGACATGAGAAATAGCAAATGCTTAAGACATTTAGTGGCTGCTCAATAGTGGTGACTGCTTACATAGGTCTGTATAACACTTGCTTTTAATGACTTCTTTTTTGTATAAAGTTTTTTGTATTTATCCTTAGAAGTTGTCTTATTTGTCTTATAAATTATGATTTTTTTCTTCTCCCACCAATAAAACTCAGACTTAGATATGCCAAATACATGTATATCCTGTAGTATGTTAAAAATGGAATTAAATCCCATTCACAATAAAAAAAAAACATGAGCAAAAACAATACGATGCCCAAGTATTGCAAGGCAAGGTGTTCTGCAAATGTCCCTTGTGGTAAGTTTTGCTACTTTAATAGTTAACCCTTTACTCCATAGATACTCGTTTTCCCGCACCAATCAGAGAAGGCCTTTGAAAACAGTGCAGGAAGAGTTTAGATTGCTCGTCACGAGCAATCTGAACACTTCCTGCACTGTTTTCCACTCTGTCAGTTAATATAAACATAATTCACCCAATAAATCAAAAGCCTTTTATATAAGGTGTCCAAAGGCATCTATATTAGAGGTGTCTAAAGGCGTCTATATGAAGTAAAGGGTTAAATGAAGAAAATAGTTTGATGTCAGTCAGCAAAATCTGAATTCTGCGGCAACTTGAAATGACACGCATACTATATTCATTGTTTTATATCAACAACATATATCACATATTTTTAATTTTATCACAGGATCCAGTTTATGGCATTATTTTTTTTATATATATTTCTTTTACCATGGCAACCAAAATATTAGTCCCATCAAAAATCAAAACAATGGACATGGTTTCCTCATATGCCTCTCTTAAATTACCACATGAAATCATTTTTATAAATTGTAACAGGATCTAGATTTTGGCACTATTTTTCACATTTTTGTTGTCATTAGCAACCAAAGTATGGGTCCAGCTGGAAACTAAAATAGCGTATGTCATTCAACATTGCTCTCTATAATAATTTCAAGGTTCTGACTTTACATTACGTATTTTTTAAGTTATCAAGATATTTTTTACATTTTCTTGACAAAGCTATTTAATTTATCACAGGATCCAGATGTTACAGACAGATGTTATTAACATTAAGTCTCAGAGGTTGTGGGTTCGATACCAACCTGATAAATCTAAAAAAACACTTGTACTGGTTGTATAAAGGATCCAGATGTTGACACTATTTTTCAAATCTCCATCACCATGGCAACGAAATACTGGTCAGACCTGGTTATTAAAGCATTTGCATAATGTCCTCATTGTCCTATATCATGTCAAACTTCATGACGTTATTGCAAGTACTTTTTAAGTTCTGGCAGAGTCCTGATTTTGTGGACAGTCGCACAGACTGAGAGTAAACATCAAGTCTCCTCCAGTGAAAATTTCATAGCTAGTAGATTTATAAAATTAGTTGGCCACTCACACCAGAGGTTGTGTGTACGATTCCCAGTTTGACCCGATGCCTCTTTAAAAAAACAACAACTCAGTACTGGTTCTCCTATCCCAGGAGGCGGACTAAAAAAACAACTCAGTACTGGTTCTCCTATCCCAGGAGGTGGACTCAAAAAACCAACTTAGTACTGGTTCTCCTATCCCAGGAGGGGGACTCAAAAAAACAACTTAGTACTGGTTTTCCTATCCCAGGAGGTGGACTCAAAAAACCAACTCAGTACTGGTTCTCCTATCCCAGGAGGCGGACTAAAAAAACAACTCAGTACTGGTTCTCCTATCCCAGGTGATGGACTCCAAAAAAACAACTTAGTAGTGGTTCTCCTATCCCAGGAGGTGGACTCAAAAAACCAACTCAGTACTGGTTCTCCTATCCATGGAGGTGGACTCAAAAAAACAACTCAGTACTGGTTCTCCTATCCCAGGAGGGGGACTCAAAAAACCAACTCAGTACTGGTTCTCCTATCCCAGGAGGTGGACTAAAAAAAACCAACTCAGTACTGGTTCTCCTATCCCAGGAGGTGGACTCAAAAAACCAACTCAGTACTGGTTCTCCTATCCCAGGAGGTGGACTCAAAAAACCAACTCAGTACTGGTTCCCCTATCCCAGGAGGGGGACTCAAAAAACCAACTCAGTACTGGTTCTCCTATCCCAGGAGGTGGACTCAAAAAACCAACTCAGTTCTGGTTCTCCTATCCCAGGAGGGGGACTCAAAAAACCAACTTAGTACTGGTTCTCCTATCCCAGGAGGTGGACTCAAAAAACCAACTCAGTACTGGTTCTCCTATCCCAGGAGGGGGACTCAAAAAACCAACTCAGTACTGGTTCTCCTATCCCAGGAGGTGGACTCAAAAAACCAACTCAGTTCTGGTTCTCCTATCCCAGGAGGTGGACTCAAAAAACCAACTTAGTACTGGTTCTCCTATCCCAGGAGGGGGACTCAAAAGCGGTTCAAATAAGCTTTAAGCTTTCTTCTCAATCAAGCTAAAATAATGTAGTAGAAACTATTGTTTTGACACGGCTCATTACAAAAAATATGGAACATAATAAGCCAATGGTTTATTTAAAGCCAACAAACATTTGAATTATGGACAGGTAATTAAAACAAAATTTGTTAATAATTGTAATACCTTAAAATTCATATCAACCATTGGATCTGCTGTTCTTCTCTTCTCTGTATCGGTTTACTGCTCTTGTGATGATGGCAGATTTGAAGATTCAACTGAAACACCTTTGCCTGCAATGGATAAACACATGACAAAAATATATATCATTTAATAATAATTATGATTATAATGATAACTATAATAATAATGATGATAAAAATTACTTCATTTAACAAGAATATTACTCAGTTGGACAAAGTCTAATTTTCCCTGTGGTCCTAAACAACAAATTTTAAACAAGAACATGTATTCAACATAAAACATTTAACGAATGATATTGTAGGAAATTTATGTAATGTTTCTGTTAATTTGAAGAAATTTATAAATACTAATTCAAACTACCATTTTGATAACATATATATATATTTTTTTCACTTTATATTTATGCAAACAAGATTACCCTAATATTCAAGTTTGTCTTTCATTCTCTATTAAAATTTCAGTGTTTAGATGTCCTCTTTTTTGTCCATATATGTTGCAGAATGAATGAATGAAATGAATTTTGTGACATATCAACACATTCTTTGCCAACAGGAAGATTCAAGTTGGGTCACTCTAAATGTACAAAAACAACAAATTACATATTAAACTAGACCTATCACTGTAGTGATGAATACCCCCCATGACAGAAAATGGTTAACCATCGTATGAAGTTTTATTAAATTATATCCAATAGTTTTAAAGTTATGCTCCAGACAAAAAAAAATCTTAAAAAAAGAGAAGGTTATGGATTGAGTTGTTTGTATTGTTAATTTTTTTATGGTTTTGTTAAAATTAAAAACGGTCTTTTTTAATTATTGTGCAGTGTACAAGCTTTCATGGCAATCAATAAATGTTATACTTTTTCGAGTTATGTTGAGGGACAACAATTTTATGGATAAAAAACAAACAAGAGCACTAGGAATACAATATCGAACCTGCTTTGCTCCAACTCCATGTATTCATCAACTTGGTTCTTTCATGAACTTTATTAAACTGTTATCACTGATGGCTTTAAAAGTACTTTAAAAGTACTGCACCAGACAAGGGAAATATATCAAAGGGCAATAACTCTGTAATTAGCAAGAATATAGTTATGTTTCTTGTACACTGCACTTCCTCTCATTATATTCTACCATTGTATGAAGTTTGATGAAATTCCATCCAGTACTTTAAAAGTAATGCTCCGGACAAGGGAAATATATCAAAGGGCAATAACTCTGTAATTAGCAAGAATAGAGTTATGTTTCCTGTACACTGCACTTCCTGTCATTATATTCTACCATTGTATGAAGTTTGATGAAATTCCATCCAGTACTTTAAAAGTAATGCTCCGGACAAGGGAAATATATCAAAGGGCAATAACTCTGTAATTAGCAAGAATAGAGTTATGTTTCTTGTACACTGCACTTCCTCTCATTATATTCTACCATTGTATGAAGCTTGATGAAATTCCATCAGGTACTTTTCAAGTTATGCTTCGGACAAGAAAAAATATCAAAGGGCAATAACTCTGTAATTAGCAATAATAGAGTTATGTTTCTTGTACACTGCACTTCCTCTAATTATATTCTACCATTGTATGAAGTTTGATAAAATTCCATCCAGTACTTTAAAAGTAATGCTCCAGACAAGGGAAATATATCAAAGGGCAATAACTCTGTATTTAACAAGAATAGAGTTATGTTTCTTATACACCGCACTTCCTCTCATTATATTCTACCATTGTATGAAGTTTGATGAAATTCCATCCAGTACTTTAAAAGTAATGCTCCGGACAAGGGAAATATATCAAAGGGCAATAACTCTGTAATTAGCAAGAATAGAGTTATGTTTCCTGTACACTGCACTTCCTCTCATTATATTCTACCATTGTATGAAGCTTGATGAAATTCCATCCGGTACTTTTCAAGTTATGCTCCGGACAAGAAAAAATATCAAAGGGAAATATATCAAAGGGCAATAACTCTGTAATTAGCAAGAATAGAGTTATGTTTCCTGTACACTGCACTTCCTCTCATTATATTCTACCATTGTATGATGTTTGATGAAATTCCATCCAGTACTTTTCAAGTGATGCTCCGGACAAGGAAAATTGCAAAGGACAGACCGACGGACCGACATACCGACAGACCGACCTCAGGGCGACTCCAGTATACCCCCTCAAAACTTCGTTTGTCGGAGGTATAAAAATCACATCAACAAATGAATATGCAGAATGAACCTAGAACCTTGATACCTGCAAATTCTATGATATTCCTCAAATTGTTGCTTAGCATGACATGCATTAGCCACAGTGATCCTCAGAATTCTTGCCATCACTCATATTGCTCTCTGGAACCACACAGGGGTTGGTTATTTAACCACAATAATGAAAATTACAAAAAAAATTATCAAATGAACATGACACGCAGTCGTAGGATTCCTACCCCTCTGCAAAGATTGACAGTGATTCTATTCTTACCCGGAACAACACAAGTCATGATGTTGCAGAACAGCTGCAGAACACACGTCCTTGAATTCTTGCTTCACATCCTACACCAGTTAATAACTGATTCTTTCACATTCTGTAAATATTGTTTATACCGATACATTTTAGCTGGATTGAGCTCAAAATTTATTAAGCTGACATGAATATGAACCACTCTCGAGTCTGCTTCCTTGATAGAACCAGCACTGAGTGTCATTTTACTTTCAATAACATCTTGAAATGAATGTGGTATTTCTTTCAAGAATCAGGGTTGTTTATTGGTCTTTTTGAAATATAGAGGGAAAGTCCTGCGATTCCCATCATTAAGAAATTATATACGTAATCAGTTGCCTGTAAATTATGAAAGATTATTTACCAAATAGTTAATCTTTCGTGAGCTATTTTATCAACATTTAGTCAGGAGATGCCATTTCCTATCCTTCTATAGAAGTCCTTGCCATCATTAACAATATAGTTATATTACTTTTAGTATTCTTGGATGGTCAGGCATGGATTGTGTAACATGTTGCTCATCGGGTTCGGTGTAAAACCAGAGACATATTAATTAAGTCACTCTTAGTCACACATAGATCTGAAACAGTTTCAGCTATAATAACGAACACCAATGTCCATATAATACAATTGATTAGCTATTTTTCCCCCTCAAACAATATATAGATCTAGATAACAATGCATTTTTACTTATTTGATAATTTTATCCTAAAGAGCAATAAAGATAAAGTATACATATAAGTAGCTGGGACTTCAACATGTTCTGCCCTTGAACACTTTTATTGATTACGCTTGGGTACAAGTGTTCACAGTGACATCAGTAGTTGTGTGTGTGTTTATGAAAGCTTGCATTCTTGAATGATCTTTGTTTCATTTTCATCCTCGCTTTTTATAATAGCGGAGAAAAATATTTAATTAAAGAATAAAATAACAACATTAGATCAACTATAACATATAAATTATGCCACCACTTGTTTCACATTGCATTCTATTTTACACCATTTATTAAAATTTACTGCATTTTCAGGTGAGCTGTCAAAATAAACTGACGGCTTTCCTACGGACCTGTAACATTGAAAACTCCACGTTTGACCCACTTGTGATTGTAATAAAAAATCTCAAATATTCCCCTCAATTGAGGATCCTCAAATCTGAGTTGAGAAATTTTGTGAAACAAAAACTTGTGAAATCTCGTTTGATTAAGGAAATACTCAACTTAAGAAGTTTAGTGAAACCGAGGCCATTGGATGAGAAGTTAACTAGTTTAGTTTAAACTTATTCATTTTTCGTTGACTGTGAAACAAGTTCTTACAATTTAGGCAAATCATGCTCAAAGTCTTCCTGGTTAGAACAAGTACTAAACATATACGGAAAAGTGTCTTGGTCAAGGACACCACATATAACCGTGGCGGAGGATCGAACTCACTACCCTTTGATCATGGGTTCGGTGCTCAACCACTGGACTACAAGCTCCATAATAGGATAACTGATTGTCTGTTATCCTTTAATGATGCCAAACATTCAAACAAATAAAAATAACGAAATATCTGACAAGATTGTATTGCGCATTCTGCGAGACACATATGTGAATAAGCGTTAATGGACTCACACCACTATTATAAATATTCCTTGAGTACTCTGGACCTACAGATGAAGAAGGTAGAAATAAAACTTTAGTTCTCTTTTCATACCATTTGGTAAATGGTCAGTATTTTATAAATCACCTATGAAATTTGATGCTGATACCAGATTTCTGGGCAATTCTGTGTCATTTCAGAATTGTTGGTTCATACTGCATCGTGGGAGAAATATTACGCTGGAAATTGATAGGTTTTACAAAACTATTGAATATAAAAAAAACAACAGGGCAAGGTATGTTTTTTTCCTTTATAATTGCATATCTTGAACCAGGGAAGAATTTGAGCCCAGACACATGCTGCATATTTTGTTTTTTCACTGTATTTTGGACAATGGATCCCTATGGGAAATGTGATAGTGGTATGAGACGTAATGTGAAATTTGTCCATTATTGTTTATATTTGCAAATGTTTCAAAAACAATTCAAGAAAATGAAATAAAACTAGATACCTAAGGGCTACTAATGGCCAGACATGTGATCAAATGTTGTCTCGTTATGGTGAACATTATTATAATATCATTATAACTATTATGGTGGCATTTTGCAAGATATGAGGCGGACATTCAAACTGAGCTCTAAGCATGACCTTGACCTTGCGAGCTACACTTTGTCTGATTATAGTGATTATTTGGGCCAAGATATTTCAAAATGTGTCATATAGTTTTCAATATATGCATTGGATACCAAATTATTTTTTTTTTATGTATTTCTGACCTTTAACCTCAAAGTAGGACTTTGACCTTTGAGCTATGGATCTGGGTCTTAAACGCGACACATTATCTGATTATGTTGTTTTTTCAAAATCTGTCATACAGTTTGCAAGGCATGGAGTTTTGAACATATTTCTGACCTTGAGCCTCCAAGTGTGACCTTGTTCATTGAGCTAAGGACCTGGGTCTTGAGCACAATCCTGTCCAGTAGTTTAGATATGGAGTGAACACAATTTTGTACCTATTTCTACCTCCAAGTGTGACCTTGATCTTTGAGCTAAGGACCTGGGCCTTGAGCACAATCCTGTCGAGTGGTTTAGATATGGAGTGGACACAATTTTGTACCTATTTCTACCTCCAAGTGTGACCTTGATCTTTGAGCTATGGATGTGGATCATCTAGGCATCACTTCGTCTCATTATGGTGAATATTTAATGCATGAATAAGTAATATGACTAGAAAAGTTCAGATTGACACTCGCATATGCACTGAACAGAGCCATTGTGACAACTCAGTCAAGCTCACCGCATGCGGGATCGACAAAAATCAGTACTCATTGTTAAAGTCTTTGGCAAGTCATGTTTAAGAAATAAACAGCAAAGAAACATCTCCCCAATAATTTAATTGATTATCATCCAAATTTTTCTTAAAATGTGGGAGAGGTGGGTAGGATATTATTTTTTTTTTATTATTACATTTTATTTGTTCATTATTTTATTTATCTACTTTTTTTATGAAAATAAAAAGGGTCAAGAAGGCATGAAAATTAGGGGCGGACAGGGATGATAACCTAGCAATTCATTTATTATTGCCTAAGATAGAATGTGAAATAAATGATTTTCTTTAATCTATAGCTTTTATTTTATGAAATGTTCTTTTTTCTGTTTCTGTAAGATTGATTTCGCAGTCAGAAGGGGAAATTCAGTTTTCTAGTTTATCTGACCCAGTACAAATTCATTTCTAACTAAATGGGGTTGGACATTATTCTCAACACATGACAGTTTGTATAAGGCATATTATCCAATTTGTTTGTGGAGGAAGACCTCAGAATGAATCCGAGTAGAATCACCATCATCCTTCTGCAAGTAACTGGCAAACTTTCTCAAATAAAGGTTTTTGACAGAGCTGTACTTGAATCCACGCCCTCAGCACCTTATACCATCCAGTCAGGAAGGACTTTATTCTCAACTGAATTGATAGATTCTTCTGGATTTCTTGTAACAAAGAAAATGCTTTCACCAGAATAGGTTTTACTAAATTTTGTAACAAATACAACTGATTTTTAATACAGTTGTTCAATCAGTTCATGGACATAATGTTTATATTTTATCTCAATGTGTACATTTTAATGACTGACATTATGTTTCCGCTTAACTGAATAATTTTCATTATATTAAAAATGCTCGATTGAACCGGAAATGTCGCAAGTACCGGAAGCTGCATGAAATAATCACCGTGGAAACCAATGTAACGGTTCATTCAACTTTTTATTTTTGATATACGTTATGCTGTAGCTAGCCAATACATACAATTACCAAAACTAGCTTGTATATATAATTAAAGTTATTTTTTTAAAAAAATGAAATAAACAAGTAACACTGCACGTTTTATCAAATATTTTAATGACGTAAACAATATTCGGTCACGACTGTCCCTGCTTTGGCTAGTGGTATATCAAAGAAATTACGGATGCAAACACAACCTTTTGTTGAACTGACAGAATGCTATCGGTCCCTGATCACACATGGAAGGCGTGCTACATAGCGATAGACTCTTCCGATCAACTCCCCCTAATATTGTTAATGGTTTAGTCAAAATTGACATCATTTCGCACAGCAGGTGACAAAACAATCAGATTATTGGGTCAAATGGTATTGCCGCAAGGCGTATTTCACAGGTTAGTATGACATGGTAAGAGCAATTAATGAAATTTTATACGGCCGATAGAAAATATCTGGACCGATTTTTATTAAACTTTGAAACGAAAACCGGTTTTGAACTTCCGTCCAAAAACTGAAAAACTGGCAATTTAAGAAGGCCTGCATCAAAACATATCTGGGCATACAAAACTGCCAGATAAAAAATAATAAACATAAAAAAAACAGCAAAAGAGGACATATATATAATTTTTTTTTTATATAGGAAATAGGGTGGTGGTGGGTAAAATTAAAATGCCACGTCAGTCTTCCACTAGCTTACGGTTAGAACTTGTTAAAAGACTTATACCTCACTCTATTGATAAATGGGTTAGAGTTCTTTGCCCAGGTACAAGTATATATAAATGAAAGCCGAATTTAATTTTGTAATCCAACGGCCATAACTACTGACCATAAACCTCATACATAAAAAACTTTATCTTTCATATAAACTTCATATTTCTCAAGTATAATAAATCACTTTGATGTATTTAATTGACTATATATTATACAAGCATAGATACAAAAATATTGCTTAAGGTTACAAGAATCAAGTTAAATAAATGTGTATTGCACTATATAGCAAGTCACATGTATAAGTGACAAACATTATTTATATAAGTTTAGAAAATATTTCTTTCTTGAAACTATCATGATTTTTAATTGTTTGAATTTTCTCCAGAAGACCATTCCATGTGACTTTAATATTGTAGTAAAAAGTTGTTGACTTAACATAAAAATTATATCCTAAAAGAGTGAATGGCTCACGGCACTTTGTGAAGTTTTCCATCATATATGATGGACAGATGTCATAATATATTTTATGCACATGATTCACTTCTAATTGTTTGACCCTGGGTGTCATTCAATTTCAATATGCCATGTTTTTTTAAAGTCACTACATTTAAGTAATGTTCTCGGAGGGACACTCGAAATGACTCTAATAACCCAGTTTTGGGTCACTTGAAGTGTAGATTTGAGTGTTCTGTTAAGGCTGTTAAAGATGAACTGGCATAGTCAAACTGACACTAGATGAGGGAATTACAAAGTGTTTTCCTAATAAAAGAATAAAAAAAAACATCACAAAAAATACAGAGAGAGAGCGCGAGAGAGATGATTTGTCCCAGTTTTAATATTCCCCCCCCCCCCTCCCCACAACTGATGTTAAAACTAATTTTTAAAATAATTACTGGTTACTTATCAATTCTTCAGGCTGTCACCACACAACATCAAAGACAAAGAATGAATTTTTAGAGCAACAGTTTGATTATTTGTGGAACAGGTCAGCTTCACCAATAATATTTATCACCGCCAAAGTTATCTAAAACTGAAATACACTTCTAATAGTTGTAACTGCAATGTGACTAAAATCATTAAAGTACTGAAAAGTACAATTCAGTATTGCTACTATATATTTTATCAAACACTTTAAAAACGATCCTATCTCTGTTAACAAAGATGCCAAATGGCACACCAAAAATTCATGTCACTGGAAATAGACAATGCTGATGTGTAAACAACTACCAAATCAGTGTTATTAAGCTGAACTTTATTTCATTCCTTCTTTAGTTAATTCAAGTTGTGAAATTATGTAATCTCTGTTATCAAATTCACAACAGACACTCCAAATGTCCATGTAACTGATAACAAATACCACCACAATGTGGGCAAATTGTCGCTAATATAATTTTTTTTAAAAGAATTGAGAAACAATTCCATCTCTTTGACAAGTGACACGCCAAACGACTAATGTCCCTGATAACAATTATAACTACAACATGAGCAAATACATGATAAAGGACATGCCACCAATCAATATTGCTTATAAACCCTACTATCTCTGTTACCAAGACAATAACTAATACGACAGTCACTGATAACGGATACCAACACAAAGTCAATTTTATCGTTAGCCTGAAAAATAACATTCCACAAGAAAGTATCACTTAGGAAGTTTTTTGTTTTCTTTTTTCCAAAAAGCTTGATAAAACATATCTCTGTTATCAAAATGACAAATGACAGGCGAATGAAATAAAAAAACTGGAACACCACTAGTCAGAAAACTATTTCTTACATGTTTGTCAAACACTTGAGCAATATTCCAATCCAAGTTATCAAGTAAATAACTGACACACCACAAGTCAGTATGTCCTTTAAAATTGTCAGTTTCTTGAGCAGCAATCCCATCTAGGTTATCAAGTAAATAACTGACACACCACAAGTCAGTATCACTCATATAATTGACAGACACTTGAGCAGCAATCCAATCTAGGTTATCAAGTAAATAACTGACACACCACAAGTCAGTATCACTAATATAACTGTCAGACACTTGAGCAGCAATCAAATCTAGGTTATCAAGTAAATAACTGACACACCACAAGTCAGTATCTACTGTATAATTGTCAGACACTTGAGCAGCAATCAAATCTAGGTTATCAAGTAAATAACTGACACGACACAAGTCAGTATCACTAATATAATTGTCAGACACTTGAGCAGCAATCAAATCTAAGTTATCAGTTAAATAACTGACACAGCAAGTCAGTATCACTTATATGATTATCAGAATATTGAGAAGAAGTCCAATCTAGATAATCAAGTCAATAACTGAAACATAACGAGTCAGTATCTCTTATATAATTGTCAGACACTTGAGCAGCAGACCAATCTAGGTTATCAAGTAAATAACTGACACACCCCCAGTCAGTTTTTCTTATATATATAATTATCAAAATCTTGTGTAGCAGTGCAATCTAGGTTATAAAGTAAATAACTGACACAGCAAGTCAGTATCTCTTATATAATTATCAGAAAATTGACTAGAGGTCCAATCTAGATAATCAAGTCAATAACTGAAACAAAACGAGTCAGTATCTCTTATATAATTGTCAGACACTTGAGCAGCAGACCAATCTAAGTTATCAAGTTAATAACTGACACACCACCAGTCAGTTTCTCTTATATAATTATTAAAATCTTGTGTAGCAGTCCAATTTAGGTTATCAAGTTAATAACTGACACACCACATCAGTATCTCTTATATAATTGACAAACACGTGAGCAGCAGTCATATCTAGGTTATCAAGTAAATAACTGACACTCAGTCAGTCAGTATCTATTTTATAAATCTCAGACACATGACCAACAGTCCAATCTAGGTAATCAAGTAAAAAACAGGCACACCACAAGTCAGCATTCAGAAACATCAGCAGCAATACAATCTACATTATCAAGTAAACACCACGAGTCAGCATCTCTTATATAATTGTCAGACACATAAGCAGCAATCCAATCTAAGTTATCAAGCCAATAGCTGACATATAAAAAGTCAGAATCTCTTATATAATTATCAGGATCTTGAGTAGCAGTCCAATTTAGGTTATCAAGTTAATAACTGACACTCCACATCAGTATCTCTTATATAATTGTCAGACAGCTGAGCAGCAGGCCAATCTAGGTAATCAAGTTATATATAGTAACTGACACAGCACAAGTCAGTATCTCTTTTATAAAAAAACAGACTCTTGAGTGACAGTCCAATTTAGGTTATCAAGTAAATAACTGACACAACACAAGTCAGTATTTATTATATAATTATCAAACTTCTGAGCAGCAGTCCAAACTCGGTAATCAAGTAAATAACTGACACACCACAAGTCAGTATCTCATATATAATTATCAGAATCCCGAGCAGCAATCCAATCAAGGTAATCAAGTAAATAACTGACACACCACAAGTCAGTATCTCTTATATAATTATCAGACATATCAGCAGCAGTCCAATCTAGATAATCAAGTAAATAACTGACACACCACAAGTCTGTATCTCTTATATAATTATCAGAATCCCGAGTAGCAGTCCAATCTAGGTAATCAAGTTAATAACTGACACACCACCAGTCAGTATCTCTTATATAATTCGCAGAATCCTGAGTAGCAGTCACATTCAGGTAATAAAGTAAATAACTGACACACCACAAGTTAGTATCTCTTATAACTGACACACCACAAGTCAGTATCTCTTATATAATTATCAGAATCCCAAATAGCAGTCCAATCTACATAATCAAGTAAATAACTGACACACCACAAGTTAGTATCTCTTATAACTGACACACCACAAGTCAGTATCTTATATAATTACCAGAATCTTGAGTAGCAGTCCAATCTAGGTAATCAAGTAAATAACTGACACACCACGAGTCAGTATCTCTTATATAATTATCAGACATATCAGCAGCAGTCCAATCTAGATAATCAAGTAAATAACTGACACACCACAAGTCTGTATCTCTTATATAATTATCAGAATCCCGAGTAGCAGTCCAATCTAGGTAATCAAGTTAATAACTGACACACCACCAGTCAGTATCTCTTATATAATTCTCAGAATCCTGAGTAGCAGTCACATTCAGGTAATAAAGTAAATAACTGACACACCACAAGATAGTATCTCTTATAACTGACACACCACAAGTCAGTATCTCTTATATAATTATCAGAATCCCAAGTAGCAGTCCAATCTACATAATCAAGTAAATAACTGACACACCACAAGTTAGTATCTCTTATAACTGACACACCACAAGTCAGTATCTTATATAATTACCAGAATCTTGAGTA
Source organism: Panopea generosa (assembly GCA_029582155.1). Lineage (NCBI taxonomy): Eukaryota > Metazoa > Mollusca > Bivalvia > Adapedonta > Hiatellidae > Panopea > Panopea generosa. The sequence goes on along the minus strand of CM055899.1, from coordinate 63,498,029 downwards.
GCAGTCCAATCTAGGTAATCAAGTAAATAACTGACACACCACAAATCAGAATCTCTTATATAATCATCAGAATCCTGAGTAGCAGTCCAATCCATATAATTATGTTAATAACTGACACACCACAAGTCAGTATCTCTTATATAATTATCAGAATCCCAAGTAGCAGTCCAATCTACATAATCAAGTAAATAACTGACACACCACAAGTTAGTATCTCTTATAACTGACACACCACAAGTCAGTATCTTATATAATTACCAGAATCTTGAGTAGCAGTCCAATCTAGGTAATCAAGTAAATAACTGACACACCACGAGTCAGTATCTCTTATATAATTATCAGACATATCAGCAGCAGTCCAATCTAGATAATCAAGTAAATAACTGACACACCACAAGTCTGTATCTCTTATATAATTATCAGAATCCCGAGTAGCAGTCCAATCTACGGTAGGTAATCAAGTTAATAACTGACACACCACAAGTAAGTATCTCTTATAACTGACACACCACAAGTCAGTATCTTATATAATTACCAGAATCTTGAGTAGCAGTCCAATCTAGGTAATCAAGTAAATAACTGACACACCACAAATCAGAATCTCTTATATAATCAACAGAATCCTGAGTAGCAGTCCAATCCATATAATTATGTTAATAACTGACACACCACAAGTCAGTATTTCTTATATAATTATCAAACTCCTCAGCAGCAGTCCAAACTCGGTAATCAAGTAAATAACTGACACACCACAAGTCAGTATCTCTTATATAATTATCAGACATATCAGCAGCAGTCCAGTCTAGATAATCAAGTAAATAACTGACACACCACAAGTCTGTATCTCTTATATAATTATCAGAATCCCTAGTAGCAGTCCAATCTAGGTAATCAAGTTAATAACTGACACACCACAAGTCTGTATCTCTTATATAATTATCAGAATCCCTAGTAGCAGTCCAATCTAGGTAATCAAGTAAATAACTGACACACCACAAGTCTGTATCTCTTATATAATTATCAGAATCCCGAGTAGCAATCCAATCTAGGTAATCAAGTTAATAACTGACACACCACAAGTCAGTATCTACTGTATAATTGTCAGACACTTGAGCAGCAATCAAATCTAAGTTATCAGGTAAATAACTGACACACCACCAGTCAGTATCTACTGTATAATTGTCAGACACTTGAGCAGCAATCAAATCTAGGTTATCAGGTAAATAACTGACACACCACAGGTCAGTATCTACTGTATAATTGTCAGACACTTGAGCAGCAATCAAATCTAGGTTATCAGGTAAATAACTGACACACCACAAGTCTGTATCTACTGTATAATTGTCAGACACTTGAGCAGCAATCAAATCTAGGTTATCAGGTAAATAACTGACACACCACAGGTCAGTATCACTTATATCTGACACACTACAGGTCAGTATCACTAATATAACTGTCAGACACTTGAGCAGCAATCAAATCTAGGTTATCAGGTAAATAACTGACACACCACAAGTCTGTATCTACTGTATAATTGTCAGACACTTGAGCAGCAATCAAATCTAGGTTATCAGGTAAATAACTGACACACCACAGGTCAGTATCACTTATATCTGACACACTACAGGTCAGTATCACTTATATAACTGTCAGACACTTGAGCAGCAATCAAATCTAGGTTATCAGGTAAATAACTGACACACCACAAGTCTGTATCTACTGTATAATTGTCAGACACTTGAGCAGCAATCAAATCTAGGTTATCAGGTAAATAACTGACACACCACAGGTCAGTATCACTTATATCTGACACACTACAGGTCAGTATCACTTATATAACTGTCAGACACTTGAGCAGCAATCAAATCTAGGTTATCAGGTAAATAACTGACACACCACAGGTCAGTATCACTTATATCTGACACACTACAGGTCAGTATCACTTATATAACTGTCAGACACTTGAGCAGCAATCAAATCTAGGTTATCAGGTAAATAACAGACACACCACAGGTCAGTATCACTTATATCTGACACACTACAGGTCAGTATCACTTATATAACTGTCAGACACTTGAGCAGCAATCAAATCTAGGTTATCAAGTAAATAACTGACACACCACAGGTCAGTATCACTTATAACTGACATACCACAAGTCAGTATCACTTATATAATTATCAGACATGTCAGTAGCAATCCAATCTTGGTAATCAAGAAAATAACTCTCTCTCTGTCTCTCTCTCTATCTCTTTTGATTGACTGATGGTAATTTATGTATGTCAAACTCCTTTTTTAGGCTCGTTTCAATTAATCTGGAATTCACTTTACATTCTGTGAGCGTGTTCGAATTTGTACAAAACGTCTGCTATCTCAAGGTGGAAGGAGGGGTATGTCTGTCGTTTATATTTTATTCTATTATACAAGATAACAATTAGACTAATAAGGTTTCAGATAATTTTAAGATGTACATAATGTAAAACATTGAATCGTAATATGCATTAGATAATTTGTATCAAATGATATTGGTAGCTATTCCCATCTATTTTATATTGTTGTTGATTTTTTCTTACAAACCTAAACACAATTGAATATAAGATTAAATAAAACAGTAAGGATAAATAAAAGAAAGAGAGACATACATACAGAGAAAGAAACTAAAAGAGAGAGAGAGAGATTAAGAGACAGACAGCGACACAGAGAGAGACAGAAATTAAGACTGAGAGACATACAGCGACTGAGAGACATACAGAGACAAAGAGACAGACAGCGACAGTGAGAGAGAAACAGAGATTGAGACTGAGCGATAGGCAGAGACAGAGAGACAGACAGGACAGAGAGACATACAGAGACAGAGAGACAGACAGTGACACAGAGAGAGAAATAGAGATTAAAACTGAAAGACAGGCCGAGGCTGAGAAACAGACAGAGATTACGATAAGAAACAGAGACGGAAATCGAAAGACAAACTAGTATATAGGCAGAGACGATATTGTGAGACAGATAGAGACTGGTAGACATGCAGAGAAGGAGACTGAGAGACAGACAGATATTACCAGAGAAACAGAGTCGGATATTGAGAAACAGACAGAGAATACGAGAGATACTAATGATCCATTATAAGTGATTTAAAAATGATTTAAAAATGTAATGTTTCATTTTAGGTCTTATTTGAGGATTATGATAATAACGGACAGGTTGTTGTAAATGTTGCAACTGATACAAGCTCAATTCCCTGTTCGAAACTGGACTACTCAATACCAGATATGTCTAAGGAACTTACTGTGGAACACTTATTTAAACTTAGACACCATTCAGCCTTGTTGTGTTAATCATTTGTAATCGCATTTTGTTTTACCAACGAATACATTTAGCTAGGAATTTCACAATCCCATCTGTAAGTGCTGTACGTATCTGAGAACAGTGGTTATATATATATATATATATATATATATATATATATATATTAATCTATATATGCATATAATAAAGGCGGTGACAGTCTCCATGACGATTGATATACGACATTGCGTCTCACTGGCATCATCTCTTACCGTAGATTCAAGTGGGAAAGTCATCAGTTACTTGCGGAGTTGGGTGTGCTCGAGTACTGGTTAACCTTCCAGGATTTCTGTTAGGTTAACTGATCGTCTGTTAGCTCTCGATGGCATAAAATGATACTAAATATTCAACAAACCATTATGCAAGACACTCATAAATTCACATTCAATTTGGTATTATTTTATAAATAAACTAAATGCAATAAAAGATATAAAGAAAAAGGAAACTTTTTAAATCATTGTTCTGATTAATATAATTACATTTAAGATTGGATCAGTGGAATTAAATCAGATGGCGATATGGTGTGAGTGTGCTGTGCGCTTTCGCTTCTCTCTACCATCCTTTTAGTGGTGTTTGGTATTTTTCCTTTGCTGGGTAAGATAAATTTATGTTTTAACCCTTTACTTCATAAAGACGCCTTTGGACACCTCTAATATTGAAAGCATTAATTCACCACGTATCAGCAATGGGTGAATTATGTTTATATTAACTGACAGAGTGGAAAACAGTGCAGGAAGTGTTCAGATTGCTCGTTACGAGCAATCTGAACTCTTCCTGCACTGTTTTCAAAAGCCTTCTGTGATTGGTGCGGGAATACGCGTATCTATGGAGTAAAGGGTTAAACACATTTGAAATAATTTTGTAAAATATCGTATCATATACATGCTGAAAACAAATAAGGAAGTAGTATGAAAGTCATGAACGTCAAAATCAATATTGTGAATATGAGGCTGCAACTAACATGTTGATTTATGGGAGAGAGAGAGAGAGAGAGAGAGAGAGAGAGAGAGAGAGAGAGAGAGAAGAGAGAGAGAGAGAGAGAGAGAGAGAGAGAGAGAGAGGGAGGGAGGGAGGGAGGGAGGGAGGGAGAGAGAGAGAGGGGGGGGGACATTTATTTTGTGTTACCACAAATGTCCCCATAGTGTTGTGACACAGACACATTTTACTCTCTCCTTTGGTGTGTGTTTTCGACAAAACAGGCATCGCTGCACCCCCTCTGCGCATGTTTCAATCCGAAGAGTGCTCGGCCTTTTCCGTAACTAGACTTGACACTGCGCATGTCCGTTTTCTACGAAAAAGACAGAAAATTCCAATTGCAATGTCATCTCGGTCAGCCAAGCGCTTTGAAAGCTAATTTTGGAAGGAGAACAGGGAAAATGCATTCAGGTAAATTGTTAACGAATATCGTGACATTTTGTATACAAATTGTAAGTCAGTTCGTAGCTTAACAGAAATCATTTATAGTTGAAGAAAGACATGGGACATATGAGTCTTTGTCGCAGGCTTAATTCATGTGTGGATAACCAAAGGGGTCCGGCAGGTGTAGTCAGGTCATCGTTATAAATATGGCATAATAAATCAGTCTTGAGACAATTTGAGCCAAAAAAAAAAGCCCATATTCATACAGTCACTGACATGCATGTCACTCAGTAAGAAGTGATTGAATTACCAAGAAACATTTGGGTCTTGAGGTCTTCACTGAACCAGCCTTGGTAACTTTTGATTGAATTTTATTCAAGTTGTGACCAAAGTTTAATTAAATTTTGCATGCAGTCTGTAGCTATGTGATAGATTGTACTGGACATTTTTAAATGCACTGGTACATAGATATTTTTAAGGAAGTGTCTAGGGGTGCAGATATGATTGTATCAGATTCTAGAGGTAAGGATCTGTACCCCTAGTTAAGTCTGTAGAGGATTGTCTAGGAGTACGGACCTCCTTTTACCAAATATTGTGGGTTAATTATGTCTTTAATTTCCTTGCAAATGATATATCAAATAAGATTGAATCAGTATTCACCTAAAACTTGAATCTATACATGGTTCACTGCCGTTTACTCAATTGTTTACATTTACTTTTGAAACATAAATAACCGAAGAACATTAAATAAATCACACAGAATTGAACGGGCACAAATAGATTAGACAAAATGATGTTAAATTATATTACAACAAATCTTTTTTTAGTTTTTAATTATCTATAGATCATTATTTCAGACAGTAAAATCAGGATAATTATTGTTTTCCGCACGTTCGGTGACCATTACAATTCCTTCTTCTAGTGCCGATTAATTAATGATAAAACAAGCTGTCCCTGGCCGATTAATTTATTGTAAAACAAACTGTTGACATAAGATTATATATAATTATAAAAAATGTATAAAATCTCTTTATTAAATATATTTGAAATCTAAAAATAAAAACACACACCCAAAACCCCAAATAAATTGATATAAATAAACCTTACAAGGTGAAAAGGCACATACGACAACCATTTATGTCGTATTCTTATCCAAATACCCTGGAGCAATGATATATATCTGAGATCATATATTTACAGTGTTTTCTCCATAGCGCGTTTCTTGGGTTTTTGAGGCAATTAAATCTCATTTGACGCATCAAGTTTGTTCAGTGCATTGGCTATGACGCAACCTTAAAAATACAGAATATTTGTATCGGCAAGCTGTTTTCAGAGTAATTTTTACAATGCTTGCTAGACAGATCAGATGATCTGATTCAGGGAAACTCCGGTCACGCGGTTATAATAAGTTACGTTAATGCTTTAATTGTGGTTATTATCGCTTTATTGTTGCAATCGCATAGAGGATTAGTTTTAGATTGTTTGTATATAAAGATGAAATGTGGAAATTGTGAAACTTGTCAAAAAAGTTGTTTAAAATGTACAGATGATATTCTATCTGAATAACTTTTTATTTTGATTTCTATGGTATCGAGACGCGCATGCGCAACATTTTAATACCAGTTTAAACATCAGCCGATCCAAGTTTTTTATGGCGGCATTCCCGGAGCCATTTATGTTTCTTTAATGGACGATTAAAAGTTTATGGAAAAAAGAAATTAACTTTTAGAAAATTACATTCATTTTGAAAAATGATAACATAATTACAACAATGTAATTAGTTTTTTGTAAAGTTACCATTAAAATGATTTTTTTGATTTTTTAAGGTAATATTACTCTAAAATGAGTCTAGCTATGAGCCAGAAGAGAAATGCTTCTGGGGGAAAAGAAAACAACAAAGTTTTGTTTTCCAAAGAGTATAATGCTTGGTAATGCTTAACATGTAGCTCAGTTGAAATAAAAGATATTGAAATAATTCTAGTATTTTTCATTAAAACCAGTTAGAGACATGGTGATTGAGCTGTGGCCATGACATTAAAAAGTTCATGGCCCTGTGGCCATGATCATTAAAACAAATAGTTTATAGTTGTTGTAACTTGTTGCCAGAAGTGAAACATTCATTTGAAGTTAAATTGTTTTGAAGTTGCTAACTTAAGTTGCAGTTTTGATGGAGAAATTTGTTTGAAACAGGAAGTAAAACTGTTTAAGTAAAATATGTATTTTTTTACACTCCATTTATTCAAGTTGATTAAGTTTAAAACTGGTCAACTGATGGCCTCCAGATTTTGAAAATGACCCCCAGATTTTTAGGCAGCGGGTCATGACCCCTAATAAATTGGAGCTGGAGAAAACACTGTATTTACTTCCAATTTTTGGGAATTTTATTTCACTTGATTGTAATATCGCTGAAAGAGTATACTTTAGATACCGTCCGTAGATACTTTATTTCTTTCGATGTACATGAAGATAATTAGAGGAAAAATTTATATGATATAACGACCATTTGCAGCCTATCTAAGGTGATAAACAATAGATAATTTGGCTGCATTGCGAATCTCCACTATAGATATATTTTAAGTTTTAGGTGAATGTTTTAAAACTATTGCCTCATTTTTCATTTGAATAAAAAAAAAGTTTAGTTAACCACAAAACCTGAAATATCTGAAAATCAGCCCAGCCCCATTCCCCTCTCCAAAAAGTATGTTTTTTTATATGTAATATTTTTTCGAACAAATAATTGTAATATTCCTTTATTTCAAAGAATAAAAACATGTGTTACCACGTTTAAAAATGTTAAAATTATATTTGTCTCTGAAATTGTTGGTTTATTGTTTTTTGTTGCATCTTGATGACATAATTTTGGTCAGACAAGTTTTCTGATAGGTTTTCCTGGGTTGTCAGACCAAATGTCTGACAAGTCATGAAAGTCATTTGCAACATAATATGAGAGGTATTGTGGTGTTAGTGGGGGCATTTTGAGAAACTTCTTGTTTTGTGAGAAAGTTCTGATGGGGACATACATGTGACAGCTTGCATGTCAGATGGAAATTGAAAGATGTTGAGTTTTTTAAAATGCTTCAAATGTCTTAATAATAAGAGTTAAGATGGTGGTAGTTTGGATGTATTGACAGTCTCATGAACACATTCTTGTGAGACCTAACATGGTGGTTGTGGGGACATGTTGAGAAAATTCTTATGAGAATGGTAGTATTAAAGGAAGATAATTTAGAAATGCTGTGGGAACATTCTTGCCAGAGATAAAATGTTGGTAGTGGAAGCATGGTGAGAAAATTCTTGTGGAGACATTCTAGTGAGAGCTAAACGTGTGGTAGTGGGGACATTGTGTAAGAACCTCTGTAGAAACATTATTGTGAGAGTAAGCATGTTGGAAGAGGAGGCATGCAAATTTCTAGAAAATTACTGGATTGTGGACATTCCTCACAAATTTTCAGTCAGACTTCCATGTCCTCCCAACACCCCAACCTTTCATCTAATCCAAAGTCACTTTTGGGAGCAGTGGAATTGATGAGAAAATTCGAGTAAGAACCTGAGACTGTAGAAACATTATTGTGAGAGTTAGCATTTCTATATCCCCAGCTCCGCTCTACGAGCGGTGGCAGGGGATAACAATATTTCATTGATTTTACTTAAGTCCCCTCACTGAGTATGAAAACTTTAGAGAATACATAGAGACTAGAGAGTGCAACAAATGTTCAGTGTCTACAAGCTGACGGAGGTACCAGTAAATTGTTACTGTTTAGGATGTGATTTTCATAGAAGTAATGTTAATGTTTTTCCTGTCTCCAGAATTAATGGTTCATTTTTACAGAGTGTTTTCATACAATAGAAATAGAAGAAAACAATTCTGGATTGCCAAGAATATCTGGTTTTTGAGTAGTCTATGTAGAAGGTCTGGTATACTGTGGTTCTGCTGTACTTTGTAATTATAAATGGTTTCATTTAGATGCAATTTTGTAAGCTATATTCTAAATGGAGATATTGGATTGAAACTTCATATGGGTGATGTTTAAGATTCTGTACTGTACCTTAATTCTTATACCTACTTCAACATACAAGGGAATTTACTTCCATTGACTTTTGCATTAATTACTGTATACAAGCTTGTATCTCCAAATGAGAATAAAGATAAATTATCAAAACAATTTATGTCTTTATGGTCACAAAGTGAGACCCTCAAACAATTTTCTTCTTTTTGTTGTTAGATCAGTTTGTAGTTGAGTTCACATGTAACTTTCAATTCAATATTTCAGGAGATCAGGATGAATACTTCACAAAGAAGTGCTAAGAAAGACAAACAGCAGTAGTGAAGAGTCAAGACAGACAAACAGCAATAATGAATAGTCAAGACAGACAAACAGCAGTAGTGAAGAGTCAAGACAGACAAACAGCAGTAGTGGAGAAAACAATAGAACTGAAGAGTCGAAACAGACAAAATGTGAGTACAAACAAGTGTTCATTATGCTCCAAAAAGATGAATTTGTTATTCCATCTGTCAGTCTGTCAGTCACACATTCGTCCAGAGCGTAATTTAAAAACTAATGCTGAAACTTCACACAGTGATAGAAGATATTGGGAGGAAGTACAGAGTTTAAGAACCTTAACTCAAGTTAATTTATTTGTGTTTTAGTGGGTCGGATTAGCAATCCCCTACAAGTCTTTTATTGAAAACTTGTGTGCTGTTACTGGTAGTTTGTACAGTTTACTGATTGACAGAATAGTCATAATTGTGCTACTCCCTTCCAATTTGATTTAGTTTATACTAATTTATTTTAGCTCGATTGCGATGAAACCTCAGAGCTTATATGAACCGCTTTTGATGCCACTTCCTGGGTAGAACCAGTACTGAGTGTTGTTTTATGAGAATCATCAGGTCGAGCTGGGGATCGAACCCGCAACCTCTGGCATGAGCGGCCAACACTCTATCCATTAGACTACCACCCCGCTTGATTTACACCTTATACACCTAGTTCTTAAACTGTAGACCTGGACCCGTGTGACTTTATTAGGTAAATAAACTGCATGTGAAGAGTTATGCATCTGTGCTATTTTTTTATGTCCCCACAGTAGGGCCATAATTGTAGATGACACTTCAGTTATATTTTTCTTAATAAAATGTATTGTCTTTTTTATAGGTACAAAAAAAGATGGACAATGGAAGAGAAAGTTGCTCTCGCGGTCCTTGTGTGAAAATCTGCAATGGAGAAGAAGCCGTCTAGAAGGAATGAAACATTAAGTTTACAAATTAAAAATTCCGTGTTAAAATCACTGAATTAGTTTAAACAATATTTATTCGTTTTCAACATATTACATATAAATATATTCAAATATACAGCGATACATAACAAAATAATTGAGAAGAAAGCTATTTCTAGCTTATACAAGGTCTCTCTTCTGAATATCGTGCAAGGACTATACAATGGTGTTACAAATGCAATGTAAACAAATTAATTACTAGACAAACAGATTATAAGCAGCGCTTGAGATGAAAATAATAAATATGTGCAAGTATCTTGATCATTGAGAATATAGATGTAGCTGGTTTGGTATGTATATAGGCTGCGGCGTATGCAACACTTCAACTACTGAGAGTTGTGTAAACTAACTAGCACTGAACAATAATTGTGTGGGCAATGGCCCAGTTAAAACAGTAAGAAGAACAGAAAGTGATACAACATTTAGGACTTCATTCTTAAACACAGCAATTTCAGTTTCACTACAGGGGACTAAGTGTTCTGTCTGTCTGTCTGCACACAGTCTGGATCCAAAAGTATACATGATTGGTTCATGAAATTCAGTTTTTCATAGTTGGCAATCAGGCGATAGTGTAGAGCAAGAACCATACTCTGGCTTGCTTCCTTTTTGAATTACCACTCTTCGTTACTTTTAATGCCCCCCCCCCCCCCCCCCCCCCCCCCCCAAAAAAAGTAATCGTAGCGTCCGTCTATCAGTCCCTCCGTCCTTCCAGAATTTCGTTTCCGGCCTGTAACTTTGTCATACATAGATTGATTTTGTTGATACTTGCTGCAAATGATCAACATAACATGATGACATGTCGCGAGTAAGACCCACATCCGTACCTCAAAGGTCAAGGTCACAATTTCAGTTTGTTTAACAACACTCAGTCTCTTTGAGATTTCGTGTCTGGCCTGTAACTTTGTCATGCATAAATGGATTTTGTTAATACTAGCTACAAATGAACAACACGACGATGTGTCACGCATTACACCCAGAATACCACTTCAAAGGTCAAGGTCACAATTTAACTTTGGTTGATGACACTTTCAGTCTGATTGAGATTTCGTGTCTGGTCTGAAACTTTGTCACCTGGATCACATGGATCAATTTCGAAAACACTTGGCTCAATTCATCAGCATGACATTACAAAGTGTCACGTGTAAGACCCACATGCGTACCTCAAACGTCAAGGTCACAGTTTGAGTTTGTTTGACAACACTTTCAGTCTGTGTGAGATTTCTTGTCCAATCTGTAACTTTGTCATCTATGGATAAATTTTAAAAACTCTTGGCTCAGTTGATCAATATGACATAATTAAATGTTGCATGTAAGACCCAGAACCTTTCCTCAAAGGTCAAGGTCACACTTTCAATCTGTTCGATATTGTGTGTCTGGTCTGTGACTTTGTCTTTAACTTGGCTCATTTTATCAAGATGACATGACAACGTGTCATAAGTAAAACCTAGACACGGTCACACTTTGAGTATGTATGACAACACCTTGAATCTGTTTGAGATTTCAAGTCTGTACTTTAACTTTATCATACATGGATGGATTTCAAAAACACTTGGCTCAATTTATCAATTGATCAACAATTGGTCTGTAACTTACATTTAGGGATTTTAAAATAGCTTGACACAAGTGATCAGCATGTCTTGATAATGTTTTACCTGCATTTAACTGTTGAAATACCAAGATTGGTACATCAGATGTCAAGGTCAAGATTACACAAAGGTCAAGGTCATGCTTTAATGTAAAACAAAAAACACATGAAATTGCATGTCTAATCTGTAACATTAGTACATTACTCTTGATATTCATGGATACTTCGCTACTTATTATATCATATATTGTTATTTTTCACAGACTATTTGGGGGGCATGTGATACTTAACAGTGACATTTCTTGCTGAAATATAACTCTAAAACTATGTGAATTAATTGAACTTAAAATAAGGAATGGAGTCATTACCTTGAAGTGTATTTTGTATAAACCATATCTCTGACTTATCTCATTTTTAAATTACTTCACTTTATAATTTTTATGTTTTGAAATATAACTCTAAAACTATTATTGAGAATCAGTTGAAACTTGAAATAAGAATGGGGACATTGCATAGAAGCACATTTTGTAATTATTTTAATTACCTCCCTTTTTATTATTCCCCCTCCCCTTTTGAATAAGAGGGTATATATTCTTCTGCAAATGTTGGCAGGTTGGTTTGTCAGTCGGTAGACCAAGTGGTTTACAATCAATAACTAGACAAAGGGCAGGTCACAGGTACATTTAACAGCAAGATGATTTCCAGGCAAAACGTAGAGATGGCTTGGGTCTAGGTTATTCAAACTTAGTAGGTAGGTTGTTCATAACCAGTAGGTGACCCTTATTGATTTTGGTTTCATTAAGTAAAAGGTCAAGGTCACAGGACCTTGAACAGTAAAACAGTTTCTGACAAATATCTATTGAAAGCTTGGGCCAAGACTCCTCAAACTTGGTAGGCAGATTTATCATGACCAGCAATGACTCCTGTAGCTTTTTTCGGTTAAAAGGTCAAGTCATGGTGACCTTGATTTGAAATGCATTTTCGGCAATAATAACTGAATAATGCTTGAATATACAACTGTCAAACTTCATAAATGTGGCCAGTAGATGACACTATTGTTTTAGGGTTAGTATGTCATGGTCACAATGACCTTTAGATGGAAAACCATTTCCAACAGGTCATCATTTGGGGGCAAATGTGTTTTGCAAATAGCTCTCAAAAACTGTTGATTTGGAATTATTTAAAACTTAAATGAAAGAATGGAGTCATTTATAGGTGACTCATTTTTTAATTGCCTCCAAAGGGGCAAAGCAAAGGGGCATTTATTGTTACTCAAGTCCATCTGTCTTTGCAAATAGTTGTTTTTTGATTAAGAACTCTTGAAATGTATAATTAGTTTGATTCAAATTTTGGTTGTAGGTTTATACTTAAGTAAAAAACTTTGGTCACACTCAACTAATTTTTGGTGAGTTTATGGTCCTATTTTGGCTTTATGTTTTGGTTTCCGATCAAAAACTCCTGATCAATTTGATTATATTTGGCATGGATACATAACAAAGTAAAGTAAACAAATAATGTTTTGCGCCTTATGTTTATATTTGTCCTCAACGTTATCAGCATTGTTCAAAATTTTTCAAACGATACAAATCGGGTATCTGCAATACTCTTTCATCTATACTGAGTTGTTGGAGACAAAACTATGTCACATTGTAAATGATATTATTTGTATTCTTAGAAGTTCAAATCCCCGCCCAGCAACAGTCTCTGTGATGATTGTTACACAACATTGTGTCTCATTATCATTCGTCTCTCACCACTGATTCAAGTGGGAAAATTATCAGTTACTTGCGGAGATGGGGTGTGCTTGAGTACTAGTTAATCCCAGGAAACAGTGGTTAGGTTAACTGATCGTCTGTTAGCCCTTGATGGCATAAAAATGACGGTTAATATTCAATCAATCAATCAATCAATTGTATTATAAGAAATCTTGTAGCGTATAAGAAGAGCAGTAAGGGATAAATACATTGCCAGAATCAGTCTAACTCATAGGCATTCTACTATCAAAGCACTATTCTCAGTAAAACTACTGTATCATTTAAATTCTATTTTTAGTTAAAAGAGCAGTAAAGATGATTTGATCAGTTTTGATTCATTTCCACTTTGCAAAATAAAGCAGATTCATTGTCATCACACTGTTGTAGTTAAGCTTGTTTTTATTTTTGTATTTTGAAAAGAATCTATTGTTGCAAGATGTAGTTTACTTGCGCATAATAAAAATTATAATCTTACAATTTCCTTTAGTTTCTTCATCATCAATATATATTTATAACCATTTTAGAGAAACGCATCTTTGACTTGCATTTGAAATTTATTACATAAAGAGAAAAACTACAATTTTACCTTAGTGCATTAAACTGAGTGAAGAACATTTTGCACAGGATACAGATTTTTTCATGTACATTTTCGGATTGGCGACAAAATTTCCTTTCCAACAATACTAATATTTTTCAGTTACCTCTTGGGTGCGACAAAACCCAGATTTTTTCTGATGGGGTAACTGAACAAAAGACAATTTTGTATGAAGAAGTTAGTGTAAATCAAAGAAAGTTGCACATCGTGTCAGAATTTAGTGTGCAGAAAATAATACAATTTGAAACACTGGTTCTTTTTGATACGGTAATAGCATTCACATTAATTTTTTCAATACTTAGACTCTTGAATTAACTTTTAAAACTAACTTCCTTTGCTTAAGGCACACATGACCTGTTTGCTTTTTTAGCAAAAAGTCCAAGGAGAGCTATTGTCATGACCCTGGCGGCGGCGTCTGTAGACACCCAGGTTAAGCTTTTGCGTTTAAGTTTCAGTTATCTATGCAATCACTCATTGGATGTGAATGAAACTTTGCATGTGTGTTCACCATCACCAATGGAACACACAGAGATAAGAACCATAACTCTGGATTGCATTCTGGCCCAGTTATGGCCCTTTTTGGACTTGGATACCGAGGTTAAACTTTGCGTTTAGTTGCGTTTAAGTTTAAAATATCTATGCAACCACTCATTGGATGTAAATGAAACTTCACATGTGTGTTCACCATCATCAATGGAACACACAGAGACAAGAACCATAACTCTGTATTGCATTTTAGCACAGTAATGGCCCTTTTTGGACTTAGACACCCAGGTTAAACTTTGCGTTTAGTTGCGTTTAAGTTTAAGCTATCTATGTAACCACTCATTGGATGTGAATGAAACTTGGTGTGTTCCATTGATGATGGTGAACACACAGAGACAAGAATCATAACTCTGGATTGCATTTTGGCACAGTTATGGCCCTGTTTCGAATTAATTTTTCAGGTTAAAGTTTTTTATCAGGTAAGGTATCTATGCAACCACTCATTTGATATGAATGAAACTTCGCATGTGTGTTACCATTGAAACACAAAGAGACAAGAACCATAACTCTGAGTTGCATTTTGGCACAGTTATGGCCCTTTTTGGACTTAATTTTTCAGGTTAAAATTTGTTGTCACACAAGATATCTATGCAACCACTCATTTTATATGAATGAAACTATGCATGTGTGTTCACCATCGTCAATGAAACACACAGAAACAAAAAACATAACTCTGGGTTGCATTTTGGCAGAGTTATGGCACTTTAAGACTTAATTTTTCGTCTGTAGACACCCAGGTTAAACTTTTGCGTTTAGATGCGTTTAAGTTTTGGTGTTTGCCTCCAATCTCAATTTTTGCATTGGTGGTGAGTTTTATCCCATCAGCAAGCTTTGTTTTCTTTTGACAACTCTTGTTACAAGGACTTCATAATACTACTCACTAGGTTAACTAAATATATATCTATGAAGCATAGATCAGCGTTTGCAAAATTCAGATGTGGTGTTGCGCCATAAAACTAGAAACTGGTCGATATGAGGGTATTAATGAGAATGACCGGTTATGTCCTTTCTGTAATGATGCTATAGAAGATGAGTGTCATGTTATTTTAAAATGTGTCTCTTATAAAGATATTAGGACAGATCTAATGCTTAAAGCAGTAAGCATAGATGCAAACTTTAATAATTTTGATGACTGTAATAAAATGAAGTTTCTCTTTTCCAATAAAGATACGATAATAATATGTGCCAAAACCTGTTTTACAATACTACAAAAACGTAGAAATATTTTATATAAATAATGTATTATATCTTAAATGTAAAACAAATTAATTTTATATTATGTTGAGAAATCGGTGCTAATCAGGTCATTCCAGATCTGATCTGGGGTGATAACTGATCTTTTAAAATATTTTTTAAAAAAGCTTTTGACTATATAGCGATGCATTTGCATTTATTTTTCCTTTCACGATTTAACAAAAGTTATTTTAATAATCTTTTAGGTCTAGAGCCAAGATTAGCGTCGGTGTCTCAATTCTTAGTGTATAATGCTTTATAGTATACATCTTTTTCAAAAATAATGCATGAATAATCTGTGATAGTTGTATATATTTTATGTCAATTAATTTTATAGCGATAGTCTCTTGTAATTCTAATATTGAATGGCTATGTACGTTGTATGTGTTACTGTATGTTTTATTTATATGTTTGTACATAGATGAGACTTAAATAAAGATATATATATATATATTAATGTGTGTACATTGACAACTACTTGTGCAACTGCTTGGTATTATATCCTGCTAGAATTCAACAAAATTAATGTAGTTAGGACGTGTGATTTATAGTTTTTGAATAGTCAAAAGACAAGTTTACAGCTGTTAAAATGTAAATTTTGTTGTAATTAATTCCGTCATTCTGTTGTTTATCATTATTTAAAATGCTTTAATAAGAGAATATACTTTACATTGTAAATTTAAAGCTTTTTGTACTTTAAAACTGTTGGCAAATTTGAAGCTTTTTGCACTTGTAAACTGTTGCATTAACAACTTCTATACTCTGTATGTGTATATTTAAAAGTTCTTATTGCAAAAAGATATGAAATTGTAACCACTGAAACTTTTTTAAGAATGCTGAACAATTCTTCATTTCTTTATTGATCTTTATAAGTAAACTGTTTTAAATGTAAAGTTTCATTTTTGCTGACAGTATGTATTTTGGATATAAAAAGTGACAATTTTTATAGTATCAAGAAAAATGTACATGAAACAATCAGTTTAACTGTCTTCTAACTTTTTAGCTCCCATGAGCACTAGGTGTTTCGGGTGAGCTATTGTGATCACTCACTGTCTGTCTGTCCACATTTTTCTTCAAATGACATCTCCTTAACCACTGGGCCAATTTCAACTAAACTTCACAGGAATGTTCCTTAAGCGGTCCCCTTTTAGAATTGTTCAAAGAATTCCATTCCATACAGAACTATTGTTGTTGAAAGGAAAAATTTTCTTGTCAGAAACAATTGGCTGGATTTCAAAATAATTTCACAGAAATGTTGCTTTGGTGACCCTCTCCCAAGAATGTTAAAATTATTCTGATTTGTCAAAAAACATGGCCACCAGGGGACATGGTCACTTTTCCCTATATGTATGAAGTGGAAACTTTAAAACAATCTTAAAAAAAGGGATCCCTTTCAGATACTGAATCAGTAGAAAGAGGAACCCGAAGGGGCTATATTATCTCCTCTACTCTTTTCTATTTTGATAAATGATCTGCCTGCTTCACTAAAGGGGACAGGCATGGTTACCAGTCAATTTGCTGATGATTCTGGCACATGGCTAAAAGGGGTCAATTTAAACCTGTTACAAATTAGAGCTCAATCAGGACATGACGTTATATGGGGTTGGGCAAAAGAATAGGGTTTAAAATTAGTCAGTCTAAAATAGTGGGTATTATTGTTGGAAATTCAAATCAGCACAGTTTTGACGTACATTTAGGTGGCACAGCGGTCATATTAAAAAAAATTATCAAATTTTTAGGCATGCTTTTATTGATTGATTGATTGAATATTTAGCGTCATTTTTATGCCATCAAGGGCTAACAGATGATCAGTTAACCTAACCACTGTTTCCTGGGATTAACCAGTTCTCGAGCACACCCCATCTCCGCAAGTAACAGATAACTTTCCCACTTGAATCAGTGGTGAGAGATAAATGATAATGAGACACAATTTCGTATATCAATCATCATGGAGACTGTTGCCGGACGGGGATTTGAACTCATGGCCCCTGGATTGATAGTCAGACGCATAACCAACTGAGCTAATCGGGGCCTGGCGCATGCTTTTAGATAGAAAATTAAATTTTCACCGTCACATAAAAGACATGATCAGATGTGAGATAGACTTAAATTTGATGAAAATGCTAAACACAATGCTTGTTGGTTATATCTTATTAAATTGAATCAACGTCTCACTTTACACAGTTGCGCCCCCCTTTTTAATGACGGTAACACAATGTTTGTTGGATATATCTTATTTTCTATAAAAAATAATCAACGTCTCACTTTACACAGTTGCACCCCCCTTTTTAATGACGGTAACACAATGTTTGTTGGGTATATCTTATTTCCTATAAAAAATAATCAATGTCTCACTTTACACAGTTTCGACTCTTTTTTAATGACGGTAACACAATGCTTGTTGGGTATATCTTATTTCCTATAAAAAATAATCAATGTCTCACTTTACACAGTTTCGATCCTTTTTAAATGACGGTAACTCAATGCTTGTTGGATATATCTTATTTTCTATAAAAAATAATCAACGTCTCACTTTACACAGTTGCACCCCCCTTTTTAATGACGGTAACACAATGTTTGTTGGGTATATCTTATTTCCTATAAAAAATAATCAATGTCTCACTTTACACAGTTTCGACTCTTTTTTAATGACGGTAACACAATGCTTGTTGGGTATATCTTATTTCCTATAAAAAATAATCAATGTCTCACTTTACACAGTTTCGATCCTTTTTAAATGACGGTAACACAATGCTTGTTGGGTATATCTTATTTCGAATTAAAAATAATCAATGTCTCACTTTACACAGTTTCGCCCCTCATTTAGTGACAGTAGCACAATGCTTGTTGGGTATATCTAATTTCCTATAAAAAATAATCAACGTCTCACTTTACACAGTTGCACCCCATTTTTAATGACGGTAACACAATGTTTGTAAGGTATATCTTATTTCCTATAAAAAATAATCAACGTCTCACTTTACACAGTTGTACCCCCTTTTTAATGACAGTAACACAATGTTTGTTGGGTATATCTTATTTCCTATAAAAATTAAGCAACGTCTCACTTTACACATTTTCGCCCCTCTTTTAGTGACAGTACCACAATGTTTGTTGGGTATAACTTATTTCCTATAAAAGATAATCAACGTCTCACTTTACACAGTTGCGCCCCCTTTTTTAATGACGGTAGCACAATGCTTGTTTGATATATCTTATTTCCTATATTTCAAAGCTGGGTTAACTTAACCCTGGGTTAAGTAAGATTTTGAAATCAGAACATTTTGAGATTAACAGCATTTCATATTATTATTTTATTGAAAATTATGAAAATATGCCATTCTGTTTCTATAAATGCATTGAAATTGCCATAAAATAAAAGTATAGAAAATGTTGATGTTACAAAATTTAACTTAAACGATGGTTAAGTTAAAAGAGCTTTGAACAACCTGGCCCAGGTGGCCATATAATTATGCTCTTATTATTTACGTTATCTGCTGACATAGCTTTTTGTCAGAAACTTTTATTTGCAATTCAAAAGGCCATAGGCCCTTGTGAACATATACAAAACATGGATACATTTACATACATGACGTTACACATACTGTATCTTATAGTACAACATTATGAAAAGAAAATACCATGCAAACAAATAGAAATATTACGTATACATCACGAAATACTGTCATACATAGGGTGTGCTCGAGTATTGGTTAACCTTTCAGTTTCCCAGGAAACAGTGGTTAAGTTAACTGATCATCTGTTAGCCCTCGATGGCATAAAACGATGCTAAATATTCAATCAATCAATCAATCAATCAATCAACATACATACCACAGTCTCCGTGATGATTGATATACGACATGAATCTGATTGTCATTTGTCTCTCACCGCTAATTCAAGTGTGAGTTGTCAGTAGCTTGCGGAGACGGCTGTTCCTATTACTGGTTTACCTGCCAGGATCCCCAAAAAGGGTCAATAGGTTACATGGTCGTCTTCTAGCCCCCTCGCCGCTAGCAAACTAAATTGGGGAGGGAATTAAACACAAACAAAAATCAGTGTTTCCTACAAATAGGACTAAAATCTATTTTCCTTCCATATCTTACGGTTGCATTAGTATACCCATCCGCACTAGAAAGAGCTATTTAAAAAAAAGATGTGTAGCTGGTTTCATAATCTATGTAGAAAAATAAAGTTTTTATAAAACATTGTGTAGAGCATCCATATTAGTTGGAAGTGTCAGTAAACCATTGCAAACCTTTATATTTGCAATCGGTTAAAAGGAATAGGCCTATATCAGGATTTTTCGAATAAAAATTAGCTTAAAACATTTTTTTTTCTAATATATCAAGCCTATATATACTCACTGACCCTGTATTACCAAATTAAACATGCTAAAATAATATAGTGAAAAGGGGACTTCCTAACTTTGGCTACGCGCCTAGGTTATACTAAAATAGATTTCCCGCTTAAAATTGCAACATTATTTGTGACGAATTAAATGAGTCACGTGGTTTAATTTTGATTTCCAATATGATCTGTTTTACAAGTAAGCAAATATTGCTACGCATAGCAAATATTGTTTCATCTTAGAAATAGTTTGAATGATGATGCGAAGGTCGTCAAGCAGTATTTAAGTGCTGACTATTTTAAGAATGGGTATTTCGTTTCAATTTTACCGCTGCAATTCTAATATCGATTTTGTCACATTCAAATAGTAAACTATTTGGATTCTATTGATTGATAATAAAGTGATGCTTTTTATCCATTTTAATAATTATATTATTTTAAGATAGTTATAGCGTTTTGTTTTCTGATATACTCACTTTAAAGCTTAAGTTCCAGAGGTTAGGCTTATAACAATTAATTCATAACCTGATTTTATATATCCGCGACTGTAATCATTACACGTATTGTCAAAAATGCATTTGTCACTCGTAGTATTGTACTTGAAATTGATGCTGAACAGTTTAGGCCTATATATCAATATACTGTTATTGTTTTGATTTTTCGTGTGAATGTACTGGATAACGCTTTAATGTAAATAATGTATTAAGTTTATGTTTGAAGGACTCGTGGAAGTTTGATATGTTAAAATGAGTTCTCTCGTTAAATAAGACGTATAATAGAAGTCCATGGAGCGATTTTAAAAACGTAAGTGACCATGATATCACAAGGCTATCAGGACTTTATGTTCGTGTCTGAAATGATAAATTTGAGAACGAAAAAAAATTACTCTTATTATAACCACAGAATAGGTATGTTCTAAACTATTACATGTATTTTATAAGTATGGCCTTCATTACCTATTGACAAAAAAATGTAATTATGGAGGAAAATTGCTTAATTACGAGACCCTCTGCATAGAATTATCTAATTACCGATTTTATATTCCTTGTTAAATGAAGCGGAAACCAATTTTAATTAAAAAAAAAAATATTTTTATGTCCTTTTGTCCAATATAATCTTAAAGTTAGTGTTACTGGTGAAGTTGAACAAAAATTTAATGAATAAAGGACGAACAAATTTAAATAGTGTATGGACGAACGAACATAACTCCAAAAAGGAATCAAACGACACTTGGACTATGGGTAGAAGGTAATGTGCGGAAAGGCTGAACGAAAGAACCATAGATCTATATAATGATTATTATTAAATAATGTTATAAATACTTCCCCTTATTTACTTTAGGCCTTTTTTTTGTTTTATTTACTTTTCCAGTGTATACCTTTACTTTCAAAATATGGAAAGGTATACAACAGAACTTGGAACTATCTCCCCCTTTCGTACATTATTTTCGGTTATTTTTTTGCGTTTCCGGAGCATATATGCCTATTCAAAAGTATAACAGGCAGGTAAGAACTGCTCAAAGAAGCTCGTGTGTGTGGAATATCCATTGGTTCTACCGATATCCATTTCGGCAGAAATTAAAAGAAAATAGAACTAGATCTACGTAGAGTCTACAGTTTATTGGGTGCCGTTTTACTATTAAACCTCAATGAGTGATATCACTTATTCGAATAGGTGATATCACTCATTCAAATAAGTGATATAACTCATTCGAATAATTGATATCACTCATTTGAAACGAAGTCAATATCATTTTATCTGTTAAATGAGAATAGTCTATTTCAATGGTCAATAAAAATGTTTTACTTTTATAATTCTGTTCAGACTTTATCAAATGGTTTTTATTCCTCAACGATAAATCAATTCCTAAAGTTGTTACATTCTGAATATGAACTTCCTAACCATAATGTTTTTCTTCCATAGTTTTCTTTCCCAAATGAATGCTAAAAAAAAGTGAATTCAATCCTTAATTGATTAATAATTTTGTTTAGAAAGTAAAACATTCTGTGCAATTACGTCATGTATGCCTGATAAGCTTGCATCGATGGGATAAACCCATGTTTATCAGACAGGCAGTGTATCAACAGAAATGAATGCATTGACATGATAACAAGTTTTATCAGGTGAGGCTTAGAAAAAGTAGGATGATAATGACTTCATGTGCCTGATAAACTTGCTTTGATGTGAAATACTTATGTTTATCAGGCAGGTGATTTATCAACAGAAATGTATGCATAGACATGTTAAATAAATAAATAATACCATAATAGTGTCTGATATTATCAACTTTATCAGGTGAGGCTATGGAAGAAAAAGCCAAGTCCTTTTTTTTTTGTGCCGAACCTGATAATGTTGTTAACATAAGCCACTTACATGATATTCTATTCATCATGTCAATATTTCTAGTTCATTATTTATTCATTTTATGTACGGTTAAAAGTAGTTTCGCCCAGGTGAAACATTTTAATTATACATAATGACATCATGTGCCTGATAAACTTGCAAAATTTTAAATTGCATTCTTAAATATTGTCTGATAAAGTTAAAATATTAATTTTTTTTTCTTCTTGTTAAAAAATATTCCCTTTAGAATATATTTAGGTTGTTAGATAAATATTGATACCTCTCTTGTGACGGACCCTGTGGGTTTCCATATGGTGTCATCAAATAAGGCTTGCAAGGATAGCCAGAATCTCTTAACACAATTCCGTCTATGTCTCCTGTAAATGTTAATGCTTACAGTAATCTGTGCGTGCACAACCAGCTATCTTCTGCAAGTCTATGGCAAATTTCTCCATTAAACAGACTAAAATTGTATCTTCTACAGATTGTTTTAAATAAAATGTGCTAAGTGTTTTAGGTGAATACCTTACGTGTTTCAGGGGTTTTGACACATGCCCAATTAACAAAATAAGTAATCTGTAAGTAAACTAAATATTTACAATAAAGCCAAGCAATATTAATTCAAATGGTGTGCATATGATATGGGGAAGATAGATCAGTTTTTTTGCTCCGTTTACAGAATCAACACCCTGGTGTCATCATTAGCTGGTGAATGGATAATAGGTTATATTTTAATAACATCATACAAAAAATGAAATAAATACTTATCATCATATATTTATCTAATATGATAATAATAATTATACGAAAAAAATTACAAAAGTACAAAAATGCATAAAAGAAAAATAAAATCATATCTACCATCCTCAAACTGTTGGCACAGGTCACTTTCCCTAAACATCCGGCTGTCATGGACACTGCCAGGCCACTTCGCTACCACATTTGTCACTCGAAACTGTGCATCACACACCATCTGATTGATAATAGTTTTGTGTTTGAATACAACTTTCCAGTTGCTTCATTTTTAAATGCACAAGTTAACCGTTTCTCTTATCTAACGGCATTATATGGAACAGCCTCCCAAATTACATCAGGAACACAGAAAACTTCAAGGAGTTTTGGAGACTGATCCGTACCTGTGCTGGTCCAGCCTGTAGATGCTATATGAGTACATAGATGTTCCTCCTACCCTTACCATATACTTTAATTAATGTTACATATTGAATAGTGCATGTGCTTTATTCTCTTTGCTTTAGTATGCTTTAGTTTTTGTAAATCATCACTAAATATCATCTGTATTAGTACCATTCTGCTTTATCTGCACTTTAAGTACCTTTAATTTTACCATGCTTCAGTTAGATGTTAACTTGTCCTCTGCTTCTATTATTGCTTTGTATTGCTTTAATATTAACATTTTTTCTCATATGCCTCATATGAAAATTTTAAGATATTATCTCAGATCATACACAGAATCGAATGTGACTGCTGTCTATATGATGTATATAGTGTAGTAACTGCAGTGGTGTATATATATATATATATATATGTGTGCATTTGGGCTTTGGTCTGATATACACATGAGATGTTGTATTTCAATGAGTGGATTTCTGGGGGAGCAGGTGTTTGTCTATACCACTGTCATCAAATATCATTCAAGGCGTGTCAATCAGTTTACTCACATATATGACATCAGATATCAAGTTTTTTAGTGTTTTCTAAATTGTCAACTTTTGCTTCTATTTTTCATTTTTAACTAGTATTTTAACAAACCATAATTGGCCTTTTTTAAACTTCACATCTGTATAATGTAATGATTGGCACCTCTTGAATGAGTTTCGTGTGTACAATAATAGAAATCGTGTACATAGAATTATTATATTAATTTCAAATGTGTGTGTGTGTGCATGTGTGTGTGTGTGTGTGTGTGCGAGTCTGTGTCTGTCGGTCGGTCGGTGTCAGTCGGTCCGTCCATCTGTCTGTGTTAATTTTTGTGTATGCATGAGTACTGTGTGTGTGGGGGTGGTGGAGGCAATGTTTATATGGATATACTTGTATGACTGTTTGTGATTATGCTTATGCAATATACATGTAAATATATATATATATACATATAACAAATAAAAGTTAACATCTTCATTTAATAGCTTTACAGCTAGTGTTTTATATGTGTACATCCAACATAAAATACAGTTTCTTGTATCTTCTGTCTTGTAATGTCAAGACAAAGCTTAAATATAAATAAAACAAAATTAACTTAACTCTGCTAATTGTATCAAGAGCATTTAATATAAATATATGAAGTTGAGAATAATGTTTCAATTATGTTTATTGTCTCAAAAGCAAATATAGGTAAAGGTGGTTTAAAGTTTTACCTGTACGTTTATTGAATGGAAACCTTTCCTGTTGATAAAATCTACTTCATTGTCGTGTGGCGCCTGTAACTTGATATGCGTTCCATCAACACAACCTAGTACCCTTGGAAATCCTTAAGGTTAAATAAATACCAAATCAAATAATTTTTTTTAACATCACCATGATGTATAAACAGTAAATATAAGCTACAAATAAAGCTTTTGTACTGACAATGTAATATTTATAGTGTATATTAAATATATTTAGCTGGAGTATATTTAATAAGATGTACTGTTAAAGAAGTGTGCATATTTTTTTATCAAGATATAGGCTACATCAATACACTCATTAGAATGACATTTTGGCCACTATGTGAATACATTTCAATATGTAACAACACCCCTTTTTCATTGATGGAGTAGGGATGATCAAATGATTCATTGTTGGACATATTGGATTAATTAATAATTAACAAAGAAATTTCTACAATTCATCAAAGAGCAAAAAATGTTTTAGCCGTTGGCACGTCTGATTATCAATCCAGGGGTTATGAGTTTGAATCCCTGCGCAGCCACAGTTACAGTGATGGTTGATGTACAACATTGCGTCTCATTATTATTCATCGTTCACCACTGATTCAAGTTGGAAAGTTATCAGTGTATTGCGGTGATGGGGTGTACTCAAGTACTGGTTAACCTTTCAGGATCCCAGTTAACAGTTAGGTCAACTGATCGTCTATTATCCCTCAATGGCATAAAATGGTGCTTAATATTCAATCTGTCAATCGTCAACAAGTCATCAAAGATGGAGAGAAAGAGAGGCCAGTTATAAATGAACAGACCATACTTATACTGAAAAATATATTAAGCCATTATAAATTAATTGCTACATTATCATCACAATTTTTATTTTTTATTTTATGAAAAAAAAAAAAACTTTTTTAAATGGCATGAAAATTATGGGGCTGGTTGGGATGAAATTCTAGCAATTAATTTATTATGGCCTTGCGATCAACTAAAAAAATATATAATTCATTCGAATACGTGCTTTGAAGTGCACAAGCCTTAGATAATTGATTAAATTTTTGGTTTGGCAAAACATCGGTTGTGCAGTGTGTAAACCTTTTATTTACTTGATTGAATAGGCTTATATATTAATAAACCGTATAGATCTAGTCAAAACAAAAACATTCTCGTTTGGCCTTCTGTGACAATCGAATGTCGCACAGTCTTTTTGTAAATCAAGACGGACCGATAAGAAATTCCCCTAAAGGTACCCCTCATTTTATCGTAACGAGTTGTCTCCCGTAAAGCTGTTTACATTTGTAAGCCAATAGAAAGCAGCGTTTTGCTGTTTAACCTACCCGCGATGTTGTAAAATTCTCCCTGTATTTGTCTGGCTCGTTCTCCTATTGGGAATACAACAAATTGTTTCAGTAGTTCACATAATGCAGCCGTCACCCGGTGAATGGCTCTGCAAACCGACGAGCGGGACACTTGATGCATATCTGCGACCAAGAGCTGATGTGTACCCGATGCGAAAAACTGTAACGCTACCAACAGTGACAACAAAGGTGGGAGGGGTGACGAACGTCTCGTTGGTGCATTTAATCTTGGGTAAATGAGAACCACTATCTGCTCAACGGAATGAGGGCGAAAACGATAGCGCTCATATACTTCCGACACCGACAGTACCTCTAACGGGTTTGATCGATCTGGAATAACCCGGTGAATCCGTTCAATCCGACGGATTCTACGCAAACGTCTTAAGAAGTCCGCCATATTTGAGTAGCAAATGCAAATTTGAGACAGCTCTTGAGCAGTCTCAAATTATCCTACTCAAGCTCAAAGCTGAGCATCATTTTGAGTCGCATATTTTTTCGTGAACACCGCTCAGAAATCGTACTCAACTTAAGTCAGATTTTGAGTAAGATATTTGAGTTTGAGCTTGAGATTTTACTTAAGTAGTTTCGTGAAACCGGGGCCTGGGCCAGAGCTCAAATTAGGAAAGACGGGAACGCTGTGAATAAGCTCATTGGGACAGGTAGTCTCATTTAATCGCCGTAATAGGGGTGAGACAAGCCCCTTTACGTCTCATTTCCATCCGAACAAAACCAAGTGGAAAATTAGACCACATACATAGTCTTTTTCGAAGGCAATTACTGCGTAAACAATTGTTAATTCCTTAAAACGGTGATTTATATTGATAAAATAATGAATAATTAATGCGTGCTATGCAAAAAAAACTGTCCTCTGTAGTTTGATAGGCGGTGATTATGAGCAAGACATTCGAATTTACCTTGTTTTGCTGTCATTTAGCAGCCATTTTACATAAGTGGAGTTAGATGCGAGCTAGATCCGAGCTACTGGGTGGAAACATGTACATGCGAAATCAGAACTTCGGCGGATTTAGCGATATGGGTTATAGAGGAATGAGAAAGTTTTCTTCTGTCTGATATGTCGTCACGTTTTTAGTTTCAAACCTATGATTATTTTAATGAATATTATTATGATTAAGTGATTTGTTACTGCTGAAGAATAAATAAAAAATAAGATCTTTATTGAAAAAATTACAGAGAGAAAAATATATATATATATATGGGTTATAGCAAAGACTTGTATATCTCTATTTTAGTTTAAACTTATTTAATTTACTTTGATTATGAAACAAGTTCTTACAACTTAGACCAATCACGCTCGAAGTCTTCCTGGGTAGAACCAGTACAAAGCAATTGCGGAAAAATGTCTTGCTCAAGGACACCACACATAGCCGTAGCGGAGGATCGAACTCACGATCCTCCGATCATGGGTTCGGTGCTCTACCGCTTGACCACGTGCTCCATATCTCTATGGGTTATAGACAAATAAGAAATGAAAACATTCTTCTGTCTTATGATATATATTTTGTAATTTGTAATATTTTATTACCCGCACCCTACCCCACATAAACAGAATAAATTTGATTAAATCAACCTGTTTAAATGTTTGCTTTCAAACGCATGTTTCTCTCGTCTCTGTTTTTTTTTAAATAATTCTTTTTTGGCACGTGCACTGGAAGCAGCTACTTTCAACAGCTTCTCACAATCTTTACAAACAAACCGGGAGTCGCTACGCGCAGATATTTTAGGAGTAACGCTGCTTCCCACGATTTCCTCAAGAATATCCCCTGGTAGGTGTTTTGTTAATAAAGGTACACGCTTATAACCTCCAGCACGAGTATCAAATATCTTATTACAGTTTACGCACTGCATAATTACTTAAATAGATTTTCTCCAAAAGAACAGAAAACTATTCCTATTTGATAAACAATACATATCATCAATTTAATGAAATCGACTTACAAAAACTATACATCCTTCACAATCAAGTACATTGTCAATAAAGAGACATGCTCTCCAACTCTAGCGTCAAATTTTTTATTACAGTTTTCGCACTACATAATTAATTCATTTTCCCTGATAGAAATCCATCTCGACTTTAAAACATATCACTTTAATGTAATCCAATAGTAATGTCATAATAACTAACCATTTGTCCCAATACTATCAGATATACATAACCACTCTATAAGTTATATCCTTAACTGACCAGCACAGACAACCATTACGCAACACACGCCAATGTAGTCCCTTTGATGTGGTACAGCGCGTGTTTTACACAGAGCTGGCGTTCATATTCGGCCGATTCCGTCATCCTTCGGTATTAATTAATAAGGATAATTGGCGAGGTAGTTCGAATGAGAGGTGGCTGGATTCAGCGCGGGAAGATGGATATTGACGCAGAAAATGTGTTCGAAGCCGTAAAACATAAATATAATTTTGATATTTCTTTAAAGAAGGAACAAGTTGATGTTTTAAATGCTATTTTGCATTCTAAGGATGTTGTTGGAATTTCACCGACAGGATTTGGAAAGAGTCTGTGCTTTTCTCTACCACCAATTATCCTTGATGAGGTAAGTCAGTTTTATTTAATAGGGTATTCATCAGTTTCATCAATGATAATTATATTTGTACAAAAAATGTATTGTATGCGGTATATTTTTCTTCACGTTGGATCTCTCTCTCTCTCTCTCTCTCTCTCTCTCTCTCTCTCTCTCTCTCTCTTTGTTTTCTCTTTTGTGCATGATAATGTTTAGTCTGTGTTGTGTTACATATAAGGCAATACGTTGACGACGATTTTCTAATTTATACCTTTGATCTTTTGCAGGTACACCCTGAGCAAAATCATATAGCTGTTGTCATATCACCTCTGTTAAGCCTCATGGAAGACCAAAAGATTCAGTTACAAACACATAGCATCAAGAGTATTTCAGTCACCAACGAAACGGCTAAGTCAGAAATTTCAGGTAATTATTCTAAATTGAAATATCGATAGAAAAGCCGGCCAGTCAATCATATATATCAATATAATTTATTACATATTTTATTGTTTATTAACCTCTTCCAGGGACGGATGGATATGGTATTGCCTGCCTGCCTGCCTGCCTGCCTGCCTGCCTGCCTGCCTGCCTGTCTGTCTGTCTGTCTGTCTGTCTGTCTGTCTTTTTGTGCATGTGATCAATTTCATTATAAATTAATTTTATTATATATATATTTCAGAGTTATATCGTGCCGAAGTGTCCATTATTTTCACTTCTCCAGAGTTGTTACAAACATCCCACTGGCGGAATTTGGCTCTAGATGACAGATTTAAGGAACGGTTGTGTTTGCTAGAATGTGACGAGGCCCATTGTGTGTCTGAGTGGTATGTATATCCATACTTTATAAGTTCAGTTTTGAAAAGTTTATATAGCTTTTAGATTTTTATATTTTACTCACATACAAACGTTGCAGTAATAGTACTATAAATACAATCATACTTTATATCCGGCCGTAGTTACGACCTATAAAACAATTTTTATTCCCACTAAAACGCACATACATAATAAAATTATATACATATACACATATATATTGAATAAATCATGTAATAAAGATAAATAAATAAATGCAATGATTTCATGCGATTAGATAGTTATATTTTTATAAAAAAAAGTGTGTATTTAACAGAATTTATGGTACAATAAATTTTGTCAATAAAAACGTAAATGACATACACGTGCTGCGCTTATATCTGTATTTTTAATACTTTTAAATTTACAGGGGCGAAAGTTTCCGACCAGAGTTTCGGGAAATACCATATATCAGAAGTATCATTGATAGCCCCATGCTTGCACTGACTGCTACAGCAATTGAGAAGGTTGAGGCAGACATCTTCAGGTATCTCGTTTTAGATGAGAGAGATACAGTTATAGTTACCCGTATACCGGACAGGTATGTTATCAAATTTAATTCAATTTTGTTCCGAGGGGGGGGGGGGGGGGGGGGGGGGGGGGGGGGGGGGGAGGGGGTCAAAATAAATCTCATTAGCTCAGAACCAGGAGGTATGTGTAAGACTGGAGTGAAATCGTAAATGAAATATAAACCATTAACTTTGGGAAAAAAAACACGAAGGTTATCATTTGCCAGAGTCCAAGCGGATATGTTTCGTTATTTTCACTTTAAAATGCTACCATTTTTTTATATTTAAATCTCACAAACGCACTTGGGGGGATGGTGGAGCAGGGTCGCTACTCTCGATCCTACAGAGTTTATACGTTTAAATAATAATATTATATTGAAAAAAATACAATTAACAAAGTTTACTTAAAACTACAATAACTGTATTCTGTTTTAATTAAACATACATATAAGTGTATAGTCGTATGACTAATGGGTATCTTTTCTTCCTTTTTCAGACCCAATATTTTCTTGGATATAAGACCATGTTCTCAAGATCACAAGGAAGAACTGGCGTGGTATCTGGACTATTTGAAATCATCCAATGAAATAAGGAAAACGCTCATATTTTGCCGGTTAGTAAAATGTATTTAAAAACATAATGCTGTAAAAAATACGCATTAGGCATACTTTGTGAAACAAGTTATAATTATTATAATGGTGAAACAATGTATATAATATTATTATACATGCGTAATGTACTTTTTTTGTATCAACGCGTTTACCTTTTTTTAAATTATCTAAGTTTAAGTTTTAATAATTCTTTTTTTTTTCAGAACGTATGCTGCTGTGTACAGCATTTGGTCCTGGATTATATTGTCTCTAGGAGACGAGGCGTACAAAGGTGAAATTTGTGCAAAATCGAGAATTGCAGAAATGTTCCACAGCTCTACGGATCAGAACTCCAAAGATAGAATTTTAGCCGATTTTACATCCGTTATGGGAAACATTAGGGTACTGGTTTGTACAGTAGCTTTCGGTATGGGAGTAAATATACCGGACATTGATATCATCATGCACTGGGGAGCGCCTAAAAGTGTTTTGGGATATTGGCAGGAGGTAGGAAGGGGTGGTCGTGCAGGACAACCTTCTGTCGCTCTACTATACCCCTATAAACGATCAATGATGAAAACAGTATCAGACGATGATATTCGCGAGCTAGTCAGTAGTGAGGTGTGTCTGCGCGAACAAGTATTAAAGCAATTACTTACAAAGACTATGAAAACAACAGATATCCCACAATCGAAAAACTGTGAAAAAAGACAATGTCATGTGTGTGAATGCAGCTCTTGTTGCTGCTGCATCATTTGTCAAAAGAAGTGTCAGTGTTTAGGCAACATCTCTGCTATAGACAGACTATTTATTTAAAGTGGTGAATATTGTTGAACCCAATTATTGTCAACACAAATATTGCTGTCTTCATTTGAATACACTTGAAATGTTACTTGATGAATATTGTCTTTTTTGTCATAACACCCATGTGTTGTTTTCATTTGAATACACAGGGTTACTGACTTGAAAAATAATGTGTAATACTCTTCCGCCACAAGTATTACCTTTCCTATTTATCGCGTAGAACTTCCATCACAGTGTTTTTATTCAAATCGCTACGACGCTTGAATAGTGCGCGTCACGTGATAACTGTCAAACGCGATATGAAAGTAGGATTGTGTAAAAACAAAGTTATTTCAGTGTTAAATGTGCGATTCTGTGGATATTTTTTTTGTTATGGACATAAATAAAGTGTTTTTATAACAACAGGTAAGAGTTTTTGCTAATTATATTACATATTTTCGTCAATATGAGTGTTTTGGCTTCCGCACTGAAATCGGTGCGGAAAATCCACCCATAAAAAATCGAATGGCGTATGCACGTAGAGGACGATCAAATAAAAAAAATTATAAAAATCGTTCGAAAACGTGCTTTGATATGCACTATGGGACAGGGTACTACATCAAGTCAAAATATTAAAAAAAAAAACGCGCACATTTTGCTTCCTTTCGGGGCTTATACCTAGGACTTGGTAGATGAGTACGGTCTCAGATTATGAAAAAGTTGGATCTAGTACAATATAA
Organism: Panopea generosa; assembly: GCA_029582155.1. NCBI lineage: Eukaryota > Metazoa > Mollusca > Bivalvia > Adapedonta > Hiatellidae > Panopea > Panopea generosa. Next base: position 63,465,906 of record CM055899.1, on the reverse strand, counting down.
TTAATTCCATTGCAGCCAAACCATTATAGGTCAGTTTACCTATACCACCAAACATTATGTTTGGGGTTTTACAGCACATTGTAATTTGTTGATGGTTTACTATTGGCAACTTCTGATGGTACGCTGGATATACGGTTACATAAGATAACTATCAATTGTATTTTACCATTGTAGCCACACACAAATAGTGTGTACAGACACCTCTTTAGATAGAATTAAATTTTATCGAAAGTTCATATTTAGGTCGAATCTTGCTGACAATATAAGCAAAGTTATTTGCGTTATGAGCAGTGTTATTTGGCTTAAAATATTGGTAAACAACCATAGGTGCACCCCATTTAACATAAGTAATTACATGTACATACACTGATTATAAACCATTAATAGGTATGTGTAATATATGGCTGCAATCGGTGAATACAAAATGAAATAAAAATAATTTCTTTGTATAAACTACAAATTTGAATGCAAACTCTTCTTATTTATTGTAATCATCTTTATTCGTCACTCATTATTCATAACAGAAATGCGTAATCATCTTTTATGTTTTTAATAATCATCTTATCCTGCTCGCCAAAAAGACTGGTTCAAAGCTAGAGGTTTCTTTTCAGAAACTGCTGGCCCGATTTCAAAATAATTAAATACAAATGATCCTTGAGTGACCTTCTCCTAAGACTGTTCAAACTAATATGATTTTTTGTACGTTTTGTGTTATTAAAAATATGTTAAATAATGTAGTAAAAATCAGCCCCGTGGTCATAGAAACAATTTCTTAGAATGTGGTGTGTTTACCATGCGTGAACGTGACGCACGGGTCAAGAACAAATGTTTGAAAAGTATTGGTTGTAATATCCAGAAAATAAACATGTTTTTCTAAATAATGATACCAAAATCAGCCGTTTATGTGAATAAATAAAGATTTTGGAACGTGTTGAAATCGATAAAAAACAGCTTTTTTGGTCTGAAAGTGGCCAAAAACCCAGTTTTTCCTTAATTTCAAATGACCCTAAATCCCTAAGTATATGGTTTAGAATTAGTTTTCTTACACCAATTGATTTATCTGACCATAAACCTTGCAGAAAACCCGAGTTCAAGTTCAAGATCGGGCTAATGACCTCTGTCGAACCGGTCAACCCATGCCGAAAAAAACGTTCGGACTTCACCATTTGTGGACCATGTTTGAGCCTGCCGGACAGATCAATAACCGTAGCATATATGTTCGATTTCTGGGGACTGTAGGCATTGAAAATCCCTAAGGAATTATATAACAATCATTACCCTAGTGCTAGGAATAAGGTGTCGGGGATGCATGGAACATGGTGAAAAAATCATATTTGCCGGTATGCGATTTTTTCTAAAAATACTTCTTGGAACCCATCAATCTGGGTACCAGAGTGTACCTAGATGTCCCCTGTACGAATTGAATGACTACCAACAATCAACCGTGTATGTTCGAACACCGTTCGCTTCGCTACAGCAAAATGAGTGAAAATAAAATTGATTTCTGCGCTTAGGTACTTTGTTTGCACGTGCTGCACGGGTCGTTAATGAATTTTTGCAAAATTATTTATGGTAAAAACAAGAACCTTCACATATTCCGTTAAAGAATGGTACAAAAATCAGAATAGTAGACCTAATATTAAGGTCTGTGGCACTTGTTGAAAATGATGAACGTTGACTTCTGAAAAAATGCCGTGCCGTGACTTGTACAGGATAAGTGCCATGTTCAAATCGCTGGCAAGAGTTCATTCCTTGACCAATTTTGTTGAACTTGGTATCATTGTGTAGGTATTGACGGGATCTAGGGTTTTGGATGCCTAAATGGTTCAATGTCCTCTTCGCTAAGCGGCGCCAGCGGGTCCGAGTTTCGCGTTGGAGCCTTAGGGGCCACGGACAAATTAAATGACACTTGGTATGGTTTTTTTCACATATGTTGTAGATTTAACGATTCTAAGCAACCTTTGTTCTCTAACAAATGAGCTATATACCACCGTTTCTCCAGAAACGCGCACATGCCGCCACGTGCATTGTGGGAATGGGGATGTTATGTTCAAACCCAGGCACTATCATCATTATTTTGACGTTTTTAACCAGAGCATAGGGTTCGACAAATATTGAGAAGCTCTTGGGGTTTGTACCCAAATTTGAAGAAAAACATGGCCGCCAGGGGTCGCCAGCAGGCCTCGAACCTAGGTCATATTATAGCACTTGCCGGAAAATGAGAGGCATGTGCAATAAGATCATGTTGATATATGTTGTAGAGAATTTAATTCTATGTAACATTTGTTCTTAGAGTGATAAACTATCTGTCTCAGTTCAGTAAGAAACGCGTCCCGTGCATAACCGTGCAATTCAGCCAAACTCGTCATATTTGGTCGATTATATGTGCCATGTTCAAATTCTGAGGAACTTTTGTCTTTAATCTATATGGCTCACTCAAACCGTTTACCCAGTAGAGCCTTAACCCCAACTCAGAAACGGTCAGCCGGAGGGCCAAAAAGGGCTCGAACCTGAGCCGAGAGGCAATTTCCTGTCCGATTTTTTCAAGTTGGGTATCGTTGGAAAGGTCTTTGCGAGACTGACAAAGTGCCGTCGAGTTTTGTTAAAAAATCTCAAACCCGTGCACGTGCACGTGCAAAGATAGAAATAAGGGACCTGGTAATATTTTTTATAAGCACAGAAGGTCAAAAAAGGCTTATTTATTTTTACCGTTTCGAAAAATTGGTAACACGTGCCAGAAAATGAGATGCACGTGCATTTATTTTTTTCATATACGTTGTAGAACACCTTATTCTGAGCAACTTTTGTTCTAAGAGTGATCAGCTATCTTCGTTTAGTCCGAAACGGCCCGTGCCAACATGTGCCACTCTGGTTAAAATATGCCGCCAATTCGGGGTTCCATGTTCAAACCCCGGTACTGACGTCATTCTTGTGACGGTTTTAACCCGGACACAGGGTTCGACAGGAATTGAGTAGCTCTTGAGGTTGGTATCATTTTTTTTTTTAGAAAAAAATGGCCGCCAGGGGTCGCTAGCAGGCCTCGAACATAAATTATGTTGTAGCACGTGCCGGAAAATGAGATATATGTTGTAGAGAATTTAATACTGAGCAACTTTGTGTTGAAACTGTATGGCTATCTCAAACCGTTTAGCGAATAGAACCTTAACCCAAACTGACATATGGTCAGCCGGAGGGCCAAAAAAGGATCGAACCCGAGCCAAAATTGAATATCAGACTTGGAGTCGAATTTTATTTTTTAACTAAATCTCGTCAAATAAAGAATTGATTCCAAAAATCGATGTTTTGGCCGATTTTTTCCATTTTTGGCCATGTTAGAGTCTCCACAGAGGCCTTATGCCGTTCCACAAGGCTTTAAAACTATATATTTCTGGAAAAACCTATTCAAGCCTTTCAACATGGTATCAAACATATTAGGCACAATGACATAGGTCATTAAAGGTCATCTGAAAATGACCCCAAATTCATTGATTTTAGTGATTTTGTCCTTAAAAAGTCATAACAAATAGGAAAATCGTTCATATCTTTGCCGTTTATGAACATATTGCTCTGAAATGTTCCATAAATGTTCCTTTATTTATGTTCTATGGATTTCGATAGTTTGCGAGGGCGAGATCTGAAGTTTAAATATACTTTTCTTTATCTGAACACTTTTTTACCCTTGGCTTTGAACGAAAATTGACCTTGACCGTTGGGTACAAGGTCAAGGTCACGAATTTTTAAGTAGGATGCGATACATTCATTGGTAAAGAGTTTATAAAGATCAAGAATCGCGATGTTGAGATATAACATTTTGAACATGTACACCTAAAAAAACTACCTAACCCTACCTAAACACCAAGGGTTGCCCCTAATTAGTGATCTCGGACCCTCATAATTATTGAGATAATTACCATAACTCCCTAATTAAAGGACACCATCATAAAAAAGAAAGACCCCCCCCCCCCCCCCCCCGCTTTCAAGAACCATAACATCAAAAAAATAGGGAAAAATCACCTCCGTGGTCCTTATCCATTTATCTTTCTAATGATACCTTCAAGTTTAAACCAAGTCATACAGTTATATATATGTCATCTAATTCTGTGGTTAAATCGGTATTTAGGAACTTTGGGTCGTGAGGTTGGGATATCCCCATATACCCATCTTTTTGCTTAATTTTTTTTTTGGCTGGGTTTAGGTTGCCCATCCCAGGGGACCTAGAAAACCCCGTAACTACCTGTAACTTGCACTATTCGGGTCTAAAAAGCTTTTAAAGACCTTAACCCAGGACCCAACAACATCATTTTTTTCCAAAGTCCCAACAATTTTAGTTAACCCTGGGTTTAGGTATCCAAAAGACCCTATAGCCCTGTATAGGACCCCAGGTCAAACCCCTAAACCCAGCAACACATCAAGAATATTCCCCTTCTATAAAATCAAAATGATGATAGTGTCCCTACGACCCTTATAAGGGTAACTGTACGTCGTCCGTCAGACTACACTTTTCTTCAAATGACATCTCTGAATCCAGTTGGTGGAAGTTAATGAAACTTGGCGTGGATGTTCTTTGAATGATCCTGTACCAAAGTTATTCAAAGAATTCTGTTCCATGCGGAACTCTTGTTGCCATAGCAACGGAAAAGATAAACTTTAAAAAAAAATTCTCAGAAACTGCCAGCCCGATTTCAAAATAATTTCACGGACATATTCCTTGGGAAGATCCTCTACCAAGATAGTTCAAATCATTCCGATTTGTTGAAGAACATGGCTGCCAGAGAACGTGGTCACTTTTGTATAGTAAGAACTTTAACAATATTCTTTTCAGAAACTGCTGGTCCGATTTAAAAATAATTTAACGAAAATGTTCCTTGGATTCCTTGGAATATTGAAATTATTATTATACGTCACTACCAATGGGCATGACCACTTTTCCTAAATATCATGACAAAACGCTCATGTAAGCAGGCGCTTTTTGTCCGTTTGACGCATTTTGTCCGCAGAAAAAAATAGAAAAACGTCAAATTTTGTCAACATGTTGCCTTTTGTCTGCAGAAAATTTAGGACAATGAATATTTCTGTTCGCATCGAGACAAATTTCGACGTCTTTCTATATTTATGTAGATAAAAAGCGTTGCGAACAAAAAGCTCCAAGCAGACAAAAACGTCACAGGCGTGTAGATAGCCGACATCTATTTACACATTATTGCACACAGGTTTTTTTCTAAATGATAATACTGGTGATATTCTATAGAGAATATAAATATGAGTAAATTAAAACGTTGTTGGTTAAAGGAAAGACGTAGTGTTGGAACTAGAGTGATTTTTATTTAGGATAAAAAACAAACAAAGGATGTTAAGAACGTCTAAACAAATGACAATAACCATGATGATGATGAAAACAATGATGATGATGATGAAAACCTTGATGATGATGACTTATATACCCCCACCCCCGTCAGACTGTCACACAAATAAGGATCCTGCGATAACTTTAGTACTAGATATTTTTCATGAAACTTGGAAATGGATAGATGGCAATATAGAGAATATTGCACGTGCTTTTATTTTGTTTTGTTGCTATGGCAGCAAATAGTCTAAAAATATGACAAAATTTCACACAGAAAAGTGGGATCCTGCAATAACTTTAAAAGTACATGATATTTTTTGAAACTTGGAACATGGATGGATGGCAAAATGGAAAATATACACATGCTTCATGTTGTTGCTATGGCAGCAAATGTGGTTGCTATGGCAACAAATGGTCCAAAAATATGACAAAAATAGTGAATCCTGCGATACCTTAAAAAGGACAGAGATTTTTTTATGAAACTTAAGAAATAGATAGAAGACAATATGGAAAACATGCACGTTATTTTATTTTCTCCATTCGTCTGTTTGCCTATCCGTCAGTCAAACATGATGGATTCTGCCATAACTTTAAAAGATATTTTTTTCATGATACCTGGAACATAGAAGGCAATATGAATAATATGCACATCATTTTATTCTTTCCGTTCGTCTGTCTGTTCGTCCATCTGTCTGTCCATCCATCAGTCACAAAAGATTTAGTTTCACTATGAAAAAATCTGGTTCCTATGGCAGCAAATATGACAAATGCCCCCTTCGTTAGGGGACTTTTATTGTCTTGTTCAACAGTATTTCAGTCCTATACCGGTCGGCAGTTAACCTAACCAGTGTTCCTGGATTCTGTACCAGTTCTAACCTGTTCTCCGCAAGTTACTGCCATCTTCTCCACTTGAATCAGCTGTGGTGGACGATAGGTTTTAGACACAATGTTTTCAACCCAATTGTCGCGGAAAACATGCGCCTTGAACTCACGATCCCGAAGTTCGTCAACACTCTCCCGATTTTGCTAGACAGACGGTCTTGTTTCTTGTTTTGCTCGAAGACCAGCTTGACCTTATCTACAGGACTACGTTTTCACATACCATATCTGCATGCTACAACCAACAGTTCAATGTAGCTGGGTTTGAATCCTTGACTTGCAATCGAGCGAAACCCCTAACGAACCCTGCCCATTCTCAACTGCACTCTATTTCAAATTGAGGACCCACCTTTCACTGTGATATGCTACCGTATACATATCCACTATATTTACAGTCTGTAATCTTTTGCCCCACCTCACAAATTCACCATCATATATCCTATAATGTTCTAGAAACTATACAGTCAAACCTGTCTTAAGCAGCCAGCCAAGAGAAGGAGCAAAAGTGGACTTTTAAGACAGGTTGTTGCTTAATACAGGTTAATTTACTCTTAAAGCATAGAAATAGAAAATATGGTTGCTTAAGACAGGTGGCTGCTTAATAGAGGTGACCACTCACATAGGTTTGACTGTACTTCCACTAATCCATTATGAGAGGTTTTCATAATTTCCGCGGACGTGAGAGACTGACATTTTAATATGACCCCACAAAATTTATATTAATTGTAAGACATGTGTTCTCTCCTTGTGTGTTGTTGGACAAGTCTCCACCATGTTTGCTATTTTCGTCCCCACAGAGCTTTTTTCTCTTTTGCTAAACGACCCCGCAAAATTGTCTGAAAACTGAGACACTTTTCTCCTTCAGCGTTGTTGGACGAAGTCCCCATACAGTTTTTTGTATTTCTCCCTTTACATTTTTTATAATTTATGCATGGATAGAGTGACGTTATTGGAACCTGAATAACAAGAAAACGATCGATTCTCTTCTGCATGTATATTGGTTCACTGTGTCCCCAGAAAGTTGGTCCTAAACTGAACCGTAACTGTGGGACAGAATAAGAGAGAGAGAGAGAGAGAGAGAGAGATAAAGAGTCACTTCCCCTTTCTCAAATATCTGACTGTCAATTTATTTTAGGGCGTTTACGTGTACCGTGCAAATAGGTGCCAAAATACACTAGCTTTGTGAAAAGGGGAAATGAAACTTTATTACAGGTTATCTGACATCGAAGAACCAGAACGTCACGAAAGGTGTTTTTTTATTGGAGTATATTGTTGTTATTGTTGTTGTATGGTGTTTAGCGTCGCTTTCAACAATTTTTCAGTCATATCGCGACGGTGTCTACTTGAGACAGTATTCTAAGTGCTGTCACACTGGAGTATCATGCCGCAGACACATGGTATGATACCCCACCCAGTCACATTATACTGACACCGGGCCGACCAGACCTAGAACTCTCCTCTAAATGCTGAGCGTCAAGCGAGGAAGCTTCTAGTACCAAAAGTCTTTGGTATGACCCGGCCGGGGATTGAACCCACGACCTTCCGCATGCGAGGCAGACGCTCTACCACTAGACCACGCTGCGGTCTTATTATGTATGTAAATGATCTGTAACTTTTATTTGCAATTCAATAGGCCATAGGCCCGTGTGAACATATACAAAATAGGAATAAATTTACATACATGACGTAATACATACTGTATCTTATATTACAAAAATAAAAAAAAATGTAAAGAAACAAGAGAAAATATCACGTATGCATAACGCAATGTGCATACATATATATATATATACATACATCATATATACCAGATACATGGTAATCAATTGTTTTTTTTTAATGAGGTTACATTTAATAAAATCCATACATCAAAAATTTGTGGGAAATCAATCACAGAAAATAGAGAAATACTGTCATGTATTTTTGTTACGGAGAAAGTACATGTATGATGTTAATACACAAGTAAGTATACTTTATAATTATAAGAATATACAAATTATTTTTTTTAAAGCCACAATCAATATGTTTACAAGCAGACATAATACAAGTACTTACTTACACATACCATATGCATATACATGTACACATTCATACGTATATATATTTTACATATATATCAAATACAGTTTAAGCCAGAGACACAGTAAATACAATAGTGTTATGTATTTTCAATGATGTTTCTCTTTTCAAAAGATTTAAAAATATACATGCTTAAATTTCTAACTACATTTTCATCTTTACTACCGAAAAGTTGTACTAGTTTATACATACTTTGTTTATACCAAAAGTATTTATTTATAAATGTTTTACATAATTCTACATATAATGAACACTCCATAATGAAATGATATTCGTCTTCAATTGTTTGACAAGAGTTGCATTTTCTATTTTCAAAAGGGATACTTCTCGGTCTATGCCATCTACCAGATTCTATTTTAAGATGGTGCGATGAAACGATTAATCTAGTAATTGCTATCCTAAATTTGGGTATAGTTATACGCTTCAGAAAGAACTGATAGTTAAAAATAATAATTTCTCTAAAAATATCTTGCCCTTGTGGAATTTTCCAAGCGTTCATGCCAGGACTGTAGACTAGTAACTTTAATTCTTTGACTAAATATACTTAAGAAAATGTTTATATTACCAACACCTTATGCAAGCTAGACATTATAAAATCCCAAAGATGACAAGAGGTCACGTACTAATGTTACCCATGAAACTTTATTTGGATAAGTTTAAGCATCATGTTTCAACATGTTATAGGTCTGTTAGCCCTCGATGGCATAAAAATGACGCTAAATATTCAACCAACCAACTTATTCAACATGTTATATATAATTTTACAATATTTATTTTCACAGCTATGCAAATTTTTCAACCAATATTTTGTAATTCTGTAATATCTTGTATTAATAAGACTCATTCTTCCTAATATACCATAAACAAAACCTTTTGTTGTACGTTTTATCTTTAAAATACATTTACAATACATTGTATGTACTCGTTCAATATTATTTGAACTATGAAATCCCCAGACTTCGCATAGGTAATATAAGTTTATCAAAAGTTCTAATCCATGACTAATAGAAATATCGGAAAAATTTATGAGATCTTTATTCAGTTTTAAAATTGCTTTAACTGAACACCTAAAATCATTCCTTGTATCGGTATATATTTCAAAGTGTGATTAAAATTACAAACGCCATTGTCAAAATAGTAATTAGTATCATTATTTACATTTTTGTGGTTAACAAGCAGATAGTCTATCAATAACATAGACGACATTTGAATACTTAACCGTGAACTCCTGCATTATACAGTTAAGTGGAAGTTACAATGCATATTGAATTTAAATGTACTACAAACATTGACAAATGACTGCAATTAGCCAACACAATAAGGCTTACAAGTCCAAATGATATTACACTGAGGTACCAAAACCTACTTCAAAGTTAGACGACATGAGAAGTAAAACGATACACGTATTACACAGAAAACAGCACATATATATACTCAGGAGTACGTGTGTTCGTGTGTACATACTTATGTATGTTAGGGAGATTACAGTAAGACTAAAGAGCGTAATATGTTATAATTGTTATGTACCAATGCCCGCTGTCGTCATATTAAGACATCCATTTACTTGATGATATATTATTTTAATTATGTTTGAATACAATAAAATAGAACAAATTGTTGTTTTCTTTAACATATCATTTAATTGTTTTTTCTTTATATCACCAGCAAGACTGTCTAGGTATACGTGAATATAACGAAACATGTTTTAATTCTTGCATTATACTTCTTCATTATATTTCTTCGCCTTTTTCTTCTTCTTGTCGTCGTCGTCACTATCCATATCGTGCACATCTGTTGCAGGATCAGTGGTAGCAACTACGATTCCAATAGTTTCTGGTTCGACCGCATTTGGGCAATCGCAACAGCAATCTCCTAACCTTTCAATACACGTTCCTGTGATTTCATCGAAGGTATCAGGACAACACTTTAAGCATAACTCAAATATGTTGATATCTGAAAAAAGGATTTAATCGCAGACATCATTATCATCATCATCATCATGTATCTATTATTTATTTTTTTGATAATGGTTAATTGCCAACATAATGTTATGTGAAATAATGTAACTATTTATTTGTATAAGTCCACTGGGTCGGGTTGTTGTTTTAAATTCTTTAGCTTAATATCATGTTGCTATAGCACAATAAAATATTCACTCACTCACTCATTCACTCTCTCACTCACTTACTCACTCGCTTATCAATATAATCATCATTATTACACATTATTCATATACCCATCTTGTCAATGGTACATTAATAGTAATGATGTTGGAATACTCACTAAAGCATCCGAGGAAAATTATGATCCAGGCTAATACTGGCAAACCAATAACTACTGCCAGCACAATCATGACTATTTTCCATGTTTCCATTGCTACATTATAAAATAATAAAACATTTAGAAACGAAAACATTTCAAGACCATTCAAATACAAAATAACAACAAAAATAACAATTATAACAATAAAGAACAACGCTTAACTACCTCTGTGTTGATAAAGCGTGACAAAAACATAGAACATGTTAATCAATTGTTTGAACTATTTTTAACGTCTTTGCAGCACTAATACTGAGTGTGTCATATCTTGTTAATATCTTTAACGTCTTTGCTGCACTAATACTGAGTGTGTCATATCCTGTTAATATCATTAACGTCTTTGCAGCACTTATACTGAGTGTGTTATATCTTTTTAATATCATTAACGTCTTTGCAGCACTAATACTAAGTGTGTCATATCTTGTTAATATCATTAACGTCTTTGCAGCACTAATACTAAATGTGTCATATCTTGTTAATGCTGACTGATGATATCGGTGTCGTAGCCGTATCATTTGAATGCAAGACATTGTCTTTTTCCAGTGTTTTGAAAATTTGATGTCAGTTCAGAAAGAACATATAACTTTGATAAGGTACGTAGATGATTCATCCAATATTGATTATATCAAGTATTTACACATTTGCCGCCATTTCCTAACCTCGTTCTGCAGCCTAAAATGAACATTTGTTCTCAATACCATTATTTCGACTTAATTATTTTCAATTCAGACTAAATGTTAATTATCACCACAGAAAGGTTCACTTAATCTAAAAGAGCGTAATGAACTCTCGAACTATCTGTTATTTCGATCTATACAGACTGAAAAGAGCGCTCCACAACAAAAGAATAAGAAAAATATTCGTCGTAAACATAAACCAACAATTATTCATAATATATTTGATTTTTATCCAAATGAACCAATATTGGCTCAAACCACGCAGATAAGATTACATTTTATGGAAATACAATCATTTTGAACGTCGATCGAAGATTTTTGACACTACCTGTTTCAGTTATTGCAAAGTTTTGTCGTGGTGATAGTTACATTTCACGCTGACTGGTCAGATTATATAACATAGGTCGTCTCAAAAGTTCCTGTATTCAAACATTTTTTTGTTTTTCCGTTTCATTTGTTTTATCTGCTAAACACAGGCTCATGTCAATATTAATTATACTTGTTATACTGTTTTCTCGATTATTTTTACATGTTATTACACATAACAAAATATATACAAGATATAATTTAATATTCAGAAGAAAAGAATGCAGAACCTTAGTTACTCATCCATTACTTCAATGTTGACTCTCAGGACAGTATGTTTGATAAAATAATATTACTTTATTATTACGTAGTTTTTGTTTACTGTTATGATAGGCTCAGGTGGTCACTTTTTGAAGTTATGTTATGACTCGCTTATCGATAGCAAGGCGTGCAGGCTGTCGTTTTTTTATCACTTAACACGAAATAACACATAATTCACACATAAGATATTTCAGTCGAATTAAGAGTATAAAACTGTAATTTCTGACTGATCCAAAGAGAAGTAATGAAATCAACGGTTATGCAATAACATTGGGTATTCAAATATATACACGGTATAGTTGAAAGCATTGACAAAGTGTAATACTTACCTGATGGATCAGCATCAACTGTTAAAATAGACAAAAAACTTATTGAATATTGTTATACGATTTGTATCATAACTCACGACAAAACAACCGGTTCATATATGGTTCTGCATTTGCGTATGTTTTAAATTTGAACACGTCCAATAGCTGTTTTAACTTCGTTTTCATTAAAATATAGATGTGCCATGTGTGTTATGGATATTGTTGACAGCATATTAATTGAGTTTTTTTTTCTCTAACCTTTTATTTAATTTATTTTCAGAAATAATAATTGTTCACAAATTTTTCAAATTTATCACTATGTCTTCTTAAGGACATGTCAAGACTTGTGAAGTTAGCACTATTGAATTTAATCTGTTCATGATGAACAATGAAAAGCATTGGCCATAAATAACACAAAAGCTTATGGGTACACAAAAGCACAACTTACTTAGGTTAAGCTGATACAGGAGTACTATCCAGCGTTTGTAGTTAAACATGGCACCTTTGATACCTCGGAACCTCGTCTTCCTGTTGAGGGCTTTGAGAACCTTGCAAACATGTGATTTCTTCTGGTCGGTGAATACAACTGTCTGGAATATAATCATCACGTATAGCAGTATTCAAAATATGAATTGTATAATGAGATAAAACTTTAGAGATATAAAATAAAACCTTAAACTATACCATATTCTTGCAGAACATCAAAAATGTTTAATCATGTCATACATTAATTTACATCTGCAATATTTTAATTAATCCAATAGTATGTACTATTCATCAGACATCGCGTTTATCCGAACATTTACGTTTACGAACCTTATCTTTGAAATTACAAACATTGCATTTACTAGCACAAGAATTATAAATTGGACACAAGGTAGTGATATTGGCGACACATTTGTGTCTTGGTGACGATCGAAATCAGCAGAAGCTATAGCGGTATCAAAAATAAGAAAATGTCAAACAGGAGACAAAATATTAGAAGTGCACAGCAATCACAACCCACAACAGTAAAAACGCAGTTAATACATGGACTAATCATATTTATAATAATCACAGCACAGACGAAGTGACAATAGGAAACAATCAGAAGCTAAATGCCATTTAGAAGTTTTAACCTGGTTTACAAACGCATACTGACCTCGCTCTTCCTCTGTTGCCATCAAACGAGACGTTGTTAACAACAGTAGCCTCGCCAGAGAACGCCAAATACAATGGAGTGTAGCTATATTATTTATATATTGAAACGAATACACGGAAACATGAAAAGAGAATGATACTATTTACTTTTCCAAACTTTCCATTGGTCTCCATGTACAATGCGCTCTTGTTCCACATCGATACACCATCTCCAGCGGACAAAACTACTTTGTAGTTCGTATTGTCCTGTAATTCTGTATCCCCCAACCAATCACATTTAAGACCGAACTTCTCAACTGAAGTCTTTGCTGTGTGGTACCAAATAAGCTCTTGCTCGTCAGAACTGGTTGAATCACCATCAAAAAGAAACATACAGCGTTTCTTTTTTGCCTCCGATTCCAAATTGGCGTTTCCAAATAAAAAGCGAAGTACATCAGGCCACCAGTTAGCAATGTCGTCTAACGAATTCATCTTGATTAGTGTTTTAGACCCAGGAAGTTCACTTGGTGCTTTCCCCTCAGGTGTATGCAGCACTACAGCAATTTCTCCGGCATTCTCAGGATCACAATGATTACGCAATTCTTCAAATTTCTTCATAACATTCTCGTCACTTCTTAGGAAGAAAACGGCTTTCGAGAATGTCTCCTTATTTGTCTGACCGAAATCCGGCGTTGAAACGCCTTTTACTGATCTGACTGATTTAACCCTGTTCAGACTCTTGATCACTTCGTTTACATTTCCTGCCTTTTGTGAAATGGTATGGAAATCGTAAACTACTAAAATAGTTCCTTCCATTTTTTTAATTTTTAAATAGAAACAGTGCGTGCAGAAATAAATACTATGTATTCTTGTATTGCAATTGATTTAAAACACAGTACATGTATTTGAAACAAGTCACAAAATTTCTATCTTGCGTCTGTGACACATTTGCGTCGTAGAGTAATGTGGTGTTAACTGTAAAGTGTATTCGCTTTACTAAATATAAGCCGATTGAAATGCAGTTTCGTTTTTGAGAATTATGTGGACTGGCTCTCCAATAACGAAATGGGGTACCGCCGCCTTTGTGTACCTCGTTCAGGGTATAGGTCATGGTGTACATGCCATTTAAAACCGCAGGAATGTGCCGAGTCGGTAAATATAGCTATATGTGAGGTATAATAGCAGCTCATATATATTCGAAAAAGTGATATCACATAGTTCAAACTAACAAGTGATATCATTTATTCAAGTAGTTGATATCACTTATTCATTTCAGATAGATGATAACACTTATTCATTTTAAAGAAGGTGATATCACTTATTCAAATGTGTGATAAGTACTATATGTGATTTTACTCATTTAATTGTTTCAAATAGGTGATATCACCTATGCAAAATGTTGATATAACTAGATTTAATAAATTATATAATTTATTTCAAATGATCAGGTGATATCACATTTAATAAGTGATATCATATAATTTCCTATTTGAAACTAATGTATGGGGTGCCGTTTTACTATTTAACTTCAATAAGTGATGCATTCATTCCAATAGGTGATGTCACTCATTCGTATAGGTGATATCACTCAATTGAATAAGTGATATCACTTATTCGAATGAGTGATATCACCTATTCGAATGTGATATCACCTATTCAAATACGTGATATTTAATAAGGGATATCAACTAATTTCCTATTTGAAACTAATGTATGGGGTGCCGTTTTACTATTTAACCTCGATAAGTGGTATCACTTATTCGAATAGGTGATATCACTCATTTAAAAAGGTGACATCACTCAATAGAATAAGGGATATCACATTTGAATGAGTCATTTCAACTGTTTCAGTAAGTGATATCACTTATTCGAGTAAGTGATATATCTAATTTGTTTCAAATAGGTGGTATGACTTATTCGATTAAGTGATATCACTTATTTGAATAGGTGATATCACCATTGAATGAGTGATATCACCTATTCGAATAAGTGATATTTAATCAGGGGTATTATTTCCTATTTGAAATTAATGTATGGGGTGTCATTTTACTATTTAACCTCGATAAGTGGTATCACTGCATTGAATAGATGATATCACTCATTTGAATACGTGATATCACTTATTTGATTGAGTGATATCACCTATTCGAGTTAGTGATATCACTTAATCGAGTAAGTGATATCACTAATTCTTTGCAAATAGGTGATATGATGTATTCAATTAAGTGATATCACTCAACTGAATAGATGATATCACTCATTTGAATAAGTGATTTCACTTATTCAATTGAGTGATATTATCTATTCAATTAAGTGAAATCACCTTTTCAAATGGGTGATATCACTTATTCGAATAGGTGATATCATCTAATTTCCTATTTGAAATGAATGTATGGGGTGCCGTTTTACTATTTAACCTCGATAAGTGGTATCACTTATTCATATAGGTGATATCACTCATTTGAAAACGTGATATTACTCAACTGAATAGATGATATCACCTTTTTAAATAAGTTATATCACTTATTCAAAAGAGTGATATCACCTATTCGAGTAAGTGATATCACTCAATTGAATAGGTTATATCACTCAATCGAAAAAGTGATATCACTCATCCGAATAATTGATATCCCTTATTAGATTGAGTGATACCATCTATTCAATTGAGTGATATAACCTTTTCAAATGAGTGATATCACTTATTCGAATAGGTGATATCACTCATTTAAAAAGGTGATATGACTTACTAATATCACATATCACTAATTTGAATAGATTATATCACTCAATCGAATAAGTGATATCACATACTCGAGTAAGTTATATCACTTATTCGATTCAAATAGGTGATGATATCACTCATTCGAATAAGTGATATCACTTATTCGATTGAGTGATATAATCTATTCAAATTAGTGATATAACCTATTCGAATAAGTGATATTTAATAAGGGATATCATCTAATTTCCTATTTGAAACTACTGTATGGGGTGCCGTTTTACTATTTAACCTCGATAAGTGGTATCGCTCAATTGAAAAGATGATATCACTCATTCGAATAAGTTATATCACTTATTCGATTGAGTGATATCACCTATTCAAAATTAATAAGTGATATCACTTATTCAAATGAGTGATATCACCTATTCGAGTAAGTGATATTACTAATTCGAGTAAGTGATATCACTAATTTGTTTCAAATAGGTGATATGACTTATTCGATTAAGTGATATCAGTCAATTAAATAGATGATATCAATCATTCGAATAAGTGATATCACTCATTCGATTAAGTGATATCACCTAATTGAATGAGTGATATTGCCTATTCCAAACAAATCAGTGATATAACTTATTCGAATAGGTGATATCGTTTATTTGATTTATCAAGCTGATCCCTGCTTAAATGATTAAGCAGATATATGTGATCCAGTAGTGGATATATGACGCTCAGCCGCAAAAATAAATGGTCTTATCAAATGATTTAAGAATAAACCAATATATATTCTACATTCACAATAATATTTATTTTATTACACAATATATTTGATATTTACATTTTATTCTGGTTATCAATCTATATCTATATTTAATTAAATATTTTAACATCCTTGGGAGAAATCATTGTCTATATTCATTTTGAATAAGTGATATCACCTATTCAAATAAGTGATATCACTCATACGTTTTGAATAGGTGATATCACTTATTCAAATAGGTGATATCACTTATTGCGGTTAAATAGTAAAACGGCACCCCATACCAATGATAATATTACTTATTCAAATAGTTGGTATCACTTATTACTTTAAATAGGTGATAAGCCTATACTTATTCCAACTTATTCCAATACTTAAGCTGGTTGCAATTAGCTCAGTTGGTTACGCATCTGACGATCAATCCAGGGGTTGCGAGTTCGAATCCCCGCCCGGCAACAGTCTCCATGATGATTGATACACAACATTGTGTCTTATTATCATTTATCTCTCACCGCTGATTCAAGTGGGAAGGTTATCAGTTACTTGCAGAGATGGGGTATGCTCGAGTACTGGTTAACCTTTCAGGATCCCAGGAAATAGTGGTTAGGTTAGCCCTTGATGGCATAAAATGACACTAAATATTTAATCAATCAATTCAGTCAGTTACATAATTAATATCACATATTTGAATAAATAATAATTATAATCTATTTGAAATAAATGAATGAGTGATATCAACATAAAAGGTTATATCACCTATTCGAGTAAGTCATATAATTTTTAAAATAGGTGATATCACTTATTTGAATAAGTGACATCACCTATTTGATTGGGATATATTAAAATATTTCTCACCAGAATATAAATATACTAATGGAACTGAAATGTTATTTTGTTAGTTTCAGTACTAACAAACTGTTAGAGGCTGATAGAGGTCATACTATGGATACTACTTAGCCTCAGTACTAATGGACTGTTAGAGGCTGATAGAGACCATACTATAGATAATACTTAGCCTCATTACTAATGAACTGTTAGAGGCTGATAGATGCCATATTGTGGATACTACTTAGCCTCAGTACTAATAAACTGCTAGAGGCTGATAGAGGCCATATTTTTGATACTAAATAGCCTCAGAACTTATGAACTTATAGAGGCTAATAGAGGCCATGCTATGGATACTACTTAGCCTCAGTACGAATAAACTGTTAGAGGCTGATAGAGGCCATATTTTTGATACTAAATAGCCTCAGAACTTATAGAGGCTAATAGAGGCCATGCTATGGATACTACTTAGCCTCAGTACGAATAAACTGTTAGAGGCTGATAGAGGCCATATTTTGGATACTAAATAGCCTCAGAACTAATGAACTTATAGAGGCTAATAGAGGCCGTGCTATGGATACTACTTAGCCTCAGTACTAATAAAATGTTAGAGGCTGATAGAGGCCATATTTTGGATACTAAATTGCCTCAGAACTAATGAACTTATAGAGGCTAATAGAGGCCGTGCTATGGATACTACTTAGCCTCAGTACTTATAAACTGTTAGAGGCTGATAGTAGTTAATGCAGATCATTCTGTTTACATAATGGTATCAATTACATTCATTAACAGTTATATTAATGAGATGCTGTTTATTACAAGAAATTGTATGTTATGATTATGTTGTTCATATCATTTTACACATTATACCGTTATTTTTTAATTAAGGTCAAGCCATTGCCAACATGGAAAAGAAATGCCAAAAATATGAAGAAATGTCAGAATAGACTGGCTAAAATGGTTTGGAACTAATATTTACTAATCATATATGTCAGTGTTAAATCATTCGATGAAAACATTGATCTGTCCGTTTTCATTTTGTACGTCTGGAAAGAAATGGAGAACAAGCATATTGTTGAATATATCACCAGTTTTATATAATTATAATGGTTATAATTGCAATATGGACTAATTAATGGTTACCTTTTATTTTCCCTTATCCTTGTCATATATGTCATTTTTAAATGACTGACTTGATTATTGAATTGATGAAAATTAACATTCATTGTTCATCTTGTGCAATACCGGTAACTTTGTAATTGTTGATCAGATTTTAATAACAGTTGGTATATCTCCATAGTGAGATAAATTCCATTAATTATGAATATAAGTTTATCTTTGTAGAAAAACTTTTCAGTTAGGGATATCAACTCAACATTTATTTTTTGTTTCCTTTAAATAGATATCACGTAAGTCAGCAATGCCAGGGGCCCCACCAATGGCTTTCATCTACCTTCATGGAGTATTTAAAGCTACAGGTATTATTATATCAATAAGACATTTTTATATAAAGACATGCTTAACATAGTCTTAATAAAAACACAATGCATGTATGTTCAATTTCTAGTGTTAAGTAAATGAAATAAATCAGGAATTTTATATGCTTTTCTTTGTATGAAAAACAATTAATACATACAAATCTCATCAAGTAAGAGAATCTCTATAAATGATTTTAAAACCTTCTTTGTTTCTTCTTGAGTAATATAAAAAAACTACATTGGCATGGAGTCGGTGTTGCAGTGTTAATATATTAGACCCAGGGTAGGAGAATCTTACGATTGCTTCTTCCATAGCAATTTGTGTTGTCCTTGAATAAGTCGGTCTGTATATGGTCAAAATTCAATGTTATTTTTGCTTATGTTACTTAGAGTATATATTTTTATGTCCCTGGTGTTGATGACCAGGGAGGCATATAGCTTTTAAACTGTTATGAAACTTGGTATACATCATCACCATCGTCTGAACACGCACATATTGTCTAGCTTTTCCTGCCAGATTATTATGTTAGGAGTTATGCCTCTGTATAGTGTAATTGCCTTCCTCAATGGGTAGTCGTGTATTTTAGACGCATTAAATGTTATTTATTTGTATTTCAATTCTTCAGTAAAATTTTATCTGAACTTAACATACCGGTGGTATAAAAACATCATTATATTCCATTAGGGTTGTAAATTTGTATTTTATGTTTCAACAGGTGTTAAATGCCTTTCTAAGGTGCTTTATGGTGAAGAGAAGCACAGCCGGAGAAGGTCACATATATGTGCTGCCATCGTATCTGGCATCATTGTGGGAGGCTGGTCGTTATGATGCTTGGTTATACCGAAGTGAAAGTTGATTTATACTCGATCAAACTGATTGCGTTTTGCTGTAAGTATCTTCCTACAACAGGTCAGCAAGTCTGATTCAAAGTATGGAAAGACTGGTTTCAATAACTGGATCAGAAGAGTAGTTGATGGTCATCATTTAAAAGAAAAGTAAAGGATTGGTTAACCAGGTTTCATGATGACCTAGACTTGGCGTGATGTGTCCGTTTACTTATTATTTCACTGTTCTGGTAAAACTCATAAATTGTAATCATATAACATTTTTTGTTAAATTTTGTTGAATGCTTACCTTTATTTTGTTTTGACAAATCATGACATTGTGTACAATGCGTTTAACTTTGTATTTTTATTGTTTATGCTTTCTTGTATGAATAAAGGATGGACACTTGTGAGAAAAATAAAACATTGCTAACTTAAAACTTTTAATATTCTTGTTACATTATCAGGTCAAGATATCCATGTACAATTGGATTTTTCTACCCGTGCTTGTCAATGGAAACCACTGGGTGCTGCTTGCTGCAGACGTCACCCAAAAAACCGTCAGCATTCTGGACTCGATGTCCTCAAAACCGAACAGGGTGCTGATTGAAAAATGGAGGTATGAATTATATGAATATGAATAATATTTCAGCAGCTGTTTGCTTTTAGTAAGTATATGTTGGTTGATTCTAATTAAAAGCACATATAACCGACTTGTGTTTAACATTAAGTAAATTGCTTTACAGAATACAATTTTGTCATGTACCTTTTTAAGAAGTTAGCAATCTGAATGTTTATTTTTTTTTACGAAGTCATATTTACAAACAAAATGATTCTTTATTTTGATAATATTTATCAACTTCAGGAGATTCATGAAAATAAAGGCTGATCCTACCGGTGAGTCCCTGGACTGGTATATTGGGTAATATACAGCAGCAAGCCTTTTGTACTCCTTGTAGGTTGTTAAATCATATCTCCCAGTATCAACTGCATTAAAGTTGTCCTTATTTCATTTATTATAAATTTGGTAAAAATCAATAAATAGTAAATGTTATTTAACATATTAATATAAGGCAGTTTGAAATTTAGCTTACTCAAATATCACTGAGCATCGAGCTTGATTTGTAAGAAATTGTTTCACATTCACTGTAAAAAAAAATATTTTAACAAATAAAAGCAGTTTCACCAATGTTGACTGTATGTTTACTGTTTATATGTCGCCATATAAACTTCCACAGGGTTTGCTTGATATTGTTGTTTTCAGCATAGCTTGACAAGTTGCAGCGAAACTTGCTGTAGATATATGGATCATTATGTATTGTCTTCCAGATGTTTCAGCATACACATCAGCATCACGTTGTTAATATATTTTGAGGTCCATTTGGCATCAGATGGGCTGTTGCTTAAATGAATTGCTTTTTATTTTCATTAGACATTATATGTAATGCATCGTTAAGGTCATTTAAAAATAATTGCAAAGCAGGTAACGTAAATTAATTGAAAGTTTTGAAATTTTATAAGAAACTGTAAATGAGGTTTTAAATATGCAACCAGTAAGAACATAATTATACTTTATATAATAAATACTAAATAAAACCATGTTTGAAAGAATCAGATTACAAGCATTGTAATGTCTACTATACTTACTTAAGTTAATGGCTTATTTTAATATTTTTTCTAGAATGCAATGGCCTTAATGCATGGGTGTGACTTAAAAGGATTGACCCAACAAGACGCCATCAGCATGCATAGTTATGTTGTATACAAACTTCTGCAGCATACCACTGAACCACCGTCCCAGAAGACTATTTGTGACCTTGTAGGCTGCACCAAGCCAGGTCACAAAAAGCCCTGGATTTGTGATGGAAACTGCGGAAGATGGATCCATTTCACATGTGCTGGGATAATGCAGGTCCCAAAGAAAGATTTTGTATGCACTGTGTGCCGCGCATAGTATTTTTGAACTTTTCCTTTATATATTTGTATTGTTGAATTTATTTGATTTAATGTCATCAAGGGCTAACAGATGTATACCATAATAGTTGTGTTCACTGAGGGTGACAGTGGTATGTAAATTTGGCATAATATGTTTACCATAATAGCTGTGTTCCCTGTGGGTGACAGAGTGGTATGTTAGTTTGACATAATATGTATACTGTAATAGTTGTGTTCACTGTGGGTGACAGTGGTATGTAAGATGGCATACTATGTATACCATAATAGTTGTGTTCACTGAGGGCGACAGTGGTATGAAGGTTTGGCATACTATGTATACCATAATACGGTAGTTGTGTTCACTGGGGGTGACAGTGGTATGTAAGTTTGACATAATATGTATACCATAATAGCTGTGTTCACTGAGGGTGGCAGTGGTATGTAGGTTTGGCATACTATGTATACCATAATGCGGTAGTTGTGTTCACTGAGGGTGACAGTAGTATGTAAGTTTGACATAATATGTATACTGTATTAGTTGTGTTCACTGTGGGTGACAGTGGTATGTAAGTTTGACATAATATGTATACCATAATAGTTGTGTTCACTGAGGGTGACAGTGGTATGTAAGTTTGGCATAATATGTATACCATAATAATTGTGTTCACTGAGGGTGACAGTGGTATGTAGGTTTGACATAATATGTATACCGTAATAGTTGTGTTCACTGAAAGTAGCAGTGATTTGTTTAAATTATTTTTGTACGCTTAAATGAATTTCAACATCAAGTATAACACCTATTTATGTTTCATTCACGATTTAAAACTTAAATAAATGAAATATTAACTGCGTGCTCCCTACAGCTGATATGAAATTTCTTTGGACCAATAGGAAATCAGTATAAATTATCAAAGTGTGTGGCAATGAAATACAGTATCATTTTTATACTATGTACAAGTTGTAAAATGTATTATTGAAATACTAGTTATAATCGTACTAATGATTGAAATGTTTGATTATTTAATTATTACTTTTATGATTACTATTTGATTGTTTGTGAAGTGAAAATAATTATAATATACATAAAAGCTATGGTAAATAAGGATGGTCGTGATATTATGTTTATCATGGAAATTGCTTTCAATATTCAATGTATATACAGTATTACAAGCAATATTTATGTAAGTAATTTATAACTGTGTTGTTTATTCTTATACATCCTATACATTATGAACAAAGTTAATAAAACCCAAGTCTGCCTTTCCCTACTCGGTGGTCTAGCTGTTTCGTTATCATTTCCAACTTAGCTGAAATAATTAAACAGTAATAAAATGATTAAGTTATCCATCCATGCAAGATGAAATTATTCATTGGACAATGTGTTAAAATAACACTTAAGTACCACCGCTGATCATACATGAAATTGATCTACATGTGAAAACAGCCAAGAGTCAACCTTATACAGTATATTTTTTTAATGACTGCGCAATGAGGCTAAATTGGACCCATATTGTGGACCATGTCAGTCTCTAACTGTGTATCGTTACTGTGACTGGTTATAACTCGAACTCTGTATTATACAGATTTTTCATAGAGACTCCGTAATGAGGCTAAGTTGTGTTCATATTGTTGACCATGCCAGCCTCTAACAGTGTATAGTTACTGAGACTGGTTATAACTCAGAATCTGTGTTATACAGATATTCCATAGAGCTTCCGTAATGAGGCTAAGTTGAACCCATATTGTGGACCATGTCAGCCTCTAACTGTGTATCGTTACTGAGACTGGTTATAACTCAGACTCTGTGTTATACAGATATTCCATAAATCCTCCTTAATGAGGCTAAGATGGACCCATAATGTGGACCATTTCAGCCTCTAACTGTGTATCATTACTGAGACTAGTTATAACTCAGACTCTGTGTTATACAGATATTCCATAAATCCTCCGTAATGAGGCTAAGTTGGACCCATAATGTGGACCATTTCAGCCTCTAACTGTGTATCGTTACTGAGACAGGTTAAAACTCAGATGTTGTGCTATACAGATATTCCATAGAACCTCCGTAATGAGGCTAAGTTGGACCCAGCCTCTAACTGTGTACAGACTCTGTGTTATACAGATATTCCATAGAGCCTCCGTTATGAGGCTAAGTTGGACCCATATTGCGGACCATGTTAGCCTCTAACTGTGTATCGTTATTGAGACTGGTTATAACACAAACTCTGTGTTATACAAATATTCCATAGAACCTCCGTATTGAGGCTAAGTTGTACCCTTTTTGTGGACCATGTCAGCCTCTAACTGTGTATCGTTACTGAGACTGGTTACAACTCCGACTCTGTGTTATACAGATTTTCCATAGAGACTCCATTATGAGGCTAAGTTGTACCCATATTGTGGACCATGTCAGCCTCAAACAGTGTATCGTTACTGAGACTGGTTGTAACTTGAAATCTGTGTTATACAGACATTGCATAGAGACTCAGTATTGAGGCTAAGTTGGACCCATATTGTGGACCATGCTAACATCTAACTGTGTATCGTTACTGAGACTGGTTATAACCCAGACTCTGTGTTATACAGATATTCCATAGAACCTACGTAATGAGGCTAAGTTGGACCGATATTTTGGACCATGTCAGCCTCTAACAGTGTATCGTTACTGAGACTGGCTAAAACTCCGATTCTGTGTTATACAGATATTCCATAGACCCTCTGTAATGAGGCTAGGTTGGCCCCATATTGTGGATCATGTCAGCCTCTAACTGTGTATCGTTACTGAGACTGGTTATAACTCGAACTCTGTTTAATACAGATATTCCATAGAGCCTCCGTAATGAGGCTAAGTTGGACCCATATTGTGGACCATGCCAGCCTCTAACAGTGTATCGTTACTGAGACTGGTTATAACTCGAACTCTGTATTATACAGATATTCCATAGAGCCTCCGTAATGAGGCTAAGTTGGACCCATATTGCGGACCAAGTTAGCCTCTAACTGTGTATTGTTACTGAGACTGGTTATAACTCCGACTCTGTGTTATACAGATATTCCATAGAGCCTCCGTAATGAGGCTAAGTTGAACCCATATTGTGGACCATGTCAGCCTCAAACAGTGTATCGTTACTAAGACTGGTTATAACTCGAAATCTGTGTTATACAGAGATTCCATAGAGACTCCGTATTGAGACTAAGTTGGACCCATATTGTGGATCATGTTATCATCTTACTGTGTATTGTTACTGAGACTGGTTACATACTGGACTATTTCAGACATTTCCCCTGCGTATTCGATGATATTGGAGATGACTCCAATTACTTCCCTTAGACCGTGATAAAACAGTTATCGTTCCGCTCTGAAACTAAGATCAAGTAGGCGTGACGTGTTATATGCCCTCGGGATATATCTATTCGTTTTGAAAAGCAAGTTTTGGTGATTTTGATGTGTAGTATAAAAAAGAAATTGATGTATTTTACTTAGCAACGCTAAAATCATTTGATTAAACTTAATGTGCAAAATTATAACAAAGATTAATGATTTTAACTACAAATTTCAATATACTTTGATAAAGTTTGTTTTATTATCAGTCAACAGATAAAGATTGACTATTTTGTGTTACTTTTATTGATCAGTTTAAATTTATTTATTTTACTTCGATTGTGAAACAAGTTTTTTTCAACTTAGGCAAATCACGCTGAAGTCTTCCTAATTAGAACCAGAACTAAGCATATGCGGAAAAGTGTCTTGCTAAAGGACACCACACATAGCCTTGGCGGAGGATCGAACCCACGATCCTCCGATCATGGGTTCGGTGCTCTACAACTTGACCTCGCGCTCCACACGAATTTATTAAGGTTATTAGATTATATAAAGTTATATTTGAAGAGACAGAATGGCAATAAAACATAATGTTGTAAATCAATCATCACAGAGACTGGTGCCGTCGGGGATTCGAATTCACGACCCGATAGTCGATAGTCGGACGCATTATTGTCTAAGTTAACGGGACAAGTGCTATGATATTCAAATGCTATAATTTTAAATATAATTATTATGGTTGTTTGAAACAGACATCTTTATATTAACGCATGCGTTTTTAATAAAGCCTAAAACGGTATTTGACCAAAATCCATTTTTAACAATTTCTTTAAAGTACCTCGTGTTATAATACCATAAGATAATATTGTTACAACAGATTAATATTTTTCGCATACCACTTTGATATACAGTAGAACTTCGTTGGCTCGAACACGGAATGGCTTGAACACCACGCATGGCTTGAACCACTTATCTGGTCCCGGCCAAAATACTATTTAAATTATATTATTCTACCTCTGACGGCTAGAACACCGAGTCGAGCTAGAAATTAGGTCCAGCTAACATATTTAACTGTATTTTGACTGTATTCTTCGTTCGAACTATTTTGTTCAGTCCTGTCGGGTTCGATCCATCGAAGTTCTGCTGTATTCATCTTTATATACTTGGAATAAGTTCTATCATTCCAATTTCATTCAACCATTTACAAGAGTTATGCACTTTTTTTCAACACAGGAACAAAAATAGTCGTAACATATGCTATTGTAATGTAACTTTACATAATAAATATATATATTTTTCAGAAATAGTTTAAAGGGAAAATTGCAGCGTATTTTTAATAAGCTAATAAATGTGAATAGCTGATGTATTACACAGCAGTTTTACAAATCTCTTTGCTTTGATTTGTAATACCGCTATTATCTAAAGTTTTATATTCCTTCTAGTGTTTCATGTTTAACAAAGTAAACACTAAAACATACACAAAATATTTCTGACAGATCATATCATGTTAGTACTCTATTGAAACACGCGATATGTTTTAAAATAGATATTTAACAGTACATTGTGCAAAGTCACCCATATCAATATCAAGACTTCCCTAACTGCAGTAAAGTACAAGGTTAATGTGACATACACAGAAATGCTTTGCAGAACAATACAATGTGTCTGGGGGGGGGGGGGGGGGGGTGTTTTGTCCGTCACCCTTGAAATCTAATTACTCAATTACATTCTAGCAGATTATATTATAACCCCCAATAAAATTACAAGTTTTGCCTCCGGGGTAAGGGGTAATTAATTTTATAAATGACACTGGCTTATCGCATTGTTTGCTCTGTTTTTTTGTGGTACAAGGATTATTAGATTTGAATATTATTTCACTGATCTTAGGAAAACGTTAAATTTAAAAATTCTGTAATATTTATAAACATTTGATAATGGATTATCTTAACTAACTTGTTTTAAAAGTTAATTACATGATATCTATGCGATGACTAAAAAACGAAAATAACATAGCACTAAATGAAACATGTTTGCAGTTAAAATATATATTTCGGATTATCAAGCTTTAGGAAGTATTCTCAGTACCATTATATTTCTTTAAAAAATTATATTTTCGTGCCGCAAAACACCATTCATTTCATAGGTATTATCTTTCTTTTCGTCTCATCTACTTATCATATAACAAGTCATAAATTATACATGAACGTTTAAACTTGTACATAGCCATTCTAAAAGAATTATAAGAGATATTTTAAAACATAAATTATGAATATCAATACAAAGAACATTTTTTGACATGATAAAGCTCCATGTAAAATACTGCTAATCTTTATACTAAAATCTGCAATAAACTAAGTTATTAATTAAAAAGCTGATGAAGAAAAAGAGCACTACTGCACATATTTAAAAATATCTTTAAAAAAACGATTATCGTTTTTATCAGATCATTTGAGAACTGATTAGCAATATGTTCATATATGTGAAGATTTTTTTTAATCGAGTAATTCAAAACAATGATATGCTAATTATGCTGTATTAGCATTATTATCAACAAATTACATTATCAAATCTCTTTATTCAATTAACATGCCTCGAGTAATGTGTTATTGTTATCTAATCACTGGTTTTGATATTTAAGAATCAAGTGAAATAAATAAATTGAATATTCCAATTATACATACCCTTTAATCAATTTTCTTTCTATGTCCACTGAATTATTTCATAACAAAGACATTAAAACATAAAATTGTGCGAAAAAAATAAACCATTTAATAATGTTTAAGAATACAAAAGAAATGTACTTGAATTTGAAGCTTTTTGAATGTTCTTTAGTTAAAATATGAAATTAAAAAAAATCTATGCTTTAGACTACAAATAAAATAATTAATAAACACACACACTTTAAACTTTACATAACTTGCAATATCACCATGTGTTTATAAATACTTCGAGGCTGAAAAACATCTGCATTGCATATAGCCGGCTGATATAGCGACATACATGCTGTATTTAATTGGGTACAATAATACGCTGAACATTAGGCACACAGAAAATAAATCCGAATTACATTTTATCTCATTTTCAAATCAAAATGGAAGCAAGATGCAATTATCATATTTTTTATATCTATATATCATCGTAAAGAGAATTTTATTTGCAATAAATGTATACGTTGTAATAGGTTGGCAAATAATCACAACTCAGGTTTATAAGACCTTAAAAATGACCGAAAACGTGTTTTGAGTAATTTTTATATAGAACATATAAGGACCATATCGAGGGCTCAGCACAACACTATTGTAACTCCGTTTTTTCCAAAAATTGTTTTTTTTGCATAAATTACTGTAGTTTTACAATGTGCATCTTGTGTTAAAATTTGGTCCTGACATTTTAAATAACTTTGAAGATATTCACTTTTGGTGAAAATATTGTATCTCAAATACACTAATTCTTTAGCGCAAAACTATTGTAACTCGAGTTACAATAGTTTTGCACCAAATAATATCTTGGAGACCTTTGTTTATATTGGTGCAAAAACTATTGTAACTTGAATTTAAATTTTATTAAACCCAGTTATCTTGTATAACCACACTTTTATTTAGTCCAAGAATATTGCAATACATTAGTTTCAAATGATAGTTCAGAAAAATCTAGCAAGATTTTGAAGAAATACAGGTATAGAGACTTTTTTTTTTTTTTTTTTTTTTTTACTCATCTTTGAAAACATTTTAATTTGATAATAAAGTAATTTAGTAGATGAGTATGTTAAATGTTTTATTGATTTGGACATTAGTGACAATGAAATCGATGATTAATAATTAATTGTGCTATAAAAGAGCCATAAAAATCTGATTATTAAAATTTGCAGTGAATGTTTGGTTTGCATTTTTTATAATAAAAAGGCCATCCAATCGAACAATATTACTCAACATACTTTTAATGTATACCAATTATAACTTTACTTAACCAATATATCCCTTTTGAAAACTTCCAAAATGAGATATTATTCTAATTACCTGGTACACTCAGTATTATTCTTTTTAAATATATCAGTACTAGAAGTCAACACTGTATCTAATTATTTTAAAATGGCTGTTAAAGAACCAAAACAATATATTTTAGATATCAATAAACCTTGGTTTCTCAGAATTAATTTGATGTGTGTAGAGGGTACAGCTGGTGCTGTGGTTGGTATTGTGGGTGTAGAAGGTACAGCTGGTAGTATAGGGGGTATAATGGTTGTAGAGGGTATATCTGGTACTATAGTTGGTAGTGTGGTTGAATAAGGTATATCTGGTGGTGTAGTGAGTATGGTGGATGTACATCTGGTACTATAGTTGGTTGTGTGGGTGTAGAGGTACATCTGGTACTATAGTTGGTTGTGTTGGTGAAGAGGGTACCTCTTGTAGTGTAGTGGGTATGGTGGATGTACATCTGGTACTATAGTTGGTTGTGTGGGTGTAGAGGGTACATCTGGTAGTGTAGAGGGTATGTAGGATGTATGAAAGTACATCTGGTACAATAGTTGGTTGTGTGGGTGTAAATGGTACATCTGGTACTGTAGTTGGTATTGTGGATGTAGAGGATACAGTTGGTAGTGTAGTGGGTATGGTGGGTGTAGAGGGTACAGCTGGTAATGTAGTTGGTATGGTGGGTGTTGAGGGTACAGCTGGTACTATAGTTGGTAGTGTGGGTGTAGAGGGTACATCTGGTACTATAGTTGGTAGTGTGGGTGTAGAGGGTACATTATGTAGTGTAGTGGGTATGGTAGATGTACATCTTGGTACTATAGTTGGTTGTGTTGGTGTGGAGGGTACATCTGGTAGTGTAGAGGGTATGGTGGATGTAGAGGATACATCTGGTACTATAGTTGGTTGTGTGGGTGTAGACATTACATCTGGTACTGTAGTTGGTACTGTGGGATGTAGATGATACAGCTGGTAGTGTAGTGGGTATAGTGGGTGTAGACATTACAGCTGGTAGTGTAGTCGATATATAGGGTGTAGAGGGGTACAGCTGGTAATGTAGTTGATATTGTTGGTGTAGAGGGTACAGCTTGTAGCATTGTTTGTGTTGTGAGTGTAGAAGGTACAGCTGGTAGTGCAGTTGGTATGGTGGGTGTAGAGGGTATGGCTATTAGCATAGATGATATAGTGGGTGTGGATGGTACAACTGGAAGCATAGTTGGTATAGTTGGTGTTGAGGGTACAACTTGAAGCATAGTTGCTATGGTGGGTGTTGAGGGTACAGCTGGTAGCGTAGTTAGTATGGTGGGTGTTGAGGGTACAGCTGGTAGTGTAGTTGGTATGGTGGGTGTAGAGGGTATGGCTTGTAGCATAGATGATATAATGGGTGTGGATGGTACAACTGGAAGCATAGTTTGTATGGTGGGTGTTGAGGGTACAACTTGAAGCATAGTTGGTATGGTGGGTGTTGAAGGTACAGCTGGTAGTGTAGTTATTATGGTGGATGTTAAGGGTACAGCTAGTAGTGTAGTTGGTATGGTGGGTGAAGAGAGTACAGCTGGTAGTGTAGATGGTATCGTAGTCGTAGACAGTACAGCTGGTAGTATAGTTGATATGGTGGGTGTAGACGATAGGTAACAGCTGATAGTGTAGTTGGTAATGTGAGTATAAAGGGAACAGCTGGTAGGGTAGATGGTAATGTGAGTATGGAGGGTATAGTTGGTAGTGTAGTTGGTAATGTGAGTATAAAGGGTACAGCTGGTAGTGTAGATGGTAATGTGAGTATGGAGGGTATAGTTGGTAGTGTAGTTGGTAATGTGAGTATAAAGGGAACATCTGGTAGTGTAGTTGATATTGTGAGTATGGAGGGTATAGTTGGTAGTGTAGTTGGTAATATGAGTATAAAGGGTACAGCTGGTAGTGTAGTTGGTAATGTTAGTATGAAGGGTACAGCTGGTAGTGTAGTTGGTATTGTGAGTATGGAGGGTATAGCTGGTAGTGTAGTTTGTATTCTTGGTGTGGAGGGTACAGCTGGTTGTGTAGTTGGTATGGTGGGTATTGATATTAAAGCTAGTAGTTTAGTTGGTATGTAGGCTGTATAGGGTACAGCTGGTAGTATAGTTGGTATTATGGGTGTAAAGGGAACAATGGGTGATTAAGATGGTTGATATGGTATAGTGGATGTAGTTAGTACAGCGAGTAGTTATATGGATGCAGAGTGGACATTGAGTAGTGGTGTTGCAGTTGGTATAATGAATGTAATGGTTGCCAATGGGTAGTGATGTTGATGTTTAGGGGGTTGTGAGTAGTGAAATAAGTAAAGAATTATAGAGGATGTAGAAGGAACAGTGAAGAGTTGAGATGGTATGGTGGATGTAGTGTCCATGAAACAGACGGTAGCGATGTTGGTATGGTGCAGTGGGTAAAGTGGGTAGTGATGTTGATATAATGTGGATTGTGAGTAACGAAGTTGGTATGTGGATGTTTAGGGCACAGTGGGTAGTGATGTCGGTATTGTTGATGTAAAAGGTACAGTATGTAGTTGAGTCTGAATGGCGGGTGTAGAGGGTACAGTAAGTAATGAGGTTCTGGTTGGTATTGTAGATAATGGTTGGTAGAGAAAATACATTACCTATATACTGAAGTAATGTAGAGGGAAAATTGGAGTTCATAAAGTGAATGTAGATGTACAGTGGATAATGGTACTGGATTGGTGGGTGTAATGGTTCAGTGGTTAATTAGGTCAGTATGGTGGATGTAGTGGATGCAATGGGAAGTGGGGTTGGTATGGTGGATGTTGAAGGTACAGTGGATAGTTGAGTTGGTATGGTGATGGAGTGGATACATGTAATGAATATAAAGGATCAGTGTCTTATGGATTTGGTTTACTAGTATCTAGTATACTAGATGTAGAATGTAAAGTTGATGATGTTTGTATGGTGGTTGTATAGGGTACAGTGGGTATAATGATGTTAGTTTGTGGGTGTAAAGGGTACAGTACCATGGTGGTGGAGTTGGTACATGTATGAAGACTGAAAGGTGTTATTAATTTGGTATGATGGATTTTGAAGGTGCAGTTGGAATTGGAGTCAGTATGACAAATGTAGATGGTACAGTTGTTAGTGATGTTGGTATAGTTGGCCCATAGGGCACAGTACCCACTTACTGCTTGTTTAAATTTAAACGATAACTTTTTCCAAATTTTTAACTGAATAAAACACAGGTTTATTTTTTGTCTATTTGTCTGTCTATAAATGAGGTTTTAACCAAAACAATCATGTAGTATGCAATTTGATCTCAACTGCCTATTGCACCCTAGGTAAAAATTACTATTATGTTGTGGTCCAGATAGTATCTCCATACTATATAAATTTACACAATTTAAATACTAATTTGGAAATATAATTTTATTTATTTACTTATATAAACATAATTTAATACTTTCATAACTGAAATATTATGCTTTATAATGTTAATGACATAGGTTAATTGTTTGTTAACATGAGAACTATCAAAATTATTGTATTTATAGGCTAAAACATAAATAATACAACTTTATATACTTTTGTATATGTTTTTCTTTGTTTCCAATACTTCTTATATGTTTGTGTTAAACTTTAATAGAATTAAAATTGATTTTGGATTAATAACAACATGATTTTAAACAGTTTTATATTGAGTTACAATATTTTTAAACTTAAAAATTAATTATTTATCTCGTAAAACTTGGTGCAAAACTATTGTAACTTGAGTTACAATAGTTTATGCACCAAATATAAATTCAGTTTTATTGAATTTTCAACGCAACACTATTGTAACTCAAACTTTTACAAATAAATCAAGTAATACTAAAGCTTTAATTGATAACACTTGTTAATAATGTAAGTAATGCAAGTAATTTTTGGTAATTTTCATTTGAATTTTGAAAACTATTTGCAAAAATATCTAAAGACGAATATAAAAAACAGTTTTTTCCTTCTCCAGAACAATTTGCAAAAACCTAGTTACAATAGTTTTGCGCCAAGCCCTGATATATGCTGTTATAAAACTAAAAAAGGAAGCAAGAAAACGTTAACATATTTTAATTTTTATTTTATCATAATAAAGGTTATATTTTTAAATAAATGACCAGACGTTGTAATAGGTTGGTAATTTAATATTGATACAGTTATAATGATATAAGTAAATTTCTCCTATATGTTTCTATGTAAACCAAATATCACGGTTTAGCCAGGTAAGTGATAAAAACGGTGGATATCAAGGGGGGTAACTTCTCTCGATAATCGAGTGAAATGTCTGAAATAGTCCCACATGATAACTCCGACTCTGTGTTATACAGATATTCCGTAGAACCTACGTAATGAGGCTAAGTTGGGCCGATATTTTGGACCATGTCAGCCTCTAACAGTGTATCGTTACTGAGACCTGTTAAAACTCCGATTCTGTGTTATACAGATATTCCATAGAGCCTCCGTAATGAGGCTAAGTTGTACCCATATTGTGGATCATGTCAGCCTCTAACTGTGTATCGCTACTGAGACAGGTTATAACTCGAACTCTGTGTTATACAGATATTCCATAGAGCTTCCGTAATGAGGCTAAGTTGGACCCATATTGTGGACCATGCCAGCCTCTAACAGTGTATCGTTACTGAGACTGGTTATAACTCGAACTCTGTGTTATACAGATATTCCATACAGCCTCCGTAATGAGGCTAAGTTGGACCCATATTGCGGACCATGTTAGCCTCTGTGTATCGTTACTGAGACTGGTTATAACACCGACTCTGTGTTATACAGATATTCCATAGAGCCTCCACAATGAGGCTAAGTTGAACTCATATTGTGAACCATGTCAGCCTCTGTGTATCGTTACTGAGACTGGTTATAACTCGAAATCTGTGTTAAACAGAGATTCCATAGAGACTCCGTATTGAGGCTAAGTTGGACTCTTATTGTGGACCATGTTAGCATCTAACTGTGTATCGTTACTGAGACTGGTTATAACACGAACTCTGTGTTATACAAATATTCCATAGAGCCTCCACAATGAGGCTAAGTTGAACCCATATTGTGGACCATACCAGCCTCTAACAGTGTATCGTTACTGAGATTGGTTATAACTCGAACTCTGTGTTATACAGATATTCCATAGAACCTCCGTAATGAGGCTAAGTTGGCCCCATATTATGGACCATGTCAGCCTCTGTGTACAGACTCTGTGTTATACAGATACTCCATAGAGCCTCCGTAATGACAACACACCATATGTCTCTAAAAAAAGACCGGATCTCTATTCAATGCATAATAGTGCAGATTGCAAGCATTGTCATACACAAGTTTTGGTGCTGAAAATGATTAAATTTTAAATTTGATTACCTTTTACACATATAAAAAATAAAAAAATCATCTGAGTAGGTGTTTTAAAATAATATGCAAAACATTTACAGCAAGTGGAATATTTGTAAAATATCCATACGATCTAATTCATTACCATTGGGTATACGCATTATTTTAAGCTTCCATCCAAAATTACTGAGACTAACTATCTACCAGCCTCAAATAGTCCATTAGTACTGAGATTAAGTAGTATCCATAATATAGCTTCTATCAGCCTCTTACAGTTCATTAGTACGAGGCTATTTATTATCCATAATATGGCCTCTATCAGCTTCTAACAGTTCATTAGTAGTGAGGCTAAGTAGTATCCATAATATGGCCTCTATCAGCCTCTAACAATTCATTAGTACTGAGGCAAAGTAGCATCCATAATATGGCCTCTATCAGCCTCAAACAGTTCATTAGTTCTGAGACTAAACAGTATCCATAGTATGGACTCTATAAGCCTCTAAAAGTTCATTAGTACTGGGGCTAGGTAGTATCCATAAGATGGCCTCTATCAGTTCATTAGTACTGAGACGAAGTAGTATCCATAGTATGGCCTCTATCAGTTCATTAGTACTGAGGTTAAGTAGTATCCATAATATGGCCTCTATCTGCTTTAATCAGTTCATTAGTATTGAGGCTAAATAGTAACCATAATATGGCCTCTATCAGTTTATTAGTATTGAGACTAATTAGTATCCATAATATGTCCTCTATCAGCTTTTAACAGTTCATTAGTACTGAGACTAAGTAGTATCCATAGTATGGCCTCTATCAGCCTCTGACAGTTAATTCGTACTGAGGCTATGTAGTATCCATAATATGGCCTCTATTAGTTCATTAGTACCGAGGCTAAGTAGTATTCATAATATGGCCTCTATCAGCCTCTATCAGTTCATTAGTACTGAGGCTAAGTAGTATCCATAGTATGGCCTCTATCAGTTCATTAGTACTGAGACTAAGTAGTATCCATAATATGGCCTCTATCAGTTCATTAGTACTGAGACTAAGTAGTATCCTAATATGGCCTCTATCAGTTCATTAGTACTGAGGCTATGTAGTATCCATAAAATGGCCTCTATCAGCCTCTTACAGACCATTAGTACTGAGGCTAAGTAGTATCCATAATATGGCCTATATTAGCCTCTATCAGTTCATTAGTACTGATGCTAAGTAGTATCCATAATAATGTATGGCCTCCATCAGCCTCTATCAGTTCATTAGTACTGGGACTAAGTAGTATCCATAATATTGCCTCTATCAGTTCATTAGTACCAAGGCTACGTAGTATCCATTATATGGCCTCTATCAGTTCATTAGTACCGAGGCTAAGAGGTATCCATAATATGGCCTCTATCAGTTCATTAGTACTGTGACTAAGTTGTAACCATAGTATAGCCTCTATCAGTTCATTAGTACCAAGGCTAAGTAGCATCCATAATATGGCCTCTATCAGCCTCTATCAGTTCATTAGTACCAAGGCTTAATAGTATCCATAATATGGCCTCTATCAGTTCATTAGTACTGAGGCTAAGTAGTATCCATAATATGGCCTCTATCAGTGTATTAGTACTGAGACTTCAAGTAGTATCCATACTATGGCCTCTATCAGTTCAATAGTACTGAGACTAAGTAGTATCCATAATATGGCCTCTATCAGTTCATTAGTACCGAAGCTAAGTAGCATCCATAATATGGCCTCTATCAGTTCATTAGTACTGAGACTAAGTTGTATCCATAGTTTGACCTCTATAAGCCTCTAACAGTTCATAAGTACTGTGGCCTATATCAGCCTCTTACAGTTCATTAGTACGGAGGCTAAGTAGTATCCATAGTATGGCCTTTATCAGCCACTAACAGACCATTAGTACTGAGGCTAAGTGTTATCCATAGTATAGCTTCTATCAGCCTCAAACAGTTCATTAGTTCTGAGACTAAATAGTATCCATAGTATGGACTCTATAAGCCTGTAACAATTCATTAGTACTGGGGCTTAGTAGTACCCATAGTATGGCCTCTATCAGCTTCTTACAGTTCATTAGTACTGAGACTTAGTAGTATCCATAGTATGGCCTTTATCAGCCCCTTACAGTTAATTCGTACTGAGGCTAAGTAGTACCAATAATATGGCCTCAATAAGCCTCTATCAGTTCATTAGTACTGAGGCTAAGAAGTATCCATAATATGGCCTCTATCAGTTCATTAGTACCGAGGCTAAGTAGTATCCATAATATGGCCTCTATCAGTTCATTAGTACCGAGACTAAGTAGTATCCATTATATGGCCTCTATCAGTTCATTAGTACCGAGACTAAGGAGTATCCATAATATGGCCTCTATCAGTTCATTAGTATCGAGGCTAAGTAGTATCCATAATATGGCCTCTATCAGTTCATTAGTACTGAGCCTAAGTAGTATCCATATTATGGCCTCTATCAGTTCATCAGTACTGAGTCTAAGTAGTCTATCCATAATATGGCCTCTATCAGCCTTTATCAGTTCATTAGTACCAAGGCTAAGTAGTATCCATAATATGGCCTCTATCTACTGAGGTTAAGTAGTATCAATAATATGGCCTCTATCAGCCTCTAACAGTTTATTAGTACTGATGCTAAGTAGTATCCATAATATGGCCTCTATCAGCCTCTAATAGTTCATTAAAACTGAGGCTAAGTAGTATCCATAATATGGCCTCTATCAGTTAATTAGTACTGAGTCTAAGTAGTATCCATAATATGGCCTCTATCAGCCTCAAATAGTTCATTAGTACTGAGGTTAAGTAGCATCCATAATATGACCTCTATAAACCTCTATCAACTTCTATCAGTTCATTAGTACTGAGGCTAAGTAGTAATCCATAACATGACCTCTATCAGCCTCAAAATGTCCATTAGTACTGAGGCTAAGTAGTATCCATAGTGTGGCCTCTATCAGCCTCAAATAGTCCATTAGTTCTGAGGCTCCATAATATGGCCTCTATTAGCCTCTAACAGTTCATTAGTACTGAGGCTATATAGTGTAACGGGTACGGCTTCTATCAACCTCTAAGAGTTCATTAGTACCGAGTCTAAGTAGTATCAATAGTATGGTTTCAACCAGACCTGTAAACTGAGACTGAGTAATACCCATAATATGGCCTACTAGCTGATTAGTAGTTAGGCTAATAGAACTTTAAGTATGTATTGTTTTAATATAAAATTCAATAATAATAGTGAAGAAACATTTAATACGTTTTTTCGGAGAAATAACCACTGTTGCATTGCTCCATCTATCATAAACGTTGATGATCAGTGTTGTCCGAGCGCCCATTTTGGATGAAGAAATAAAGACCGCTCCCTTCATTTTATATTTTATGACAAAAAACCTATTGTATTTAAACTTATAGAGTTTTTTCACTTTAATAGTTGTGAAAAAGTATTTAACAACAATATATATATATCTCTCTATCATTTGCATAAGAATTCATGTTAAAAACGACAGAGGCTAAGATTGAGGCTAAGGCCCAGTTTTCTGGGATGCTACAATACCTGTATATGTAAACCCGCCATCTTGTTTGGAGGAGGGATTTTTTTTGAGAGTATAGATGCGTGACGCATTGATCCATTTAATAAAAGGTCATAGTTATGTTATATGGTTACTGCAGACGATTTACGTAGGTTCGATGTACTATCTGAGACGTTTGTATACAACAGCAGATGATGGGTGGCAGATTTACTAATTGAATTTTATCCCAACTGTTAAAGTGTATCACTTAAACGTCCGGGTTTATTTATCACAATAAGTATAATTATATAGGTATGCTTTTCGTTACGGTTTAAATCTGCCAATATGATCCATTGTGTGGTGTTATTCAATGGCTTCAACACTCTTCCATACAGATATAGAGTCTGATGAATGATAATACATTCGTCAATAACTTCTCTATTTAATAAAAGATGCATAAGAACATGCATTATACTCACTTACATGAACTTTAAACTTTCAACAACATGTATCTGTTAACATGATATGTACGGCGTAAATGGAGTGTTAGCGAAAGGGAGATAAATGTTGACAAATAAAAGAGTAGACGTATTGAGATATATAACTAAGGCATATGTATAGTTCTGCGATTTAATTTAGATGCTCTCTAACAGGAATAATTTACGCATGCGCATATACATAGTATAGATATACATAGTTCAGATAATACATAACACTTATAGATCAAATTGCAATATGCAACATGCAGGATGATACAAATGTAAGAGTTTATTGCCATAAAAATATAAATTAGGCTTGAGGGAATACATATCCAGCGAGACACTCACTCCTCAAATTAATTGAGGTAACACATCCGCACTCCTCAAGTAGGTTTTGTCATCCGCATATACATTAACTATAGTTAAACATAATCACCTCAGTCATTCTATAAGTATAAAGGTTAAATAAAGTTTCTTACACTGCAAAAACATCACATGTTTTCGCTGTGAAGATATTCGCAAAAACACGTCAGCCACCAACTTTAAAATATTTAGGTATGTATGACAAATAAATCACTGATCCATTTCACAGATTGTCGTAGCCACCCAAGTCCGTATGTTTATATATAAACATTATCGGAGCATCGCATTACATCGTGTAAAGGGACACATTAACACTCGTTGCAATAGCAAAGAGATCTAATTTTAAATATACCAGGTTAAGTGACTAAAATATTATCAATTTTAGAAACGATACACGTTAAAGCTAGTCACTCTTTATCACATTTCTTTTATTTCATTTATTTAAGAAACAAAAACTGTCCATTACATAGTGTTGTCATAAAACCCCCAATAATAATAGTCAACAGTTGAACTAATAATCATAATCATCGATTATTTTCAGTTCCTCAGCGTTTTTTTTAATGGCGGAATACACCGGATTTTCGAGCATAGCGTTCATCCATTCAACCTTGGCCGTGAAGTCATCCGCCATGTTTTTCCTGTATTTAGGTCTCATATCTCTATATATTCTCTGTCGAGCTACCTCCTCCGTGACACCCTCCGTTTTTATGTAGTGTTCCACCTTTTCTTCATATTCAGATTGGTACTGAGTAACAACTTTCTCTACAATAATATCCCAGGGATCTAAAGAATCCCCAACATGTTCACTTGCGACATTTGCGATAAATCATTTGGCAGGCGTGACAACATGTTACGTCACAAGAAAACTATTCACGCCGATGAAAGTGATTCGGAATTGAAATCGATTAGTGATGAGGAAGCAATAATAGACTCAGATGACGTCAGTAGCGACGAATATGAAGAACGGGATTCTTTAGATCCCTGGGATATTATTGAAGTATAAACGTAAACGAAATCCAAATACTGAAAATAAATATAAACGGTTTTCTCTACCGATTCCATTAAATCTATAAAATTCGACTTCTAATGACCTAAGACATGAAAATTGTTTTCCTTATGCATCGTTATCTATTTCATCAATATTAACTCCGTAACAAAAGGAGATCTTAAATTTTATAAATAATCAAATTTAGACATATTACGCAAACACTTCTTTTTTCAAGATGAACCGAGTTCATCGATATGGGATCAAATTTATATTAAATTGAAGTCACGAGACTCCTTTGATAAGTCCCAATTTGCATTGTCACTTTAATCGAAATGATGTTTAGCGTCGCTTTTGGTTTTATTTTTCAATCAAATCGCAATAATATTTTGGTATCTACTTCCGACAGTATTCTAAGCGTTGCAACACTGACATATCATGCCGCAGACACATGATATAACCTCCCATCGGTCAAATTATGCTTACACCGTAGAGTTCGTGGTCCAGTGGTAGAGCACCGAACCCATGATTGGAGGGTTGTGGGTTCGATCCTCCGCCACGGCTATGTGTGGTGTCCTTGAGCAAAACATTTTTTCCGCAAATGCTTAGTACTGGTTCTACCAAAGAAGACTTCGAGCGTGATTTGTCTAAGTTGTAAGAACTTGTTTCACAATCTAAGTAATATAAATAAGTTTAAACTAAACTACACAGTGCCGATCAAACCTAGAACTAACCTCTAAATCCTTAGCGCCATTCTAGGACGTTTCTTTATTACCCGACCAGGGATAAAACCTACGGCCAATCTAGGATGTTTCTAGGATTACCCGACCGGGGGTCAAACCTACGGCCAATCTAGGACGTTTCCAGTATTACCCGACCGGGGATCAAACCTAAAGCCAATTTAGGACGTTTCCAGTATTACCCGACCGGAGATCAAACCTACGGCCAATCTAGGACGTTTCTAGTATTAACCGACCAGTGATCAAACCTACGGCCAACCTTTGACGACCAGAGATCAAACCTACGGCCAATCTATGACGTTTCTAGTATTACCCGACCGGGGTTCAAACCTACGACCAATCTAGGACGTTTCCAGTATTACGCGACGGGGTTCAAACATACGACCAATCTAGGACGTTTCTAGTATTACCCGACAAGGATCAAACCTACGGCCAATCTAGGACGTTTCTAGTATGACCCGACCAGGGATCAAACCTACAGCCAGTCTAGGACGTTTCTAGGATTACCCGACCGGGGTCAAACCTACGACCAATCTAGGATGTTTCTAGTATTATCCGACATGAGATCAAACTTACGGCCAACCTACTAGAACATTTCTAGTATTACCCAACAGGGGATCAAATCTACAGTCAGTCTATGGCGTTTTTAGTATTACCTGATCGGGGATCAAACCTACAGCCAATCTAGGACGTTTCTAGTATTACCCGACCGGGGATCAAACCTACGGTCAGTCTAGGACGTTCTTAGCATAACCTGACAAAGGATCAAACCTACGGCCAATATAGGACGTTTGTAGTGTTACCTGACAGGGGATCAACACTACAGCTAATCAAGGACGTTTCTAGTATAACCCGACCAGGGGTCAAACCTACGGCCAATCTAGGACATTTCTAGTATGACCAGACAGGGGATCAAATATACTGCGAATCTAGGACGTTTCTAGTATAACCCGACAGAAGGTCAAACCTACGGTCAATCTATGAAGTTTCTAGTATTACCCGGCCAGGTATCAAACCTACGGTCAATCTAGGACTGTTTCTAGTATAACCCGACCAAAGGTTAAACCTACGGACAATTTATGAAGTTTCTATTATGACCCAGCCAGGTACCAAACCTACGGCCAATCTACGACGTTTTTAGTATTACTCGACCGGGTATCAAACCTATGGCCAATCTAGGATGTTTCCAATATTACCTGACCGGGAATCAAACCTACAGTCAATCTAGGACGTTTTTAGTATTACCCAACAGGTGATCAAACCTTCGGTCAATCTAGGACGTTTCTAGTCTTACCCGACAGGATATCAAACGGACGGACAGTCTATGACGTTTCTAGTATGACCTGACCGGGTATCAAACCTACGACCAATCTATGACGTTTTTAGTATTACCCGACAGGGGATGAAACAAACCTACTGCCAATCTAGGACGTTTCTTTATTACTCGACAGGGGATTAAATATACGGCCAATCACTAATAAAACTGTCAGACACTTGAGCAGCAATCAAATCTAGGTTATGAGGTAAATAACTGACACACCACCAGTCAGTATCTACTGTATAATTGTCAGACACTTGAGCAGCAAACAAATCTAGGTAATAAAGTAAATAACTGACACACCACAAGTCAGTATCACTCATATAACTGTCAGACACTTGAGCAGCAATCAAATCTAGGTTATCAGGTAAATAACTGACTCACCACAAGTCAGTATCTACTGTATAATTGTCAGACACTTGAGCAGCGATCAAATCTAGGTTATCAAGTAAATAACTGACACATTACAAGTCAGTATCACTTATATTATTCTCAGACATTACAGCAGCAATCAAATCTAGGTTATCAGGTAAATAACTGACAATCCACAAGTAAGTATCACTTATATAATTGTCAGACACTAGAGCAGCATCAAATCTAGGTTATCAGGTAAATAACTGACACACCAAAAGACAGTATCTACTGTATAATTGTCAGACACTTGAGCAGCAATCAAATCTAGGTTATCAAGTAAATAACTGACACACCACATGTCAGTATCACTTATATAATTATCAGACACTTGAGCAGCAATCAAATCTAGGTTATCAAGTAATAACTGACACACTGCAAGTCAGTATCTACTGTATAATTGTCAGACACATGAGCAGCAAACAAATCTAGGTAATCAAGTAAATAACTGACACACCACAAGTCAGTATCACTTATATAACTGTCAGAAACTTGAGCAGTAATCAAATCTAGATTATCAGGTAAATAACTGACACACTGCAAGTCAGTATCACTTATATAACTGTCAGACACTTCAACAGCAATCAAATCTAGGTTATCAGGTAAATAACTGACACACCACATGTCAGTATCACTTATATAATTGTCAGACACTTCAGCAGCAATCAAATCTAGGTTATCATGTAAATAACTGACACACCACAAGTCAGTATCACTAATATAACTGTCAGACACTTGAGCAGCAATCAAATCTAGGTTATCAGGTAAATAACTGACTCACCACAAGTCAGTATCTACTGTATAATTGTCAGACACTTGAGCAGCGATAAAATCTAGGTTATCAAGTAAATAACTGACACATCACAAGTCAGTATCACTTTTATTATTGTCAGACATTAGAGCAGCAATCAAATCTAGGTTATCAGGTAAATAACTGACAAACCACAAGTCAGTATCACTTATATAATTGTCAGACACTAGAGAAGCAATCAAATCTAGGTAATCAGGTAAATAACTGACACACCAAACGACAGTATCTACTGTATAATTGTCAGACACTTGAGCAGCAATCAAATCTAGGTTATCAAGTAAATAACTGACACACCACAAGTCAGTATCACTTATATAATTATCAGACACTTGAGCAGCAATCAAATCTAGGTTATCAAGTAAATAACTGACACACCACAAGTCAGTATCTACTGTATAATTGTCAGACACTTGAGCAGCAATCCAATCTAAGTTATCAGGTAAATTACTGACACACCACAAGTCAGTATCACTTATATAACTGTCAGACATTTGAGCAGCAATCAAATCTAGGTTATCAAGAAAATCACTAACACATTAAAAGTCAGTATCACTTATATAACTGTCAGACACTTGAGCAACAATCAAATCTATGTTATCAGGTAAATAACTGACACACCACAGGTCAGTATCACTTATATAACTGTCAGACACTTGAGCAGCAATCAAATCTAGGTTATCAGGTAATTAACTGACACACCACGAGTCAGTATCACATATATAACTGTCAGACACTTAAACAGCAATCTAATCTAGGTTATCAGGAAAATAACTGACAAACCACAAGTCAATATCACTTATATAATTGTCAAACACTAGAGCAGCATCAAATCTAGGTTATCAGGTAAATAACTGACACACCAAAAGACAGTATCTACTGTATAATTGTCAGACACTTGAGAAGCAATCAAATCTAGGTTATCAAGTAAATAACTGATACACCACAAGTCAGTATCACTTATATAATTATCAGACACTTGAGCAGCAATCAAATCTAGGTTATCAAGTAAATAACTGACACACCACAAGTCAGTATCTACTGTATAATTGTCAGACACTTGAGCAGCAATCTAATCTAAGTTATCAGGTAAATTACTGACACAACACAAGTCAGTATCACTTATATAACTGTCAGACATTTCAGCAGCAATCAAATCTAGATTATCAAGAAAATCACTGACACATTAAAAGTCAGTATCACTTATATAACTGTCAGACACT
Source organism: Panopea generosa (assembly GCA_029582155.1). NCBI lineage: Eukaryota > Metazoa > Mollusca > Bivalvia > Adapedonta > Hiatellidae > Panopea > Panopea generosa. The sequence continues at coordinate 63,421,532 of CM055899.1, read as the reverse complement.
TGAGCAACAATCAAATCTATGTTATCAGGTAAATAACTGACACACCACAAGTCAGTATCACTTATATAACTGTCAGACACTTGAGCAGCAATCAAATCTAGGTTATCAGGTAATTAACTGACACACCACGAGTCAGTATCACATATATAACGGCCAGACACTTAAACAGCAATCTAATCTAGGTTATCAGGTAAAAAACTGACACACCACATGTCAGTATCACTTATATAACTGTCAGAAACCTCAACAGCAATATAATCTAGGTTATCAGGTAAATAACTGACAAACCACATGTCAGTATCACTTATATAATTGTCAGACACTTCAGCAGCAATCAAATCTAGGTAATCATGTAAATAACTGACACACCACAAGTCAGTATCACTAATATAACTGTCAGACACTTGAGCAGCAATCACATCTAGGTTATCAGGTAAATAACTGACTCACCACCAGTCAGTTTCTACTGTATAATTGTCAGACACTTGAGCAGCGATCAAATCTAGGTTATCAAGTAAATAACTGACACATTACAAGTCAGTATCACTTATATTTTTCTCAGACATTAGAGCAGCAATCAAATCTAGGTTATCAGGTGAATAACTGACAAACCACAAGTCAGTATCACTTATATAATTGTCAGACACTAGAGCAGCATCAAATCTAGGTTATCAAGTAAATAACTGACACACCACATATCAATATCACTTATATAATTATCAGACACTTGAGCAGCAATCAAATCTAGGTTATCAAGTAAATAACTGACACACTGCAAGTCAGTATCTACTGTATAATTGTCAGACACTTGAGCAGCAACCAAATCTAGGTTATCAGGTAAATTACTGACACACCACAAGTCAGTATCACTTATATAACTGTCAGACACTTGAGCAGCAATCAAATCTAGGTTATCAAGAAAATCACTGACACATTTAAAGTCAGTATAACTCATATAACTGTCAGACACTTGAGCAACAATCAAATCTATGTTATCAGGTAAATAACTGACACACCACAAATCAGTATCACTTATATAACTGTCAGACACTTGAGCAGCAATCAAATCTAGGTTATCAGGTAATTAACTGACACACCACCAGTCAGTATCACATATATAATTGTCAGAGACTTGAGCAGCAATCAAATCTAGTTGATCAAGTTAATAACTAACACCCCACAAGTATCTACTGTATAATTGTCAGAAACTTGAGCAGAAATCAAATCGAGGTTATCAGGTAAATAACTGACACACCACAAGCCAGTATCACTAATATAACTGTCAGACACTTGAGCAGCAATCAATTCTAGGTTATCAGGTAAATAAATGACACACCACAAGTCAATATCTACTGTATAATTGTCAGACACTTGAGCAGCAATCAAATCTAGGTTATCATGTAAATAACTAACACACCACAAGTCAGTATCACTTATATAATTGTCAGACACTAGAGCAGCAATCAAATCTAGGTTATCAGGTAAATAACGGACACACCACAAGTCAATATCACTTATATAATTGTCAGACACTAGAGAAGCAATCAAATCTAGGTTATCAGGTAAATAACTGACACACCACAAGTCAGTATCTACTGTATAATTGTCAGACACTTGAGCAGCAAATAAATCTAGGTAATCAAGTAAATATCTGACTCTACACCAGTCAGTATCACTTATATAATTGTCAGACACTTGAGCAGCAATCAAATATAGGTTATCAAGTAAATAACTGACACACCACAAGTCAGTATCTACTGTATAATTGTCAGACATCTGAGCAGCAATCCAATCTAGATTATCAGGTAAATTACTGACACACCACAAGACAGTATCACTTATATAACTGTCAGACACTTGAGCAGCAATCAAATCTAGGTTATCAGGTAAATAACTGACACACCACCAGTCAGTATCACTAATATAACTGTCAAACATTTGAGCAACAATCCAATCTAGGTTATCAAGTAAATAACTGACACACCACAAGTCAGTATCACTTATATAAAAGTCAGACACATGAGCAGCAATCAAATCTAGGTTATCAGGTAAATAACTAACACAACCCAAGTCATTATCTACTGTATAATTGTCAGACACTTGAGCAGCAATCTAATGTAGTTTATCAGGTAAACAACTGACACAACACAAGTGAGTTTCTCTTATATAATTGTCAGACATTTGAGCTGCAATCAAATCTACGTTATCAAGTAAATAACCGACACAACACAAGTCAGTTTCACTTATATAATTGTCAGATACTTGAGCAGCAATCAAATCTAGGTAATCAAGTAAAAAACTGACACAACACAAGTCAGTATCACTCATATAACTGTCAAACACTTGAGCAGCAATCACATCTAGGTGATCTGGTAAATAACTGACACACTACAAGTCAGTATCTACTGTATAATTGTCAGACACTTGAGCAGCATTCCAATCTAGGTAATCAAGTAAATAACTGACATACCAAAAGTTAGTATCATTCATATAACTGTCAGATACTTGAGCAGCAATCAAATCTAGGTTATCAGGTTAATAACTAACACAACACAAGTCAGTATCACATATACAATTGTCAGACACTTGAGCAGCAATCAAATCTAGGTTATCAGGTAAATAACTGACACACCACAAGTATGTACTGAATAATTTTCAGACACATCAGCAGCAATCAAATCTAGGTTATCAAGTAAATAAATGACACACCACAAGTAAGTATCTACTGTATAATTGTCAGACACATGAGCAGAAATCAAATCTAGGTTATCAGGTAAATAACTGACACACCACAAGTCAGTATCTACTGTTTAATTGTCAGACACTAGAGCAGCAATCAAATCTAAGTTATCAAGTCAATAACTGACACACCATGAAACAGTATATATGTATAATTGTCAGACACTTGAGCAGCAATCACATCTAGGTTATCATGTAAATAACTGACACACCACAAGTCAGAATCCATAATATAATTGCCAGACACTTGAGCAGCAATCAAATCTAGGTTATCAAGTAAATAACTGACACACCACAAGTCAGTATCACTAATATAATTGTCAGACACTTGAACAGCAATCAAATATAGTTTATCAAGTAAATAACTGACACACCACAAGTCAGTATCACTTATATAATTGTCAGACACTTGAGCAGCAATCAAATCTATGTAATCAAGTAAATAAATGACACACCACAAGTCAGTATCTACTGTATAATTGTCAGACACTTGAGCAGCAATCAAATATACATTTTCAAGTAAATAGCTGACACACCACAAGTCTGTATCATTTATATAACTGTCAGACACTTGAGCAGACACTAGAGCAACAATCCAATCTAGGTTATCAGGTAAATAACTGACACACCACAAGTCAGTATCACTTATATAATTGTCAGACACTTGAGCAGCATTCCAATCTAGGTTAACAGGTAAATAACTGACACACCACAAGTCAGTATTACTTATATAACTGTCAGAAACTTCAGCAGCAATCAAATCTAGGTTATCAGGTAAATAACTGATACACCACAAGTCAGTATCACTTATATAACTGTCAGACACTTGAGCAGCAATCAAATCTAGGTTATCAAGTAAATAACGGACACACCACAAGACATTATCTACTGTATAATTGTCAGACACTAGAGCAGAAATCAAATCTAAGTCAACAAGTAAATAACTGACACACCACAAGTGAATATCTACTGTATAATTGTCAGACACTTGAGCAGCAATCCAATCTAGGTTATCAGGTAAATAACTGACACACCACAAGTCAGTATCACTTATATAATTGTCAGACACTTGAGCAGCATTCCAATCTAGGTTATCAGGTAAATAACCTACAAACCGCAGGTCAGTATTACTTATATAATTATCAGAAACTTGAGCAGCAATCAAATCTAGGTTATCAGGTAAATAACTGACACACCACAAGTCGGTATCACTTATATAACTGTCAGACACTTGAGCAGCAATCCAATCTAGGTTATCAAGTAAATAACTGACGCACAAGTCATTATCACTGATATAATTGTCAGACAAATCTAAGTTATCTAGTAAATAACTGACACACCACAAGTCAGTATCACTTAAATAAATAGCAGACACATGAGCAGCAAACAAATCTAGGTTATCAGGTAAATAACCAACACACCACAAGTGAGTATAACTTATACAACTATCAGACACTTGAGCAGCAATCAAATCTAGGTTATCAGGTAAATAACTGACACACCACAGGTCAGTATCACTTATATAATTGTCAGAAACTTGAGCAACAATCAAATCTAGGTTTCCAAGTAAATAACTGACACACCACAAGTCAGTATCGCTTATATAACTGTCAGACACTTGAACAGGAATCCAATCTAAGTTATCAGGATAATAACTGACACACCACAAGTCAGTATCTACTGTATAATTGTCAGAAACATGAGCAGCAATCAAATCTAAGTTATCAGATAAATAACGACACACCACACGTCAGTATCACTTATATAATTGTCAGACACTTGAGCAGCAATCCAATCTAGGTTATCATGTAAATAACTGACACACCACAATTCATTATCACTAATATAACTGTCAGACACTTGAGCAGCAAATAAATCGATGTTCTCAAGTAAATAACTGACACAACACAAGTCTGTATCACTTATATAATTGTCAGACACTTGAGCAGCAATCCAATCTAGGTTACCAGGTAAATAACTGACATACCACAAGTCATTATCTACTGTATAATTGTCAGACACTTGAGCAGCAATCAAATCTAAGTTATCAGGTAAATAACTGACACACCACAAGTCAGTATCACTAATATAATTGTCAGAAACTTGAACAGCAATCAAATCTAGGTTATCAGGTATATAACTGACAAACCACAAGTCATTATCACTTTTATAATTGTCAGACACTAGAGCAGCAATCAAATCAAGGTTATCAGGTTAAAAACTGACACACCACAAGTCAGTTTCTACTGTATAACTGTCAGACAATTGAGCATCAATCAAATCAAGGTTATCAAGTAAATAACTGACACACCACAAGTCAGTATCACTTATATAATTGTCAGACACTTGAGCAGCAATCAAATCTAGGTTATCAGGTAAATAACTGACACACCACAAGTCAGTATCTACTGTATAATTGTCAGACACTTAAGCAGCAATCCAATCTAGGTTATCAGGTAAACAACTGACGGACTCACACCACTATTATCTCCCTTGAGTACTCCGGACCTACAGATGAAGGAGGTAGAAATAAAACTTTAGTTCTCTTTTTCTTCTTTTTTTCAGGGCTTTGTACTGCAATGTTTTGTTTTTTGCTAGCATGAGTTAAATGGTCAGTATCTTAGAAATCACCACTGAAAATTTGATGCTGATACCAGCTTTCTGGACAATTCTGTGTCATTTCAGAATTGTTGGTTCGAACCGCATCTAGGGCAAATAGTTGACATATTATTACTCTGGAAATTGATAGGTCTCACAAAAGCATTGAATTTAAAAAAAACCAACCTGGTCAAGGCATACTTTTTTTTTCTTTATAATTGCATATCTTGAACCAGTGAAGAATTTGAGCCCAGACACATGCTGCAGAATTTAATTTTTCACTCTGTTTTTGACATAAATGTTACAATGGAGCCCTATGGGAAATGTAATAGTGGTGTGAGACGTGACACACCACAAGTCAGTTTCATTTATATAACTGTCAGACACTTGAGCAGCAATCAAATCTAGGTTATCAAGGTAAATAACTGACACACCACAAGTCAGTTTCTACTGTATAATTGTAAGACACTTGAGTAGCAATCAAATCTAAGTTATCAGGTAAATAACTGACACAACACAAGTCAGTATCACTTAAATAATTGTCAGAAACTTGAGCAGTAATCAAATCTAGGTTTTCAGGTAAATAACTGACACACCACAAGTATGTATCTACTGTATAATTGTCAGACACTAGAGCAGCAATCAAATCAAAGTTATCAAGTAAATAACTGACACACCACAAGTCAGTTTCTACTGTATAATTGTCAGACACTTGAGCAGCAATCCAATCTAGGTTATCAGGTAAATAACTGACACAGCACAAGTCAGTTTCACTTATATTACTGTGAGACACTTGAGCAGCAATCAAATCTAGGTTATCAGGTAAATAACTGACACACCACGAGTCAGTTTCACTTATATAACTGTCAGACACTTGAGCAGCAATCCAATCTAGATTACCAGGTAAATAACTGACACATCACATTTCAGTATCTACTGTATAATTGTCAGACACTTGAGCAGCAATCCAATCTAGGTGATCAGGTAAATAACTGACACACCACAAGTCAGTATCACTTTTATAACTCTCAGACACATCAGCAGCAATCAAATCTAGGTTATCAGGTTAATAACTGACACACCACAAGTCAGTTTCTACTGTATAACTGTCCAGACACTTGAGCAGCAATCAAATCAAGGTTATCAAGTAAATAACTGACACACCACCAATCAGTATTACTTATATAATTATCAGAAACTTGAGCAGCAATCAAATCTAGGTTATCAGGTAAATAACTGACATACCACAAGTCAGTATCACTTATATAATTGTCAGACACTTCAGCAGCAATCAAATCTAGGTAATCATGTAAATAACTGACACACCACAAGTCAGTATCACTAATATAACTGTCAGACACTTGAGCAGAAATCAAATCTAGGTTATCAGGTAAATAACAGACTCACCACCAATCAGTATCTACTGTATAATTGTCAGACACTTGAGCAGCGATCAAATCTAGGTTATCAAGTAAATAACTGACACATTACAAGTCAGTATCACTTATATTATTCTCAGACATTAGAGCAGCAATCAAATCTAGGTTATCAGGTAAATAACTGACAAACCTCAAGTCAGTATCACTTATATAATTGTCAGACACAAGAGCAGCATCAAATCTAGGTTATCAGGTAAATAACTGACACACCAAAAGATAGTATCTACTGTATAATTGTCAGACACTTGAGCAGCAATGAAATCTACGTTATCAAGTAAATAACTGACACACCACATGTCAGTATCACTTATATAACTGTCAGACACTTGAGCAGCAATCAAATCTAGGTTATCAAGAAAATCACTGACACATTAAAAGTCAGTATCACTCATATAACTGTCAGACACTTGAGCAACAATGAAATCGATGTTATCAGGTAAATAACTGACACACCACAAGTCAGTATCACTTATATAACTGTTAGACACTTGAGCAGCAATCAAATCTAGGTTATCAGGTAATTAACTGACACACCACAAGTCAGTATCACATATATAATTGTCAGAGACTTGAGCAGCAATCAAATCTAGTTGATCAAGTTAATAACTAACACCCCACAAGTATCTACTGTATAATTGTCAGACACTTGAGCAGAAATCAAATCTAGGTTATCAGGTAAATAACTGACATACCACCAATCAGTATCACTTATATAATTGTCAAAAACTTGAGCAGCAATCAAATTGAGGTTATCAGGTAAATAACTGACACACCACAAGCCAGTATCACTAATATAACTGTCAGACACTTGAGCAGCAATCAAATCTAGGTTATCAGGTAAATAACTGACACACCACAAGACAATATCTACTGTATAATTGTCAGACACTTGAGCAGCAACCAAATCTAGGTTATCATGTAAATAACTAACACACCACAAGTCAGTATCACTTATATAATTGTCAGACACTAGAGCAGCAATCAAATCTAGGTTATCAGGTAAATAACGGACACACCACAAGTCAATATCACTTATATAATTGTCAGACACTAGAGAAGCAATCAAATCTAGGTTATCAGGTAAATAACTGACACACCACAAGTCAGTATCTACTGTATAATTGTCAGACACTTGAGCAGCAAACAAATCTAGGTAATCAAGAAAATATCTGACTCTACACCAGTCAGTATCACTTATATAATTGTCAGACACTTGAGCAGTAATCAAATATACATTATCAAGTAAATAGCTGACACACCACAAGTCTGTATCACTTATATAACTGTCAGACACTTGAGCAGACACTCGAGCAACAATCCAATCTAGGTTATCAGGTAAATAACTGACACACCACAAGTCAGTATCACTTATATAATTGTCAGACACTTGAGCAGCATTCCAATCTAGGTTAACAGGTAAATAACTGACACACCACAAGTCAGTATTACTTATATAACTGTCAGAAACTTGAGCAGCAATCAAATCTAGCTTATCAGGTAAATAACTGATACACCACAAGTCAGTATCACTTATATAACTGTCAGATACTTGAGCAGCAATTAAATCTAGGTTATCAAGTAAATAACTGACACACCACAAGACATTATCTACTGTATAATTGTCAGACACTAGAGCAGAAATCAAATCTAACTTATCAAGTAATTAACTGACACACCACAAGTGAATATCTACTGTATAATTGTCAGACACTTGAGCAGCAATCCAATCTAGGTTATCAGGTAAATAACTGACACACCACAGGTCAGTATCACTTATATAATTGTCCGACACTTGAGCAGCATTCCAATCTAGGTTATCAGGTAAATAACCGACAAACCACAGGTCAGTATTACTTATATAATTATCAGAAACTTGAGCAGCAATCAAATCTAGGTTATCAGGTAAATAACTGACACACCACAAGTCAATATCTACTGTATAATTGTCAGACACTTGAGCAGCAACCAAATCAAGGTTATCATGTAAATAACTAACACACCATAAGTCAGTATCACTTATATAATTGTCAGACACTAGAGCAGCAATCAAATCTAGGTTATCAGGTAAATAACGGACACACCACAAGTCAATATCACTTATATAATTGTCAGACACTAGAGAAGCAATCAAATCTAGGTTATCAGGTAAATAACTGACACATCACAAGTCAGTATCTACTGTATAATTGTCAGACACTTGAGCAGCAAACAAATCTAGGTAATCAAGAAAATATCTGACTCTACACCAGTCAGTATCACTTATATAATTGTCAGACACTTGAGCAGTAATCAAATATACATTATCAAGTAAATAGCTGACACACCACAAGTCTGTATCACTTATATAACTGTCAGACACTTGAGCAGACACTCGAACAACAATCCAATCTAGGTTATCAGGTAAATAACTGACACACCACATGTCAGTATCACTTATATAATTGTCAGACACTTGAGCAGCATTCCAATCTAGGTTAACAGGTAAATAACTGACACACCACAAGTCAGTATTACTTATATAACTGTCAGAAACTTGAGCAGCAATCAAATCTAGCTTATCAGGTAAATAACTGATACACCACACGTCAGTATCACTTATATAACTGTCAGATACTTGAGCAGCAATTAAATCTAGGTTATCAAGTAAATAACTGACACACCACCAGACATTATCTACTGTATAATTGTCAGACACTAGAGCAGAAATCAAATCTAAGTTATCAAGTAATTAACTGACACACCACAAGTGAATATCTACTGTATAATTGTCAGACACTTGAGCAGCAATCCAATCTAGGTTATCAGGTAAATAACTGACACACCACAGGTCAGTATCACTTATATAATTGTCAGACACTTGAGCAGCATTCCAATCTAGGTTATCAGGTAAATAACCGACAAACCACAGGTCAGTATTACTTATATAATTATCAGAAACTTGAGCAGCAATCAAATCTAGGTTATCAGGTAAATAACTGACACACCACAAGTCGGTATCACTTACATAACTGTCAGACACTTGAGCAGTAATCAAATCTAGGTTATCAAGTAAATATTTGACACACCACAAGTCAGTGTCACTTATATATTGATTAGACACTTGAGCAGCAATCAAATCTAAGTTATCAGGTAAATAACTGACACACAACAAGTCAGTATCACTGATATAATTGTCAGACACTAGACCAGCAATCAAATCTAAGTTTTCAAGTAAATAACTGACACACCACAAGTCAGTATCACTTAAATAAATAGCAGACACATGAGCAGCAATCAAATCTAGGTTATCAGGTAAATAACCAACACACCACAAGTGAGTATAACTTATACAACTGTCAGACACTTGAGCAGCAATCAAATCTAGGTTATCAGGTAAATAACTGACACACCACAGGTCAGTATCACTTATATAATTGTCAGACACTTGAGCAGCAATCAAATCTAGGTTTCCAAGTAAATAACTGACACACCACAAGTCAGTATCGCTTATATAACTGTCAGACACTTGAACAGGAATCCAATCTAAGTTATCAGGATAATAACTGACTCACCACAAGTCAGTATCTACTGTATAATTGTCAGAAACATGAGCAGCAATCAAATCAGAGTTATCAGGTAAAGAACGACACACCACACGTCAGTATCACTTATATAACTGTCAGACACTTGAGCAGCAATCCAATCTAGGTTAGCATGTAAATAACTGACACACCATAATTCATTATCACTAATATAACTGTCAGACACTTGAGCAGCAATTAAATCGAGGTACTCAAGTAAATAACTGACACAACAAAAGTCAGTATCACTTATATAATTGTCAGACACTTGAGCAGCAATCCAATCTAGGTTATCAGGTAAATAACTGACATACCACTAGTCATTATCTACTGTTTAATTGTCAGACACTTGAGCAGCAATCAAATCTAAGTTATCAGGTAAATAACTGACACACCACAAGACAGTATCACTAATATAATTGTCAGACACTCGAACAGCAATCAAATCTAGGCTATCAGGTAAATAACTGACAAACCACAAGTCATTATCACTTTTATAATTGTCAGACACTAGAGCAGCAATCAAATCAAGGTTATCAAGTTAATAACTGACACACCACAAGTCAGTTTCTACTGTATAACTGTCAGACATTTGACCAGCAATCAAATCTAGGTTATCAGGTAAACAACTGACACACCGCAGGTCAGCATCACTTATATAATTGTCGGACACTTGAGCAGCAATCAAATCTAGGTTATCAGGTAAATAACTGACACACTACAAGTAAGTATCATTTATATAATTGTCAGACACTTGAGCAGCAATCCGATCTAGGTTATCAGGTAAATAACTGACACAGCACAAGTCAGTTTCACTTATATTACTGTGAGACACTTGAACAGCAACCAAATCTAGGTTATCAAGTAAATAACTGACACACCACCAGTCAGTAACACTTATATAACTGTCAAACACTTGAGCAGCAATCAAATCTAGGTAATCAGGAAAATAAATGACACACCACCAGTCAGTATGACTTATACAACTGTCAGACACTTGAGCAGTAATCAAATCTATGTAATGAGGTAAATAACTGACACACCACAGGTCAGCATCACTTATATAATTGTCAGCCACTTGAGCAGCAATCAAATCTAAGTTATCAGGTAAATAACTGACACACCACAAGAAAGTATCACTTATATAATTGTCAGACACTTGAGCAGCAATCCAGTCTTGGTTATCAGGTAAATAACTGACACACCACAAGTCAGTATCTACTGTATAATTGTCAGACACTTGAGCAGCAATCTAATCTAGGTTATCAGGTAAATAACTGACACAACACAAGTGAGTTTCTCTTATATTACTGTCAGACACTTGAGCAGCAATCAAATCTAAGTAATCAGGTAAATAACTGACACACCACAAGTCAGTATCACAGATATAATTGTCAGACACAAGAGCAGCAATCAAATCTAAGTTTTCAAGTAAATAACTGACACACCACAAGTCAGTATCGCTTATATAACTGTCAGACACTTGAGCAGGAATCAAATCTAGGTAATCAGGTAAATAACTGACAAACCACAAGTCAGTATCACTTTTATAATTGTCAGACACTTGAACAGAAATTAAATCTAGGTTATCAGTTAAATAACAGACACACCACCAATAAGTATCTACTGTATAATTGTCAAACAATAGAGCAGCAATCAAATCTTAGTTATCAAGTAAATAACTGACACACCACAAGTCAGTATCTACTGTATTATTGTCAGACACTTGAGCCACAATCCAATCTAAGTTATCATGTAAACAACTGACACACCACAAGTCAGTATCACTTATATAATTGTCAGATACTTGAGCAGCATTCCAAACTAGGTTACCAGGTAAATAACTGACACACCACAAGTCAGTATTACTAATATAATTATCAGAAACTTGACCAGCAATCAAATCTAGGTTATCAGGTAAATAACTGACACACCACAAGTCAGTATCACTTATATAACTTCAGACACTTGAGCAGCAATCAAATCTACGTTATCAAGTAAATAACTGACACACCACCAGTCATTATCACTTATATTACTGTCAGACACTTGAGCAGCAATCCAATCTAAGTTATCAGGTAAATAACTGACACACCACAAGTCAGTATCACTGATATAATTGTCAGACACTAGAGAAGCAATCAAATCTTAGTTATCAGGTAAATAACTGACACACCACAAGTCAGTATCTACTGTATAATTGCCAGACACTTGAGCAGCAATCTAATCTAGGTTATCAGGTAAATAACTGACACAACACAAGTGAGTTTCTCTTATATTACTGTCAGACACTTGAGCAGCAATCAAATCTAAGTAATCAGGTAAATAACTGACACACCACAAGTCAGTATCACAGATATAATTGTCAGACACAAGAGCAGCAATCAAATCTAAGTTTTCAAGTAAATAACTGACACACCACAAGTCAGTATCGCTTATATAACTGTCAGACACTTGAGCAGGAATCAAATCTAGGTAATCAGGTAAATAACTGACAAACCACAAGTCAGTATCACTTTTATAATTGTCAGACACTTGAGCAGAAATTAAATCTAGGTTATCAGTTAAATAACAGACACACCACCAATAAGTATCTACTGTATAATTGTCAGACAATAGAGCAGCAATCAAATCTTAGTTATCAAGTAAATAACTGACACACCACCAGTCAGTATCTACTGTATTATTGTCAGACACTTGAGCCACAATCCAATCTAAGTTATCATGTAAACAACTGACACACCACAAGTCAGTATCACTTATATAATTGTCAGATACTTGAGCAGCATTCCAAACTAGGTTACCAGGTAAATAACTGACACACCACCAGTCAGTATTACTAATATAACTGTCAGAAACTTGACCAGCAATCAAATCTAGGTTATCAGGTAAATAACTGACACACCACAAGTCAGTATCACTTATATAACTTCAGACACTTGAGCAGCAATCAAATCTACGTTATCAAGTAAATAACTGACACACCACCAGTCATTATCACTTATATTACTGTCAGACACTTGAGCAGCAATCCAATCTAAGTTATCAGGTAAATAACAGACACACCACAAGTCAGTATCACTGATATAATTGTCAGACACTAGAGAAGCAATCAAATCTTAGTTATCAGGTAAATAACTGACACACCACCAGTCAGTATCGCTTATATAACTGTCAGACACTTGAGCAGCAATCCAATCTAGGTAATGAGGTAAATAACTGACTCACCACAAGTCATTATCTATTGTATAATTGTAAGACACTTGAGCAGCAATCAAATCTAAGTTATCAGGTAAATAACTGACACACCGCAAGTCAGTATCACTTATATAATTGTCAGACACTTGAGCAGCAATCAAATCTAGGTTATCAGGTAAATAACTGACACACCACAAGTATGTATCTACTGTATAATTGTCATACACTTGAGCAGCATTCCAATCTAGGTTATCAAGTAAATAACTGACACACCACAAGTCATCATCACTTATATAATTGTCAGAAACTTGAGCAGAAATCAAATCTAGGTAATCAGGAAAATATCTGACACACCACAAGCCAGTATCACTAATATAACAGTCAGACAAGTCAGTATCTCTGATATAAATGTCAGACATTGAGCAGCAATCAAATTAATGTTATCAAGTAAATAACTGACACACCACCAGTCAGTATCACTTATATAATTGTCAGACACTTGAGCAGCAATCTAATATAGGTTATCAGGTAAATAACTGACACAACACAAGTGAGTTTCTCTGATATAGTTGTCAGACACTTGAGCAGCAATCAAATCTTGGTTATCAAGTCAATAACTGACACACCACAAGTCAGTATCTACTGTATAATTGTCAGACACTTGAGCAGCAATCCAATCTAGGTTATCAGGTAAATAACTGACACACCACAAGTCAGTATCACTTATATAATTGTCAGACACTTGAGCAGCAATCAAATCTAGGTCATCAAGTAATTAACTGACACACCTCCAGTCAGTTTCACTTATATAACTGTCAGACACTTCAGCAGCAATCAAATCTAGGTTATCAAGTAAATAACTGACACACCACAAGTCAGTATCACTAATATAACGGTCAGACACTTGAGCAGCAATCCAATCTAGATTATGAGTTAAATAACTGACACACCACATTTCAGTATCTACTGTATAATTGTCAGACACTTGAGCAGCAATCCAATGTACGTTATCAGGTAAATAACTGACACACCACAAGTCAGTATCACTTATATAACTGTCAGACACATCAGCAGCAATCAAATCTAGGTTATCAGGTAAATAAATGACACACCACAAGTCAGTATCAACTGTATAATTGTCAGACACTTGAGTAGCAATCTAATCTAGGTTATCAGGTAAATAACTGACACAACACAAGTGAGTTTCTCTTATATAACTGTCAGTCACTTGAGCAGCAATCAAATCTAAGTAATCAGGTAAATAACTGACACACCACAAGTCAGTATCACAGATATAATTGTCAGACACAAGAGCAGCAATCAAATCTAAGTTTTCAAGTAAATAACTGACACACCACAAGTCAGTATCGCTTAAATAACTGTCAGACACTTGAGCAGCAATCCAATCTAGGTTATCAGGTAAATAACTGACATACCAGAAGTCAGTATCACTAATTTAAATGTCAGACACTTGAGCAGCAATCAAATCTAGGTTATCAAGTAAATAACTGACACACCACCAGTCAGTATCACTTATATAACTGTCAGACACTTGAGCAGCAATCCAATCTAGGTAATCAGGTAAATAACTGACACACCACAAGTCATTATCTACTGTATAATTGTCAGACACTTGAGCAGCAATCCAATCTAGGTTATCAGGTAAATAATTGACACATCACAAGTCAGTATCACTAATTTAAATGTCAGACACTTGAGCAGCAATCAAATCTAGGTTATCAAGTAAATAACTGACACACCACCAGTCAGTATCACTTATATAACTGTCAGACACTTGAGCAGCAATCCAATCTAGGTAATCAGGTAAATAACTGACACACCACAAGTCATTATCTACCGTATAATTGTCAGACACTTGAGCAGCAATCAAATCTAAGTTATTAGGTAAATAACTGACACACCGCAAGTCAGTATCACTTATATAATTGTCAGACACTTGAGCAGCAATCAAATCTAGGTTATCAGGTAAAAAACTGACACACCACAAGTATGTATCTACTGTATAATTGTCAGACACTTGAGCAGCAATCCAATCTAGGTTATCAGGTAAATAACTGACAAACCACCAGTCAGTATCACTTACATAATTGTCAGACACTTGAGCAGCAATCCAGTCTAGGTTATCATGTAAATAACTGACACACCACCAGTAAGTATCACTTATATAGCTGTCAGACACTTGAGCAGCAATAAAATCTAGGTTATCAGGTAATTAACTGACACACCACCAGTCAGTATCACTTTTATAATTGTCAGACACTTGAGCAACAATCAAATATAGGTTATCAGGTAAATGACTGACACATCACAAGTTAGTATCACTTATATAACTGTCAGACAATTGAGCAGCAATCAAATCTAGGTTATGATGAAATAACTGACAAACCACAAGTCAGTATCACTTATATAATTGTTAGACACTAGAACAGCAATCAAATATAGGTTATCAGGTAAATAACTGACACACCATAAGTTAGTATCACTTATACAATTGTCAGACACTTGAGCAGCAGCCCAATCTAGATTATCAAGTAAATAACTGACACACCGCAAGTTAGTATCACTTATATAATTGTCAGACACTTGAGCAGCAATCAAATCTAGGTTATCAGGTAAATAACGGACACAACACAAGTCAGTATCTACTGTGTAACTGTCAGACACTTCAGCAGCAATCAAATTTAGGTTATCAAGTAAAAAACTGACAGACCACAAGACAATATTACTTATATAATTGTCAGACACTTGAGCAGCAATTAAATCCAGGTTATTTCGTAAATAACTGACACACCACAAGTCAGTATCTACTGTATAATTGTCAGACATTTGAGTAGCAATCAAATCTAGGTTATCTGGTAAATTACTGACACACCACAAATCAGTATGACTTATATAACCGTCAGACACTTGAGAAGCAATCAAATCTAGGTTATCAAGTAAATAACTGTCAAACCACAAGTCAGTATCACTTTTATAATTGTCAGACACTTGAGCAGCAATCAAATCTACGTTATCAAGTAAATAACTGACAAACCACAAGTCAGTATCACTTTTATAATTGTCAGACACTTGAGCAGCAATCAAATCTAGGTTATCAGTTAAATAACAGACACACCACCAATAAGTATCTACTGTATAATTGTCAGACAATAGAGCAGCAATCAAATCTTAGTTATCAAGTAAATAACTGACACACCACAAGTCAGTATCACTTATATAATTGTCGGACACTTGAGCAGCATTCCAATCTAGGTTACAAGGTAAATAACTGACACACCACCAGTCAGTATTACTGATATAATTATCAGAAACTTGACCAGCAATCAAATCTAGGTTATCAGGTAAATAACTGATACACCACAAGTCAGTATCACTTATATAACTTCAGACACTTGAGCAGCAATCAAATCTACGTTATCAAGTAAATAACTGACACACCATCAGTCAGTATCACTTATATAATTGTTAGACACTAGAGCAGCAATCAAATCTAAGTTATCAAGTAAATAACTGACACACCACAAGTCAGTATCACTTATATAACTTCAGACACTTGAGCAGCAATCAAATCTACGTTATCAAGTAAATAACTGACACATCACAAGTCAGTATCTACTGTATAATTGTCAGACACTAGAGCAGCGAACAAATCTAAGTTATCAAGTAAATAACTGACACACCACAACTCAGAATCTACTGTATAATTGTCAGACAATTGAGCAGCAATCAAATCTATGTTATCAGGTAAATTACTGACACACCACAAGTCAGTATCACTTATATAACTGTCAGACACTTGAGCAGCAATTAAATATAGGTTATCAAGTAAATAACTGACACACCACAATTCAGTCTGTCTTATATAACTGTCAGACACTTGAACAGCAATCAAATCTAGGTTATCAGGTAAATAATTAACACACCACACGTCAGTATCACTTAGAAACTGTCAGACACTTGAGCAGCAATCAAATCTAGGTTATCAGGTAAATAACTGACACACCACAGGTCAGCAACACTTATATAATTGTCAGACACTTGAGCAACAATCAAATCCAGGTTATCAGATAAATAACTGACACACCACAAGTAAGTATCACTTATTTAATTGTCAGACACTTGAGTAGCAATCAAATCTAGGTTATCAGGTAAATAACTGACACACCACAAGTCAGTATCACTAATATAACTGTCAGACACTTGAACAGCAATCAAATCTACGTTATCAAGTTAATAACTGACACACCACAAGTCAGTGTTGCTTATATAACTGTCATACACTTGAGTAGCAATCCAATCTAGGTCATCAGGTAAATAACAGACACACCACAAGTCATTATTTACTGTATAATTGTCAGACACTTGAGCAGCAATCTAATCTAAGTTATCAGGTAAATAACTGATGCACCACAAGTTAGTTTCACTTATTTAGTTGTCAGAAACTTGAGCAGCAATCATATCTAGGTTATCAGGTAAATAACTGACACACCACAAGTATGTATCTACTGTATAATTGTCAGACACTAGAGCAGAAATCAAATCTAAGTTATCAGGTAAACAACTGACAAACCACAAGTCAGTATCACTTTCATAATTGTCAGACACTTGAGCAGCAATCAAATCTAGGTTATCAAGTAAATAACTGACACACCACAAGTCAGTATCTCTTATATATTTGTTAGACACTTGAGCAGCAATCAAATCTAAGTTATCAGGTAAATAAATGACACACAACAAGTCAGTATCTTTGATATAATTGTCAGACCCTATAGCAGCAATCAAATCTAAGTTATCAAGTAAATAACTGACACACTGGAAGTCAGTATCTACTGTATAATTGTCAGACACTAGAGCAGCAATCAAATCTAAGTTATCAAATCAATAACTGACACACAACAAGTCAGTATCTACTGTATAATTGTCAGACACTTGAGCAGTAATCCAATCTAGGTTATCAGGTAAATAACTGACACACCACAAGTCAGTATTACTTATATAATTATCAGAAACTTGAGCAGCAATCTAATCTAGGTTATCAGGTAAATAACTGACAAACCACAAGTCAGTATCATTTATATATCTGTCTGACACTTGAGCAGCAATCAAATCTAGGTTATCAAGTTAATAACTGACACACCACAAGTCAGTGTCACTTATATATTTGTTAGACTCTTGAGAAGCAATCAAATCTAAGTTATCAAGTAAATAACTGAAACACCACAAGTCAGTATCACTTATATAACTGTCAGACACATGAGCAGCAATCAAATCTAGGTTATCAGGTAAATAACTGGCACACCACAAGTCAGTATCACTTATATTACTGTCAGACAATTGAGCACCAATCCGATCTAGGTTATCAGGTTAATAACTGACACATCACAAGTCAGTATCTACTGTATAATAGTCCGACACTTGAGCAGCAATCAAATCTAAGTTATCAGGTAAATAACTGACACACCACAAGTCATTATCACTTATATAATTGTCAGACACTTGAGCAGCAATCAAATCTAGGTTATCAGGTAAATATCTGACAGACCACAAGTATGTATCTACTGCATAATTGTCAGACACTAGTGCAGCAATCAAATCTAAGTTAACAAGTAAATAACTGACACACCACAAGTCAGTATCACTTATATAATGGTCAGACACTTGAGCAGCAATCAAATCTAGGTTATCAGGGAAATAACTGAAACACCACTAGTATGTATCTACTGTATAATTGTCAGACACTAGAGCAGAAATCAAATCTAGGTTATCAGGTAAATAACTGAAAAACCACAAGTAAGTATCACTTATATAATTGTCAGACATTTGAGCAGCAATCAAACCTAGGTTATCAGGTGAATAACTGACACCCCACAAGTCAGTATCTACTGTATAATTGTCAGAAACTAGAGCAGCAATCAAATCTAAGTTATCAAGTAAACAACTGACACACCACAAGTCAGTATCTACTGTATAATTGTCAGACACTTGAGCAGCAATCAGATCTAGGTTATCAGGTAAATAACTGACACACCACAAGTCAGTATCACTTATATAATTGTCAGACACTTGAGCAGCATTCCAATCTAGGTTATCAGGTAAATAACTGACACAAAAGCAGTCAGTATTACTTATATAACTGTCAGAAACTTGACCAGCAATCGAACCTAGGTTATCAGGTAAATAACTGACACACCACCCGTCAGTATCACTTATATAACTGTCAGACACTTGAGCAGCATTCCAATCTAGGTAATCAAGTAAATAACTGACACACCAGAAGTCAGTATTACTTATATAAATGTCAGAAACTTGAGCAGCAATCAAATCGAGGTTATCAGGTAAATAACTGACACACCACCAGTCAGTATCACTTATATAACTGTCAGACACTTGAGCAGCAATCAAATCTATGTTATCAAGTAAATAACTGACACACTACAAGTAAGTATCACTGATATAATTGTCAGACACTAGAGCAGCAACCAAATCTAAGTTATCAAGTAAATAACTGAAACATCACAAGTCAGTATCACTTATATAATTGTTAGACACATGAGCAGAAATCAAATCTAGGTTATCAGGTAAATAACTGACACACCACAAGTCAATATCTACTGTATAATTGCCAGACACTTGAGCAGCAATTTAATCTATGTTATCAGGTAAATAACTGACACAACACAAATGAGTTTCTCTTATACAACTGTCAGACACTTGAACAACAATCAAATCTAGGTTATCAAGTAAATAACTGACCAACCACAAGTCAGTATCACTTATATAATTATCAGACACTTAAGCAGCAATCAAATCTAGGTAATCAAGTAAATAACTGAAACACCACAAGTCAGTATCACTAATATAACTATCAGACACTTGAGCAGCAATCAAATCTAGGTTATCAGGTAAATAACTGACACACCACAAGTCAGTATCTACTGTATAATTGTCAGAAACTTGACCAGCAATCTAATCTAGGTTATCAGGTAAAAACTGGCACAACACAAATGAGTTTCTCTTATATAATTGTCAGACACTTGAGCAGCAATCAAATCTAGGTAATCAAGTAATTAACTGACACACCACAAGTAAGTTTCACTTATATAACTGTCAGATTCTTCAGCAGCAACTAAATCTAGGTTATCAAGTATATAACTGACACACCACAAGTCAGTATCACTAATATAACTGTCAGACACTTGAGCAGCAATCAAATCTAGATTATCAGGTAAATAACTGACACCACAAGTAAGTATCTACTGTATAATTGTCAGACATTTGAGCAGAAAACCCAATCTAGGTTATCAGGTAAATAACTGACACACCACAAGTCAGTATCAATTATATAACTTTCAGACACATAAGCAGCAATCAAATCTAGGTTATCAGGTAAATAACTGACACACCACAAGTCAGTATCACTTATATAATTGTCAGACACTTGAGCAGCAATCTAATCTAGGTTATCAGGTAAATAACTGACACAACACAAGCGAGTTTATCTTATATAACTGTCAGACACTTGATCAGCAATCAAATCTAAGTAATTAGGTAAATAACTGACACACCACAAGTCAGTATCACTTATATAACTCTCAAAAACTTGAACAGCAATCAAATCTAGGTTATCAGGTAAATAACTGACACACCACAAGCCAGTATCACTAATATAACTGCAAGACACATGAGCAGCAATCAAATCTAGGTAATCAGGTAAATAACTGACACACCACAAGTCAGTATCTACTGTACAATTGTCAGACACTTGAGTAGCAATCAAATCTAGGTAATGAAGTATATAACTGACACACCACAAGTCAGTATCACTCATATAACTGTCAGACACTTGAGCAGCAATCAAATCTAGGTAATCAGGTAAATAACTGACACACCACAAGTCAGTATCTACTGTACAATTGTCAGACACTTGAGTAGCAATCAAATCTAAGTTATCAGGTAAATAACTGACACAAACAAGTATGTATCTACTGTATAATTGTCAGACACAACAGCAGAAATCAAATATAGATTATGAGGTAAATAACTGACAAAACCAAAAGTATGTATATACTGTATAATTGTCAGACACTAGAGCAGAAATCAAATCTAGGTTATCAGGTAAATAACTGGCACACCACAAGTCAGTATCACTTATATTACTGTCAGACAATTGAGCAGCAATCCAATCTAGGTTATCAGGTTAATAACTGACACACCACAAGTCAGTATCTACTTTATAATTGTCAGACACTTGACCAGCAATCAAATCTAGGTTATCAGATAAATAACTGACACACCACAAGTAAGTATCTACTGTATAATGGTCAGTCTTTTGAGCAGCAATCCAATCTAGGTTATCAGGTATATAACTGACACACCACAATTCAGTATCACTTATATAATAGTCAGACACTTGAGCAGCAATCAAATCTAGGTTATCATGTAAATAACTGACACACCACAAGTCAGTATCACTAATACGACTGTCAGACACTTGACCATCAATCTAATCTAGGTTATCA
Source organism: Panopea generosa (assembly GCA_029582155.1). NCBI lineage: Eukaryota > Metazoa > Mollusca > Bivalvia > Adapedonta > Hiatellidae > Panopea > Panopea generosa. Next base: position 63,399,458 of record CM055899.1, on the reverse strand, counting down.
GGTAAATAACTGACACAACACAAGTGAGTTTCTCTTATATAACTGTCAGACACTTGAGCAGCAATCAAATCTAAGTAATCAGGTTAATAACTGACACACCACAAGTCAGTATCACTTATATAACTCTCAAAAACTTGAACAATCAAATCTAGGTTATCAGGTAAATAACTGACACACCACAAGCCAGTATCACTTATATAACTGTCAGACACTTGGGCAGCAATCAAATCTAGGTAATCAAGTAAATAACTGAAACACCACAAGTCAGTATCACTAATATAACTGTCAGACACTTGAGCAGCAATTAAATCTAGATTATCAGGTAAATAACTGACACACCACAAGTCAGTATCTACTGTATAATTGTCAGAAACTTGACCAGCAATCTAATCTAGGTTATCAGGTAAAAACTGGCACAACACAAATGAGTTTCTCTTATATAATTGTCAGACACTTGAGCAGCAATCAAATCTAGGTAATCAAGTAATTAACTGACACACCACAAGTAAGTTTCACTTATATAACTGTCAGATTCTTCAGCAGCAATCAAATCTAGGTTATCAAGTAAATAACTGACACACCACAAGTCAGTATCACTAATATAACTGTCAGACACTTGAGCAGCAATCAAATCTAGATTATCAGGTAAATAACTGACACCACAAGTAAGTATCTACTGTATAATTATCAGACATTTGAGCAGAAAACCCAATCTAGGTTATCAGGTAAATAACTGACACACCACAAGTCAGTATCACTTATATAACTTTCAGACACATAAGCAGCAATCAAATCTAGGTTATCAGGTAAATAACTGACACACCACAAGTCAGTATCACTTATATAATTGTCAGACACTTGAGCAGCAATCTAATCTAGGTTATCAGGTAAATAACTGACACAACACAAGCGAGTTTCTCTGATATAACTGTCAGACACTTGAGCAGCAATCAAATCTAGGTAATCAAATAATTAACTGACACACCACAAGTAAGTTTCACTTATATAACTGTCAGATTCTTCAGCAGCAATCAAATCTAGGTTATCAAGTAAATAACTGACACACCACAAGCCAGTATCACTAATATAACTGTAAGACACTTGAGCAGCAATCAAATCTAGGTAATCAGGTAAATAACTGACACACCACCAGTCAGTATCTACTATACAATTGCCAGACTCTTGAGTAGCAATCAAATCTAGGTAATGAAGTATATAACTGACACACCACAAGTCAGTATCACTCATATAACTATCAGACACTTAAGCAGCAATCAAATCTAGGTTATCATGTAAATAACTGACACACCACCAGTCAGTATCACTAATATAACAGTCAGCCACTTGAGCATCAATCAAATCTAGGTTATAAGGTAAATACCTGACACACTACAAGTCAACATCACTTATATAAGTGTCAGACACTTGAGCAGCACTCAAATCTAGGTTATCAGGTAAATAATTGACACACCACAGGTCAGCATCACTTATATAATTGTCAGACACTTCAGCAGCAATCCAATCTAGGTTATCATGTAAACAACTGACACACCAAAAGTAAGTATCACTTATATAATTGTCAGACACTTGAGCAGCAATCCGATCTAGGTTATCAGGTAAATAACTTACACACCACAATTCAGTTTCACTAATATAACTGTCAGACACTTGGGTAGCAATCAAATCTAAGTTATCATGTAAATAACCACTCACCACAAGTCAATATCACTTATATAATTGTCAGACACTTTAGCAGCAATCAAATCTAGGTTATCAGGTAAATAACTGACACACAACAAGTATCTACTGTATAAATGTTAGACACATGAGCAGAAATCAAATCTAGGTTATCAAGTAAATAACTGACACACCACAAGTCAGTATCACTTATATAAATTTCTGACAATTGAGTAGCATTCCAATCTAGGTTATCAAGTAAATCAATGAAACACCACAAGTAAGTATCACTGATATAAATGTCAGAAACATGAGCAGCAATCAAATCTAGGTTATCAGGTAAATAACTGACACACCACCAGTCAGTATCACTTATATAACTGTCAGACACTTGAGCAGCAATCCAATCTAGGTTATCAAGTAAATAACTGACACACCACAAGTCAGTATCACTTATATAATTGTCATACACAAGAGCAACAATCAAATCTAAGTGATCAGGTAAATAACTGACACACCACAAGTCAGTATCACTGATGAAATTGTCAGACACTAGAGCAGCAATAAAATCTAAGTTATCAAGTAAATAACTGACACACCACAAGTCAGTATCTACTTTATAATTGTCAGACACTTGAGCAGCAATCCAATCTTGGTTATCAGATAAATAACTGACACACCACAAGTAAGTATCTACTGTATAATGGTCAGTCTTTTGAGCAGCAATCCAATCTAGGTTATCAGGTATATAACTGACACACCACAAGTCAGTATCACTTATATAATAGTCAGACACTTGATCAGCAATCAAATCTAGGTTATCATGTAAATAACTGACACACATCAAGTCAGTATCACTAATACGACTGTCAGACACTTGAGCAGCAATCTAATCTAGGTTATCAGCTAAATAACTGACACAACACAAGTGCGTTTCTCTTATATAACTGTCAGACACTTGAGCAGCAATCAAATCTAAGTAATCAGGTTAATAACTGACACACCACAAGTCAGTATCACTTATATACCTCTCAAAAACTTGAACAGCAATCAAATCTAGGTTATCAGGTAAATAACTGACACACCACAAGCCAGTATCACTTATATAACTGTCAGACACTTGGGCAGCAATCAAATCTAGGTTATCATGTAAACAACTGACACATCACAAGTCAGTATCACTAATACAACTGTCAGACACTTGAGCAGCAATCTAATCTAGGTTATCAGGTAAATAACTGACACAACACAAGTAATTTTCTCTTATATAACTGTCAGACACTTGAGCAGCAATCAAATCTAGGTTATCAGGTAAATAACTGACACAGCACAAGTCAGTATCACTTATATCTGACACACTACAAATCAGTATCACTTATATAACTGTCAGAAACTGGAGCAGCAATCAAATCTAGGTTATCAAGTCAATAATTGACACACAAGTTAGTATCACTAATATAATTGTCATAAACTTGAGCAGCAATCAAATCTAGATTATCAGGTAAATAACTGACACACCACAAGTCAGTATCACTTATATAACTGTCAGACACTAGAGCAGCAATCCAATCTAGGTTATCAAGTAAATAACTGACACACCACAAGTCAGTATCACTTATATAACTGTCACCAACTTGAGCAGCAATCAAATCTAGGTTATCAAGTAAATAACTGACACACCACCAGTCAGTATCTACTGTATAATTGTCAGACACTTGAGCAGCAATCAAATCTAGGTCATCCGGTAAATAACTGACACACCACAGGTCAGCATCACTTATATAATTGTCAGACACTTGAGCAGCAATCAAATCTAGGTTATCAGGTAAATAACTGACACACCACCAGTCAATATCACAAATATAACTGTCAGTCACTTGAGCAGCAATCAAATCTAGGTTATCAAGTAAATAACTGAAACACCACAAGTCAGTATCTACTGTATAATTGTCAGACACTAAAGCAGCAATTAAATCTAAGTGATCAGGTAAATAACTGACACACCACAAGTCAGTATCTACTGTATAATTGTCAGAAACTTGAGAAACAATCAAATCTAGGTTATCAGGGAAATAACTGAAACACCAAAAGTCAGTATCACTCATATAATTGTCAGACACTTGAGCAGCAATCAAATCTAGGTAATCAGTAAATAACTGACACACCACAAGTCAGTATCACTCATATAACTGTCAGACACTTGAGCAGCAATCAAATCTAGGTTATCAGGTAAATAAAGGACACACCACAAGTCAGTATCACTTATATAATTGTCAAACACTTGAGCAGCATTCCAATCTAGGTTATCAGGTAAATAGGTAAATAACTGAAAAACCACAAGCCAGTATCACTTATATAATTGTCAGACACTTGAGCAGCAATCAAATCTAGGTTATCAGGTAAATAACTGACACACCACAAGTCAGTATCACTTATATATCTGTCAGACACTTGAGCAGCAATCAAATCTAGGTTAACAGGTAAATAACTGACACACCACAAGTCAGTATCACTTATATAATTGCCAGACACTTGAGCAGCATTCCAATCTAGGTTATCAGGTAAATGACTGACACACCACTAGTCAGTATCACTTATATAACTGTCAGACACTTGAGCAGCATTCAAATCTAGGTTATCAGTTAAATAACTGACACACAACAAGTCAGTATCACTTATATAATTGTCAGACACTTGAACAACATTCCAATCTAGGTTATCAGGTAAATAACTGACACACGACAAGTCAGTATCACTCATATAACTGTCAGACACTTGAGCAGCAATCAAATCTAGGTAATCAGTAAATAACTGACACACCACAAGTCAATATCACTCAAAAAACTGTCAGACACTTTAGCAGCAATCAAATCTAGGTTATCAAGTAAATAACTGACACACCACAAGTCAGTATCTACAGTATAATTGTCAGACACTTGAGCAGCAATCAAATCTAGGTCATCAAGTAAATAACTGACACACCACAAGTCAGTGTCACTCATATAACTGTCAGACACTTGAGCAGCAATCAAATCTTGGTTATCATGTAAATAACTGACTCACCACAAGTCAGTATCACTTACATAATTGTCAGACACTTGAGCAGCAATCAAATCTAGGTTATCAGATAAATAACTGACACACCACTAGTCAGTATCACTAATAGAACTGTCAGACACTTGGGTAGCAATCAAATCTAGGTTATCAGGTAAATAACTGACACACCACATGTAAGTATCACTTATATAATTGTCAGACACTTGAGCAGCAATCCGATCTAGGTTATCAGGTAAATAACTGACACAGCACAAGTCAGTATCACTTATATAACTGTCAGACACTTGAACAGCAATCAAATCTAGGTTATCAAGTAAATAACTGACACACCACAAGTAAGTATCACTTATATAACTGTCAGACACTTCAGCAGCAATCAAATCTAGGTTATCAGATAAATAACTGACACACCACAAGTCAGTATCACTTATACAACTGTCAGACACTTGAGCAGCAATCAAATCTAGGTTATCAGGTAAATAACTGACACACCACAGGTCAGCATCACTTATATAATTGTCAAACACTTGAGCAGCAATCAAATCTAGGTTATCAGGTAAAAAACAGACACACCACCAGTCAGTATGACTAATACAACTGTCAGACACTTGAGCAGCAATCTAATCTAGGTTATCAGGTAAATAACTGACACACCACAAGTCAGTATCACTTATATAACTGTTAAGACACTTGAGCAGCAATCAAATCTAGGTTATCATGTAAATAACTGACACACCACAAGTAAGTATCACTAATATAACTGTAAGATACTTTAGCAGCAATCAAATCTAGGTAATCAGGTAAATAACTGACACACCACATGTCAGTATCACTTATATAACTGTCAGACACTTGAGCAACAATCATCTAGGTTATCATGTAAATAACTGACACACCACAAGTCAGTATCACCTATATAATTGTCAGACACTAGAGCAGCAATCAAATCTAGGTTATCAGGTATATAACTGACACACCACATGTCAGTATCTACTGTATAATTGTCAGACACTTGAGCAGCAGTCAAATCTAAGTTATCAGGTAAATAACTGACACACCACAGGTCAGTATCGCTCATATAATTGTCAGACACTTGACCAGCAATCAAATCTAGGTTATCAGGTAAATAAAGGACACACCACAAGTAAGTATCTACTGTATAATTGTCATACACTTGAGCAGAAATCAAATCTAGGTTATCAGGTAAATCACTGACACACCACAAGTCAGTATCACTTACATAATTGTCAGACACTTGAGCAGCAATCAAATCTAGGTTATCAGGTTTATAACTGACACAGCACCAGTCAGTATCTCTAATATAACTGTCAGACACTTGAGCAGCAATCAAATCTAAGTTATCAGGTAAATAAATGACACACTACAAGTAAGTATCATTTATATAATTGTCAGACACTTGAGCAGCAATCCGATCTAGGTTATCAGGTAAATAACTGACACAGCACAAGTCAGTTTCACTTATATTACGGTAAGACACTTGAACGGCAACCAAATCTAGGTTATCAAGTAAATAACTGACACACCACAAGTCAGTATCACTTATATAACTTTCAAACACTTGAGCAGCAATCAAATCTAGGTAATCAGGAAAATAAATGACACACCACAAGTCAGTATCACTTATACAACTGTCAGACACTTGAGCAGTAATCAAATCTAGGTAATGAGGTAAATAACTGACACACCACAGGTCAGCATCACTTATATAATTGTCAGCCACTTGAGCAGCAATCAAATCTAAGTTATCAGGTAAATAACTGACACACCACAAGAAAGTATCACTTATATAATTGTCATACACTTGAGCAGCAATTCAGTCTTGGTTATTAGGTAAATAACTGACACACCACAAGTCAGTATCTACTGTATAATTGTCAGACACGAGAGCAGCAATCAAATCTAAGTCATCAGGTAAATAACTGACACACCACAAGTCAGTATCTACTGTTTAATTGTCAGACACTTAAGCAGCAATCAAATCTAGGTATCAGTAAATAATTGACACACCACAAGTCAGTATCACTGATATAACTGTCAGACACTTGAGCAGCAATCCAATCTAGGTTATCACGAAAATAACTGACACACCACAAGTCAGTATCTACTGTATAATTGTCAGACTCTTGAGCAGCAATCAAATCTAGGTTATCATGTAAATAACTGACACACAACAAGTCAGTATCACTGATATAACTGTCAGACACTTGAGCAGCAATCCAATCTAGGTTATCACGTAAATAACTGATACACAACAAGTCAGTATCACTGATATAAATGTCAGACACTAGAGCAGTAATTAAATCTAAGTTATCAAGTAAATAACTTACACAAAACAAGTCAGTATCACTTATATAATTGTCAGACACTTGAGCAGCAATCAAATCTAGGTTATCAAGTAAATAACTAACACAAAACAAGTCAGTATCACTTATATAATTGACAGACACTTGAGCAGCATTCAAATCTAGGTTATCAAGTAAATAACTGACACACCACAAGTCATTATCACTTATATAATTATCAGACACTTAAGCTGCAATCCAATCAAGGTTATAAGTAAAATAACTGACAAACCACAAGTCAGTATCACTGATATAATTGTCAGACACTTGAGCAGCAATCAAATCTAGGTTATCAAGTAAATAACTGACACACCACAAGTCAGTATCACTTATATAACTGTCAGACACTTGAGCAGCAATCAAATCTAGGTTATCAAGTAAATAACTGACACACCACAAGTCAGTGTCACTGATATAATTGTCAGACACTTGAGCAGCAATCAAATATAGGCTATCAAGTAAATAACTGACACACCACAAGTCAGTATCACTAATATAATTGTCAGACACTTGAGCAGCAATCAAATCTAGGTTATCAAGTAAATAAATGACACACCACAAGTCAGTATCTACTGTATAATTGTCAGACACTTGAGCAGCAATCAAATATACGTTATCAAGTAAATAGCTCACACACCACAAGTCTGTATCACTTATATAACTGTCAGACACTTGAGGAGCAATCAAATCTAGGTTATCAGGTAAATAACTGACACACCACGAGTCAGTATCACTTATATAACTGTCAGACACTTGAGCAACAATCAAATCTAGGTTATCAAGTAAATAACTGACACACCACAGTCAGTATCACTTATATAATTGTCAGACACTTGAGCAGCAATCAAATCTAGGTTATCAGATAAATAACTGGCACACCACCAGTAAATATCTACTGTATAATTGTCAAACACTTAAGCAGAAATCAAATCTAAGTTATCAAGTAAATAACTGACACAAAAGAAGTCAGTATCACTTATATAATTGACAGACACTTGAGCAGCATTCAAATCTAGGTTATCATGTAAATAACTGACACACCACAAGTCAGCATCACTTATATAATTGTCAGACACTTGAGCAGCAATCAAATCTAGGTTATCAAGCAAATAACTGACACACCACAAGTCAGTATCTACTGTATGATTGTCAGACACTTGGGCAGCAATCAAATCTAGGTTATCATGTAAATAACTGACACACAACAAGTCAGTATCACTGATATAACTGTCAGACACTTGAGCAGCAATCCAATCTAGGTCATCACATAAATAACTGACACACAACAAGTCAGTATCACTGATATAAATGTCAGACACTAGAGCAGTAATTAAATCTAAGTTATCAAGTAAATAACCGACACAAAACAAGTCAGTATCACTTATATAATTGAAAGACACTTGAGCAGCATTCAAATCTAAGTTATCAAGTAAATAACTGACACACCACAAGTCATTATCACTTATATAATTATCAGACACTTAAGCAGCAATCCAATCAAGGTTATCAGTAAAATAACTGACACACCACAAGTCAGTATCACTTATATAATTGTCAGACACTTGAGCAGCAATCAAATCTAGGTTATCAAGTAAATAACTGACACACCACAAGTTAGTATCACTTATATAACTGTCAGACACTTGAGCTGCAATCAAATCTAGGTTATTAAGTAAATAACTGACACACCACCAGTCAGTATCACTTATATAATTGTCAGACACTTGAGCAACAATCAAATATAGGTTATCAAGTAAATAACTGACACACCACCAGTCAGTATCACTAATATAATTGTCAGACACTTGAGCAGCAATCAAATTTAGGTTATCAAGTAAATAAATGACACACCACAAGTCAGTATCTACTGTATAATTGTCAGACACTTGAGCAGCAATCAAATATACGTTATCAAGTAAATAGCTCACACACCACAAGTCTGTATCACTTATATAACTGTCAGACACTTGAGCAGCAATCAAATCTAGGTTATCAGTAAAATAACTGACACACCACAAGTCAGTATCACTTATATAATTGTCAGACACTTGAGCAGCAATCAAATCTAGGTTATCAAGTAAATAACTGACACACCACAAGTTAGTATCACTTATATAACTGTCAGACACTTGAGCTGCAATCAAATCTAGGTTATTAAGTAAATAACTGACACACCACCAGTCAGTATCACTTATATAATTGTCAGACACTTGAGTAACAATCAAATATAGGTTATCAAGTAAATAACTGACACATCACCAGTCAGTATCACTAATATAATTGTCAGACACTTGAGCAGCAATCAAATTTAGGTTATCAAGTAAATAAATGACACACCACAAGTCAGTATCTACTGTATAATTGTCAGACACTTGAGCAGCAATCAAATATACGTTATCAAGTAAATAGCTCACACACCACAAGTCTGTATCTAGGTTATCAAGTAAATAACTGATAAAGGGTCCTCCGTGGCCGAGTGGTCTAAGGCGCCGTCTCAAGATCACTTACCTCTCACCGCTATAGTCGTAGGTTCGAGTCCCGCTCGCTCCAAAAACTTTATGTGAGAAAGTTTCCAGTTACTTGCGGAAGGACGGTGGTTCTACTCAGTCTGACTCAGTCTGAGGTCTTCCTCCACCAGTAAAACTGGATATGCCATATATAACCTGAAATGTGTTGAAAATGGCGTTAAACCCCATTCTACCAACCTACCAAATAACTGATACACCACAAGTCAGTATCACTTATATAACTGTCAGACACTTGAGCAGCAATCAAATCTAGGTTATCAAGTAAATAACTGACACACCACAAGTCAGTATCACTTATATAATTGTCAGACACTTGAGCAGCAATCAAATCTAGGTTATCAAATAAATAACTGGCACACCACCAGTAAATATCTACTGTATAATTGTCAAACACTTAAGCAGAAATCAAATCTAAGTTATCAAGTAAATAACTGACACAAAACAAGTCAGTATCACTTATATAATTGACAGACACTTGAGCAGCATACAAATCTAGGTTATCAAGTAAATAACTGACACACCACAAGTCATTATCACTTATATAATTATCAGACACTTAATCAGCAATCCAATTAAGGTTATCAGTAAAATAACTGACACACCACAAGTCAGTTTCACTTATACAATTGTCAGACACTTGAGCAGCAATCAAATCTAAGTTATCAAGTAAATAACTGACACACCACAAGTCAGTATCACTTATAAAATTATCAGACATGTCAGCAGCAATCCAATCTAGGTTTTCAGGTAAATAACTGACACACCACAAATCAGTATCTACTGTATAATTGTCAGACACTTGAGCAGCAATCGAATCTAGGTTATCAAGTCAAGGTTATCAGGTAAGTAACTGACACACCACAAGTCAGTATCACTTATATAACTGTCAGACACTTGAGCAGCAATCAAATCTAGGTTATCAGGTAAATAACTGACACACCACAAGTCAGTATCACTTATATAACTGTCAGACACTTGAGCAGCAATCAAATCTAGGTTATTAAGTAAATAACTGACACACCACCAGTCAGTATCACTTATATAATTGTCAGACACTTGAGCAACAATCAAATATAGGTTATCAAGTAAATAACTGACACACCACCAGTCAGTATCACTAATATAATTGTCAGACACTTGAGCAGCAATCAAATTTAGGTGATCAAGTAAATAAATGACACACCACAAGTCAGTATCTACTGTATAATTGTCAGACACTTGAGCAGCAATCAAATATACGTTATCAAGTAAATAGCTCACACACCACAAGTCTGTATCACTTATATAACTGTCAGACACTTGAGCAGCAATCAAATCTAGGTTATCAAGTAAATAACTGATACACCACAAGTCAGTATCACTTATATAACTGTCAGACACTTGAGCAGCAATCAAATCTAGGTTATCAAGTAAATAACTGACACACCACAAGTCAGTATCACTTATATAATTGTCAGACACTTGAGCAGCAATCAAATCTAGGTTATCAAATAAATAACTGGCACACCACAAGTAAATATCTACTGTATAATTGTCAAAGACTTAAGCAGAAATCAAATCTAAGTTATCAAGTAAATAACTGACACAAAACAAGTCAGTATCACTTATATAATTGACAGACACTTGAGCAGCATTCAAATCTAGGTTATGAAGTAAATAACTGACATACCACAAGTCATTATCACTTATATAATTATCAGACACTTAATCAGCAATCCAATCAAGGTTATCAGTAAAATAACTGACACACCACAAGTCAGTTTCACTTATATAATTGTCAGACACTTGAGCAGCAATCAAATCTAAGTTATCAAGTAAATAACTGACACACCACAAGTCAGTATCACTTATAAAATTATCAGACATGTCAGCAGCAATCCAATCTAGGTTTTCAGGTAAATAACTGACACACCACAAATCAGTATCTACTGTATAATTGTCAGACACTTGAGCAGCAATCGAATCTAGGTTATCAAGTCAATAACTGACACACCACAAGTCAGTATCAGTTATATCTAACACACTACACGTCAGTATCACTTATATAACTGTCAGACACTTGAGCAGCAATCAAATCTAGGTTATCAAGTCAATAACTGACACACAAGTTAGTATCACTAATATAATTGTCATAAACTTGAGCAGCAATCAAATCTAGATTATCATGTAAATAACTGACACACCACAAGTCAGTATCACTTATATAACTGTCAGACACTAGAGCAGCAATCAAATCTAGGTTATCAGGTAAATAACTGACACACCACAAGTCAGTATCACTTATATAATTGTCAGAAACTTGAGCAGCAATCAAATCTAGGCTATCAAGTAAATAACTGACACACCACAAGTCGGTATCTACTGATATAATAGTCAGACACTTGAGCAGCAATCATATCTAGGTTATCAGGTAAATAACTGACACACCACAGGTCAGAATCACTTTTATAATTGTCAGACACTTGAGCAGCAATCAAATCTAGGTTATCAGGTAAATAACAGACACACCACAAGTAAGTATCCCTTATATAATTGTCAGATACTTGAGCAGCAATCCAATCTAGGTTATCAGGTAAATAACCGACACACCACAAGTCAATATCACTAATAGAACTGTCAGTCACTTGAGCAGCAATCAAATCGAGGTTATCAAGTCAATAACTGACACACCACAAGTCAGTATCAGTTATATCTAACACACTACACGTCAGTATCACTTATATAACTGTCAGACACTTGAGCAGCAATCAAATCTAGGTTATCAAGTCAATAACTGACACACAAGTTAGTATCACTAATATAATTGTCATAAACTTGAGCAGCAATCAAATCTAGATTATCATGTAAATAACTGACACACCACAAGTCAGTATCACTTATATAACTGTCAGACACTTGAGCAGCAATCCAATCTAGGTTATCAAGTAAATAACTGACACACCACAAGTCAGTATCACTTATATAATTGTCAGACACTTGAGCAGCAATCAAATCTAGGTTATCAAATAAATAACTGGCACACCACAAGTAAATATCTACTGTATAATTGTCAAAGACTTAAGCAGAAATCAAATCTAAGTTATCAAGTAAATAACTGACACAAAACAAGTCAGTATCACTTATATAATTGACAGACACTTGAGCAGCATTCAAATCTAGGTTATGAAGTAAATAACTGACATACCACAAGTCATTATCACTTATATAATTATCAGACACTTAATCAGCAATCCAATCAAGGTTATCAGTAAAATAACTGACACACCACAAGTCAGTTTCACTTATATAATTGTCAGACACTTGAGCAGCAATCAAATCTAAGTTATCAAGTAAATAACTGACACACCACAAGTCAGTATCACTTATAAAATTATCAGACATGTCAGCAGCAATCCAATCTAGGTTTTCAGGTAAATAACTGACACACCACAAATCAGTATCTACTGTATAATTGTCAGACACTTGAGCAGCAATCGAATCTAGGTTATCAAGTCAATAACTGACACACCACAAGTCAGTATCAGTTATATCTAACACACTACACGTCAGTATCACTTATATAACTGTCAGACACTTGAGCAGCAATCAAATCTAGGTTATCAAGTCAATAACTGACACACAAGTTAGTATCACTAATATAATTGTCATAAACTTGAGCAGCAATCAAATCTAGATTATCATGTAAATAACTGACACACCACAAGTCAGTATCACTTATATAACTGTCAGACACTAGAGCAGCAATCAAATCTAGGTTATCAGGTAAATAACTGACACACCACAAGTCAGTATCACTTATATAATTGTCAGAAACTTGAGCAGCAATCAAATCTAGGCTATCAAGTAAATAACTGACACACCACAAGTCGGTATCTACTGATATAATAGTCAGACACTTGAGCAGCAATCATATCTAGGTTATCAGGTAAATAACTGACACACCACAGGTCAGAATCACTTTTATAATTGTCAGACACTTGAGCAGCAATCAAATCTAGGTTATCAGGTAAATAACAGACACACCACAAGTAAGTATCCCTTATATAATTGTCAGATACTTGAGCAGCAATCCAATCTAGGTTATCAGGTAAATAACCGACACACCACAAGTCAATATCACTAATAGAACTGTCAGTCACTTGAGCAGCAATCAAATCGAGGTTATCAAGTAAATAACTGACACACCACAAGCCAGTATCACTTATATAATTGTCAGACACTAGAGCAGCAATCCAGTCTATGTTATCAGGTAAATAACTGACACACCACAAGTCTGTATCACGTATATAACTGTCAGACACTTGAGCAGTATTCAAATCCAGGTAATCAGTAAATAACTGACACACCACAAGTCAATATCACTAATATAACTGTCAGACACTTGAGCAGCAATCAAATCTAGGTAATCAAGTAAATAACTGACACACCACAAGTCAGTATCACTCATATAACTGTCAGACACTTGAGCAGCAATCAAATCTAGGTTAACAGGTAAATAACTGACACACCACAAGTCAGTATCACTTATATAACTGTCAGACACTTGGGCAGCAATCAAATCTAGGTTATCATGTAAATAACTGACACACCACAAGTCAGTATCCACTGTACAATTGTCAGACACTTGAGCAGCAATCAAATCTAGGTTATCAGGTAAATAACTGACACACCAAAAGTCAGAATCACTCATATAATTGTCAGAAACTTGAGCAGCAATCAAATCTAGGTAATCAGTAAATAACTGACACACCACAAGTCAGTATCACTTATATAACTGTCAGACACTTGAGCAGCAATCAAATCTAGTTTTATCAGGTAAATAACTGACACACCACAAGTCAGTATCACTTATATAATTGTCAGACACTTGAGCAGCATTCCAATCTAGGTTATCTGGTAAATAACTGAAACACCACAAGTCAGTATCATTTATATAATTGTCAGACACTTGAGCAGCATTCCAAACTAGGTTATCAGGTAAATAACTGATACACCACAAGTTAGTATCACTTATATAATTGCCAGACACTTGAGCAGCAATCAAATCTAGGTTATCAGGTAAAAAACTGACACACCACAAGTCTGTTTCACTCATATAATTGTCAGACACTTGAGCAGCAATCAAAACTAGGTTATCAGGTAAATAACTGACACACCACAAGTCCGTATCACTCATATAACTGTCAGACACTTGAGCAGCATTCCAATCTAGGTTATCAGGTAAATGACTGACACACCACAAGTCAGTATCACTAATATAATTGTCATAAACTTGAGCAGCAATCCAATCTAGGTTATCATGTAAATAACTGACACACCACAAGTCAGAATCACTTATATAATTGTCAGACACTTGAGCAGCAATCAAATCTAAGTTATCAAATAAATAACTGACACACCACAAGTCAGTATCACTTATAAAATTATCAGACATGTCAGCAGCAATCCAATCTAGGTCATCAGGTAAATAACTGACACACCACAAGTCAGTATCTCTAACATAACTGTCAGACACTTGAGCAGCAATCCAATCTAGGTTATCAGTAAAATAACTGACACAGCACAAGTCAGTATCTACTGTATAATTGTCAGACACTTGAGCAGCAATCAAATCTAGGTTATCAAGTAAATAACTGACACACCACATGTCAGTATCAGTTATATCTAACACACTACAAGTCAGTATCATTTATATAACTGTCAGACACTTGAGCAGCAATCAAATATAGGTTATCAAGTCAATAACTGACACACAAGTTAGTATCACTGATATAATTGTCATAAACTTGAGCAGCAATCAAATCTAGATTATCAGGTAAATAACAGACACACCACAAGTCAGAATCACTTATATAACTGTCAGACACTAGAGCAGCAATCAAATCTAGGTTATCAGGTAAATAACTGACACACCACAAGTCAGTATTACTTATATAACTGTCAGAAACTTGAGCAGCAATCAAATCTAGGTTATCAAGTAAATAACTGACACACCACAAGTCAGTATCTACTGATATAATTGTCAGACACTTGAGCAGCAATCAAATCTAGGTTATCAAGCAAATAACTGACACACCAAAAGTCAGTATCTACTGTATGATTGTTAGACACTTGGGCAGCAATCAAATCTAGGTTATCATGTAAATAACTGACACACCACAAGTCAGTATCACTGATATAACTGTCAGACACTTGAGCAGCAATCCAATCTAGGTCATCACATAAATAACTGACACACAACAAGTCAGTATCACTGATATAAATGTCAGACACTAGAGCAGTAATTAAATCTAAGTTATCAAGTAAATAACCGACACAAAACAAGTCAGTATCACTTATATAATTGAAAGACACTTGAGCAGCATTCAAATCTAAGTTATCAAGTAAATAACTGACACACCACAAGTCATTATCACTTATATAATTATCAGACACTTAAGCAGCAATCCAATCAAGGTTATCAGTAAAATAACTGACACACCACAAGTCAGTATCACTTATATAATTGTCAGACACTTGAGCAGCAATCAAATCTAGGTTATCAAGTAAATAACTGACACACCACAAGTCAGTATCACTTATATAACTGTCAGACACTTGAGCAGCAATCAAATCTAGGTTATCAAGTAAATAACTGACACACCACCAGTCAGTATCACTTATATAATTGTCAGACACTTGAGCAACAATCAAATATAGGTTATCAAGTAAATAACTGACACACCACCAGTCAGTATCACTAATATAATTGTCAGACACTTGAGCAGCAATCAAATTTAGGTTATCAAGTAAATAAATGACACACCACAAGTCAGTATCTACTGTATAATTGTCAGACACATGAGCAGCAATCAAATATACGTTATCAAGTAAATAGCTCACACACCACAAGTCTGTATCACTTATATAACTGTCAGACACTTGAGCAGCAATCAAATCTAGGTTATCAAGTAAATAACTGATACACCACAAGTCAGTATCACTTATATAACTGTCAGACACTTGAGCAGCAATCAAATCTAGGTTATCAAGTAAATAACTGACACACCACTAGTAAGTATCACTTATATAATTGTCAGACAATTGAGCAGCAATCCAATCTAGGTTATCAGGTAAATAACTGACACACCACAAGTCAATATCACTAATAGAACTGTCAGTCACTTGAGCAGCAATCAAATCTAGGTTATCAAGTAAATAACTGACACACCACAAGCCAGTATCACTTATATAATTGTCAGACACTAGAGCAGCAATCCAGTCTATGTTATCAGGTAAATAACTGACACACCACAAGTCTGTATCACGTATATAACTGTCAGACACGTGAGCAGTAATCAAATCTAGGTAATCAGTAAATAACTGACACACCACAAGTCAGTATCACTAACATAACTGTCAGACACTTGAGCAGCAATCAAATCTAGGTAATCAAGTAAATAACTGACACACCACAAGTCAGTATCACTCATATAACTGTCAGACACTTGAGCAGCAATCAAATCTAGGTTAACAGGTAAATAACTGACACACCACAAGTCAGTTTCACTTATATAACTGTCAGACACTTGGGCAGCAATCAAATATAGGTTATCATGTAAATAACTGACACACCACAAGTCAGTATCCACTGTACAATTGTCAGACACTTGAGCAGCAATCAAATCTAGGTTATCAGGTAAATAACTGACACTCCAAAAGTCAGTATCACTCATATAATTGTCAGAAACTTGAGCAGCAATCAAATCTAGGTAATCAGTAAATAACTGACACACCACAAGTCAGTATCACTTATATAACTGTCAGACACTTGAGCAGCAATCAAATCTAGTTTTATCAGGTAAATAACTGACACACCACAAGTCAGTATCACTTATATAATTGTCAGACACTTGAGCAGCATTCCAATCTAGGTTATCAGGTAAATAACTGACACACCACAAGTCAGTATCACTTATATAATTGTCAGACACTTGAGCAGCATTCCAATCTAGGTTATCAGGTAAATAACTGACACACCACAAGTCAGTATCACTTATATAATTGCCAGACACTTGAGCAGCAATCAAATCTAGGTTATCAGGTAAAAAACTGATAAACCACAAGTCTGTATCACTCATATAACTGTCAGACACTTGAGCAGCAATCAAAACTAGGTTATCAGGTAAATAACTGACACACCACAAGTCCGTATCACTCATATAACTGTCAGACACTTGAGCAGCATTCCAATCTAGGTTATCAGGTAAATGACTGACACACCACAAGTCAGTATCACTAATATAATTGTCATAAACTTGAGCAGCAATCCAATCTAGGTTATCAGGTAAATAACTGACACACCACAAGTCAGTATCACTAATATAACTGTCAGACACTTGAGCAGCAATCCAATGTATGTAATCAAGTAAATAACTGACACACCACAAGTCAGTATCACTTATATAACTGTCAGTCACTTGAGCAGCAATCAAATCTAGGTTATCAGGTAAATAACTGACACACCACAAGTCAGTATCACTTAAATAACTGACACACCACAAGTCAGTATCACTTATAAAATTGTCAGACACTTGAGCAGCAATCAAATCTAGGTTATCAAGTAAATAACTGTTACACCGCAAATCAGTATCTACTGTATAATTGTCAGACACTTGAGCAGCAATCAAATCTAGGTTATCAGGTAAATAACTGACACATCACAAGCCAGTTTCACTAATATTATTGTCATAAAGTTGAGCAGCAATCCAATCTAGGTTATCAGGTAAATAACTGACACACTACAAGTCAGTATCACTCATATAACTGTCAGAAACTTGAGCAGCAATAAAATCTAGGTTATCAAGTAAATAACTGACACACCACAAGTCAGTATCTACTGTATAATTGTCAGACACTTGAGCAGCAATCAATTCTAGGTTATCAGGTAAATAACTGACACACCACAAGTCAGTATCACTTATATAACTGTCAGAAACTTGAGCAGCAATCAAATCTAGCTTATCAGGTAAATAACTGACACACCACCAGTTAGTATCACTTATATAACTGTCAGACACTAGAGCAGCAATCAAATCTAGGTTATCAGGTAAATAACTGACACACCACAAGTCAGTATCCACTGTATAATTGTCAGACACTTGAGCAGCAATCAAATCTAGGTTATCAGGTAAATAACTGACACACCACAAGTCAGTATCACTCATATAATTATCAGAAACTTGAGCAGCAATCAAATCTAGGTAATCAGTAAATAACTGACACACCACAAGTCAGTATCACTTATATAACTGTCAGACACTTGAGCATCAATCAAATCTAGTTTTATCAGGTAAAAAACTGACACACCACAAGTCAGTATCACTTATATAATTGTCAGACGCTTGAGCAGCATTCCAATCTAGGTTATCAGGTAAATAACTGACACACCACAAGTCAGTATCACTTATATAATTGCCAGACACTTGAGCAGCAATCAAATCTAGATTATCAGGTAAATAACTGACACACCACAAGTCTGTATCACTCATATAACTGTCAGACACTTGAGCAGCAATCAAAACTAGGTTATCAGGTAAATAACTGACACACCACAAGTCAGTATCACTCATATAACTGTCAGACACTTGAGCAGCATTCCAATCTAGGTTATCAGGTAAATAACTGACACACCACAAGTCAGTATCACTAATATAATTGTCATAAACTTGAGCAGCAATCCAATCTATGTTATCAGGTAAATAACTGACACACCACAAGTCAGTATCACTTATATAACTGTCAGACACTTGAGTAGCAATCCAATCTAGGTTATCAAGTAAATAACTGACACACCACATGTCAGTATCAGTTATATCTAACACACTACAAGTCAGTATCATTTATATAACTGTCAGACACTTGAGCAGCAATCAAATATAGGTTATCAAGTCAATAACTGACACACAAGTTAGTATCACTGATATAATTGTCATAAACTTGAGCAGCAATCAAATCTAGATTATCAGGTAAATAACAGACACACCACAAGTCAGAATCACTTATATAACTGTCAGACACTAGAGCAGCAATCAAATCTAGGTTATCAGGTAAATAACTGACACACCACAAGTCAGTATTACTTATATAACTGTCAGAAACTTGAGCAGCAATCAAATCTAGGTTATCAAGTAAATAACTGACACACCACAAGTCAGTATCTACTGATATAATTGTCAGACACTTGAGCAGCAATCAAATCTAGGTTATCAAGCAAATAACTGACACACCAAAAGTCAGTATCTACTGTATGATTGTTAGACACTTGGGCAGCAATCAAATCTAGGTTATCATGTAAATAACTGACACACCACAAGTCAGTATCACTGATATAACTGTCAGACACTTGAGCAGCAATCCAATCTAGGTCATCACATAAATAACTGACACACAACAAGTCAGTATCACTGATATAAATGTCAGACACTAGAGCAGTAATTAAATCTAAGTTATCAAGTAAATAACCGACACAAAACAAGTCAGTATCACTTATATAATTGAAAGACACTTGAGCAGCATTCAAATCTAAGTTATCAAGTAAATAACTGACACACCACAAGTCATTATCACTTATATAATTATCAGACACTTAAGCAGCAATCCAATCAAGGTTATCAGTAAAATAACTGACACACCACAAGTCAGTATCACTTATATAATTGTCAGACACTTGAGCAGCAATCAAATCTAGGTTATCAAGTAAATAACTGACACACCACAAGTCAGTATCACTTATATAACTGTCAGACACTTGAGCAGCAATCAAATCTAGGTTATCAAGTAAATAACTGACACACCACCAGTCAGTATCACTTATATAATTGTCAGACACTTGAGCAACAATCAAATATAGGTTATCAAGTAAATAACTGACACACCACCAGTCAGTATCACTAATATAATTGTCAGACACTTGAGCAGCAATCAAATTTAGGTTATCAAGTAAATAAATGACACACCACAAGTCAGTATCTACTGTATAATTGTCAGACACATGAGCAGCAATCAAATATACGTTATCAAGTAAATAGCTCACACACCACAAGTCTGTATCACTTATATAACTGTCAGACACTTGAGCAGCAATCAAATCTAGGTTATCAAGTAAATAACTGATACACCACAAGTCAGTATCACTTATATAACTGTCAGACACTTGAGCAGCAATCAAATCTAGGTTATCAAGTAAATAACTGACACACCACTAGTAAGTATCACTTATATAATTGTCAGACAATTGAGCAGCAATCCAATCTAGGTTATCAGGTAAATAACTGACACACCACAAGTCAATATCACTAATAGAACTGTCAGTCACTTGAGCAGCAATCAAATCTAGGTTATCAAGTAAATAACTGACACACCACAAGCCAGTATCACTTATATAATTGTCAGACACTAGAGCAGCAATCCAGTCTATGTTATCAGGTAAATAACTGACACACCACAAGTCTGTATCACGTATATAACTGTCAGACACGTGAGCAGTAATCAAATCTAGGTAATCAGTAAATAACTGACACACCACAAGTCAGTATCACTAACATAACTGTCAGACACTTGAGCAGCAATCAAATCTAGGTAATCAAGTAAATAACTGACACACCACAAGTCAGTATCACTCATATAACTGTCAGACACTTGAGCAGCAATCAAATCTAGGTTAACAGGTAAATAACTGACACACCACAAGTCAGTTTCACTTATATAACTGTCAGACACTTGGGCAGCAATCAAATATAGGTTATCATGTAAATAACTGACACACCACAAGTCAGTATCCACTGTACAATTGTCAGACACTTGAGCAGCAATCAAATCTAGGTTATCAGGTAAATAACTGACACTCCAAAAGTCAGTATCACTCATATAATTGTCAGAAACTTGAGCAGCAATCAAATCTAGGTAATCAGTAAATAACTGACACACCACAAGTCAGTATCACTTATATAACTGTCAGACACTTGAGCAGCAATCAAATCTAGTTTTATCAGGTAAATAACTGACACACCACAAGTCAGTATCACTTATATAATTGTCAGACACTTGAGCAGCATTCCAATCTAGGTTATCAGGTAAATAACTGACACACCACAAGTCAGTATCACTTATATAATTGTCAGACACTTGAGCAGCATTCCAATCTAGGTTATCAGGTAAATAACTGACACACCACAAGTCAGTATCACTTATATAATTGCCAGACACTTGAGCAGCAATCAAATCTAGGTTATCAGGTAAAAAACTGATAAACCACAAGTCTGTATCACTCATATAACTGTCAGACACTTGAGCAGCAATCAAAACTAGGTTATCAGGTAAATAACTGACACACCACAAGTCCGTATCACTCATATAACTGTCAGACACTTGAGCAGCATTCCAATCTAGGTTATCAGGTAAATGACTGACACACCACAAGTCAGTATCACTAATATAATTGTCATAAACTTGAGCAGCAATCCAATCTAGGTTATCAGGTAAATAACTGACACACCACAAGTCAGTATCACTAATATAACTGTCAGACACTTGAGCAGCAATCCAATGTATGTAATCAAGTAAATAACTGACACACCACAAGTCAGTATCACTTATATAACTGTCAGTCACTTGAGCAGCAATCAAATCTAGGTTATCAGGTAAATAACTGACACACCACAAGTCAGTATCACTTAAATAACTGACACACCACAAGTCAGTATCACTTATAAAATTGTCAGACACTTGAGCAGCAATCAAATCTAGGTTATCAAGTAAATAACTGTTACACCGCAAATCAGTATCTACTGTATAATTGTCAGACACTTGAGCAGCAATCAAATCTAGGTTATCAGGTAAATAACTGACACATCACAAGCCAGTTTCACTAATATTATTGTCATAAAGTTGAGCAGCAATCCAATCTAGGTTATCAGGTAAATAACTGACACACTACAAGTCAGTATCACTCATATAACTGTCAGAAACTTGAGCAGCAATAAAATCTAGGTTATCAAGTAAATAACTGACACACCACAAGTCAGTATCTACTGTATAATTGTCAGACACTTGAGCAGCAATCAATTCTAGGTTATCAGGTAAATAACTGACACACCACAAGTCAGTATCACTTATATAACTGTCAGAAACTTGAGCAGCAATCAAATCTAGCTTATCAGGTAAATAACTGACACACCACCAGTTAGTATCACTTATATAACTGTCAGACACTAGAGCAGCAATCAAATCTAGGTTATCAGGTAAATAACTGACACACCACAAGTCAGTATCCACTGTATAATTGTCAGACACTTGAGCAGCAATCAAATCTAGGTTATCAGGTAAATAACTGACACACCACAAGTCAGTATCACTCATATAATTATCAGAAACTTGAGCAGCAATCAAATCTAGGTAATCAGTAAATAACTGACACACCACAAGTCAGTATCACTTATATAACTGTCAGACACTTGAGCATCAATCAAATCTAGTTTTATCAGGTAAAAAACTGACACACCACAAGTCAGTATCACTTATATAATTGTCAGACGCTTGAGCAGCATTCCAATCTAGGTTATCAGGTAAATAACTGACACACCACAAGTCAGTATCACTTATATAATTGCCAGACACTTGAGCAGCAATCAAATCTAGATTATCAGGTAAATAACTGACACACCACAAGTCTGTATCACTCATATAACTGTCAGACACTTGAGCAGCAATCAAAACTAGGTTATCAGGTAAATAACTGACACACCACAAGTCAGTATCACTCATATAACTGTCAGACACTTGAGCAGCATTCCAATCTAGGTTATCAGGTAAATAACTGACACACCACAAGTCAGTATCACTAATATAATTGTCATAAACTTGAGCAGCAATCCAATCTATGTTATCAGGTAAATAACTGACACACCACAAGTCAGTATCACTTATATAACTGTCAGACACTTGAGTAGCAATCCAATCTAGGTTATCAAGTAAATAACTGACACACCACAAGTCAGTATCACTTATATAACTGTCAGACACTTGAGCAGCAATCAAATCTAGGTTATCAGGTAAATAACTGACACACCACAAGTCAGTATCACTTAAATAACTGACACACCACAAGTCAGTATCACTTATAAAATTGTCAGAAACTTGAGCAGCAATAAAATCTAGGTTATCAAGTAAATAACTGACACACCACAAGTCAGTATCTACTGTATAATTGTCAGACACTTGAGCTGCAATCAAATCTAGGTTATCAGGTAAATAACTGACACACCACAAGTCAGTATCACTTATATAACTGTCAGAAACTTGAGCAGCAATCAAATCTATATTATGAGGTAAATAACTGACACACCACAAGTTAGTATCACTTATATAACTGTCAGACACTAGAGCAGCAATCCAATCTAGGTTATCAGGTAAATAACTGACACACCACAAGTCAGTATCACTTATAAAATTGTCAGACACTTGAGCAGCAATCAAATCTAGGTTATCAAGTAAATAACTGACACACCACAAGTCAGTATCACTTATATAATTGTCAGACACTTGAGCAGCAATCAAATCTAGGTTATCAAATCAAGGTTATCAGGTAAGTAACTGACACACCACAAGTCAGTATCACTTATATAACTGTCAGACACTTGAGCAGCAATCAAATCTAGGTTATCAGGTAAATAACTGACACACCACCAGTCAGTATTTACTGTATAATTGTCAGACACTTTAGCAGCAATCAAATCTAGGTTATCAAGTAAATAACCGACACAACACAAGTCAGTTTCTCTTATATAATTATTAGAATTGTGACATTTGTATTTTCTTTACCACAAGCCAAGTCATGTTACTAGTCAAATTATAAAGATGATATGAAATTGTTTCAAGACAACAGCAATATTCAGTTGGTCAATGAGGAGAATTTAATATAATGCAGTATAGGATATTTTGGTATTATTCAATTATAATTCAACTGATTAAAAAAAAAGTTTCCTTACAACTATTTTGTAATCATTAGTACCAACAGGCATTATAAGAAAGTTAATTCAGTTGGTAGCGATCCGACTATCACTCAAGAGGTTGTGAGTTTGAATACCCCTCTGACCACAGTGTCTGTGATGATTGATATACAACATTGCGTCACATTGCTATTTGTCTGTATCCACTGAATGAAGTGGGAAAGTTAGCAGTTAACTACAGAGATAGGTGTGATCATATACTGGTTAATCTTAAAAGACCCCAGAAAAGTGTTGTTAGTAAACTGATCATCCGTTAGCACTCGATGGCATAAAATGATGCCAAAGATTCAAACAAACCATTCCTTAAAATCACTAACCTTTCCTAATAATGGCCATCATGATATCGCTGTAGGTTTTCTTTTAACATCAACCTAGTCATGTTTATTGTGAAGTCCATAGCATGCAGTATTTTCATATAGAGAAACATTTTATGATATTGTTTTCTGACATTAGCTGTATTCAGTTGGTAATAGAAGTAGATTACAATACAGTGTCAGACATTTTGGTCTTATAAATTTACAATTTAAATTGATGAAAAAGTAACTCTTTCCTTATGATGATTTCATGAACATTGATACTAGCACATGTTTAAAGAATGTTAACTTAGTTGATAGCACAACTGACTATCAGTCCATGAGGTTGTGACTTTGAATCCCTGTCTAAACACAGACTCTGTGCTGATTGTTATATGACATTGTGTCTCATTATCTTTCATCTCTCACCATGATACAAGTGAGAAAGATACCAGATACTTGCAGAGATGGGGTGTGCTCAAGGACCGTTTAACCTTCCATGATTCCAGGAAAGAGTGGTTAGATTAACTGATTGTCTGTTAGCCCTCGATGGCATAAAAATGTTTCTAGTAATCAAACAAAGCATTCTTTAAAATCACTTACCTTTTCTAATACTGTTCGTCATGACATCTCGTGACATCTCTGTGTTTTTTCTTAAACATCGACCTAGTCATGTTTCATGTCAAATCCATAGCATGCAGTAATTTCATATATATAAACATTTTATGATATTGGCCCTATTCAGTTGGTCATCGAAGTGGATAAGATATAATACAGTAATAGACATTTTGGTATTATCAATCTATAATTTAAAATGATGAAAAAGTAACAAACTGTTTTCTTACGATGATTTTATGGAGATTAATACCAACACGTGTTTAAAGAAGGCAATAACTCAGTTTGTAGTGCCCCTGACTCTCAGTCCAGGGGTTGTGGGTTTGAATTCCCCTCCAAACAAAGTTTCTGTGATGACTGAAATAAACATTGCGTCTCATTGCTGTTCATCTTACACCACTGATTCAAGTGGGATAGTTATCAGTTAGTTATGGAGATGGGTGTGGTCGAATACTGGTTAACCTTCAAGGATCCCAGAAAATCGTGGTTTACTGATCATCCGTTAGCACCAGATGTCATAATAATGATGCTAAACACTCAAACAAACAAAACATTCTTAAAAATTGCGAACCTTTTTCTAATTACGGCCATCATGACATCTCTGTGGGTTTTCCCTAACATCAACCTTGTATGTTTCTCATCAAATCCATAGCATGCAGTACTTTCATATATATATATATATATATATATATATATATATATATATATATATATATATATGAGCCGCTCTCCAGGAAAACCGGGCTTATTGACATAGTTATGACGTCGAGGAAATCCCGGCCAAAGTAACGACGTCATAAAACACGTAGCATTTCGCTAACATAAACTTTGAATGTGTCTTTACAACTTGAATTTTATATTATAAATTTATCAAGGATAACTCGGATTTTCTAGATGGACAGTGATATAGAGGTAAGCAACTAAGTTTACATTTGTATTTTATAAGTAAAATATTTAATTTTACATAAGGACTTTAATGTTAATAGTGTTTTACACTTTGCGATACTTGCCAGTAAATTGTCGATTCATTTACACATGTATGGTAAATTTGTTTGTTATAAAGTAAAAATCTGCGATGTTATCTGATAAATTATAAACTAAGGAATTAATTCAATTTGAAATCGTGTAGGTATAAACTGTCTTTAAAATGACACTAAAATATTTCAAAATGGCATTGAAATGATAATGAATCCTAGCACTCCCCCACCCACCAACAATGCAGTATGTAAAATCTACAAAATCGTGTTCATTAGACCTAGTAGAAAGTTAAATCGTGCCATTGTTACGATTTTAAATGAAACATTTTTAATTGTAAATGTAATGTATATTTAAAAAAAAAATGAAAAAACGAAACTTCATATGAATTTAAGACGTGCCGTTACATCTGTACGTAATATCATCGTTAACGATTCCATTTTGACGTAATAGGCGCGGTGGTGTAGTGGTTATAGACATGGACTGTTGTCCAGGAAAGCCGAGTTCGGATCCCGTGAGACGCAAATTCTTTTTCTTTTTCATATCCCAAACCCTAATTAGTTTTATAATGACTCATTTTAAATGTTAATATGTGGCATTTGATTCCTAAATATAGATTATGAGTTTCGTTAGCACATCTAACATACTATCGATTTCGATTACATATTGTATCAGTCTTTTATTTGTTTCTATTTTTAGGAGCTAGAGAGTTTGTTCTCCAAACATTTTGGGAAAACACCAATTTCTACCCCATTTGCTTCACAGGCCAGTGACAGTGAGGACAATGAAGCCGTTCATGATGATGGTATCATTGATGAAAATGACCTGCAACTGAATGTTGATGAACGAGCAAGACACTTTCTAACAACCGTATGTGAAGAAAGGGCGGATTCAGATAGTAACGATGAAAGAGAGCATGACCCTCAAGATGATAATGTAATGTTAGAGGGTGACCAAGATGTACTGAGAATTAGGCAATTTATGTTTACTGGGTGTGGTTGCCATAACAACTGTCATACACATTTTAAAGAGCGAGATATTTACAAACACGTATTGGATGTGCGTGAAATGGAGAAAAGTGACAAAGAAATGTATATTATGGCAACACTGGTTGATAATTCAGACAATGAATCAACAAAATGCGGAAAGAAAAGACAGAGAGTAAGATATGAGTATTTTTTTCTTGGAAAACATGTATGTAAGAACACATTCAAACTTGTTTTTGACATAGGTAAACACAGCCTTCAAAACATTATGACACACATCAGTAAACACGGCGCAACCCCAAGAACACATGCAAATACAGGACGGAAACCAGCTAAGTCCCTTAAATTTGATGACATCAAATTGGTCGTTCAATTCATTTCGAATAACGCAGACGAATTTGGGATGCCACAGCCAGCTGCTCCAAGGGGACGGGACAATATACCTCCAATTTATTTGCCAAGTGATACAACAAAAAAATGTGTCCATGAAAAATATGTTGCTGGTTGTATTGAAAAGAGCCCAGAATGCCGTTCTGTAAAATATACCACATTCTGCAATGTATGGAATACATGTCTTTCTCATGTAAAAATAGCGACACCTAGAGACGATGTAACTATGTGCTTCTTGTGAGAAAATGAGAAAAGCCATAATGGATTCTGTTACTGAAGAAGAAAAGCTGGAATCTACAAACAAAATGAAAGAACATATATTGCAGGCGCAAAAAGAAAGAGAAGTATATAACACATGTATTAAACTAGCCAAACAAGCCCATGGCATCTCTGAGGCAGAACAATATGTACACTATACGTTTGATTTCAGCCAAAATGTATGTTAACCCCATCACGCCAGGCAGATGGGCCCATTGTATTTTACAACGCTTAGAAAAATACAGATATTTGGATTTCGTCTGGACGGAGTTCCCTGGCAATTGAATTTCTTAATCGATGAAAACGAGACGATTGGAAAAGATGGAACATCAACTCACGGTCCGAACTCTGTAATATCGATGATCGACTGGGCTTTACAGTCGCACGGCAGTAGCGAGACAACTTGTACTATACATGCAGACAACTGCCCAGGTAAATTTTAGATTTTTTTCTTTTATGTCTGACTTATTTTTCATCATTACTATTTAGCATGTAAAATTCATTTTGACTTATGCTTATCTATAAATTTATACTATGATAATGAACTTGGAGTACAACGAACATATTGGCTAATGTATTACACTATTTCTATAACTACATGTAATTTGAAACACGCATGTAAATTTACCCTGTAAGTTTGCAAGGAAAAACACTATTATTTAATGATAAGTGAACTAACAAAATATGTAAATTTTAAATAAATTATTATTTCACATACTTTAACTTCAGGTC
The DNA here is from genome assembly GCA_029582155.1 of Panopea generosa. NCBI lineage: Eukaryota > Metazoa > Mollusca > Bivalvia > Adapedonta > Hiatellidae > Panopea > Panopea generosa. The sequence continues at coordinate 63,370,537 of CM055899.1, read as the reverse complement.
AGAACAAAAACCAGTATGTACTTGGTTATTTTATGTGGCGAGTAATGACCGGAAAACACCAACGCATAGAGTACATGATGCAAGTGCCCGGCCATGCACGCTGTTTGGTGGACAGCGGCTTTGCCTCTTTGAAGAAACTCTATCGGCGTACTGACTGTGATACGATAGGTCAGCTTGAAAAGGTTGTCAACAAATCATCGTCAACAAATGTTGCGGTCCGGTATCCATCATGGCAATGGCGTGACTGGAAATCGTTTCTCGGACCAGTATTCCGCCCGTTACGAGGAATAAGGTATAGCTTACCTAAACATTTACTTCATGCATACAGTATGTGTTCCTAGTTGTATACTGAGTAATGAGAAAACATATTTCAATAGCATAAAACCAAAAAAGAAAAATACTTAAACGCTTGTAAACACATAAACGTCGCATGTGTTAAATTTTAGTTACTTAGGTTACATGTTTTTATTAGTTTTTAGTGAAACACTATTTCTAAAATAATAGATTTAACAGAAAAATAAATGTCATTAGACTACTAACCTTTGTCGTTTAAAAAGTGAAGTTCGACAACTAAATTCAGGTATTATATTTTAAAAATATAGCTATTATTTTATAGACCTTATTGAAAGAATTCCTTATGAAAAATAAAGACATGATTTATCACTTAAAAAATAGTGATATTATTTTATCAAAATAAATGCTGTTATGACGGATCTAAATGGAAAATATAATTTGATTATTTCACCAGATTGCGTTTTTTTATTGTTTGAAATAATCTATTCATACAGGCAATACCAGTACTTCATGATGTCGTCTGGAGAGCCCGGTGTTGTGAAAGTAAAGAAAGCCTTCGACGCCGACGAGACTTCTTTGAATTTATTAAAGTCTCGTGACTTCACCTTCGAAGAAGATGCTATGCCAGATATTATCGCCCCCGAGGGCTTGTCAAGGGAGCGTCAAGACTACTTCCATAGAGTTGTCAGACCGTTTGTTCGACCGGCTTACCAGGACATAACGTGCCCAGCGCCTATTAAAAAACTTTAAAAGTTTATCTAATTTATATGGCCAATGTCACCATGATCACTTGGTTTCGTTCAAAATAAATCAATATCAATTAAAACTACATTAAACATGATGCATTTCAATATTTTAATTTATAAATAAACGTTTGAATTAAGTCAGTAACATACACATAACTACATCGAGTATATGAGCATCCTCTACGCGATTGGGTAGTTATGATCTGAATGTGAAATTTATGCAAGCCTCGTTTTCATTATAACTTTCACTTGGTAGTTTGAAAATATCGGGAATTGTACTTTTGATTTCAGACGTAAATGTTATCTACCTTCTGTGAGATAAGTGGGTAAATGTGATGTGAAATTATGTTGAGCGTTGATGGTGTTTTGGTTATTATAAACAGCAAAACCTATATGTATTGTCATCTTGTATGTTTATATATAACTACAGTTATGATCGTTGAAGAAATACAAGTACCGTTTTGATTATTTTTTATTCACATCTCTGAATTTGTGCTTGATTCGATACGTTGTGTTAATTTCTTTTCAATCAGCAAGGTATACAGAATAACTTAGAGTTGTTATTGCCATCGAGGTATTGTTCGCGCGCAAAATTACGTCGTTTTTTTTCTGAAACATAACGTAAAACGCCGTACATTAACGTCGCACACTGACGTCGTGCATTATTATACCTCTCGCAGGAAAACGTTTATATTAGAAAAAGTAATCGTCGTACAATAAAAATGAAAGCAGTTTTATGTTCAGGAAACTTTGTTTAATACGAAAATAAAAAAAAACTAAATTGTCAAAAAATGTCATTAAGCCCGGTTTTCCTGGAGAACGGCCCATATATATATATATATATATATATCGAGATAATTATTTGTGAATAACCAAGACATAAATGTACAGACCAGACTATGGCGAGTGCGCCTAGCTACAATGCAAACCATAGATACAATATCAAGGCCTCTGCCAAACCAATAAATTTGGTGTCGACCATGACTTATATACTATGGAATTACATGCAACACATCTGGACAGGGTGGACAAATTTACATACATGAAGTGATAGTAATATATATATGTATATCAACATTATATAATATTGTCTTAAGTTGGTCAATGAAGTAGATTAATAATGCAGTATTGGACTTTTTGGTATTATTCATATACAATTTAAACTGATGAAAAAGTAACAAACTGTTTCCTTATGGTGATTTTAAGGACATTTATACTGACATCCTGATGCATGTTAGCTCAGTCAGTAGCGCAACTGTCAGAACATGAGGTCTTGAATTTGAATCCCTGGCTCTGTGCTGATCATTACATGACACTGCATCTCATTGTTTGGTATTCTTCCCTCACCACTGATTGAAGTGGGAAATGTACCAATTACTTATGGAGATGGGTGTGTTTAAGTACTGGTTAACCTTCCATGATCTCAGAAAAGTGTGGTTAGGTTAACTGATCATCTGTTAGTCCTCGATGGCATAAAAATGACCAAAAAAAACCCAGGTCATTTGTAAAGTTATCAAGGTGATGTGACAACTGACACTATAAGTTTATGTTACTGATAACAGACTAAACCACAATGTGAGCAAATATCAAATAAATGTCTTCAAGATGAAAGCTGACACAGGGAGGAAATCATTTTTTTAACTGACGGACGACTAACATGCCATGCTGACACTTTATTTTTCATTCTTTGAATAGCCGGTCTTAGAAATCACTTACGTTTTCTAATAATGATCATCATTGCATCTCTGTGGTTTTTCACAATGATCCTTCTCAGCAAGTTTCATTTAAATGCAAATACTCACTGGTGCGAAATTGGGCTTACCTAGCAACTGCACATGTTTGGCATCTCTTGAATGTTTGTTTGCAATGTTAATGTCCACATCTAGTTGTAGTATACAGACAGCTTCCATCTCAGAGTATCACGGGTGAGCTCTACAGGTCTTTAGGTATCCAGACATTACCAGGCTGAAAGAAATAAACATATTTTATTTATATTTGTTCTCAAAATTATATATAAGGTTTTTTTTTTCTTTGTTCATTTGTGTTGGCAGAAGAAATCACAATTGAAGAAAGGATAAGATTAAAACATGTATCTGTTTGGGTCAGACGATTTATTTTAGAAAACAAAACTAGAGCTATCACTGAAGGTGTTGAATACCCCCGAATGCCGCCATGACAGAAAATGGTTTACCATTGTATGAAGTTTTATTAAATTCCATCCAGTACTTTAAAAGAAATGCTCCAGACAAGGGAAATATGTCAAAGGGCAATAACTCTGTAATTAGCAAGAATAGAGTTATGTTTCTTGTACACCGCACTTCCTGTCATTATATTCTACCATTGTATGAAGTTTGATGAAATTCCATCCAGTACTTTAAAAGTAATGCTCCGGACAAGGGAAATATATCAAAGTGCAATAACTCTGTAATTAGCAAGAATAGAGTTGTGTTTCTTGTACACTGCACTTCCTCTCATTATATTCTACCATTGTATGAAGCTTGATGAAATTCCATCTGGTACTTTTCAAGTTATGCTCCAGACAAGAAAAAATATCAAAGGGCACTTACTCTGTAATTAGCAAGAATAGAGTTATGTTTCTTGTACACTGCACTTCCTCTTATTATATTCTACCATTGTATGACGTTTGATGAAATTCCATCCAGTACTTTTCAAGTGATGCTCCGACAGACCGACCACAGGGTGACTCCAATATACCCCCTCAAACTTCGTTTGACGGGGGTATAATAATATAAACAACAATGCCCTGGTGGTTGTCCATTTGATATTAAACAGCAATGACACACTAAATAATGTGTGTTTAATTCAAGGCAAAGAACAAAATGTGCTAAATTTTAACAAAAATTTGTGCCACACAGAATGAAGTGTGCTGAAACTACAATACATAAGGCCAACACAAAGTTAAGTAAACCACCATATGTGAAAAATTTCAGGCAGATTATGTAGAAACGAATGGTAAACTGGATATGATGAGGAAGTGGTTAAGTAAACAATTCCGAAAAACCTCAGAATAGAACCTCTACAAACAGCAACTTTATTTTTGATGTACACAGGGAATGAAGGACAAAGGTTAGGTTCAAGAAAATACAGCACTAAGCCATTAGAATTCTGACTCAATAGTCACCATCACACCAGTTACATGCGTATACTTATCACAGAGTGGCCAGTATATCTTGAGGTCAATATAGATTAACTTTGACATGCATGTACATACAGCCAAACCTGTCTTATGCAGCCAGGCAAGGGAAGATCAAAGTGACATTTTAAGACAGGATGTTGCCTAATACAGATTAATTTGCTCTGAAAGCATAGAAATGTGAAATAGAAAATATGGCTGTTATATAGAGGTGACCGCTGACACAAGTTTGATTGTACGTTGTTCACCTTGATTCACCCAAGTTATCTGCCCTATAGTTTTACAACACATTTTTTCCTTAAAGATACATGTTCAACATATAATTGTTTAATTAAGAATTCAAATTAAAAAAAATACATAAAGTTAGATCAGTAATGTTCACAAATATAAACATTTTTTATTAGTTACACAATACAACCATATTACTGTTTTATCTTAATTTCTATCAAAACGATTGATACATCTTCCAGTCTGATCAAATGCAATAAAGCTTGTTAGGTGCAGGATGTTTCTAGTTTGAGTTTAGGTCAAGATGAGCACTTTTTTCCAGCTAACAAAAGACAACTGGTAACAAACTTGTGATTGTATGGTACCTTTAATCTCCAAATATGTTAAAAGTGTATTCAATCAAACATTTGGTCAATATTTTGTTGACAGTTTGTGTTTTATTACTCAAAGAAAACTGTTTTGCTATGGCAAGTCATAAACTTTAATGTTTCAATAATATTTGTACCATACTTCAATATTAAAGACATATTGTGTTATTATCCTTATATAATATATTAAATGACACAACAAAGACAGAAGCAGCCAAAGCAACAACATCAACAGCAGCAGCATTCTAAGCAACCACTTCATAAACAGTAGATGTAATGTATAGATAGTAAAAAGTAAAATTAAACAAGCCTGGTTACCTCAGTTAGTAGCATTTGTGATTATCAATCCAGGGGTCATGGGCTCAAATCCCCCAATCTGCCACAGACTCCTTGATGATAGATATACAACATTTTGTCTCATTGTAATTTGTCTCTCACCACTGATCCCAGTGAGAAAGTTATTAGTTACTTATGAAGATGGGTGTACTTGCGCGAGTACAGGTTATCCTTCCAGGTTCCCAGGAAAGAGTGGTTAGGTCAACCGATCATCTTTTAGTCCTCAATAGCATATAAATGGCACTTAATAATCAAAGAAAATAGTAGAATTATGTTTTGTTATATCAATAATTACCACGGTCAGATGACCTAATAAATTCACATGTTGTCAGTCTTAAGAATTTACACACTGCAATGCGCGTGCATGTAACAAATGCCTCACAGTACTGCATGGAGATGCTGCTTGGTGGTTAGCCCAACATATAGCAATAACATTTTATCTAATCATCTTGTCAAATGAATTGATTTATACAGGTAGTTCAAACATTTTTATCACCAATGACAAGGGAGTGATTTTCAAAAACAAAATATTTTCATACTGTTTTCCAACTGTACCAAATTTACAAACTTAATCGTCAGTGGTACAAAATAAGTATTTTCGAAAATCCCTCGCCACTTGCCATTGGTTAAAAAAATGTTTGAACTACAAGTTGGTTAAAAGATTGTTAATGTTTTAAAAAGTCATTAAACTTTTAAAACAACACTGCTTTTTTTTTAAAATTTCAGTCTTTTTTACTATTCAAGTTCATAGATTACATGTTTATTTGACCTCTGATAAAATATGCAAAAAAAAATATAAATAAAACATGCATTATTTTCAATAATTGCATATGGGTGTTTATTTACAAATCAATGGTCATTCTTTTTTTATGAATACATTCGGAATTAAATGGGTAACCACGAGTCTGTTTGGAATGGTGACGGACAGTAATTTATGCCATATTGATTTGTGTACTTCCGAACATTGGCGGAGGAACAATCGGAAAATAAACGAGTCATTACAGATTGTCAAAAAATATAAATAGTTAAAAACTCGGTCTGCTCTTTTAAGAAATACACATTTTGATCAAGCTTATTTATTTTCTCTCTTTTTTAAAAACGATCACTAACTGGTCTATAGGAATGGTTTTCACAGTACTATTGATAAACAATTTTAATCACAATCATTTTTGTTATTATCAGGAATTTTCAATTTCGGAAGTTTAATGAGGCTTTTACAATTTTGTGGCCATACTTCAATTATTTTGGATCATTAATGAAATAAAAAATTCTGTTTCAGGTTCATTTTTAATAAATTTTGAAAAAAATATATAGTGTGTTATATTAAAGACATATTGTGTTTTTATCCTTAATATACAATATCTTGAATGACACGACAAAGGCAGGAGCAGCCATAGCAAGTTAGCATCAGTTGTACCATAAGCAACCATTTCAGTAACAGTAGCAGTAAAGCTGAAGTAGATTTTGGTGGGCACCATTAGCGTAGTAGAACACCCGACTATCAATCTAGGGGTCAAAAGTTTGAATCCCCACTCCACCAAACCCTCCATGATAATCAATATATGACACTGTATTCATCTCTCACTGCTGATTCAAATGGAAAAGTTTTATCAGTTACTTGCTTAACCTACCTAGATCTGAGGAAAAAGTGGTTAGTTTAACTGATCGTCTGTTAGCCTCGATGGCATCAAATGACAAAACAAAGAAAGGAAGAAGTTGAATTATATTTTAGGTATACTGATATTTACCTCATTCAAACAGGCATATTGTCAGTCTAACAATTTTCACACTGCAAGGCGCATGCATGTCATGATAATCTCACTGTACCCTGTGGCGACGCTGGTTGGTGCTTAGTCCTGCATTTTACCCGACTGTAAACAATAACAGTTTGTTTAATTCTCTAGTCAAATAAGTTGATATCTTCAAAAGTTTTGTTTAAGTTTGATGGGGGGCAATTGTCCAAACTTAGAACAAAGCAGGGCAGTAGTTTAGTGGATAGTGTTGGCCGCTCACCCCAGAGGTTGCAATTAGTAATGTTACCTTCATTGTGCAGTACATATTTATTTGGGGGCAATAATGCAAATTTGCTTCGGGTATGCACATGTTTCAAAATCATCTTCCAGAAAAAAATCTTGAATTTTAATTACTGCTGTTTTCCAATTAAAATTTCAGTTGTAATAAAGTTGAAATGGGACAGAGAATGTAATACAAAACAAAATAAAGAATGTTTTTTAAGAAAAGGTGCAGGTGTGGTTTTTGAACGGTTGAAATAGGGCAAAATATTTTAAAAATAATTTTAAAATTTACTTTAAAAAGAATCAGGGGGGGGGGGGGGGGGGGGGTAAATGGAGGAGGGGCAGAGTATTTAAAACAAAAATAATTGGCTTTGTAGGAAGAATTAATAAAATTGAAAAAATTGAACAGAGTATTTCATTTCATTAATATAATATAATTATTTCTAAAAAAATCGTAGGGGTGGTGTAATAAGGTGTTTCCCATAAATAATTATTTCGTACTGTTACCTATCATGTCAAAAGTTATCAATCTAGATCTATTTACAACAGTTCATATAAATACCCAATGACAGCTTTGGGCTTCAAAGTGTACAAGATACTGAACCCAAAAGTTATAATATTTTATAATGATACGCATTAAACATTAATAAAACTAGAATAAACATATGGTTGAAATTAAATACAATACAACAAACATAAGAAGCATAATATAAAAGTAGTGTCTATATAGACCCTTTATACATCTTGTGCCCGAACTTAAACATAGAATTTTAAACCAAATTTCTACTTCTCATTCTGATTTTTTGCCTTGAACTTCAATACAGAAGCCCCTTTTATGGTACAGAATGCTACAAAGTATTTATAAGCAACCATTATATGCTAACTTGCACTCGCATAATGGTAAACGCAGTTCCAGTCACCGAGTTCCACGCATGTAACTGCAAGCCATAGCAACGCACGAACAATTACAAAAAAATAATGCAGACTTGCGAGAAGCGGACGCCGGGGTGTGTACAAAAGCTCCCCTATTCATAGAGAACAACCGAGTTAAAATGAAGCCTTGTTTTGAAATCTCAATAACATAATTATCAATACAGCCGTCATATTTAAAATATGAAATTTGAATCTCTGCAATTCCCACAAAAATGTCGGGAAAACAGTATATTTCTACAATGACATCAATCTAAAATTGGAGCATTTGCTAGTTGCGACGAATAATTTTCAAATATAAAAAGAATAGATTTAGTTCTTTCCAAAAGTATGTTTGCCATTGTTTGTTATGCAAAAAAAATGAGTTTCATGTTCGATTTATAGCTTAAACAATCTAAATTATTCAATCTTTGGTTTATTTTCCACGATAGTTAATTAGAATAAGGTATATAAGTAATATTACCTCATCTTTTTCCAACTTGTGTGTCACATTCGATCGCAGCATATTTTTTCATTTCTGCAAAACGATTCCATGTCTATTCACAAAGTCCCCAGTCAGTATTCTGCGTTCGTCTGCAAATCGTGTCTGCTGCTAGCGAAAGCCCGGATGTGCGCGTGAATTTCACACAGGTGCGACACTATCACACTATGTCAAATGGCGATCTGTTACTCAAGTTACAAGTATCGAAATGTGCCAGCAAAACAGTTTAAAGTTGTTTCATTTCTGATTTTGTAGTATAAGTTAAATACGACAATAGTAAAGTCAAATTATCTATTTAGGCTACTTCAACATTCAAGCCCTTCATCCCAGGTGCACCAAGACCACCTTAAATTATGGTGTAGCATTCGGTAGTTGGCTTCTCAAGTCAGAACCTGAAATTGCACGTTCGTCCCGATTACCTCTGATAAAAACTCTCAGTACTGTTTCTAAACAGGAAACGGACTCGAGAGCGATTCATATAAGCACTAAGCTCCATTTACAATCTGAGTAAAAATCTGTAATAAACTTGAATAACGGGTACCTGTTTTACTCCAGTGATACGAGTTGCCCAA